>CM043000.1:16100130-16742162 GCA_023678885.1 Pogostemon cablin
CAATTTAGCTTTTTTTATATCATTTTTCATCTAAAACACAATAAAACACCTCAAATGCACATTTTTCTCAAATATATGAAATATAAGAGACTTGTGCTAATATATGATAATAATTCTTATTAAAAATGTTAAATTGGACACTAAAACACACAAATTTTCACTCTCAACAGAAACAAATCCCATATTACAAGCATGTGAATTGCATAAATGAAATCTAATCAAAGCCAGAAATTCAATCAAGTCGTTTTCATAATTTAATCAATAATCATGCCATCAATCCACCACCAAAACATAGAAAAAATAAAGATAATAAGTAGGAGTAGATTTCACCTAATGAAGTTTTTATATCATGAGGATCATCCTCTCCTTGGTGTCCCCACATTCTTGGAAAAGCAATAAAATTCTAATTTAGAAAATATTTAAAAATATGGATCCCACATAATAAATAGGATTAGATTTCACCTAATGAAGTTTTTACATCATGAGGTGTTCCCACCTTCTTTAAAAATAATAAAATCCTAATCTAAAAAATATTTAAAAATACAGATCCCTCACCCCGAAAAGGAGAGAGATCTCAACTATGGAGGTCTTACTTAAAAACCTTCTCAACCATTGAATCTAGGAATAATTCAGTTTAAAGGAATATAGTGGATCAAAGAAAGATGTGAGGCTTCCAAATGAGAGATATTTATAGTTGTAGGGTGAGTGGAACTTGGGATAAGGATGAAATTTTTAGTGACTTTTGGAGTAAAGAATCGGATAAACCGTTGGAAAACTGTCATTTGGAGTAGTCTGGCGCAGCGGTTCAGCACCAAGGCATAAGAACCGGTGTGATAAAATAGGTGATGAGATCGACTCCTTCCAAGCACATCTTTTTCTCCTATAATTCAGTGCTAGCTGGTATAAATTTTGGGGTGCAATTCGATAAGTTAATGCTCACTTAGCACAGTGGTTGATGGTGCTCTCCATTAGATCTCAGGTTCGAATCTTAACCTATACGCCTTCCTCTTTTTTTTTATTTTATAAAAAACTTCAGGCCCAACAACATATACGACCCTTTGCGGCCCAATTCGTGTTAAGCCCATACCAAAGACCCAATCACCTAACCAGGTGGCCCAACAACTTGCTCCGACCCATGGCCATCCATCTTCAACAGACAACACCTATTTTTTGGTTTAAATAGAGAACACTTTGGGGACAAGTGTTGTTGTAACTCCGTTGTCTATCCTCCTTCATTATTTTTTCTTATTTTTGTCCCGTTTTTAATCTCGTTTCTTCCTTTGCTCTTTTAAGCTCAAAACACATAAAATAAATAATAAATTGTATTTTTATGAACAAAAATAAACAAAAATATATTTCTCAAGCTAATTAAGCAATAAATTGTATTTTTACGAAAATCATGCTTAATTATTGAATTAAAGCCACATAAATCCAAGTAAATTCATGCAATTAAGCCAAAAAATTTAGGTGAATTTCAAGCCCCTCTTATATCAAAAGGGGAAAACCACTGAGGTCACCAGACTAATAATGGAGAGTAAGAAGATGATTATTGTCCTTTGAGGAGAACCAGTATCCTTAGATTGAAAGAGCAAGTCTTGAGGAGTTTCAAAATTATACGAGTGCTTTAATGATCTATGTCTTGTAAATCTAAAGATGACTCAGGAGATTCGTTGGAAGAAGCCTTGAGGACTTCTCAACAGCTATCACAGGCCCTACTTACATAGTCCGGGAAAAGATGGAGAAACCTCTGTTTCTCATGCAACCCAGGAGACCATCCGAGATTAGATAATCCCGCGCCAATGTGATTTCAAAGTAATTAAAATCAATGGGATTATTGACTGGAGTGGAAATCGAGTTCGTGGATCGAATTTACACCATATAGGACACATCTTGAACCTATAAATCCATAAGGGCTTATCGATCCTCAATCTCGACACTCTGAAATTTAGAAATAGAGAACTCTACATCGACGAATGAGTAACTGCAATGAAAATTGTAGAAGGACCATTGAAGCTAAACAAGGAAGGGTTCATAAGGTTTCTAACTATGAGCTTGGAAGGATCAGTAAAGTGTGCCTGAAAACTAACTACAGTTGAGGTCAAGAAGGAGTCCATGGATGGAAAGACTAGCAGATGTCGTAGAAAGCATGACAAAGATTTTCAAAATCCATTTCATCGGGGATGTTTACTTCGAAGGAAAGGTGGAAGAAAACCAGAAGTATAGAATGTCATATAAATCTTTTAACTACTTTATATTTCACTACAAAAAAAGCCTTGAATAGAGATGAAAGCTTGAGACAGCATATAAGCCATCTCAATTGGAGACGATTTTCAAAAAGGTTGTTTTGAAATAGAAACAATTTTTTGGTTAACTTTTGATCTCTGGTCAGTCTCTTTGTCTAGAGACGATTATTGAGACGACTTTATTTAGAGATAGAATATTACCGTCTCTAATGCATTACAAACGTTGTCGTTTCCAATTTGATTTGGTGAGTCAAGTCAAAGCCAAATTTGGAGATGACATTAGCAACAGATTATTATTGATACGACATCCATGCCGTCTCTAAATGGTAGAAACAAATATTTAAAGTATTTGGAGACGGCTCTTGAGACGGTCTTGGGTTTGAGATAGCGTTGAGACTGTTTCTAATTTATGTAAATTAGGGCAATATTAGAGACGGCTTTGGCCGTCTCAAAATTCATCTCAAAGTAGAGGTATATAAAACTTCAAATAGCGACAGAAATTATTCTGGTGCGTTTTCTGTCTCATCGCGTTTTCCATCTCAATGTATCGAAGCAAACCCCAGGCACTGATCATATTATTTTTCTATTTCTTGATTGACTGAGAATGGGATTTGGAATGTGGTTTATGGTTGTTTATCTTAACATTGGCTCATTATCGGAGTTCCATAGGCATCTGAATTTACTACAACAAAATAGCTCTTATGTAACATGTGAAAAATGTTACCTAATGAATATATAATGATACTACACATAATAAGTAACACTTTACGTGTGTCGTTGTTGCTCGTGCAGCTTATGTTTTATGTAACACATTTTTAATTTATAGTAACACTTTAAGTTTTAAGGTTTCAAGTTTTATATTTAATTGTAACACTTCAAAATTGTTACTTATGACTGTTTATGTAACATTTTATTAATAAACCATAACAATATTTTAGTAACACTTTTAAATATTATGTAACATATTAACAAATAATTTGTATCACTTTTTATTACATAATGTAACACTCTTTAAATAAAAAATACACTTCTGAACATCTAATATGACACGTTTATTTAAATAACACCTTTATACATATTATTACATGCATGCATATAGATAATATAATTAAATTTTTATTTATTCTTCTAAATTCGAAAAATATATAAACTATAATTGTATAAAGTACAATACATTCAAAGTACAAGATATGACAATGACAAAGGTTCTTGACCTGAATGAATGACTAAGGCTATGTTTAATATAAATATAAGAAACCAAATCTGCAAGCTCTAAATTATATTTATGAGCCAGTTGATAAACAAAACTACTAAGTATCTTCGTTCCTATCCTCTACACTATGAACAATGGTGCCTACATATGTCCCCAAGCAGATGTAATTATTATGGGCCATGTCCTTCCTTTATGCAGCTTTTTGAAAACCAACTGCAAGAATTCAAGTCACAATACTAGTCCACTCATACACTACAACATACTTGTAAAATACCAGCAAAACATACACCTTAAATACCAGCAAAGATCTAAAATAGAAGCATATGTATTAGCATGTACCAACCTTTACATAACAAAATTACAGCAAAATACCATCAAACCACAAAAAATGGCACAAGATACCAATTAAAAACCATATACACATCTAACATACCTGCAAAGATCTCAAAATATAAGTATGTGCTAGCAGGTACCTACCAAATGTATGCAAGACAAAAGATCCTGGTTCATATTTTCTTGGAGAAGAAAAGGTCCATTAACTAATCTTCAAGATCTTGAATTTCATTTTCAATTCCTTGGTCACTTTTCTCGTGGTCAACATCATGGTTTGCTTCATCTCCATCTTTGCCATTCTAAAAACAGAAAAGACACAATAACAACCCAATAAATTGAAAAAAAAGTCAAAGGATAATCTTAATATCATACATATTTGGATACAAATTTCACATTAAAAAAAAGAAGTAAACCAAATTACTTTTCTAAGAGAATTTAAAATAAAAAACATCTTCAAAATGTAGTTACTTAACACTGATTCATATCATTAACAAAAAAGTACAATGGATCTTCTAATGATGGAGTGATACGAGTAATCATAGCAGCAAGAAGAACTTGTTGTAACATATGCATTAGTTCATTCACAGTATCTTTCATAATCTGAGCTTTGTATGGCTGCAAAAAGTCTTCAGGAATAATCGTACCAGACTCCGATGGTTTTTTTACTCTCTTGGCTACTCTGCCTGAGAGTGTACAACTATTCACCTTCTCCTCTAATATTTAACATTACTAATGGATTTTTTATGAAAATATCAGAGAATAAGCACATGTCTAACTATGGTATTATAACAAAATAAAACATTATGTACATAACTTACAATTTTATCTTCACTTAAATCACATGATGTCTTATACTTTCGGTCTGGATGTCTTTTACGAGTTTCTCTATACATTGTTGCTTTTGAAGGCGATTTATTTTCAGCTTGTTCCTGCCACAATAAGTTTTGAGATTAACAAAATTTAATAATTGTATATAGTACTCTAGCAAATAAAACTTAAATAGAATTGAAAAATATATGTGATTCAATCATGTATGTGTATACTTTCAATGATTTGTGCAGAAGAATCTAAACAAAAAATTGAAAATGGGAAGATATTGGCATAACGCAACTCCAAAACGACACTCAAAATTACAAATTAGCATAATGCAACCCCACTCCAGAGCATGTACGCAAATCACAGAGAAAATAATTACATGTCAATGTAATATGAATATAAGAAGTATCATTATATTACCAGTTCATGGCGTATTCTTGCAAACGAAATAGGACCCGCAGTATGCCTATCTTTAACATGACTATCTCTGATTTATTTCTTTTTCACACTAATTGTCGGCATGTAAAACACATTCTAATTCAAATTTGTCCAAAATGATTTTTAATTGAAACTAAATCAAAGTATATTATAAGATTATAATAATTAAACAGGGTGCTAATGAAATATAATTATTTATTATCAATTGAATAAATTAACAGACTCATGAATTAGAATAAAGTTATTCCATTAAACTATTAAAAGGGTGGAACATATACCTTAACGTCTTTTTGATCCCAATAATTTAACAAATCTGCAAAATGCGACTTTGGAATTGAACTTGGTCGGTTTTTCCATCTATCAATCATAGTTTTGTTGTCTTTGTAATGCGTCTTTTTTATTAGACACTTATAATTATGCCAAAGAGCTCCAACTGATTGCAGCGTACATAATCCTTACCTTCATCTGCTATGATGAATTTTTTCTACATTTTATATGAAATCATATGATTAAGGTTACCTACGTATGTATAATTACTAGAGGTCGAAAAAAGAAGTCACGTTAAAGTTTTATTTGAAATATACTACAAATATATAATTAATGCAGCAATGCAACTATCAATTAATAATATGGTTTGCATATATTTAAATTTCATACCTTCACATACTCCCAAATTTCATCCTTATTAGAAACTTGGTGCCAATTACTCTTATTAAGTGGCGCAAGATCAGAAGATCGAGCTAATGATCCCAAGAAACGACTGAATTGATCCAAAGTCATCTTATCTAGTCCAATTGACTGACCATGTTCATTCAAAATAATAAGCTTTCGGCTATTCATTGACCATCCATGAACTTCTTTGCACAAACTTGGTCCTCTAGTTCGTTTTCTTTTCTGCAAGACTATAAAATTTCCAATAAAAAATATTCAAGGCATGCAATTAAATTATATATCATGTGTAAACCAAGAATTCTAACATTTTGACAATCACCACCCTGTGAGAGTATATAATGAATCAGTGAATACCATAAATGAATGCAGATGTAAAAAAACTAATTTTGTTCCTTACCAAGTTCATTTATGTTATCTTCTATAGGAACTGGTATATCTGTCATTGCAATCATATCATTTTCAATCTCTTTTGAACCTCCATCATTTTTTCCTCCAAATCATAATCATCCGAGCTTTTATATTCATCATCATCGTCAACTAAACCAAGCATATCATGCAGCTTTGAGGAGCTCGTTTACTTCTCCATTTGCAGGCTAAAAGACAAATCCTTTGGGTGTTGAATTGGCTCTATATGAACATGTTTTGATAGTTATTCTTTTTCTCTTAATTGCTCTTTCATCTTAACATAAGCACAAAGTGATCCAGTTGTAGCCAGATTTTTCTTTTTCTTATGAAATCATATGATTAAGGTTAGCTACGTATGTATAATTACTAGAGGTCGAAAAAAGAAGTCACGTTAAAGTTTTATTTGAAATATACTACAAATATATAATTAATGCAGCAATGCAACTATCAATTAATAATATGGTTTGCATAGATTTAAATTTCAAACCTTCACATACTCCCAAATTTCATCCTTATTAGAAACTTGGTGCCAATTACTCTTATTAAGTGGCGCAAGATCAGAAGATCGAGCTAATGATCCCAAGAAACGACTGAATTGATCCAAAGTCGTCTTATCTAGTCCAATTGACTGACCATGTTCATTCAAAACAATAAGCTTTCGGCTATTCATTGACCATCCATGAACTTCTTTGCACAAACTTGGTCCTCTAGTTCGTTTTCTTTTTTACAAGACTATAAAATTTCCAATAAAAAATATTCAAGGCATGCAATTAAATTATATATCATGTGTAAACCAAGAATTCTAACATTTTGACAATCACCACCCTGTGAGAGTATATAATGAATCAGTGAATACCATAAATGAATGCAGATGTAAAAAAATTAATTTTGTTCCTTACCAAGTTCATTTATGTTATCTTCTATAGGAGCTGGTATATCTGTCATTGCAACCATATCATTTTCAATCTCTTTTGAACCTGCATCATTTTTTCCTCCAAATCATAATCATCCGAGCTTTTATATTCATCATCATCATCAACTAAACCAAGCATATCATGCAGCTTTGAGGAGCTCGTTTACTTCTCCATTTGCAGGCTAAAAGACAAATCCTTTGGGTATTGAATTGGCTCTATTTGAACATGTTTTGATAGTTATTCCTTTTCTCTTAATTGCTCTTTCATCTTAACATAAGCACAAAGTGATCCAGGTGTAGACAGATTTTTCTTTTTCTTAGTGGTAGTGTGGCTTTTGGATTCCTTTGTCTTATCTCATTCACTTATGGACACACTCACTCCTTGTTGCATTTTGTCATTACTTTGTTGCTCTTCACTCATATGTGCTTCAACGTCCGTATCATGCTTGACATAAAGATAATAGAGTGTTGGGATTTATCAACACTCTTTACATAACTTCATTCCCTTGTAGCCATCACCTATTACAAATTTATAATAACTGCTTATGCAATGTAAATCAATAAAATGATATATTCATGTAAATAGATACATATACATCACCTTCTTTGAATGAGACCTCAAATTTCTGATATTTTTCTGAATTCCAATGTCGTTCTCTTCTCTTGACTTGTTTATCTTACCTTCTTTATTAGGTATGAAATAAACATCATTTCCAAGAACTTCACTGGACTTCTTATTGCAAATTTTTTGTCTTTTTGGATCTATTGAACTCATTGCTTCATAAGCAAGTGTTTTAATCCCCAACTCCTTCATCTTCATTTTATTTTCTTTAATCCTCATCAACCTCTGATTCTCATACTCCATCTTAAGTATGTAAAAATTATGAACACATTATAAAAGTCCATGTAAAACATCCAAAAGATATTTTAAAAAAAAAATCCAAGTTCAACACTCAAAAGAAGTATTATACGCCATTGATACAGATTAAAGATCTCACATCAAATGCAACAAAGCATCACAAACATCTCATTGCTCTAATTATATTTTACCAAAGAGAAATCACATTTTAAAAAATCCCAATGATGGATACAAATGATATATATGTAAATCCATGACAACCGCAAAAAGAGGGTTCAACTATTCATCACCAAAAAGATTTGAATTGTGAGGACCAACCATGACAACTGCGTTTCTTCAACAAAAGATTAGAATTTAGCAACTGTACATTGATTGGTTGTTAATAGTCGGGATGACCAATTAAAAAATTTATCGAACCCAAGGGAGGTAGGTACTAGAGTTTAAGCGATCTCAAGTTTATCGTGATTTTATAAGGACGGCGGAATAGGATGGATAGCTTGCAAATGAAGTACTTCCTCCGTCCGCCCGAAAGGTGGACATTTTACCATTTTGGGCGTCCGCACCAAAGGTCCATATTTCTTTTTTTAAACACATGAGACCCATACACATCACTAATACAATAAATTTATGGGACCCATACCACTAATACAACTACCAACTACACATTAAATAATAATACTCCTTAATCCACGTGCAAAAAGCAAATGTCCACCATTGGGGTGGACGGAGAGAGTAATAAAACTAATGCAAGAACAAGAGTAAAATGAATGCAAGATTAATGGGTTCCAAATGATGTAAGGATAGATTAGCAACAATCATAGTATAGATAATTGATGAGAGTGAAAATATGCGTGTTTTAGTGTCCAATTTAACACCTTTTTGATGAGAACTGTTGTTATATATTTGAACAAGTGTCTTTTATTTTATATATGTGAGAAAAAAGATTCGTTTGAGGTATTTTATTTTATGTTAGATGGAAAAAGGATCAAAAGTGCAAAGTTGGGAAAATGTGCAACTTGTGTAGGAATGCTGAAAAATGCACGTCCAACCTGTATAATTTTTTTGTATTCATGTGGAGCTCTGTACTGGAAGTATGATATAGTTTGGAAAGCCACAGAAGAGATGATCGTTTTGGCATAAGGAACACTTCAATCGGAGTCCAAACGAGAAAGTTATGATCAAAATAGTGACGTCGTGCAAACTGTGACGAAAAGAACGGCTTAGCCAATTTTCATGACTTGTTATACCTTTAAATGTTGGATTTTTTGGGAGTTCTTTATGTAGAAATCCAAGAAAGGGAGGATCGTGTGACCGCAAGAATCACTCAAATTGGAGTTTGGATGTGGAAGTTATGCGCGAAACGGTGACACTGCGCATGCAGTTCGACCGTAGTTTAACCAAGCCATTTTGGTCGAACTACAGCAGTCAAGTCTAACTGGAAATTTCAACTTACAAAAATCCAGTTTGATGCCTTCCAGTGCAGATCTGTTTTCGACGGGTTTTACATCTCCAGTGCATGTGTTTTCGTGTTTCTCAAGAAAAACCCATCCAACGTCCATAAGGAGAGCTTACAAGTATAAAAGGGAATGTAAATCATACCAAGAGGCGAACCACAACATAATCATCCTACAACCCACAAGGGGGGATCACCCCCAACCATCATCCATATCCTTTCATCCATCCATCCATCACTTTGAAGATTGGTCTATGGAATCAAAAGGAGAATCAAGAGGAGGATTCATGACAGAGAAGGATGCGACGACACCCATATCTAGGGTTTTTATTGTTTCCTAATTTATCTTTTATTTTCCAGACGTATGGCTAAGATCTATCCAACCCCCATGATTGTTCTTTGCAACATCATGGGTTAGAACCTTTTTGGTAGATCTAGGGTTTTGATGGTTTTTATGAATTAATTGAACTTTTGTGTGTATACTCCGTACAACACTACTTGTTGTTAGTTTATATATGACTATGCATTTTTAATTCATACTCAGAGTTATTTCGTGCATTATTAGTTGTTATGTAGAGTCTGAATACATATCTTGGTTATTGATTGAGTGTGTTCACTGCTGAGAAGGATTTCATGTTATGATTCTAAATGAGAGGACTCTGAAGCTTTATTAGAATTGTCATATATGAATACTTATTAATTGAATCTAATTCGGGATAATAAGCAGGATAAAGAGGATAATTTTATAGTACCTATAAAGGAGTTCATATTAGGTTAGAGTATCAAACATGCGGGGAAATAATTGATACTGATAGTACCTAGAAAGGGGGGGTGAAATTATATCTCTTGCTCTAAGATTATTCACATGTGTTACACGCATATTTACTTGTGTCTATAGAGTATATTTGAATGGCTTAGTGGTGCGTCCAAATTCCACAAGGTAGAGTTGGACATTGATACACGAAAGGATAATTAATGTGTGAAACCGGATTACTCTAGAGCTACCTATTCCCCTACTTGATTCACTTTCGTATTTTTCTAGAATAATAATTAAATAAATTAAGCACTAGAAGAATACGAAAGTGAATCAAGTAGGAGAATAGGTAACTTTAGGGTAATCCGGTTTCACTCATTAATTTCTCTTTCGCATATCAATGTCAGACTCTACCTTGTGGAATATGGACGCATCACTAAGCCATGCAAATCTACTCTATAGACACAAGTAAAATGCGTGTAATACGTGTGAATAATCTTTGAGCAAGAGATATAATTTCACCCCCCCTATCTAGGTACTATCAGTATCTATTATTTCCTCGCGCGTTTGATACTCTAACCCAATATGATCTCCCTTTATAGGTACTATAAAATTATCCTCTTTATCCTACTTATTAACCCGAATTAGATTCAATTAACAAGTATTCATATATGACAGTTCTAATGAAGCTTCGGAGTCCCCTCACTTAGAATCATAACATGAAATCCTGCTCAGCAGTGAATGCACTCAATCAATAACTAAGAATGTGTTCAGACTCTACATAACAGTTAATGATGCACAAAACAAATCTGAGTATGAATTAAAAATGCATAATTATATATAAACTAAACCACAAATAGTGTTGTACGGAGTATACACACGAAAGTTCAATTACTTCATAAAAACCTTCAAAATCCTAGATCTACCAAAAAGGTTCTAACCATGATGTTGCGTAGAACAATCATGGGGGTTGGATAGATCTTACCCATATGTCTGGAAAATACAAGATAAATTAGGAAATGATAAAAATCCTAGATGTGGGTGTCGTCGTGTCCTTCTCCGTCTTGAATCCTCCTCTTGGTTCTCCTCTTGATTCCACAGACGAATCTTCAAAGTGATGGATGGATGGAGGAAAGGATGTGAATGATGGTTGGGGGTGATTCCCCCTTGTGGGGTGTAGGATGATTGTATTGTGGTTCTCCTCTTGGTGTGATTTATATCCCCTTTTATAGTTGTAAGATTTCCTTATGGACATTGGATGAGCTTTTTCTTAGAAAACACAAAAATACACGCACTGGAGTAAAATCTGTCAAAAATAGATCTGCATATCGCAGTTCGACCAAAGTGGTTTTGGTCGAACTGGAAGGCCTTGGTCAAACTGGATGTCTGTAAGTTGAAATTTCCATTTAGACTTGACTCTATAGTTCGACCAAAATGGCTTGGTCGAACTACGATCGAACTGCATGTTTAGTGTCACCGTTTCGCGCATAACTTCCACATCCAAACTTCGATTTGAGTAATTCTTGTGCTCAAGCGATCCTCTCTTCCTTGGCTTTCTACCAATATAAAGAAATCCCAAAAAATCCAGTATTTGAAAGTGTAACAAGTCATGAAAATTGGCGCATTCGTTCTTTTCGTCGCAGTTTGCACGACGTCACCATTTTGATCATAACTTTCACGTTTGGACTACGATTGAAGTGTTCCTTATGCCAAAACGATCCTCTCTTCTGTGGATTTCCAACTATGTATCATACTTCTAGTTCAAAGCTCGACAAAAATATAGAAAAATTATACAGGTTGGATGTGTGTTTTTCAGCATTCCTACACAAGTTGCACCTTTTCCCCTACTTTGTACTTTTGATCATTTTTCCACCTAAAACATAATAAAACACCTCAAACGCACCTTTTTCTCACATATATCAAATATAAGACACTTGTGCTAATATATAATAACAATTCTCAGAAAAAAAGTGTTAAATTGGACACTAAAACACGCTTATTTTCACTCTCATCAATAATTTAGTAGTCATGCAATTAATTCTAATCTCTCATGGACAATGCATAGAAGCGATCACTAATTCCACCTAAACTCTCTCTCGAGAAAGATAGGATGTAGGCCCTCAATAAGGCTCCCAAACGCTCATAGGATCGAGACCATAGCGAACACCTCCCAATAGGTACTAATTACTCTACGAGTTCCCTAATGAGGTACTAAATCATTGGTAATATTCCCTTTTAAGGTACTGTAAATTCACTAATAGTTTGAGTCTCCTCATCTAATCAACTAATCTCTTGATTAAGCTAATCAAATGTTCTATCAAAGGGTTCTAAATTTAGAAGGATATCTCTATCTCATTCTAAATTTAAGAACATGAAGTGATAATGAAATGATTCAATGAATTATCCTAAACACATAATTGATTTCTCAATCTAATCACATGTCCATGAAAATTAATCACACATGTCATCATATAAATCAAGCAATGAACAATCAAAGATAGAAATAACACAAAGCCCATTCAAGATTAAAATCAAATTGCATAAAACCTAAATTATCCAACACCAATCATGGAGCTAATTTCACAAAGGAGATTAGCCTATTATTATCTTAGAGAAAACAACATTGACAATTGTATCTGCAAATCTCATGATCAAATTATAAAGAAGTTCACAAAAAATAGAAATAGATTCCCCCTTTGAAGATCTTCAATGGAGATCTCCTTCTTCTTCTTGCAATCTTCACTCTCCATTGCTTCCTTGATCACTTGGACGGTGGATTTGATGGAGAGGATCAAGTGTAGATGGATAGATGAAGAATGGATGAAGTTGATGGTGTAAAATGAAGAAAATAATGTGTGACGTGTGTGTAGAGATGAAACCCTTCGAATTCTAATCAAATGTTGAAATTAGGGGTCGCACTCCTCAATGAAAACACCACTTCTTCTTCATTTACTCTCAATGTCAACTCCCCCTTGTGCACATCAATTAAAGTTCTTCCCGTGGCCAAAAATTTAATGCCCCAAAATCAATGGAACATTTGCATCCTCGTCCATATCAAGCACCACAAAATTCATCAGGAATATGAATTTTTCAACCTTAACTAACACATCCTCAACTATTCCCTTAGGATAAGTCAAAGATCTATCCTCAAGTTGCAATGTAACGGACGTAGGCTTTACTTCCCCTATACCAAGTTTCTTAAAGATAGACATAGGCATCAAATTGATACTAGCCCCAAGATCACAAAGAGTTTTATGAACTTCACTCTTACCCATCTCACATGGTATGACAAAACTTCTCGGATTCTTGAGCTTTAGAGGCAACTTCTTTTGAATTATGGCACTACACTCCTCCATCAAATTGACGGTCTCATTCTCCACTAAGCTCCTTTTTCTTGCCATGATATCTTTCAAAAACTTGGCCTAATGAGACATTTGTATCAAAGCATCCGCAAAGGGTATATTTATGTGGATTTTCTTGAAGATTTTCAAAAACTTCGCAAAATTTTCATCAAGGCTCTTCTACAAGAATTTATGTGGAAAAGGAATAGACACTTGAGTTTTTGGTATGCCCCAACTATCCCTCTCCAACTCCACTTCATCCTCTTTCTTTTTCATTCCCTTGGTTCTTTGTCATTTCTTTTCTACAAATTCCGATTCAACCACATCCGTTTCATCATTCGATTTTACTTCAACTTCACTTTCTTCCACAAACTCTTCTTCAACCAAGTTTTCTTCAACCTCCTTCTCTTCTACCTTTTCATTTTCCATAGGTATAGAAGGTCCCTCATAGTTTGTTCCACTCCTCAAAGTGATTGCCTTGCATTGCTCTTTTGGATTTACAACGTAGAAGGAAATTTCCCTTTTTCATTTGCGCTCAACGAACTAGCAATTTGACCAACCGAATGCTCCAAGGCTTTGAATCTTCTATCATTAGCTTCATCAATCTTTCTTCTTGTCTCATCTTGAGCTTTGTTAGATGCAATCAACTTTTCAATGAGTTTTTCGGTGGTTGTTTTCCCTTGATTATTTGGCGCTTTAGCTCCCGGATGGTACCCCGGGGGATAAGTAACCGCATTGCTCGGGTTTGAATAAGAGAAGTTATCTTGCCTACTTTGTTATTGTGGGTATGAGCTTCCACTACCTTGACCATTGAAGCCTCCTTGCCTTTGTGGATAGTGTCCTTGGTTGTGGTTGAAATTACCTTGGTAATTATTTTGATAGTTACCTTGGTAATTACTTCCTTGCATGTATTGTACATCTTTCTCACGTGGCATTGTCATAGCCCATTGTTCCACACTAACACTATTCGGAGGAAGCGTACCTTGCTCTATTTCCCTTCGACCATGTTAACTCCTTGATTATTCATACCTTGATTCAAGCTCATTTGCCTCAAGATTTCCGATGTTATCTTTTCAACACTTGGCATACTTGGCTCCACACGAGCACTCTTCACACTAAACTGTTGTCCTTGATCAAAACTCTCAAACCCATAACATCCACTCACTCTCTCCAATGGTCATTGATAGACATTTGTAGCAATCTCATCAAAAATCCTTATAGCACTTTCCGGAGTCACTCCTAGTACTGATCCACCCACCGAAGCATCAACAAGCACTCTTTATACATTCACCAAACATTTGTAGAAAAACCAACTTGTTGATTTTCTGGGAAGTTATTTTGTGGACACTTACGAAGCATATTCTTAAATCTTTCTCACGCTTCATAGAAACTTTCTTGAGGCATTTGCTTGAATTGAGTGATCAAGCTCTTCATTTGAAGCGTCTTGGAAAGTGGAAAATACTTGTTCAAGAACATTTGTGCAAGCTCATCCCATGTATTGCACGTACTCGGAGTAATAGTGGAGAGCCATGTTCGAGCTCTATCCCTCAAGGAAAATGGAAACAACCTCATCTTGATATAATCTTCGCTCACCCCATTCATCTTCACGGTGTTAGCAATCTCAATAAATTTAGCTAGATCAGCATTAGGATCTTCATTCGGGGTTCCACTAAATTGTTGCTCTCTCACCATAGAAATCAAGCCCGCTTTAAAATCAAAGTTGTTGGCATTGATTGGTGGTCCCATCATTTGTGGCATTGCCCTTGGCATAAAGAAGTCCCGGATCACCCTTGGATCTACTTGAGGTCCTCGATTCACCTGAGGTGGCGGTGGTGGTGCATAAGGTTGTTGCAAACCTTGTTGAAGAAGCGCTTGGTGTATCATTTGTTGGAGTAGGGCTTGTTGTTGATTTGCATTGACTTGGAAATTTCGCACTTCATTTCCATCATTCCTATCATCAACTCGTTCATTATCTTGATTGTTCTCCATTGGATTACTATTTTTGGTTTTGTTCTCCTTTCTCCTTCTCCGACAAGTATGTTCAATCTCTAGATCAATAGGTTCAACTTGTTTCCCTTTTGACCTTGTTTGCATACACCTTCAAAAGTAAAAGAAGTTAGAACAAATTTTTCAAAAGCAATTACAAATAACAAAAATAAAAATGTCTCTATTAAGATTACTTAAAACGATCCTTCTTCAAGCTACTAGCAACCATTGCCTCCCCGGCAACGGCGCCATTTGATTAGCCATAACTTGTAGTCGGGTTGATCAATTCAAGAATTTATCGAACCACAGAGAAGTAGGCACTAGTGCTTAAGCGATCTCACATTTTTTGTAATTTTATAGAGACGAATCATCAAAGTTTTATTTGTCAAACAAGTAATTGAAATCAATCAATACAAGTGAACAAGCAAAGATCAAGTAAACTAAATTAAAATGAATGAGATTGGTTTTCCAAGTTAAACAAAAGTGAGATTAACAACAATTAAGAAGGGGTAACTCTAGGAGTTATGTATCAAATTCATGTGCATCATGGATAAATGACTAAGGGTCAACACTAACTTCTTCTAAACTTTCTCTCGAAATGGATAGAATGTGAATCCAAATAAGAATTCCAAAATAGCTCAACGGATTGGTTCTCACTCAAACAATTCCAACTAGGTACTAAGCTTAAATAAGAATCCCCTCACACAATCAATTAACCTCTCAATCAAACCAATCGGATGTCCAATCAAAGGGTTCTAAATCCTAAAGGATATCTCTATCTCTTTAAGACTTATAATGCACATGTGTATGATGAATTAATTCAATGAACTATCCTAAACATATAATTGATTTATCAATCTAACCACAAGTCTATGACAATAAATCACACAATTCAACAATACAAATCAAGAAATTAATAATCAATGATATAAAATCATAAATCCAATCAACACATGAATTAAAATACATAGATCCTCAAAACTAACCAACAACTCTCATGTTGTTAATCTCACAAGGGAGATTAGCCTACCATAATCATAAGATAATTAACATAGATATTAAAAACCTTACAAGTCATGATAAACAATTAGGTTAACTACAAAAAATGGATGAAAACTCCCTTGGATTGGCTCCAATAGTTATCTCCTTCCTTTCCTTGCAATTTTCCTCTCTTCCTTGCTTCTTCTTTTCACTTGGATGAAGGATTTATGGTGAGATGATGATAGAGTAGATAGATGAAAATGATGAAGGATGTGGTGTAAAATGAAGGAATTGGTGTGTGGGGTGTGTGGGCAGCTGAATTTCGGATCAATATGATCAAAATATTGAATGAATTGGTATTTATACCCCTTGGAAACCTTCTAGAAGATGTAGAAAAAATTCTATTCTGGCACCGACCCAACTCGTGTGCTGCAACACGAGTCGAGTCGTGTCAGGATTTCTCGGTCAAACTTTACTCAAGACAGCACACGAGTCATGTACTAACGCACGGCCAAAGGGTGGCCGTGTTGGATGATTTGATGCTGCTACATGGCTACTTCTTACAGACCCGTGTTCGGTACACGGGCCATGTGCTGTAACACGGCTCGTGTACCCTACAGGGCCGGCCATGTTTATTTTATCTCCCGTCTCCGTTTTTGCTCCGTTTTTATCTGTTTTACATATGATTTAGTTCATTCACACACAATTCCATAAAAACACATAACACCACCAAGTAGTACACAAATACGGATAAAATAATACGAAAATGGACCTAAAAAGATATTAAAATTTAGGTGAAAATATCACTAATCAACACCATTCAAGAAGGAAGGTCAAAAGAAGATATTTAATGAGAATCTTTTATTGATTATAAACCCTCCACACACGACATTCAATCATCAAACACACTAGGATCGCGTTGGAAGGCAAAATTCACATTGGGGGCTGAACGTTCAAGGGAGAAGGGCTCCACCACGAAGAACATCGGTTTATCGTTTTTATATTTAGATTTAATTTCAATTATGTAATTCATTTTCTAGTCCGAGGATTGTGAACTTCCCTTAGAATAATTTATATGTTTGATTAGGAATAAATTATCAACCTGTTTTATAAATTTATTTTGTGATTGGCTTTGATGTGAATCTTGACTTTTCAATTGCTTGTTTAGACTACCCCTCTAAATAGGTGATTGATTATTCAATAATTATTTTGCATGTTATAATCTGTAATTGTTATAATATTACGAATTGAGTAACAGAGTGAGGGAGTACCTCTTGAAATCATGAAATCTAGATTGTATGATTCGCTACCCCCGTTTTCATAGACTAATAGTCCTAATATCTAAATTTTAATGCATTGTCGAGTTCAAATCCATAGGGTCACTCGGGAATAGTTTAATCTAGAGGTCGTACCCTAGGTTATCAAACTTAAGAATATTTCGAGTTAATTGGTCGTACTGTTAGCTTAGGGGCTTGAGTTTATGAACTTATTGGTGTTTTAGGAATTTTATAGATGTGAATTAGGATACGGGAGGGGATCAAATCCTTGGACTAGGCTTGTTATTTTATTTGTTCTCTTATTTAATTTTGTTATTTTTGCTCTTTCAATTATTTATTTTCATGTTTAGTAGTTGTTAATCTTAATCCAAACCCCCTCCGGTTAATTTTGAAAGCACAATCAATTCAATTGAAATTCGATTATTCCCTGTGGGTTCGACCCTTACTTAGCCTACTACAATCTTAGTGGGTTTGTTTGAAAATTTACAAATATTATTTTTGGGTGTCAGCGACAGCACACCACGGGCTAATGTCTTGATTGCAAGTTTTTATTTTTAATGTAGAATATTAAATAAGTGTACTTTCATTAGCGTGAAGTCATAATAATGTAATATATTTTTTCAGGCCAGCATGAAAGCAAGAAAGGCCGCCCTCACACAGGAAAATTCTAGTTCTGCCGGTGCCACTACACTACCACCAACTCCAGACGATATTTACTTGTAGGAGGCGGCGTCAATCGTGGGAGGTTACTTAGGCAAGGTATCATGTCAAAGTCTACTAGGTGTTCTATGCACTCACGTGGATCTACGCCATCCACTAATTTGGTGAACGAGCGTCTGGCACGAGACCTCAAGGCTAAATTTCATAGCTATCAGGCATACCACCAACAATTTTATGCATGGGCCACCTCGCAGGCATTTACTGTACCCCCACCCCTCTGATGCCTTCGATCTTGTATTGCTCCCTCTGATGAGGCCGGTTCCTCTGGTTCTGGTGCAAGTGATGGTAATGATGATGTCGAGGACTTGGGTAGTTGATTTAATGAACTTGTAATGAAACTAAATGTATTTTTGAAGTATGTTGACATTTAGGGTGTATGTGTGATGGTGATCATGATGATGTCTGAGGACTTGGGTAGTTGATTTGATGAATTTGTAATGATACTAAATATATTTTTGATGTATGTTGACGTTTTGAACTTATTAGCATATAATATTTGTGGAAAAGTTTTATCTTTGTGAGAAGGTACGTTATTAAACAAGATTTTTACCTTGATAGTCATATAAGTACAAAGGAAACTTTTCCAAAATTTAAATAAATTTAAACACTGATATAATATGTTTATATAATTTCCCTTTATAGTAATCTTATATAATATTGATCAATATGTGCTTGTTGTATCATATAAACACAACTAAGTGATATTAAATTAAGACAAAGTCTCTTGTGAGACGTTACTTACATGAGACGCTTTGTGAGATGTGTTAAATTATGTCTATAATTTAGATAAAGTATGTTTAATGGTTCTTAAAATATATTTTTTAAAGTATGCTACATTATACATTAAAGTATAATTTTAGTGTGTTATAATATAATTTTTTATTGACATACTTTAACTACAAATTAGCATATTTTATCTATTCAATAAACATACTATAGTGATGGATCGACCCGTCTTACAAGAGAGATTCTCTTAAATTAAAAGGAATCTCGATTTTTTAAAATTTAGATTAAAATTCCGAGAAGAAAATATACTAAGTTAATTGCATTTGTCTTTTATATTATATAGCATATACACGAGTTTTAATCAAAGTATCAAAATGATTAAGTGCCAACTATTAATTAAACTAAAATAAAATATTATACCTTCAAAACTAATATATTAGACGGTGCAAAACAATTAAGTGTCAGCTATAAAGTGACAGAAAATTAAATGCAAACTATTATTTAAACTAAAAGTTTAAGTGTTCAACGATTATATACAATTCATTAACAAAATAACATAAACTATCCTATCTATATATGTGTCATATAATTTGAGCGTGACAACTCTAAAATTAATTAATATACATATACTCAGAATAAAAGATTAACATGAGGTTTTCAATTTTACCTGGAATATTTAAAAGATAATATTATTTATTGTGGGATAGATAGAATAATTTTATTTATACAATTAAAATATAATATATTTTTAATGTATGTAATATAAAATTTAAGGCTAATTATTACTAAATATTAACTACTTATATACTAATATAAATATATGATGTTGTCAATTTTTTTAAATAACATTTACAAAATACTTAAGATTTTTTAATTAAAACATTATTATAACTATTATGAATGTATATATGGTGAGTTTTATTATGAGTAGAAAGTATATATATATATATATAATGTAATGAATAAATTATAAGAATTACTCTTAGCAAAGTTGGTACACATAAAGCCCACAAGGGCTCTCAATGCATAAAGACCTAGGGATGGCAATGGGGTGCGCCAGGGCGGGTACCTCTCTGCCTCGTCCCGCCCCGTGGACTTGTTTGGTCGCCCAGCCCCGCCCCGTGCCCTGCTACGGGTCAGAGTTTTAAGACCTAGATCCGCCCCTGTACGGGAAGGGTCCGCCCCGCCCCATTTAATTTTGTGTATATGTCATAAAAAAATTACATTTCAAATTTTGTTCATTTAAAAAAGTCATCTAATATTTACCTTAAAATTAAATGTATCATTCCAAATACTATAAGATAAATACCAATAGTATTTTCATCACAAACCACAATATCAATACCAATAATAAGTTCATTACAACGAACATAATATCAACCATAAGTTATTACAAAAGAAATAAATTCATAGATAAAAATATCTATTACAAACCATGAAATACAACATTTGAAAAATCTAATTCCCAAATGATAGGAAAGTAAATATATGTAATTATATACATATTTGTAATATATAAATAGATAAATAATATAATTTTATATTAAAATTAATGTGGGGCAGGGCGATGCTAGGACCCAGACCCAAACTGTCCCGTGCACAGGACGGGGCGGACCCGCACCATTCTCTATGTGGAGCGGGACAGACCCACCCTAATCGGGGCGGGATAGGGCGGGGCGAGAGCGGGCCGGGCCAAATTGACATCCCCATAAAGACCTGGGTTCAAATCCTCTAGAGGGCTTAAAAATGCATTACTCAACAAAAACAAAATATGTATAAAATCTGATGAAAAAAAATCATCTCTAATACCGTCTATATTCTAGCTACACACAAATTGTAGATGGTTATAAAACCGTCTCAATTCAAGGCTTTTTTTTGTAGTGTTTGTCATGTAAACGAGTATATTAAACTCTTTAAGAAGTACTTTTGTTCACTCTTTTTCGCTATAAAGAAGTTTCACCCTCAAGTATCAACAGATCTATTATAGTATCTAGAAATATTATAAAAATTGGATCGGACCAACTGGTTTAATAGGTTGAATCAGGAATTGAAGCTGGAACCGGTTCGGAATGACCTATATAACCGCTTTTGCAATTAAACCGGAAAAAACCAGTTTTGATCTGTTCACTCTTTTTCACTATAAAGAAGTTTCTCCCTAAGTATCAACGGATCTATCATAGTATCTAGCAGTGTTTTCAAAATTGGATCAGACCGGCATGTTCAATCGAGAATCGGAGTCGAAATCGGTCCGGAATGACTTATATAATCGCTTTTGCAATTAAACCGAAAGAAACCGATTTGGACCGGTCTAAACCGGTAAACTGGTGAGATCGGCAGAAATGGAGAACAGTTGGTTTTGTTTCCAAATTTACATTATCTTAAATTTACAAACTTCTCTATCGCTGGAAAATACACATCGTATGTATATATATATCCAATCCAGAATATGGTTGCAAAAAGAGAAATAATAGGGAAAAAAAGTACTAATCATACAAACTTGCATTAATCTCTCTCAAATTGTATTCAAACATCGACTGGAATAAATCGAAGAACACATTGAAAGCCCTCTTCTCCAAAAGCTAAGATATCACCTCCCCAAACTGACCCCGCTGAAATTTTCCCTACTAATGTTCACGCCAACTTGATGTTTTGATTGAAGAAAAAATCGAGTGAATCCATGAAAGAGAGAAGCAGTGATATCAAAATCTACAAGGAGAGAAAAGGGACCTACTTTTGTTTTTTATTTTACTTAATGATTGTTATTTCCAGTTTTTTTTTTTTAATATTGGGCTATATCATTTAGTAAATGCCTTTATGGGCTTGGGCTTTTTTTAAGTTACAAATCTCTTCTTTTTTTATTAAAAAAATTTATTTATTATATATATTTTTTTAAATATAATTAAAAATAGGTAAATTTAATTTTTCTAGTTGAACCGACGGTCCGACTAGTTGAACTTCGAATCTGTATAGACATCGGTCTATCTTCGATTCGGTTATAACAACACTGATATCTAGAAAATTGCAGAAAAAAATAGGAGAAAAAAAATCACATTACAAAATTTGATGTTAATTTAAAATTTTGTTTTGTTTTTGGAGATAGAAATTAACTACTGTTTAATGAGTAGTAATTGCGTTATAATGTGTGTTGACGATGCAATAAGCTAGAGAGCTGCACGGAGTCTTTTCACTACTTCTTTGACTGTCAAGTTGAAATCTTTCTCCATCTAACAAAAACAAAATTAAATAAAATTAGTTACAATCCAGTGAATTAATATGTACAAGTCTATTCTTTTTTTACTTTAAAATTTCATCCATAAATTGAAATTCTATGTTAAATGATCATTAAGACCACAATTAAAAGATTTACTATCTTTGACCCAATTTGGTTACAATTTAAAACATCAAACCCTGGAGTTCATTTCCGTCATGATTTTTTTTAAAATAAACGATCATGTTAGATTCAATTTGTGATAGTCTGATAGTATTCATAATGTTTAATGTATAATGCTTCCCTCTATCAAAGGGTAAATGTGTCTAATTCAAAAGTAGGTCAATCACACGGTCCTTAAACGAGTTAAAGACGGCATGAGATTCTCTATATCGTCTTTGTATATTACTTCCATGCTACAATTGTTTTCACCTTTATTATTTGTGTTATCCCTAAATTCACTTTAGTCTTATAACTAAGATAAACTTTGATTTATGTCCCAAAGATGATAAATTGTTCAAATTTTTCCCATAACTCACGAATTTATTCAATTTTTGACCAATTTTTGCTGAAAAACATTAATTTCGCCAGAAAGTCTCAAGTGCGCCGCACGTGAGGTTTCAATTTGGGGATTTTCGGCAAAATTGACCTAAAATTGGACAAATTTGAGAGTTAAGGGACAAAATTGAAACATTTATCTTTTTTGGGATAGAAATCGAAAATTGTTTAGTTATGAGACAAAAAGTATTTTAACTTAATTACTTAACTCATATGAAAAACGAGTTCTTTATCCAATGTTTCTCTCCTCTTTTTTAACGTATAATCAAGCATGAACTATTTCTTTTTTATTTATACATAACTCATTTAAAATACAAGTTCTTTATCTGCTAGCTTCATTTAAATTAGAGATAACGAGTCTTGTAACGTAGAATCTAGCATACACTATATATTTCATGTTTATTCTTACTTAAATCGTATGGAAAAGGAGTTCATTGTCCAATGTTTCTATTAAAGAAGAGAGAATGAATCTTATAACGTGAAACCTAACATGTACTATTTCTTGGTTATTCTTACTTAACTCATATGAAAAATAAATTCTTTATCCAATGTTTCTATTAATGAAGAGAGAATGAGTCTTCTTACGTGAAACCTAGCAAGCACTATTTCTTGGTTATTCTAACTTAACACATATGAAAAATGAGTTTTTTTATCCAATGTTTCTATTAAAGAAGAGATAATGAGTCTTATTACGTGAAACCTAGCAAGCATTATTTCTTGGTTATTCTTATATAACTCATAAAAAAACCAGTTCTTTATCCAAATTTTCTATTAAAGAAGAGATAATGAGTCTTGTTGGGTGAAATCTTGCAAACACTATTTCTTTGTTATTCTTACTTAACTCATATGGAAAACGGGTTTTTTTATTGTTTTTATTTAAGAAGAGAGAATGAGTCTTGTTACGTGAAACCTAGCAAGCACTATTTCTTGGTTATTCTTATTTAACTCATATGGAAAATAGGTTCTTTATCTAATGTTTCTATTAAAGAAGAGAGAATATTGAATCTTGTTACGTGAAACCTAGCCAGCACTAATTCTTGGTTATTTATACTTAACTCAAATGAAAAACGAGTTCTTTATCCAATAATTCTATTAAAGAATTGATAATAAGTCTTGTAACAGGCACAATATAGTTAAAATAACTTTTTTCCTATAACTAAAACAAATTTCGAATTCTGTCTCAAAAAAGGTAAATTTTTTAATTTTATCTCATAACTCTCAAATTTGTTCAATTTTAGGCTAATTTTACCGGAAATCCCTAAGTTGAAGCATCATGTACAAAGCACGTGGGGCTTTCCGGCAAAATTAGCTTTTTCCAGCAAAAATTGGTCAAAAATTGAACAAACCCGTGAGTTATAAGACAAAATTAAACTATTTATCTTTTTTTTGACGTAAATCGAATTTTATCTCAATTACGCGGCAAAAAGTGAATTTAGGCCTTATTTATTAAACAAAATTTTTACTTTTTTAAAATAGTAAAATATTAAAATAACTAACATCTTACATGCATATTATTTAAAAAATATCAACCATACCTAACACGTCTATAACAAACTTTACTCTTTATTTATTACTAGAAAAAATTCAAAATATCTCTAAAATATAACTATTTTCTTAACATACCTGAGAAAAAAGGTGAAAACAAATTGGGATATAGGGAGTATTATCTTTTGTACCTCTGATTATATAAGTAAATCCTAAACGATAAAAAGAAATATAACTCGTAGTCCCTGGGTAATTATTTTCAGCAACAGAATTTATCAATGAAATAAATTAATAGATTGCCTACAAAAAAGTTACATTTTCTCTTTCTGCAACAGAATGTCAACGAATTTATTAGTATGTTTTTACCAATAGAAAACCCTTGTTATTTATCAATGGAATTATTTACCAACATAATTAAATTTTCGTTGTTAAAAATTTAGCAACTACTACTTTACTAATGAAAAATTAGCAATGAATTTAGTTGTTAATCTATTGATAAACCAATATAGTAATGAAATTAAGGTTTTTGTTTACGGAATATTTCATTGGTTAAAACAATCTTTTGCAGTGGATTGTACTTTTCTATACTCACTCCATCCCGGCGTAAGAGGCTCATTTGCTTTTTTGCACGTAGATTCAAGAGTATTATTATTTAAGATGTAGTGGGTAGTTGTATTAGTGGGAGTGTGGATCCCATATTTTAATTGTATTAGAGGAGTGTGTGAGTCCCATTTGTGTAAAAAAGGAAAGGGGAATCTTTGGTTGGGACGACCAAAATGGAAAAATGACCCTCTTAAGCTAGGACAGAGGGAGTATATGATTAGCAATATTATACTACTCCCTCCATCCCATAATAAACTTCATTGTTATTGTAGACACGAGTTTATGTAAAATTATTTTTTGACCAACTTTATTAACTTTTGAAGGGTAATATACTCCCTTTGTCCCGGTCATAGGTCCCCATTTGCTTATTGCACGTGCATTAAGGAGTATTATTAGTTTATGTGTAGTGGGTTGTTGTATTAGTAGTGAATGGTAGTCCATATGTAGTACCCTTTTATTAAAAGGGGAAAATGGGGACCTTTGAGTGGGACGCTCAATATAGGTGTGGGGATTGATGAGATATTTCATTTTTTTAGTGGTACATTTTAATGTAGGACAGACGGAATTGAAAAATGTGAAATTTATTATGGACGGAGGGAGGGAGTATTTATTAAGCATCGTTTATCCAATAATATGGAAATCGATACATTAAATAATACAGGAAATTCGAGTCAATTTGCAATGTAACATGAAGGGTAAATATAATTTCAATTTTATTCAAAATAAATTAATTGGATAAAGGAAAGTTGTAGTATTAATAATATAAAGAAGAAGAAGAGTACGTACCTCAGCAACAATTGTGATGTCTAGGGCGAAAGTACCGAATGGGGTGACATTGGTACTGATAATAGCAAGATTAAGTTTCTCAACTTTGCTGAGTAAATTGACCAAAACACCCTTGTGCTTCTCGCAGTGGACTCTGAGGAGGACAAGGTTGTTGGAGACCCTGGCTTCGATTTCCGGGAGAGGCAGCTCGTCGAAGCAGCAGCTCTTGTCGTTGGAAGACCCCTCGTCTTCTGCCATGACATGTGATCTCTTCACCAGAACCACCGACTCCATGGTCTGCTTCGTGGCTTGTTCCTCCAAGGTCTTCACTCTCTCTTGGAGGTGTTTCAAGTACTTTATTGCATCCCCTAAAACCGATGTCTTATCCATCTGCCATTCATCATTACACATTCCAATTTTAATAACCATATATCCATGTATATATTATGCCATAAAGTAAGGTAGATGATTGGTATGTATGGATAATTATACTATGACGTTTGATAGATAATAATACTCATTATAAATTATAAGGATAAAATATATCATGAACGAGCAAATTAGATTGTGAACTTCAAATGTAGGATAGGTCTAGACGTACAATTGCAAAATTATAAGGGGCATCAACAAAAATACCACTTTTTATATTGAAAAAATACCATCCACTATAATTTTTTCGAAAAATTGCCACAACTTTTTTTTAAAATTTTGGAGATAATTAATCCTAGTTTGCGATCTCTTATGTGACTACGTCTGCAACCCTGCATGCGATGCGATAATATGTGCGACCATACACATGTTTTATTTACTAACATGTGCGACCACGACACACGACTACATGTGCGACTATATAAATAAGGGTGGCTAACTACCTTTTTCAAGCCAGGAATAATAGTTGAAAGAGTTAAAAAGCGCTGGCTGAGCAGCTCCCGGCGCTTCCTCTCGGCGATGATGTGGTCATACGTTTGAGACGGCGGCCTCACCCGGCTCGGCTTCTTGCTCGTCTGAGGACGCTTCGGTTGCTCGTCCTGATCACCGCGTAAGACTTCGGTAACCGCAGCCCCTTCCTCCGGATTAAGTACTGGCCTAGCCATAGTATCAACTTCAGTGGTGTTCTGGAAATTGAGAATGATGGGAGCGGTGGAGTTGGGGTGGGTGGTGAAGGTGGAGAAGGTGTTGGGTTTGTGAAGTTTGGGGGGTGGTTCAGAGAGGGGTGGGGGTGGGGGTGGGGACTCAGGGGAGAAGACAGAAGTAATGAAGGAATTGCAGTTGGTAGTGTTGATGAGAGTGGAGGGAGAGATGGGTGAGTTTTGTGAGCCAAGTAAGGCTGCCACGTCATCATCAAATGAATCCATAAGCTCCCATTCATCCATCAAAATGGAATTATCATCAAACCCCTGCAATCAACACAACACACTATTTATATGTACAACAAAATTAGTTACGACTCTTTTTGAATGTGAATTATGCAGTATTATTATTTAATGTGTAATGGATAATTATATTAGTGGGAATGTGAGTCTCATATTTTAATTGTATTAGTGGGTATGTGTGGGTCCTATGTGTATGAAAAAGGAAATGATACTCTTTAAGTGAGACAAAAAAAAAAATTCTTTGAATTGGATGGAGGAAGTATATGTGAAAAGAGAAAGTATTGGGTGGAGAGGTTTCATGGACAAAGTGTAGGGGCAAAACAAACCATAAATTACGAGGGTGAAATAATTATTCCAAATCTGATAAATATTAAATTTTTGACGCAAATAAATCATAAATCACACGTGATAAGTCGTAACATTGCATTAATATTTTGAATTTTAATTCTTTATGAATGAGTTTTACGTCTATTGAAGGTTAATTATGATTTATTTTTATTTTATACGCTTGTATTTTAATTATTTAAATTGCAATCCAAATATACTAAAATGAGAGAATTTTCGCTGTCCCGACATTGAAAGGGAAGTCGATTTTTGTGGCTGTACATGTCTTCATATCTGAATATTAAAAGTATTGGGCAAGCCATCCTGATTAATGAGTGATGTGAGAAGCCAAAGGAGAAAATTACTATAAAGAGAATGGAAAAGAAAGGAAATAAAAAGAAGGGATTTAGATGGACACGTCATCATCATCTAGAACACAAAGATCACTGGTTTTCTCATTTTAATTGTAGTTTTTAATATGTAATTTAGTTTCTATTGAAGGATTGGGAACCTCTTTAGATTAATTTTTATGTTTGTTTATTATTAAAATAATCAATTTGTTTATGAATTTATTTTCATGTTTGCTTATGATTAAAATAATCAATTTGTTTATGAATTTATTTTGGATTGACTTTTATGTGAGTCATAATGATATTTTAATTGCTTGTTAGATTGATCATCTTAATATGTGATTGTATGTTCATTAGCTATTTTATATCATGTAATCCGTAATTCTTACATGTTTGTAAATCAAGTGGCAAAGTGAGGGAGTATCTTTTGGAAACACGAGATCTATGTTATATGAGTCGGACGCTCCGTTTTTCATAGTTTAATAGTCATAATATCTAAATTTTTATGCATTTTTGAGTTCGAACCTCTTTAGGTCACTTAAGGGTAGTATAATCAAGAGGTCATGCCCTACTTTATGAATTTTAATGATATTTCGGACTAATTGATTGTACAACTAGTCTAGGGGCTTGAGTTCATGAACATATTGATGTTTTAAATTTTTAATATATGTAAATTAGGATATGGAAGGAGATCAAATTCTTGTATTTGGTTTATTATTTTATTTGTTATCATTTTTTATTATTTTTGCTTCTTTTAATTATTCGTGTTTCATGCTTGATTAGTTGTTAGATATATCAA
Organism: Pogostemon cablin; assembly: GCA_023678885.1. Classification (NCBI taxonomy): domain Eukaryota; kingdom Viridiplantae; phylum Streptophyta; class Magnoliopsida; order Lamiales; family Lamiaceae; genus Pogostemon; species Pogostemon cablin. Next base: position 16,128,726 of record CM043000.1, read on the forward strand.
TCGAATCCACCATCCCCTTGTTACTCTTAAATACACATAGAATTCAATTTTAAATTCATTTATATTTTGTGGGTTCGAATTGTACTTATTCTACTACTTTATAATGGATTCGTTCGAAAATTAAAATTATTATTTTTAGAGTACTAGCAACAGCACACCAACAAGATTATATAGATTGTGAAGTAAAAATAGATGATAAGCTTAATTTACACCTCTATAAATGAAAATGACACATAATTAATATCTCCACAATATATTTTAATATCAAAATTATCAATTTTTTTACACGATAAACACTTATGTGAATCAAAATGAACCCTTATGTTCTATTATATATAGGGTTTAAAATATTTTTAGTGTCGTTATATCAGGATTTAAAATATTTAAAGTATCTTTATAATTTTTAAAATTAGAGGGTTCACGGAAGCTCTCTTTTTTAACACATATAATATAATGTACTTTATAATTTATTTTTTTTATAAATATCAAATTATCTAAAATTATATTTAAAAGTGATTTTTATTAATATAAGTACTAACAATAAATTTGAAGTTAAATTGTTTGTGGATGAAAGAGTATATTTTTTCTTCTTCATAAATCTCGTACAAAACTTGATGGGTGCAGGGACTTAATAAATAGACGAAATTGGGTGCAATGCCCTATCAGATTTTACAAATTACTTTTCTATCACAATTTTAAGGGTATATCTTTTTATGCCCGAATTGACGAAAATATCCTTTACTCGAATACATTCGAGTAATGTATTCGAGTAAAACAATGATAAAGTAAAAAAAAATTCGAGTAATAAAAAATCTTCAAGTAATATTTCGAGTAATGTAAGTGAGTAATATAATTTTCGAGTAATATGAGTGAGTAATGTAATTTTCAACTAATGTGGATAATGTGAGTGATTAATGTAATTTCGAGTAACATGAGTGAGCGAGTAATACAATTTCGAGTAATATGAGTGAGCGGGTAATGTAATTTCGAATAACATGAGTGAGCGGGTAATACAATTTCGAGTAATATGAGTGAGCGGGTAATACAATTTCGAGTAATATGAATAATATGAGTGAGTAATGTAATTTCGAATAACATGAGTACCTCATTTACTCTTACATGTATATTAATTAATATTATTATTTAATTTATGTGTATGTATTAAATACATGAGGTATATATGTGTGGAATGTGGAGTTTTTTTTTTATAATAGAAAAATAAATAGTTTTGTAGAATGTATTTATGTTTTTTTTTATGTGAAAATTTTAGAAATAGGGTACTGTAGTGTGTACTCCTTGAGAAGACAAATACCCAATTTTTGTTGATTCTTAAAAAAAATATTTTAGAGTGATAAAACGAGGGAGAACAAAGAGGAAATCGACGCTCCTCTTTGTGGGCAAGTGAGAGTGCTAATTGTAGGTGATTTAGGTATGTTAAATTCATTTTCCATAGAATATCAACATCAATTTTCATCTTTTTTGTTAGTATATTTAGATTATAGATTGCTTGATCATTATATTTTTTTTTTGTGTTCTTTATTATTTTAGCTCAAGTGTTTTTAAGTTGATCGATATTTTTTTATGTAGTTTCCTCAATATTGATTTTAAAAGGTTTGTATTAGATTGTCATGATGAGATTTTTCTTTTTTTAGTTTATACATTACCTTAAACTTGAAATTTAAGGTATGTGATTACAAAAATGCTGATCTGATCCTGATTTTGTTGATTTGCTTTTTCACGTCAATATAATTAGTTTTTTTTTTCGATGGCAACGAACATGCTTTTTTTTATTTTATATGAGCTCAATTTTTTGTTTGAATTTGGCTATTTTTGAAAAAAATTTGGAATATAAGGCGATTGAGGGGGCACCGTATGAGTCCGTATCACCTATTCCAACATGGTGTTTCATGTAATACATATTCCACCATCTAAATGATTGATATGTGTCATAATCCTTAACTAAACTACCGCCACATTAATTAATAAGAGTATAATTTTTTTCATTGAAAATATCTGAAATATGAATAGTATAAAAGTGTGATTAATTTTTTTTTAAAAAAATAAAAAGGTACACGTTTTACACTAAAGAGTATACCATTTAATTATAAAATGTATAACTTTCGAAAAATATAGGATTTGGGGCACAAAGTCCCCGGAGCAGGCAATTTTAGTCAAAATTGTGATAACATTATTAAAAAAAGTGATAATTAATCTAAGAAATGTGAAGTGAACTACTTTATGAATAATTATAAATAAAAAATTATAACAATTAACGAAAGTGATAATATTTTAGTGAGAAAGTGTTACTAATCTTATCACTTTTTTATTCGTCTCACGGGCTTATATGAGACGATCTCACACAAATCTTTGCCTTAATTGAATAAGACTTATCAAATATTTTGTAGATAAGAATAAATATTTTAGAGATATATAACAGTGATAGAATAATAAAAAATTAAAATAAAAAAATTATATATGTAATATTAAAATAAAAAAATATAAAATATACAATGATTAATCACTTTGGCAAAAACTTGTATGTTCCGGGACATACCGTGTCCCATGGAAACACAAAAATTTAATATTAAAAATTCTTATGTTCTTATAAGGGCACAGTGTGTCCTCGGGACATTGGAGACCAACTCAATCACTTTTTAAGAAATTCTAAATTTTTGGACAAAAATAAACTAGGTATAGAGCAATTTAGTTGTGGTCCCTCGTGCACCATTTTGCAACATGTTTGTTGGTATATATATGTACGTACGTGGCCTGAATATATATATATATATATATATATATCGTTTTCGTGAAATTATTGAATTTATTAATCATCAGTTAAATTCGTTTTTCATAGTTTTAATTCTGTTTAAATATTAAAAATCCTGCATTGTAAAAAAAGCAAAGACTTGTATGAGACCGTCATACGAAAAGACGTGATACATAAAAGTAATAATTTATATACTAATAAAAAGTGATACTCAATTAATAAAAAATACTTCTTCCATCTCACAAAACTCTTCACATTTTCCTCATTTGTTTTCCCACAATACCCTTCACACCCTAAAAAAGGAAAAAATATTTTATCCAACAACCTCAAAAGTTACTTTAATTTCAAATTTACCACTCATTTTTCACACATACTATTACTTTATATTTTTTTATTACCTAAAATACTATAATACCCTTTAAAGTCAATAAAGTTTGTCAAAAAGTGCAACTTTTCTTAAACAACAACGTGGAATAGTAAATATGAAGTGTATTATAGGACGGAGGGAATATAATGCTATTTCATTAACAATTTATAATATAAATAAAAAGTTATAATATTTTATAAGGAAAGTGATAACATTTTATAACGAAAGTAATAATTATTTTAAAAGGTGTAAACCGTCTCACATCACACGATTTTACGCAAATCAATTGTACAAATACAATACACTCAAATTTTGTTAGATTTTATTTTTTTTAGTACATGAATTTACTCTTCAAAAAAATTATTATTCCATTCAGCCCATAAACAAATTTACAGTTATATATTATTTTTTATTCTATAAATAAGATCACGTTCCAAATTAAAAAATAATATTCATTTCAATAATCCCACAATATATTTTTAATTTCAAAATTAACATCTTTTTTTCAACATGATTTACTTTATTAACAAATTTTCCTATGTACTCGGGTATGCGAATTTGAATATACAATACTTATATAATAAATAAAAACACATTAATAAATAAGAGCTTGTATATTTTATCGGCAAATTTTTAATGAAAAATTTAACATAAAAAGTTATACATTTATTAAAAAACTAGCGTTTACCCATAGAGAACAGTACGGATTTTCTGTGTTATTTTGGTACATCATCTCCTTGCACACCGTTAGATGAACGACACGTATGAGAAAGAAACTATATCATAACCCTTAGGAGAATGATTGAATTTATTTCCTCTCTTAACGTGTGTAATAGATAGATGATGGCGCAGACGATCCGATTTTCATAAAGAATAACTTACACTATTACACACCCCATCTCAATCGCGTTGACCCATTTCCCTTTTTATAATAGTTGACATGTTTTAAAAAAATAAAAAATAAACTCAAAACCACTAGTCTTTGATCAATACACTTTATATTTTTTAAATATCATCACCACCTAATTAATTATACACTTCACACATAACTTGTTTTACATGATTTTACTTATTACAAAATTATGAATTTTTCTAATCTACGTGAGAAAAATGTATTATAGAATCATTAATAAATTTAATATTATTTCTTTTTAAAGTTTGAAGATAACTTTAAAAAAAATTATAATATTAAAAAAAATCCACTCTAGACTTGTTTCTAACACACCCTTAATACGGGTAGAAATTAAAAACAATTAAAATAAAAAATATTTTTGTATTGGATATATAATTACCATGTAATAGTAAGTTTGTGTTGAGCGTTGTTTTTGTGTATAATCTCTTGCATGACAAATTATACACGTGATATTTAAGAAAGGATAAAATCTAATTATTGTGCACTCCATTTATACTTTTCTTTTAATTGTAACGTTATTCTATAAAATATTCATCTAACTAACAGGAAAATTCAAACTTATTCTTGTTTGAAGTTTTGGCTTATTATATTGCGCCATATCTTTAATTTGGTGTAGAAATGGCAGAATGAATACATACTATATTATGAAAGACTAGGATTTTCCGTGTCAATATCATATGCTACTAGTAGCATGATTAACGAGAAAAAAATCCAACTATTATCTCTAGGGTTGATACCTTTGTTACAGTGTTGTATAAAAGATATTATACTAAAATAGTACATATTTGCATGTAGGGGGGTGGAGAGCGAAGTATATATATGGGAAAAGTGCAGTTTGATGGTAGAAGAGAAGAAATTACCAATTCAGAGAGCCATGATAATTCTGAAGAATCCATACTGTTATTTCTCTCTACCTGTAGAGAGACAAGTGTTATATGAAGAGAGAGAGGGGGGGGGGGGGGGGGTGGTTACCACCCAAGAAAGAAGGCGTGAGTTCAATGTGGGGTGGTAACTGCAGGAATGTGTGTGCTTATATTGTGTGTGTGTAGAGAGAGATGGAAGTATTTTTATAGTAATAATAATAATAATAATAATAATTGATATTATTATTATATTAGTAAATAAATAAGAGATAATTGTCAAAAATAACTAAAATAGAATGTCAAAAATTATTGACACCCATCAAATAACTTATATAACATCCATATCCAAATAACCATTTTTGGACAAAAATACCCTTACCATGTCGGAATGATATGTCGGGATTCCGACACCGAATCCGACAACCGATGTTATCAGAATTTGTGTCGGAATTTCAATATAGCATTCCGACTAGATGAGGGTATTTCATCGGATGTCGGAATCTCAACATAGCATCCCGACATAGTGTGGGTATTTTAGTCCAAAAATGAACAAATAGATATAAATGTTATATAAGTTATTTAATGGGTGATAATAATTTTCATCTTTTAAAATTGGTTATTTGGGCTGTTCTTGCTAATAAATAAATAATATTGAGCGGTTTGTAAGTTGCAGATCAGCATTTTAATCTCTACTATACCCCTATTGTATTTGTATGGACCAACTACCTCGTTTCTTTTGAATGGCCTCAAATTGTCATTATATCTTTTCGATATGTCAACTAGATATGGTGCAGGGTTTATAGTTATGTTATTGTTACATTTTGGTTTACTTTTCTTGTTATATAGAGGAGTGATGCGTATATGAATAGGAAAATTTTAATCTTTTCTTCTAAGGTTTTTTTTTTTTGTAGTATACTCTTTTCGTCCTATTTCAAATTTGATGATTGCTTTTTGTACGTAAATTAAGGAATATAGTATTTTAATGTATAGTGAGGTGAGAGAAATAATATTTTAATGTAAAGTGGGTAGGTATATTAGTGTGATGTATGAGCCCATAGGAAGAGAAATAATTAATGTTTGTGGGTCCCATTTGCTAAAAGAGAAAATGTAAAGATTGAAATATGACGCCCAAATTGAAAATATGTAAAGATTGAAATGGAACGAGGGAGTATATTTTATTATATATATTCTATGGTGTCAATCATTCAACGAATTAAAATAAAAGATGAAATATCAAAATGTAATATGAGACTTGGATCGATATTTTAATGACTTATGATATATATATATATATATATATATATATATATACTCCCTCTATCCCGTTTGTGTTGTCCCAAGTTAAGGTTTACATTTCTTTTTTTATCAAGTTGGGCCCACACAAAATAATTAATTATTTTATGTAGGACCCACACACAACACTAATACAACTACCCACTTTACATTAAATATTATTCATCTCACCTCACTACACATCAAAATATTATATCTCTTAATCTCTATACAAAAAGCAAACGTCAACGTTAACACGGGATATATATATACCACCCCACCACATAGTATATATATATATATATATATATATATATATATATATATATATACTATGTGGTGGGGTGGTATATATATATATATTACTATGAATCTTGTCTTGCATATAATAATTGAGTATCCATCTTTTTCAATTTCTTTTTCGAGATAGAATTAATTGAGTATCCATCTTCTTCAATTTCTTTTTCGAGATAGAATTAAATTGACATTATGTGGGGATACATTTTGTTAGTTCGTATATTGCAAGTTTTCTCTACATTTAATTTGAAATAATTGTACTTAATTGAGCAAGACATGCAACATACTCTACTCATATTAATAAAATTTGTCTCTTTAAAAAAAAAATGCCACTCGTGTACTGGATATGATAAAATTTTAAATATGTATTATTATCATTATTTCGTGAGTGGCGATAAAATAAATAATCAAAATTTAAAATATACAATAACTATGTGAGAATGACACTCAATAATTCCATATTATCTTTTTCAATTTTATTATTATCATTTTTACGCACATAAAATTTTGGTGAGACCGTGTTACATAAATCCTCATATGAGATAAATAAAAAGTGATAATATAATTATTACTTTCGCTATAAAATATTATTACTTTTATTATAAAATGTTATCAATTTTTATTTATAATATAAATTATTAATGAAAAAGTTCACTGCACTATTATCACTTTCTATCGATTGAATATCATTTTTTGTTAATGATATTATCATTTTTTATTTGTCTCACGTAAAGGCTTACATTAGACGGTCTCATACAAAACTTGCCAATAAATAATTTCATATTATCTTTTTCAGTTTTATAATTATCATATTTATGTGTATTAAAAATATAATTCCAACTTCAATTTCACATGCATTTTTCATTTTAGTCTATCTCATTAAAAAACACACTATCATAAATGGGAATGACACTCAATTACTATCTTCAACAATTTAAATCCAATTGTCATCTATTCCGAGATAAAGGAAGTATTTAATTTTTTTTAAAATATTTTATTGGCATTTCGAAATATTTTTATATTTTAAATAATAAATAAATTATAAAATAAATTATATTAATTGAGAAAGAATGACAAATATATTAGTTGTAAAAGAATGACAAATTTAAAATTATCATGAGGTTATGACATTGATACGAAACAAAGAAAAAAAAAGTGAAATAGCATGGGAAAAAGGAATAATACTCTCTTCGTATAAGTATTTAAAAAACAGCATTCTTAATCTCTGTGTTGGAGCTGTACAAACGAGAATAATTAATTCATGCTAAAGGTGATTAAGTCGGAATCATTAATGAGTCAAACCTCGTACCAGATAAAATTTAAGGAACACTTTGGATTGGATTATCTTCAACAAGGGTAGTTTTTGTTTTTTGGCGTGTGGATTAAAGAGTATTATTATTTAATGTGTAGTGATTAGTTGTATTAGTGGGAGTATGAGACCCAAATTTTAATTGTATTAGAGGGGATGAGTGGGTCTCATGTGTGTAAAAAATGAAAGAGTACCCTTTGGATTAGACGACCAAAATGAAAAAAAAGAGACTCTTGCTGTAGAACGGAGAGAGTAGTTTACACGAAAAGTTTTAAAGATTACAATTAAGAGGGTTACTATGAGACTCAGGTCACCCATGACCCTCTCACATGAGTGGGTGGGTGCTCACATGTCAGGGGGTGAACACCCATCCCTCATATGAGAGGATCATGGGTGACCTCGAGTCACCCCAAAATCACCCTACAATTAAAAGAGAACATTTCACTTGATTACATGGGATACCAAATGGTGCGACACCTTTATTGTGGTTAACATGTGTGAGAGGAATTCAATCATTACCCTTAGAATTTAAATTTTTTTTAGTGTATAATTTTTCTCTCCCTATTACATTGCATCCATCAACCGTACAAAATTAAAGATAATGTATCAAAATTAATAACATAGAAAAACCGAACCTCTTTGGAAATATACAATCAGACCAAAATAAATATGAAAATAATAATACATATTAGGAATTTGGATCAAATAATTAAAGTCCTTCCCTAATTATAAAAAAGACCATGGCTTTCTTGGATTGAGAGATAAATTTGTACTATACATACAGTGAATGTAATTCTCTTTTGTGCTATGCAATAGGGGTTATTTAATTAAATATATTAATTTGAAAAACTTTATAATGATATATAGTAGTTTGGCAGGAGTTTAATATGTTGGGTGGAAGCACCGCTTCCAATGGCGCCTTTAACACTGTTCACTGTTCTTTTTTTTTTTTACAAAATATTGTAGAAATCCCAAATATATCCGTTTTAATTCCTGTTTCCAACATTTCCCTTTATCCTCTAAATAGACATAGTTTATTACGATCATATCAGGCCCAACATGCTTCCGTGCATTAATTAAACATTATTGCCATAACTAATCAACTTGAGACAGTAACAGTATCTTTTTTTACCGTTAATCCACCGGGTATCCGGGAGGTTTTACAGCTGCTCCTCACAACCAACCACGTACCCCGCAGTGTGATGGTTTAATCTCATTCCTTCAGCGGACCTCAGTACAACCCTAGTTCATTTCCTACACCGAGTGTACAGGATGCTGCTACTCCTTCTCGTCGGAAAGTATGGAGAATAAGGTTGCAAAAAGAATGGAAGGCTACATACGGGCAGACGCCCAAGATTATTTATTTATTGAATGGAGAAATTTATTACATACTCATCCTTACTAAACAAGAGAAGATAACTCCTTTAGCTACCTATTGTAGCTGCACTCAGAACACTCATACAAAGAAAGAAAGATATAATGTTTATTTAGAAAGAGAAAACAGAGGGTGATGGTCGATGTCTTCTGCTTCCTCCAAGCTCTTATTTATAGAGGCTTTAGCAGCTGGTTGATCCCTATGTCTTTATTGGATGCCAATTTTTGTGTTTGGCTGGTCCTTTTCCTTTATTGGATGCCCTCTCGTGGGTCGCCCCTTATTGGTCACATGCATCTTACCCTTTCAAAAGAGTCATCTGGCTCTTGCTTTTTTGAAGAGATATTTGTCCTCTTTGGTGTCTGATGATTCTCCTGGCTCTTGGGTAATTCGAAGAGATTTCACTCTCTTCTTTTCACGTGTCTCTTTTGTTGGGGTGGTTCAGCAGCCCTGATCATCCCTATGCTCAGTCTTATTCATTTTCCAAACTCTGGTTCTGTTTGGGTGGAACAGCTCGAACATACCTTTTTGTCCCTTGCCCAAAATGGGTCATGTTACAATATCTCCGATGGGTTTATTTATTCACCAGAATCTTGTTTTTCCAGAGAAGTACCTGTTTTTCCTGGAAGGCCTTCTCTGCAAACCCTATCTTCTTTCCTGTTAAAGTATTCAACAGAAAAGACTCATTCAAAGACTTGTGCTCGAACTTGAATGGGAACTTCACCTCTACTATTGCTTGAATGTAGACGAACAAACCCCTCGCTCTTCGCGTAGAGATTTGTTCTTCCGAAAAGGTAGATACCAAGACTGGTTCCTTTCCAGAAGACTCCCTGATCCTGTTTGATGCTGAGACATCTTAGCTTAATGAAATGAAAGGCTTCATGGTTATCTTTCCCAACTGGTTCTGGAGCTGCACTAGTGAAGTAAAGCTCCAAGACGCCTCCTCTGGATAAGTTCTCGTTGTTTTCTCATGCCTTGAAAACTGTTTTTCCCAGCCATTCTGGGAGCTTTGAAATCTCTGGGAAACTTGGTGCGACTGTATATATTGAAGCTAATGCTCTAAAATCATACTATTGATTTACATCATTTGGATTTAAGCCTTCTCGCATCCAAACTCGGGGATATTTCCCAGATATATCCACCCGGCATTTCTCCGGTCGGATTCCTTGTCTAGTATTTAATCTCTCCCAATTGGCCTGATATTCCTGCCAAAAAGATAAATTGGCTAAGTTAATACCAACCTTAGCAGTGTCTGTCATTGGCCTAAGGTTGATCTCTCCCTCTTTAACCCCAGAGGTGCTTTGTTGACTCGTCGACTCTAGATGTGACTCCAGGTCTTCGATTTTTCCTTCGACCAGTTCCTCCTTTGGAGGTTCCAATCTAGGACTCGTGTTAAAGGTACTTGGATCCCTTGCTCTAGGTTTAGAGTCCCATTCTCGATTACTCTCCTTTGGTCGATTGCAATTGCTATCAACATCCCGAAGGAGTGGCTCTCGTGTTGCTTCGAGCAGACTTGCGCCGTTTTGAATGCAGTCTCGTATGCGATTAGACACTTTGGTCTGATCATTATCTTATATTTTTCGGCACGCCTTGCATTGAGCGTCAGGTTCTCGAATTCCCTTTGGAGCAACTCAAGGTTGTCCATTAGGTGCCTTGATACAGTTAGGATGGAGTCTATTTCAGCTCCTTCCATCTCTTGTCAGGAAATCTACCAAAACATTATCAACAGATTTAATAATGACAATATTAAAATCATAATATTGGCATTCTACTTGCCATCTTAATAGTCTAGCATTTTCAGGTTTAGATTCAATTTTATTTTTCAAAAAGATTTTGATGCTTGTGTTATCAATTTTAAGGATATATTTCTTCGCGAGAAGTAACAGCGGCCATTTTTTGAATGTCTTTCGAACCGCAAAGAACTCATTTTCATTGATGTGCCACTTATTTCCTTTATTCTCCGTAAAGAGCCCGCTACAATATCTACATGGCACTTCTCCTTCGGGTGTGGACTTAGTTAGAACCGCTGCCCACCAGTGGTCACTGGCATCTGTGTAAAGTACCAGTTCATCCTCGTCATTTGGTATTGACAACTTAGGGAGCTTCTTGCAAATCTCCTTTAGTTGTTTAACCATTGCTCGGTGTGATTCCTCCCATTTGAATTCAGCATCTTTTTTCAACAGATGACTGAAAAAGTTGACCTTCGTGTATTGTGCTAGATTGTTGATGAACATTCCAGCAAAGTTGACAACTCCTAAGAAGCTTTGGAGTTGCTTCTTGTCCTTGAAATCTTCAGGAAATCCTTGAACCTTTTCTACAATATGAGGTTGTAGAATAATTCCGAACTCATCGATTTCGACTCCAATAAACTCGATCTGTCTTGTTGCTATTACTGCCTTCTTTTCAGAAAGCACTAATCCTTCCTTATGGCATGCCTCTGAAAATATTTTCAGATGCACTAGATGCTCTTTCATGTTCTTTGAGGCTATGAGAATGTCATCCACATAAAAGAACATGAATGAGAAATAATCTTTGAAAAGATTATCCATCTTCCTTTGGTATATCTGGGGTCGCATTTGCCAAGCCCATAGGCATGACATTCCAGATATAATGGCCCTGTGGTGTGGAGAAGGCTGTGAACTTCTTGCTTCCTTCTTCCATCATAATCTGGTAGAACTCAAATTTGCAACCGAACTTTGAGAATACCTTGGCATTCTTGATACAGTTGACCAAGTGTTCCCTACTTGGCATATAATATCCATCAAACTCCAAGATGTTGTTAATCTCTTTGTAGTTGATCACAAGCCTCGATTTTCCCCGCTTGACTTCTCCATGATTTCTAACTAGAAATCCTGGACTGCTGTATGGAGATACTCCTGGTGATATCAATTTAAGGTTCAGATGTTCCTTAAGTATTAGCTGCAAATCCTTTCGATCCTCTTGGTTCATTAGGATATGCTTGTATCTCATGAACTCATGCTCCTTTCCTTCTTTCACTTTGAGTGAGGCATTGAGCTCGTTCTTGCCCCACCAGGATAGAGGATCTTCATTGAAGTTCCTCTGTATTTTCTTTTTGAAGTCCTCCAAAGATGTTTATTCTTCGATTGTGATGCTTTCTGTAAGCTTTCTCCCAAGCTTGCCTTGAGAAGGTGGATTGTGTTTTCTTTTAGTCTTTCCATCTTCCATCCTCCTCTAGTCTCGGTTCTCATCTGAAGGACTGCTTCGCCATATCTCCTTTGATGATTCATCTTTGGATGGCTAAGTTTTCCTTCATCACCACGCTTGCTGCGAAATCTGATTGGCATTTTTCTTTGAAATGCATTACGCAGTTTTGGTGCGATGATCTTATGTTCACAAAGGGTTGTGAAAATAAGCCTCCTTGTTGCGTTTTCTTGGGTAAAACGCTTGAATGTCTGTAGAAAATTATTTTCTAACAGAATATCTGCTCCGGTGTCGTGGAAATATATTGGTGGAGTTTTCACCTGGTACCACAGGGTACGATCTGCCCCTCTGATCATGATTTCTACCTGCTTGATTCCTCTGTTAAGGATTAGCACCCTTTGAGAGAAATCTTTTCCTAGTACTGTTGGCAATTCTTCACCTGAGTCTTTCAGAAAGACTCCTTCTTTTGTTGTGCAGATGCCGACTCCTGAATCAATGTATGTCGCAAAATACTCTGCACGATGTTCCTTATATATCATCCATACGGTGATATATATATCGAAAATGGTCTTGTGGCCATGGGTGGATCAGAGCTTAAAAGCCCGAGCCTCTACTAGTAGACTTTGTATCTTTTTTCCTTGACCGTAAACTCCATTCCATCTTGTAGTCTTTCCCAAGGTTTATGATCCTCGAGAAACTCCAATCCCAGTACTAGTTGTTCTGGGAATCTTCCTGCGACTCCTTCAATTATCAGCTCTAGATCATCGAGTTTGAGATGTCCTTGGTATCTCACAGTTGTTTGTTGTTGGAGATAATACAAGACATCACAAGGAATATAGTTTTCCTTTTTAGTGATATCGAATATTACTTCGACTCCTCTCCATCTTTCTGGGCATTTTAGTTCACCTTTAGTTGTGAACTTTTCTGGTTCCTGGATCGCCTCCACGATTAGTTTTTTATCCTATTTCTCGCTAATCATTCTGTCTTCATGGAAAGAAATTCTTCTTTGCTCGAATCTGAGGTTGTTTTATCTGCTCCAGATCGGCTTGTCTTTGATCCGCAAATTCATGTTATGAATTGGTGGCAGCTCCATTATCTCTGGCCTATTTGCACATGCAACTTTCTCGAACACTTCAGGTATCTGAATATACTCCTTCATTTAGAATAGATTCGAATAATGAGTGTTGGAGAGGGCATACGAGATACTGTATGTGATAGAGTAAGGCCTGTTTCCTTCCTTCATCAAGTCTTTGCTTTTGAAATCTTGATGAAGGGTAAGTGCCCTATTGAAATCTCGGTCTGCCAGATTGTAAGCGATTCTTGGATAAATGTAGGATGCTACTTTTCCTGCGTACAGATTTCTCGAGAGTCCTCCTAGGCATGCTTCTCTTATGCTCTTGATTCTTTTATCAAAGACAACAATATCGATTAGTGTATCGATTCCTTCTTTGAATATGGCTTTAATTAGAATCTGAATCGCTCCGATATGGACCCAAGACATAGTCTTGGACATCCTCTCCAGGAGTTTACTTAGTTCCTTCTTGATTTCTTCATAGGGAACCAGTTGCATCTCCATCATATTTCCTATGAGCTCCATTGGGATGGCTATCTCCCCTTCGGTCACTTTGTATATGATATTGTGTTTCCTCTTCTTGAAACTTGGAAAGAATTTTACCACAGTGAATCCATCGTATAGGCTGAGCCTTGGATCCTCCTTCATGATTCTCATAAGGGTTTTATGAGAAATAGATGTCTGGGAAAAGAATTCAAACATATCTTCTTGCATCTCTTTCCTGAAGATTTCCTCTTCACTCTGACTCATCTTCGGAAGATTCGTCATGACTAAAGAATTCTTCTTCATAGATGCTCTCGTCCAAGGGTATATCTTCGAACTGATATATATGTACTAGGTCTTTGAAGTAAACGACTTTTTCTATTTCTGGAGTTGTCTCGAACTGTCGTACTCCCCTTTTCTGGTTTTCCGGGCAATCTGACGAGATATGCCCTCTTGCTCCACACGTGTAGCAATTGCAATCTTTGAATCTTTAATTGATTCGTGTGGCCACTCTTCGAAACGTCTTTCTTGTGTGAGTTCTTTCTGTGCTTCTCTAGTTTGACCCTAAGGATGAGACTTGGCTTCTTGAACTTCATCTTATTGGTCCAGATCTCTGCCCTGTTTTATAGCTTCGGGCCTTCTATTTGGACCAAAAGGATCTTGGTATTCTGGACCTCCATCTTCCGCTTCTTTGGCTATAAGGATGATGATTCTTCATCCTCTTCTCCTTTCTTGGATTTCTTCAAATGATTGTTGGAAGATCATTGCTTTCGCAGCATAAGGGGACTGTCTTGTTGATTCCCCTTAATTTTTTGTAGTTTTTGTGTAGCGATGTTTGATGACACCACTCCGCAATCTTGGCTTTGAGGAAGGACATTCTTCTTGCTATTGAATCCAGCTCGCATGGTTCATATTCTTTTATCAGCATTTCTCTTCATGGGCTTGGGATCTTGGCAAAGAACAGGTGGAATACTTCTTCCTCTTTGACCTTTGATTTCCATCTATACTCTGTGAAGAGTTTGATGTACTCATCTACGTGACAAATGTCAAGTAGTTCCAGGCTGTATAGGGCATTCATATACTTCTTCTTCTTTTCTTCTTCCATTCCTTCGAAGTAACCTACTCCGATGAAGTGGATCTTGAAGATCTTGGCCATTCGATCTACAATGTTGCCTAGATCTTCGCCTTCCATGACTTCCTTCTTGACTTCGTCTGATAGCTCCTCCTAAGCGCATTTTACTGATCCTTCCAGGCTCATATTTAGGAATCTTATGAACCCTTCTTTGTCCAGCTCCAATGCGCCTCCAGCGATCTTCATGGTACTTATCCATTCATTGATCAAGGCTTCTCTATTCTTGAAGTCTAGAGTGTCGAGGTTCACGATCAACCCGTATGGATTTATCGATTCAAGGTGAGACCGACCATATGGGGTGTTGTGTATATTAGATCCTCGAACTCGGCTTTCTCCTGTTGACATTTCAATTGCCTTCATCTTGAAGTTTCTTGGTTGTTGGAATGTCTCTTCTTGTCTTGTCCCATGGACTCCGTGTGATCTAGAGGTTTCTTCATCTTGGCTCCGATCTTGTTGTGTCTGATGAGCCTGGGACTGTTGTGGAGAACTTGATGCCTCTCTAACGTTCATCTTTAGATCTCAATTGATAGTCCTTGGAAGGACTCATATAGATCTTGTAGATCTTCAAGATTTGCTCTTTCCATTCGGGGATGTGGATTCTTCTCGAAGAATAGCAATCATCTTTTTGCTTTCGGACTTTGGCCTTGTGACCTCCGTCGTCTTTCCCTTTTGATGTAAAAGGGGTTCTTGTCCGAAGGTTAGTGGTAATCTTCCTCCTGGACTTCTTCCTGTCACCTTAGTTTCCAAGGACTTTACTTGTTCTGTCAACTTAACGATGAGGTCGAGTTGCTTGTTCTGCAGCTTCTCTACCTTATCCATCTTAAGGCTGATCTCAAACATTGTCTTTGATATGCTCTAGTAATATTCTCCAAAGAATATCACCGTCTTCTGTAATTTCTAAGATCTTAATTCATCTTAGAGTTATCTGCCTCGATTGCCTTCCACTCTGTCATTCTGTCCAGTATGCAAAGTGATAGGGTTTGCAGATCTCTCTTGGACCTTGGTTCGGTCTTCTCCTCCATTGTTCTTATTTGGGGATACGTCCATGGATCTAGGTGAAACTTTGAATTTTCACGATGTTTCTTGATACCTTTTTTTAGTACCTTATCTCCATCTGGCGGAGTTCTTCCAGAGATTCCTCTTTAGTGTGGTTAGCACGGTCCTCCACCAGTTTACACCTTCGATCGAGGTTATCCCAAAATCGATCGACGTCCTTGTATTCTTTCTCTACGTATTGTCTATACAACACACAATAATATTATTGTATAGAACTGCTTATCTCATCGTAGTTGACAGACCAGAAGTCCCTGTTGCTCCAGCTTGGAATAGGGCTGATGGTCCTGTCACTCTCGGATGTCGAACTTTCATTCGGATCCATATCTTTTGAAACTCTCCTCTCGTTAAGCGATAAATAAGTTTATAATAAATTTTTTCATTCATAAATAAATAAACTTAGGGTTCTGATACCATTTTGAAGCATGGGGAAATGTCGAAAATAAGATAAAATTGAGGTATGAATTTATTTGGGTTAAAATTAATTTATTTAAAATTATTTAAATAAAAATAATACATCAACAGTAAAAGTGGGTGAAAGACGCAAGTACTAGTGTCGCTTCCACTTATTCTATTAAAGGGTCCACAAACCACTATATTTGGTTAAAAGAAATTTTCAAACAACATATTTAATTAAATGAGCCATGCAATAGACTACACACTTAATAATCCTTTAAAAAGCAAATTGATACATTTATAATAGACGAATGGAGTAATTAATTCCATTATTTTTTTGGATTCGACCTGTACTCATCCTATTACACTCTAATGTGGATTTGTTCAAAAAAATTACAAATCTGATTTTTTGATTCCGACGACAGCACACCACATGTCGTAACTAAAAAAATTGAATCCATCACTGATTTTGAGGTTATGAAATTTATGTGATATTTTTATTTTTTATAATGATATATGTTTATTGTAAGATAAACAAAAACGAAAAGTTAGAAGTATATTGTCCGAAGGGGAGTATATTACTATAAAAACATTATAAAAACTATACATATGGTGACAGAGATAACCAAACTCCGTCTGCGTGAGATAGGGCGAGTTTACTTTTTCAAAATGGGTGAGGACATATCCGACTAAAAAGAGCGGGAGTCAATTTAGAATAATTAAATGAAATGAATGCAGATTATGTTTTTGCAGAGTAGAGATAATGTGGTGGATTGAGACAAAATGAATGAATTGAATCATCCAACAACGTGGAGAAAAGTCAAGTTAGCAATCACCCTCATTCTTCACCAAGTGCTTTTGGACCACAATCACCATGTCCATGGCCTGCAAACTACTATCCCTGGAGACTGCGCACTACTATACCCGGAGACAACGACGGGTCTACACTAGGGACGAGGATAGAGTTGTTAAAAAATTAGACGGTTGAATCGGCCCGATTAATCGTTAAAAAAAGTAGGATTAGGGTTGTATTTTTCAACCCGTTTAAAATCGAAACTTTTTTTAGTCGGATCGATTAGCTCGTGGGAAAACGACGGGTCTACACTAGGGACGAGGATAGAGTTGTTAAAAAATTAGACGGTTGAATCGGCCCGATTAATCGTTAAAAAAAGTAGGATTAGGGTTGTATTTTTCAACCCGTTTAAAATCGAAACTTTTTTTAATCGGATCGATTAGCCCGTTTAAAATCGAAACTTTTTTCCCTTCCTCCTCCTTCTCTCTTGACTTTCCTTCTATCACTCTACACAAAAATAGTAGTAGTTATAAATATATTAATTTTAATTATTACAAATCACTTTATACTAAAAAAAATATAATTTATAAATAAAATATAAATAAATTAATTTTAATTATTATAAATTTTATGTGAAATGATAGTACTTTCTAATATAAAAATTTGTCTATTAATTTCATTAATTATCTAAAATCCTTAAGAATTAATGATTTAATTTTGTATTTATTGTGTTATATACTCCCTCCGTCCCCTTAATAAGTGTCCATTTTGTCATTTTGGTCCGTCTCAATACAAAGTGTCCATTTTCTCTTTTGGTTGATGTGACAATAAACAATAATAATATTATACCCAACCCACTACACATGGGACTCACACTCAACACAAATACAACTACTCACTCCTCATTAAAATATTATTTATCTCACCTCATTACACTTTAAAATATTACACTCCTTAATCCACGTGCAAAAAGTAAATGGACACTTATCAAGGGGACCGAGGGAGTATTATATACACAAGCATGTTAGAATTAGGATTATGTCCCCTTTTACTGTTCATTTAAATAGGTTATATATTGCGGTTATCTTTTAACACCTTTTAGTCGGGGGGGAGTCAAAATGCTCCCTCTGTCCCGTGTCTTTTGCTTTTTCTCACGTAGATTAAAGAATATTATTATTTAATGTGTAATAGGTAGTTGTATTAATGGGGTGTGGTTCTATATTTTAATTATATTAGTGGATGTGTGTGGGTCTCATATATGTAAAAAAAAGAAAATGAAACTCTTTGAGTGGAACGTCCAAAATAGAAAAAAGATCATCTTTAAAGGGGACGGGGGAGTACGTAAGAATGTTCAATGGAGTGGTGTAGCTTTATTGGCAAATGCGTCCTAATACATTTTTAACGTTAACGTTAAGAGGGACACTTGAAGGAGAATAAAGAGAAAATATCAATTTTGGTCATATATCTTTTATCAAATTCAATTTTAGTTCTATAACTTTTGATATTTTTAATTTAAGTCCTTTTAGTTTCAATTTTAGTCCTGTAAGTTTTAAAATTTCAATTTTAGTCCTATAAATTTCAAATTTAGTCCTATATCTTTTGGAATTATCAAAATTAGTCCTAATCTTTTGAAATATAATATAATTTATAATAGGACTAATTTTGATAATTAAGAAAGAAATAGGACTAATTTTGAAACTAATAGGACTAAAATTGAAATTTTAAAAGATATAGAACCAAAATTGAAACTAAAAGGACTAAAATTGAAAATCCTAAAAATTACAGGACTAAAAATGAATTTGGTAAAAGATGCGGGACCAAAATTGATATTTTCTCGAGAATAAACCATAAATATCTTATTTTTCTCTTTCCTCCATCCAATCATTTAATTTTCTTTTTATCTTGTCATATTCATAATTTCATATATTGTATACTTTTCATAAAAAAAATTCAAATATTTATGATTCTATTATTATATATTTATTATTAATGAATGATACATCAAATTATTTTTTTAAAAAATATTTATTTGACATTCATATCAACTACTCCCTACGTCCCGATTCAATGTTTACGTTTGCTTTTTGCACGTTGATTGAAGTATAATATTTTAATAAATAGTGGGTAGAAAAATATAATATTTAATGTAAAGTGTGTAGGTGTATTAGTGTTGGATGATATATTAATTGTTTTAGGTGGGTCCCATATTTCAAAAAGAAAAACGTAAACATTGAAATGAGACGCGCAAAATAGAAACGTAAACATTGAAACGAGACGGAGGGAGTATGTAATATATATTTAAAGTTAAAAATAAATCATTTATTATAAATTAAAAGTATTTTAAATTAATTTTAATAATGAAATCTTATTTATATATCTAAAAGAAAATTATGAATTAAATTATTAAAATATACTACTCAATTAATAATTCACTGAAATTTACCTTTACAAAAATATATAATCGAATTATATTTTTAATTAATTTATTATTACAGTATATTTTATAATCAAATCATTAAGAATATAATAATGATATACAATTAACCTTTTTTTTATATAAAAATAGGGTGCAACTATTTGTATCCTCAATTCTACTAAACTTATCCCAATTATTAAAGGCAAATTATTCTGTGCATTATGCACCCACTTTTAAAACTTATATACTCATACATTTATGAATATAAATATATACACTGATGAATAAAAATGTATATATTTTGTCACCGAATTTTCTGTTAGCTTTTTTAATAAAAAATTGAATGTAAAAAAATACAATTATTAAGAAGGGCAAGTCTTGCGTGAGACCATCTCACGTGAGACAGTATTATACTTTTCAAAATAATTATCATTTTCGCTATAAAACATTATCACTTTCGCTATAAAATATTCTCACTTTTCATTTATATTAAAAATTATTCATGAAATAACATTATCACTTTTCGTTAATTAGGTAGCACTTTTCATTATAGAAGTTATTAGTTTTTATCCATCTCACGTAAGTCCTTGCGTAAGACGATTTCACACGAGTCTTTACATATTAACATATATATATATATTATTAAATAAAAATTAATATACGTATAAATGTTTATGTGCATTCTCATTACTAAATGTACCACCATTAAAATTTGGGAGAATCTTGTGTCGTCTCACAATCTCACAAAACAAACCATCCATATTAATGGCTGTTTGATTGTGGGTTTTTTAGGTAAGGTATGAAAAAGGGTTTAAAAAGGATGTTTGGTTGGATGATGTTATGAATATACAGCGACAGCACATCTTTGGATGAAATCAGGTAAAATTTTATTCAAGACAAATTTCAATTAATTTACATTTATGATATTATAAATAAAAACATATATAAGTATCTAATATCAATTCATTTTCTTATCCAGTATATTTAAGATTCCAAGAAAACGAGGAATCAATCATTCTTCTCTTTTTCAGTCGTCCTATAGCATTCATTCCATACCTAGAAAAGCTCAAACCAAATTTATTAATATATTTTAATGATATAAAATTTTATTAAATTAAAAAATTAATTATTGACTTTTCAATTAATTAAATATTTTAATTTATCTAAATTTTAAATTTAATTTTATAAAAATATTATTAATGAGATTATAACTAATTATAGAATGTATTTTCTATTACTGAGTTATTCCTAATTAATACTCCCTCCGTCTCCTTAATAATTGTTCATTTTATTATTTTGGTCCGTCTCAATACAAAGTGTCCATTTCTGTTTTGAGTTGATGTGACACATCCAATAATATTATTACACTCAACCCAATACACATGGGCACACACTCAACACTAATACAACTACTCCCCACATATTAAAATATTATTTATCTCACTTCATTACACTTTAAAATATTATATCCCTTAATCCACGTGCAAAAAGCAAACGGACACTTATCAAGGGGACGGAGGGAGTATTATAATTATTAATTTTAATCATTTATTTCTTATTTCTGCTTTATGTCTTTATCATTTCATTTAATCAATGCCAAGACAACCATAAATCTTTTAAGGTAAATGTTATGCATATATATTTATATTAATATTTTTATTAATAATTATATATTACTCCTTCCAGTGTATCATTTTTTCATTTTGGGCGTCCGCTCACAAGGGTCTCATTTTCTTTTTTATACATATGGGACCAATACACACTACTAATACAACTAAAAAATGGGACACACACCTCCATTAATACAACTACCTACTATACATTAAATAATAATACTCTTTAATCCACGTGCAAAAAGTAAATGACACCCTTAAAGGCGGACGGAGGGAGTATATCTTTTCTATTAATGCATTTATTCATCCCGGGTACATTTGTTTTTTTTTGCGTGAATTAAAAAAATACTCTTCTCTAATACTCTCTTCGTCCCTAGGTAAGAGTCTCATTTTATCATTTTGATTGTCCCACCCAAAGGATCTTATTTCCTCTTTTGGACATATAGGACCCACCCACACCCACTAATACAATTAAAACATGGGGCTCACACACCGACTAATACAACTACCCACTACACATTAAATAATAATACTCTTTAATCCACGTGTCCAAAAGCAAATGAGACTCTTACCAAGAGACGGAGGGAATATGTTATGAGTAGTGGTATTAGTTGTATATAAAGTCTAACTTTTTTAAAAAAGGAAAAAGAATTTCTTTAAAATGAACCTACAAAATGAAAAAATAAATGATAAAAGGAATTACGGGCATCGTAACTATGTAGAGTGTGTGTGAGAGAGATAGGTCATGCAGTGTACATCCATGATTCACGAGCATATACGACAACCATTTAACTAACCGTGCGATTATTCACGAGCATATAAGACAACCATTTATTTTATAATAATTAAATTAATTTAATTTAATTAATGATTTATTTCTTATTATATTTATTAGAATTTAATATTTATTTTTAAAATTTTGAATATTTAAAAATTAATTATCTTTACCATTTTTAAATACGAAGGATTTAGGTGGTCACGCAAGACTCCGGCCATTAGTTAACAATTAGTAGTTGTGTAAACTTAATACAATAAAAAAAATTGTGTTCCGAGTCTTCCGAGTTCCGAGAACCTCTAAAAGTTATATTTTTCAGTATATAATAATATCGTACTTTTAATAAAAAAAACTTAATTCTTAATTTTTTCAATATATATATGTATACAAATTTTATGTGAAATGTTTTGTAAAACGTATTAAAGTATATTTATTATATAGATAAAATATGTTTAATAATTGTTAAAGTATGTTTTTTATAGTATAATAATAAATTATGAATTAAAGTATGATTTTATGGTGTTAATATGATTCATTATTGATATATTTTAACTACAAAGAAAACACATTTTACCTATATAATAAACATATTTTAGTAATGGGTTGACCAGTCGCATATATATATTCTTTTTTAACTCTTTTTCTTATTCAAACATTAATAACATGAGAGAGTCTGGTATAAACCGGGTTTACATGTAAAACCAAAATTTTAAAATTACTCTTTAATACATAAAAAAATTACTCTACTAATCATTTTTGTATAGAAGAGTAATAATTCATATTTTCTAAAAAGTAATTTTTCATGTACTAAAAATTAACCGATAAATCAAAAGTGTACAAGAATTTGAAGAGTAATTTTTTTCTTTCATGTACTATATAGTTTATGTGTCTAAAGAGTAATTTTTCATCTACTAAAAAGTAATAAGTGAAAATAAGGTTTATATGTAAATCCGATTTACACAAGTGTTTGCCTAATACTATTCATATTTCGATTGACTTTTGAGTAAGTCTTGCGTGAGACTGTCTCACGTGAGATCATTTTGCACTTTTTAAAATAGTTATCGCTTTCACTATAAAATGTTATCACTTTCATTATAAAATTTTACCACATTTTATTTATATTATAAATTATTAATAAAATAGCATTATTATTTTTCATTAATTAAATATTATTTTTCATTATAGAAATTATCAAAAAAAATTTGTCTCATATAAACTTTTATGTATGACGATCTCGCATAAGTATTTGCCTTAACTTTATCATTAAAAGAAATAATCTTATTAATTAGATATAACCTTAAGAGCCACTCTCTTGTGAGACATGTATGAGACGGGTCGACTCATCATTAAAGTATGCTTATTTGCGGTTAAAGTATGTCAATAATAAATCATACGCTAAAATTATACTTTAATATATAATCCAACATACTTAGAAAATATACTTTAACTTGTAAATGATAAACATAATTTAACACGTCTCATAAAACTCTCTCATATAAGTAACATCTCAGAAGATATTTTTTCTAACATCCGATGCACCGATTCAAACTTAATTCATTTGTATCAACTCAAAATTAAATTTAGTTGGTTTTTCTCGAGTTGAAACAATATCTCAAATGCACCGTAATATTAAAAAATAGAGAATTTTATATTCTTACATGTAAAAAATCTTTACTCTAGCTCTTCATATTTTGAATCGGTGTGCATGCATGTTATATTTATAATCTTTACATATTTATAATTTGGGCGTCCAATTTTAATATTTACATTTCGTTATTAACTGGGACTCATATAAATTAATTATTTCTCTCTTCATGTACCACACATCACACTAATATACCTACCCACTTTACATTAAAATATTATTTCTCTCACCTCACAACATATTAAAATGCTATATTTCTTAATTTACGTATAAAAAAGCAAAAGTAAAATTTGAAACGGGACGAAGGGAGTATATATATTACTTCTTTATACTTTTTAATACTATGCATACACTGCAAATTAATAATTAAATCACGTCTAATTCTGATATATAATATTAAAGGCTGGAGTGTGTAGAGCTAAAATTAATGAAGTGGGGAATTTCAAATTCATGGTTTATAAAATGAGCATTCGTGGTTAATGGGCTATGGGGAATAGAAAGAACTGAATGCATGATTATCAATATTCACGCATATGCAGATAGATTAGCACTCTGGAATAGATTGTTGCAAGTTATCTTTCAAAGCCCTTCATCTTGCATTTGCATTGATGCAAAGGATATTAATTTTGTTAGAAACGCATCGGAAAGGACATCGCGCAGAGTTAGTTCATGCATAAGAGATATTGAGACTTTTAAGAACTTTATCATTGAATCAGAGCTTATAGATCTACATAATATACATTGAAAATTACTTCACTTAGTATAAACTTGATGGAACCTGAGTAGGTTGGATAGGTATCTTATTAGAAATTGATGGCTTGCAAAATAGCCAAGTTCTTATATGATCATTGTCCTATTGTCTTAGACATTAAGTTGAAAGATTTGGGGCCAAAACATTTGTGTTTCATGATCATAAATGCATGGCTTACTAACCCAGGCTTCAAAGAGTTTGTACCAAAAGTAAAAAACCAAATGGATTCTGGAAGAGGTTGCAAACACAAGTTTTTCCATAGGTGTATCAATAAGAGAAGGAAGTTCATTGAAATATTAGGAATTAATATTGGAGGGAGCTGGAAGGAAGAGTGTAATAGAAGTGAAGAAAGGAATTTTTTAGTTTTTTAAACAAAGATTTTAAATTGATTTAGCATGTCAGGCCTAACCTTGGAGCAAATTCAGCTGCAAAAAAGTAAGAAGATAACACTTGGCTTACGACAGCCTTTTCGGAGGAAGAAATTAAAAGAGAAAAAGTCTTGTGAAAGTTTGGAAAGTCCAAATCTAGATAGCTTTAATTTCAAATTCTTGAAGGAATATTGGAGCATGTTCAAAGAGGATTTTAAGATGATGAATAAATTCCATCAAAATGGAAGATTGGTAAAAGGGGTGGCTATTTGCACCCCTAAAATTGTTCCCGAAAAATATATAAATTTAAAATTTATTAATTAATATTACAAAAACACCCTTATTATTAGACTAATTAACCATATTCGTTGATTCCACGTTTGAACTTTCATCCTCTCTCGTCATTGCAACCTAGCCATAAATAAAATGGGTCGAAACGGTTCAATCCACCGCCGACTCACGAATCATTTCTCAGCCGATGTACCGGACTACACCTTGTGCCGTCATGGCTCCACCACCACCTCTCCGAGGAACGTCTTCTCCTTGTCCAAGTTCGAAAAATACGTCGGTTCTAGAAAGATCTTGCTCAACAAGTCGCCGGATTCCACGTTTGCATTCGCCTCTAAGTTCCCCATAACCACCGTCAACAGTTGCTTGTAACTGAAGTAAAACCTCTTCACCTCCACCTCGACCGTCTACATCGCCTGAAGAAGGTGGATTTTAGCAAACTCCTCCTTCCTCCGGTACAGTCAGGGCCGACCCTGAGATTTTGGGGCCCTAAGCGAAATAAAAAAAATGGGGCCCAATCATTGATGCCTTCATTCGCTAATAATTAAGCTCTTATTATTCGTTGATTTAAACAACTTGCAACAAAAATAATACACCATGTTTGTACTTTTTGAGTACACAAGCCATTTTTTATCTTGATTCTCACCATTTGATAATTTTCTTGTGTAATGTGTGTATGAAAAGTATCTAGAAAGTTCAACTTTAGGAAATTTGAGAACACTTTCTCTTCTAGACATTTCTCTACCAATATATCTCTAATTTTATTATTAATGTTATCCCAAGCTCTACGATCACATATATCCACGCATAATCTTCATTCTCTAGAATATTTACATGTTTTTTAATTTCATTATCAACATCTTCATCATCTATTTCATTTTCATTGTCTAGCAACTTTTCCTCATTTAAGATCATTTCATCTTCAATTACTCTAAGTAAATTTCTCTTCATCATTCTCATTTAATTCATTTTTATTCTCAACTCCCACCATATTCATATCATGTAACTCATCACTATTACTTTTTTAATACACGATGCATATTTTCTAGAAAATGTGATTGATGATTATAAGCAAATAAAAAACAAATCTAATTAACAAAATCAATAAAATAACAATAAAAGAGAATTAAGAGATTGAATATTGAATTGTTGATGAAATTCCATAAGAAATAGAATTAAGAGAAAAATAGAAATTAGATAAGAATGAGAATTGTAAAAATGTTTACTAAAAGTTAGATTTATATAGAGTTAGTATACAATGGTTATAAAATAAATTAACAAAAAATAAAAAAAAGATTAAGATTAATTAAAATTATAACATTGAAAAGAGAAGATAAGCTAAGTATAGTCATAATAATTAAGATTACAAAATAATTAAGATTACAACAGTAGATATAGGCTGAGTATAAAACTGTCATAAAGAATACAACGGTTAAGAATATTATGATCAAGAGATAGCAGTTAAAATTTATTTAATAAATTTAATAAGACAAGATTTGAATATATATATATATATATATATATATATATATATATATATATATATATATATATATATATATATATATATATATATATATATATATATATATATATATACTCCCTCCGTCCCGCACCAAAGGTCTTTTTTTCCATTTTGGTCGTCTCATCCAAAGAGTTCTCTTTCCTTTTTTATACACATGGGTCCCACACTCACCCACTAATACAATTAAAACATGGGATCCACACTCCCACTAATACAACTACCCACTACACATTAAATAATAATACTCATTAATCTACTTGCAAAAGAGCAAAATGCACCCTTGATGCGGGACGGAGGAGGGAGTATATATATATTATGTGGGTATAATTTGGGGCCTAAGATTTAGGGGCCCTGGGCGGTCGCCCTTCTTGACTATGCTTAGGGTCGGCCCTGGGTACAGTCTCATGGTGGCGTCCTGTATCCTATCCCCTAGTCCCTCTAGTGGGGTCCACCTCCACTTCGAGAACCACCGGAACCTTGTGTGTCAGATCCTTGGACCATTTGTTGATCTCGATGTGTTGGCGTGTTGGAAACAGAAGAGCTCCGATCTGGAATCCACTTTGATCATCAACTGATTCTTCAGGCTTAGGAAATCATCGGGATCCATTAACAAATGCAGATATTTGATTCGATTGATAATCATCCATACTTTCTCGAGAATCAAGAAGTCGCTCGCAGCTTTCTCGTAGCGCCGGCCATCGATTTAGTCTCCAAAAAATTCGTTAATGTGATGGCTCAGATTACTATCATCTATACTAGTGTAAAGCTGTCTGTAACCATTACGATCCTACCATTTTTTGTATTTGAGCTCTGATAATATTCGATCTTCAAGAGTCAGATATTTGAAAACGTGAGGACCTGGTTCAGATCTAGAAGTGTGATAAAAACAAACAAATAATTGTTTATGGAGTAGTATTGGAGAGAAAATCTTACTCAATTCACAATGGTCCAATACAAATTAAGCATAAAACCGAAAAAAATTGTGAAGTTTCAAATTTGGGAACACATATTATTGTCATAAGAGAGAGAGGATGATAGATTCAATCGGGTTATGAGAGAGAGTGTGTGAGGTGGATGGTTTAATAGGTTATTACCGTATACATTTGTATAAGGGTACAATTGTCATAATAATAAAGAAATTCTAAATTTCAACATTATCGGGGTGCATTTAGCGATTTCGAGGGTGCGAATAACCGCCCCTTGATAAAAAGGAATAAATCCCTCATTTATTGTCTTAATCCCAAAGAAGGAGGGAGTGATCAACGTAAGCGACTTAAGACCTATATCTTTGATTGGAGACATCTATAAGATCATCTCATAGAAGGAAGACAAATTGTAGATAGCGTGGTGATTCTCAATGAGGCAATCGAAAAGGCAAAGCTTTAGGGTGGTGAGGTGATATTTTGAAGGCGGTTGAGGTCTTTCAAGGGGGATGGTTTTTTCCAAATTTAAAAAAGGTATGGGAGGCAACATTGCATTTTATGAGGAAGTGTGGGCAGGGGGGAGTTTTTGAAGATGAAATTTTATAGATTATTTCGAATCAATTTAGATAAGTGTTATAGTGTTTTACAGAAGGGTGAATAGAGTGAAGGGGTGTAGAATTGGAGTTAGAGATTGAGGATGCCAATAAAGGATGGGCAATTACTTATACTTAATGAATTGATTTTAGTGATTGACAAGTACTATCCAAAATAAAGCATTAAAGACTTTTGGAGATGACATAATGAAATAAAAGAAACATACACTTAAAAAGGAACAAACAAGAAGATCATGCACTTGAAAATGAGAAAAGAACCATACCGTGTTTTAATCTTATTTTGGAATATTATAACA
This sequence comes from Pogostemon cablin, assembly GCA_023678885.1. Taxonomy (NCBI): domain Eukaryota; kingdom Viridiplantae; phylum Streptophyta; class Magnoliopsida; order Lamiales; family Lamiaceae; genus Pogostemon; species Pogostemon cablin. The sequence goes on from CM043000.1 coordinate 16,157,191, forward strand.
TGTTAAAATGTTTAAATCAAGTTATTCATAATTTATACTCCCTCTATCCTACTAATTACTTCATATTTTCTATTTTCACCAGTCTCAAAATTTATGGCACTTCAAAAAATATTAATCTAAACATTATTAATATTCATACAATACTATAATACTTAATTTTACAAAGAATCCAACAACTTTGAACACTTTTTACTTAAAATAATTCTCCTTTATCTTACTTTACACACTAAAAAAAAGAAAGAAAAAAAAAACATTTCTTAATATTTACATAAAAATACTTCCACAAAAATTCCGGATCCGAAATCGAGAAAGCGCGTATTTAATTATTTGTATTTAAATATTTATTTACAACATACTAAAATATAAATGAGTGTGTAATTAATTATTAGTATTTAAATATTTATTTACAACATAATAAAACATTTATTTATATATAAGTAAAACTTATTAGAAATATAACAAAAACTTATCCAACGCAATCTATTTTCATAAATAATAATGCAATAATAATATGAGTTGATATCTTTTCTACTTAGTGTACTGTATAACTTTTTATTAAATATGTGTGTATATTTTTTAATAATTATATTATTTTTTTACATACATTTATATGTGTATAACTTTTTTTATTAAATAATATGTATATTTCTTTTAATAATTATATTGTTTTTTTACATTCAATTTTTCATTTAAAAAAACTAAAAAAAATCACTAACAAAATGTATACATATTTATTCGTGTATATATTAAGAAGTATATAAGTTTCTAAAAATAAATGCACAGTGCACCTGAATACACTGAATAATTTGCCTAATAGTATTATTTCCCTTGACCTATAATTGTTTTCACCTTATTTATTTTCATTAATTCCTCAAAAAAAAATTCACCTTCATAAAATATATTTTTGTTTTAAAAAGTCAAAGCAGCTTACTCATGCACCTTATTTACAAAACTAAAATACTACTCATATCTATAGTTTAACATATTTTACCTTTTAATTATTAAAAAAAATACTCCAAAAATGATAACTTTCTTAATCCGCATGCCAAACTGAGATTAAGAAAGTAACAACAACATTATTGTATTAAAACCATCATATTTAATCTATGGACTACTTTAATAATGCATCACTTATTCCCAATGTCATCAACACATTCTGTAAGACATTGATCTTAGATGCAGGAGTTCCTGTAAAACAAACACTCACATATTTAAGAGTTTATTCTTGTATTTGAGTGAAAAAAAAATTGGGGTGTGATGTCCAAAAGTGTTTACAATCCTTGAGCAACTAGTTGATGTGGCCCCATTGATCCATTACAATACCACTAATTACAAACCTTAGGCCTTGGTAGATAACATTCTATTCTATCTCTGTACTTTCACCTCCTTGTGTTAATAACATGAATTCAACTACAAAAGAACTGAGCAGAATGGAGCCTACAACTACACCTACAATTTTCCAACCATATATACATTTGGAGGGGAGGGGAGGGAAGGGACATTTCATGAGTGGAATGGATGTGAGACAAAATAGAATAAATGAATGAATGCACAAACTTCTACTTCAACCAACACTCTAACTGCTCTCCTTAACACCACCTTACCTTGGGGGAGTCTGAATTTTAGGTAAGCCGTGCCGAGAATTAACCTTGTTAGCACCTTGATCCACCATGACAAGTCCCAAAGTACCTCGGTTTACCTCTCGATGATGAGTCAACATACCATTGCTTGGATTCCATGTACCATTCATTCCAACATATGAATTCATGTTTACTTCCTGCCCGTTAGTCACCACCCATGCGTCCTGTAAGAAACATAGGTAACTGTAGAGATTTTTCTGACAAGGAATTGATACTCTATATTGGCAATAAAACACAGTTACTATGGAAGTATGTTAACAAATGGGAAACAAGTAACTAATATATTTTTGTTGCTCACAAGAAAGCCATTTCAGTTTCACACAAGTTTGCTGAGACCAAGATAATGTAATCATCAGAATACCTGCTGTTGCTGCTGCCTAAAGTTGGTGTTGAAAGATGAATTTGAAACACGACTTCTGTCGTATGGAGGGATATGGTTGCTTGTCTGTAGAAAAGAATTCCCAACGCCATGTGATGATCTATGATCAAGGGCACCAAAATAAGAACTCGGCTGGTTGTTGTACCAGTGATGATTGGCTGGTGGGGATAACCCATGAGCGATGTAATAGTATGAAGCATGATGCTCCTCTTGAAAAAATGCAGGAATAAGCTTTGGGTGTTTCACAGCAAAAGATCTTGAATCGAATTCCCGTCCTTGAGGAAAGAAGCTAGATGATACAACACCAGATTCACCTTTGAATGTAGAATTATACAGTGGAGTGTACCCTTCATTCTTGAAATTTTGAGAACAAGCTTTATTGGGCAGCCCAAGTGGCGTTATCATTTTGATGTCTTCAACAGTTATTCCTTGCTTCCCTCCAAGCTCTACTATTTGTTTCTCATCAAGTCCCAAACTCTGTAGCAGATTCCATAAGTTTCTCTGTGCTTCTCTTTGGCTGTAAATAATTTGATCTCTTATAGCCATTTCAAATTGAAGCTCAGTATTTGTAATTCCCTGCATAATTGAAGCATACAACTTCAAGGTTAAAACAAATTTGGAGAAGAGGATCAATGATTCCTTTACAGCTTTCAGGAAAGTTTTACTTTCTAAATTTTGAAGGGGACAAATATTTCAGTGTTAGAACAGGATAACACCAGTGTAAGAAGAAGAGAAACATGTATGCGTTAAGATACTTCGAGAGAGAATAAAATATGCACGTCTAGGCAACAAGATAACTGATGTTAGCATACATCAAATCTTGATATTTAATTGAAATTAACATAACAATGCCGAAAGGTAAGTATATGTTTACCAGTAGTCTATATTGACTCAGAATTCCCAAATACGGGTTGTTGCCATTATTTCTAATTGCTTCATCGATCATCTTTTGTAGTTGACACCTGCGCTTCTCATTGGCTTCAATTTCCTGCATAGTAAAAGTTGGATAAACTTAATTTTAATAGACAATAAAGCACAAAGACACGATTCAAGCAGATGTATATGTTTGCCTAACCTTCTGATAACTAACACCAAGCTCATCATTATCTCGAATGTTATCAAGAATCACTTGACGCCTTGCTTGCAAAGTCTGCACAACGGCCCCATCTTTTTCACTACCCTGCAGTCATTATGCACAGGATAAAATTAAACCAAATCAAATATATGAAACAATTATGCAAACTCAGATTAAAATTATAGCTTTAGAGCTTATAGGGCAACTAAACGAGAAAAAAAAAAAAAACTCAAAAGTGATCTATTGTGCAATGATCAAGAGGAAGAAGCCATTGCGTAACCTGTTGTTTCGCAATAGCATCATCAAGGTGTTGGAGTTCCTTTCGATTACGAAGGTTAGTTTCTTCAAGTTCGATTAGAGCCTTCTGCAAATTTATCCTCTCCTGGACATTTTCACTGGTTTCTTGGCTCAGTGCATTCAACGAAGAAATTTCGTCATTAACTGCTTTTTCTGTAGGCTTAGCTTTAAGCTGTGACTCCTTCTCAGCTAATTCATTTCTCAACCGACTGACCTCACTCTGCAAAAAATTGCTTTCTCATAGCATTACCATAAGGCACCTGTCCTAGAAAACATAGATTAATAAGAGAGTAATAATTACCTGAAGATTGTCAATCATCTTCTGGTAGTCTGATACGTGAGCATTGACTGTGCCAATATTTTTCTGAGAATCGCATTATTTGCTTTAGTATGGTTATTTTCAAAAGACACTCGTATGAAACAAAATTATATTTTAAGATATCAAGACTTTTAGCAAACAAAAGACTAATTTTCTGAGGAAGTTTTCCAGTCAAATATATATCTTAATACATGTTTGAAATGAGAAAATAAACAAGCTGATTATGACAGGATGAATTTGTCAATACTCAATAAAAGCTTAAGATTATTCTGCCATAATTAACCAAAAAAATTCGACAAGGGCCAACATTATGGAAAAAACCAGAGAGAATGGCCAATGTTCTAACTAAAAAAGTTTCCAGAACTTGCTTGCAAAGGGCCAAGAGTAAAAAAAAAAAATTCAGAGAGATAACCTAATATACAAAATGACACAGCTAATAAAAATATGAATCATTTATTTCAGTTGTTGTTAGAGGCGAAAGGTGCACCAAGGCGCAAGATCCCTGAGGGGGCACACCTCTTGTACAACCTGGCCTAATATTTTTCAACGACATATATGCATAAATATATCCTACTTACGACATAATTAGCTAACTAAATAAATATAAAAATCAAAAAGCATTGCATAATGATACATAAAACTCAAAAATAACTTGATAGCACATGAAACATCCATACATAGTCAACCTAAAAGGTCAAATCTCCAACAAAAATAAAAAATAAGCTAGTAAAACGAAGTTTTTCAAGTTTGAAAAAGTTATCAATTTTCAAATGATAAGTAACTACCAAACTAATCAATTATCATCCCCATCATCATCCTTCTCAAATTGAGCATCACTTTCATAAAATTTGTCACTTCATCCACTTTACACTCAAAATCAAGTCAATATCTTCATCCTCTCTAAGTCTAAAAAATTAGCCTTTAACGCTCTTTCCTTTGTCCGCTTGTTTTTTCCTTCAGTTGATCGTCTAGCACTGAAGTGGGTGGGCGCTTGGTTTTGGCTTGTATTTTGTTTATCATCGAGATATAAAAGTCAACTCCACCACCACCCCCACCCCCCACCCCCAATCCCAAAAGATAAGGATTATTGAACATGTATAGGAGTCATGCCTCAGATGCACCTCTTGAGATGAAGAAAGGCGCATAGAGACAAACGCCACTTGAACATTGCCCAAAATCACAAAAAAAAAATCTGAAAAATAGGCACAAGAGCTCAAGCAATGTTTATGTCGCATACTAGTTTAAGAAGAACACCAAAAGGATGCATGTAGTCCCAGAAAGCATTTGAAAAAAGACATTGTTGTATGAAGACCCTAAAATTGGTACAATACAAAGTAATCCCACCATGTATATGCTGATAAGCATGCATTGCTTCAAGGAAAAATGATGCTTTTTTCTCACCTGGATATGTGTCTTAATTTCCTTCGCTCGATCAGCATACTTCAGAGTATTAACTGTATGGTGATATTGATTATCAGCTGGTGAGATGGTGGCAATCATTATTGTTTGAGAATTACCACTCAGACCATCTTTAAGTATCCGTGTCAACTTGCTGAAGGGGATTTAGAAAAAAATTATCAGGAAGATGTGCACAACAGTTAAATTCATCACTTAGATTTCGACACATATAACACCAGAGAGAGAGAAGACCTATTCCTGTATGGCACATAAGCAAGACCCTTCTTCTGTTGCTTTCCCAGAGCATTTATGCAATTGGCCAGAGCAAGAAGGGATCGATTTATATTGGCACCGTCTCTCAATTTCTGTCCCCCACTATTTGTCTCAGATGCTCGTTCACTGCATTGGCATATCACCCAATGGTGTTTCATACTCTGTAGAAAGAATTTAATGTGAAATAGATATTCAATGGAAACAAATACCTGCCAGCAAGATCCACCAGTGCAAGTTTTCCTCTGATAATTTGATTGAAATATTTTTTTTGTTGTTTCCTTGTCACAGTTATCTCGAGAACTGCATGGGAGCTGTCATAAATAGAATAGAAATGTGTCAATTTGAAGAATGTAGGGCATGGCAGAAGTAAGGAGAAAATTGATCAAGGCTTATATATAAGATCATCAAAATTAGAAATGGAGTATATGTCATATTTTCCCATAGCCTTTTCTTCACATCTCAGAACAATATTAACATTAAAAAAAGGGAGAAATGCAAAAATACCCACTAATTTGTAGTACAAAATCATTGCCAACATAAAAATTACTTGTAATCTTTTTTAACCAATTTAATGTAATGGGACAAAATTACCCTTTGACCATATTTAAAAAAGTCAAAATAAAAAACCACCACCCACCTCCTACATTATACGTCGGTTGTGGCTGGGAGACCGACCAAAGCCGACACTCGGACTGACAGACCGACAAATGTCAGTGGAGACCGACTGGAACGACACTCGGACCGACAGATGTCGGTGGGAAACTGACACCTGGACCGACGGATGTCGGTTGGGTTGTTGGTGGGGACCGACTGAAACCGACACTCAAAATGACGAACCGACGGGTGTTGGTTGCGTTGTCGGTGGGGGACCAACTAATGTCAGTCGGACTGGAACCGACAAACCACGGGTGTCGATCAAGTTGTCGGTGGGGGATTGACTGGAACCGACACCTGGACCGACGGATGTCGATCGAGTTGTCGGTGGGGGACCGACGGGAACCGACACACAGACTGACTGACCAATGGTGGGAGACCAAATGGAACTGATACTTGAACCAGTCAAAGAATTTAAGGCCAAGTCAAAGTCAAAGGGTATTTTTGTAAAAAAAGTCATTTTGGGACTTTTAATTACAAGTTGGGTATTTTTTATCACAATTTAATTGTTGTTGGCAAAGATTTTTACTTAATCAAATTGGGTAATTTTGTCTATTGGCTCTTAAAAAAAACCATATTTATTAACAAATTTCTCAGGTTTATAAAAGGTACAAACAAGCTTAAGGGTTGAATAGATGAGCTACATACACAACAGATACTGTGAAGGTTTATGATCACTTGACTACAAAGAAATACATCAGAGAACCACTAGCAAAGAAGTTATAAGAAATACCCAAGCTAAATTACAAAATCCAACTTTTTTTGTTTGTTTAAACAAATTAAGCATTAATCCACCAACGCCTCCATCCATTTTCATAAAAAAAAAAAAAAAAACAGCAAAGAAGAAATAAATACTAAATGAACAAATAACCAACCGTGAGGAAGTTTCGTTGACCTCAGTGCTTTCGGTTTTACGTCTACTGTTCCCCAAATTTAAAAGTTCAAGAATCCTATCAGCTGAATTGACCTGCGCATTTTCAGCAATTATGATAAAGACAGAATACATGTTAAGCCTGCAGTTTCAAACAAGACACCATGAAAGAATGAAAAATTCAACCACATTATAGGTTTTGTATCAGCATTATTACACAAAAATGAAAGACTTGAAAGTATATTTATCGACTCTTCATTCCGGATCTATATATCTGGTAAAACAAATAGATTACCTTGATACTTCGAAGGCCAGCAACAACTATTCCTTTTTCAGGATCCTCCCTTAGTTCCAAGTGATCTGATGACTTTTCAAGAAGATCGTAAATGACCTGCAATAAATAAGTCATACAAAGAGATTTTCTCAATCAAGTGTCAACATTTATTTACTCAAAAGAAAATACGTGAATGAACAACCTCATTGTAGACCTCAAGGTATGAACAAGTGACGTCGAAGTCATCTGAGCTGTTATCTTTCTCAATAAGATCAAAGATAGTATTTAAACTGAGAACCATAAGCCCAGGATCATCTCCTGTTCCAACCATTGTATATGTTTTGCCGCTGAATAAGCAACCAAGAAACAGTTAATGGTATCGAAGGCATATATATTTCTTAAAAAAGCATTACACACCAAAAGAAGTAAGTTCATTGCATTTTCTTATGTTGTAACAGATGAGTGCCAACAATAACAATTCCAAGTTCAAAAAATGGTTAAACAAATTCATTAGCCCAAAGCTGCGTTGTTGACATTGTTCATTAGTTCCTCCAATCAATCAATTGCGAATTGAGCAAGTAAAATGTATTTAAACATTACAAGGGATAGAAGAGAAAAGGCCAGCAAAATAATTCTTCTAACAAAATTTCCAAATAATCCTCAGCCATCTGAGAGCTCAGCAAGAATAGGCAACGGATCAAAAGATGGCTAGGTATGTGCTATATTGATGTCATAATCACCATTTGTATGCTGGAATCAGAGATTTAAAATGTAAGCTTCAGTACTAGTTGTAGACTCATTATTTAGCAAACGAAAAGAAAACATTTTTTGGATTATTTTTAACACTTTGAGAGCATACAAGCAAAAGTGCTGGAGACCTAATCATTTATGGTTCTGTTTTGAAGATTTTCCTTTAATTAATCTTTTTCGCCTATTAAAAACCCAAAGCAAGTTAAATATATGACTAAAAGGATTTACACTAAAAAATAACAATCTAGAGACCAGCTGAATCAAGATCATTAGACCAAAAACAAGTTAGCATCTAACAGCAGTGGTGAAAGGGAAAGAGAGATGCCAGAGAAAAATAGATATTAGTTTAATAAAAGTCGGTCAACAATAGATTATGAATTCATTACTGGTTCAGTTCCTGCTTGAATCATATGTAGAGTATATAGTGAATAATACCAGCCACAAGATCATAGGCCAAATAAGATTTCTTGAATCGATACATTTTGAATAAGAGGCTATACACTATTAAAGACAGATAAGACAAGATTGAAAACAGAATAATGAAGATAATACCCTAAAGGATCAATTACTTCAAAATTCTGTGAAATAAGTAGAATCCAATGCACTCATTTCTCACCATTTGACCAGCTATTACTGCATTCTATTTAAATATCAGTACCTCCCAGTGGCACCATAAGCAAAAACAGTTGCATTAAGACCCTGGACGACTCCAGCAATTGTCGAACATACACTTCTCTTATAGACATCCTGAAGAAATAGCAGCAGCATCAACTGCCTACGTTATTTAAAGGATTACAACAATAATGTTGGTAATTATATAAACATACATCTTCATTCACCTATTTGGACCTGAAAATACTAAAACCCTTTGAATGATATGTCTATGATTCAACAATAACTTGAGTTCAATAAATAGATCTTATAAAATTTTGGCAAAGTGCAGACGAGCTATTCTAAACAAGAAAATGAAAAGAAAATGCAACTTAACAATCTCAAGGAATACTATCGACTGAAGAGAAAATCATAATATGATTGCAAAAGTAGACTAATTCTGGAAAGTGTTCATCATGGTGTGCCAACTTAATTGGTAGAACTGCATAGCAGCATATACACTGAGACAAACTTCCTTCAAAGTTACAGTGTCCAAGGGTAATAACTAAGACATAAGGTATCAAATTGGGTACATGAATCCATCAATTCTTCCCAGTCCTTCATACATGAGAGCTTATATAACAGCATGGCGGCATAACATCCAGAAAGAAGTTCTTGTCGCACATGGTTAATTTTACAGATTAAAAGAGCTCAACAGAACAATCAAACCCAGTTACAATTTACTAAACCGTATAAGTAAACAGATTACACATACCAAATTCGATGACTTAGGGCCAAAGGCATAGTCAAACGTGTAACCACGCTCCTTGGTTCGATTTTGTATTCGATCCAGGTAGTCCTTTGAAAGATCAGGATCCAAAACAAGCACTTCCTACATTAAACATATTTCAAATTTCTCATCAGTTTATTTTCTCATAGAGCACTTTTCTTCACTTGTACATAAACATTAACCAACCTTATCATTGTGCACTCTTATTATATCGCGCCCATGGTCCCTCCCGGTTAATGGCCTGCATTTAACAGCCACCTGTTATCAACCAAAAGAAGTCGGCGAACAAGAAAACATGAATACTTTGAAAATTTAGCAAAACATAAAAGCCAAACAAAGTGAAGAGATTGCTGAACTAACTGTAAGAGTTGTGACTTTCTTGGCAGCTGGAGCTCTAAGGCTTGGCATGCTTGGTTAACATTCGTTTCCAAATTTAACCAACAAATCTACTCCCAATTCTTCCCTTAATCTTCAAACAGATTCATCAACTGATAAACGACTATCTCCGAATAATGGGACTATGACAACGTACTGTTCACGATTAAATCAAAATGAAGTTGACAAACAGAAAAGGCTGAACAAAAGAAAACCTACACGAATGAATTCAGAAAACGAAAAAACAAATAGCATAACTGTATAACCCTAAATTCTACCACAAATCACCTCCTCAAGTAGACGACAAATTACACCATCAATCAAAAAACAAAAACCGAAACAGAATCAAAATAAAAATAAAGAATCTCTCAGCAGCAAATTAACTACACCTACGCTACGGCGTGTAACAAGGCAATCGCTATATGTAACGCCATTTCAGCTGAAACGAATTCAAAGTAAGTGGACGAAAACGGAATGCGGTTGAACAAGAAACAATCGATAATCAGACAAAAAAGGGGATTAATTGAAATTATTTTTAAAAAAAAATGAGAAGAAGAAGAAGAAGAAATGTAGTAGTAGAAATCAATATTTAGATGAGAGAATCGCAACGGCAGGGCATTGAATTGGGGTAATTAAGAGCGTTAATGCATTTTGGAATGCTCTGATTTTCTTTCTCATATGACGACGCTTTAAATTTGCGTCCCAAGGGTAATTTTGTTTCTTACACTTTCTCTGTAATTTAACTGAGGGAGGAGGGAATTTTGTATTGCTTCGTCGACACCAGCAGGGAGGTTAATTTGGTAAATTCGATCACCACGTAAGGCTGTTCGTGTCATTTTCGACATATCAATATGATTGTGAGTTTCCCCTTATCAAAAGCCACACCTTACAAGTGACGCTAAAATTTTAGCAAAAAACTTTTATAACATCCTTTTATGTAATAATGGCTTACGTAAGATAGATAAAAAGTTATTTTTATAATAAAAAATACTCCTTTTGTTCACTTCTAAAATGTCCGTTTTATTATTTTTGGCGTCCGCTTTAAATATATCAATTTTTCCTATTTATTAATAAAAAAATACACGTCCACCACTTCCCTCTAATACAACTACCCACTTTACATATAATAATAATAATATTCCTTAATCCATGTGCAAAAAATAAACGGATACTTTAGAACCGAACGGAGGGAATACTTCTTTTTGTTCTATAAGAAAAATAATAGCTTTTAGGTTTATTATGGTATTTTTTAGTAATAAATAGATGATAAAAGTATGTTTAATAACTTTTAGGGGTATTATGGAACCTTTTAGTAATAAATAGATGATAAAAGTATGTTAAGTGTGATAGGTATGAGTAGTTATTTTTTTTTTGTAAATAAAGTGTATGGGGAAAGTTGATTGTGTTTGACTTTTACTTTTTTTTTTTGTAAGAAGGTGCAAACTTTTGTGAGACAACTTAAAATAGAAAGTGTGTTATCTGAAAGGAGACGCAGGGAGTAATAAATAGTGATAATGTTAAATAATGAATAATTTATAATATAAATGAAAAGTAATGACATTTTATAACAAAAGTGATAATATTTTATAGCGAAAGTGATAACTAATTACGAGTGTGTTAAAACAATCTCACCATCTCACACAAGACTTGCGCGTAAATTAATTATTTTCCACCCAATCCCAAAACATCAATCACACTTTTCTCATCTAGTTGTCTTATAAAATACTTCGTCACCCTAAAACAGGAATATTCTCTCATTCCCAAAATGTATTTCAAATACGGAGTTTAAGAGGCCCACATGAGCAGCTCAACTGGTCAAGCAATGGGACAACATGCACTATGATCAAGGATCGAATCTTACCCGCAGCATGAAATAAATCACTTAACTAAGGGGGCTCCTTGTATGGTGGGTTAAAAAGTATAACTCTTATGAGTTACCATGATTCACCTCCCTCAAAAGCTGTCGAGTTGGAATGCGGGGGTGACTGGGGTGAAACCACCTTTATGCACAATACGGGAAAAGAGAAGAAATATTTTTTATTAATTTAATAAAAAAGTGTGTAAAATTATTAGAATATGTGAAAAAGTTGATATTATGTTGAAATTTGTGTAAAAAATGATTATTATTATAGTGTATCTTTTACCACTTTTAGTAAAAGAAAATACACTTTAATTTTAAAAATGTCATCCACTTTTTAGACACATCATAGACTTACTCCCTAAAGATATAATACTTTAAGTTTCAATGGGCAAATATACTCAATACTGAAATATCGATATCAACAAAACTATAATTTTTTATGATTTTTAACCAAATAATATATAAAATGACCAAAATATCCTCATCAATATTTTTACCGATATATTTACTCATACTACAACCACGCAAAAACCAAGGACAATTTAACTTATAATCTGACCTATGCTTTAATATCGACATTTTCACCGATATACACATTCACTCTAAAACCACACAACATCATCGAAATCCTAACCCATAATATCACATGCACATTCACTCTCGTCGCGTACATGTTAATTTCAATATCCATACCGATATTGGAATCAATATACATACCCACACTAGAAGCATGTGTAGGTGAAGATAGGGGTACTGATATTCTCTAACATCCGTATCAATATTGAAACCGATATACTCACCACATGACACATTTATAAGAGTGAGTTGCAATGTAGGGGCATTAAATTAAAATATTAAAAATGTCACTTGGTTAAAATTGATATAAAAGATATTTATTGTTGGTAAAGATATTGAAGTGTAAAAATGGTGTATATTTTCAATTCTCTCATATTTTAATATATATTGAGTTATTGTATTAGTCTTGTATGCGGGTCCAATGTAGATATATTAATTATTTTGTGAGTCTCATTTACCAAAAAGGAAATGTAATAATATTTGTATGACACTCTAATCTATATCTATCTATCTATCTATATACACATATAAAAACAAACATAAATTTCCATTTTCATCTTCAATTTTTTCCACTCTTTTTAATTTTACTGTATTTAGATTAGATATCATTCAATTTTAATTTTAGTCGTTCATTTAATACTTTTGATATGAACCTTATTTATGTCAATAATAGTTTTTTTATTTTTTAGTTAACTATATAAATTTGGTGAACATTGAAAATATTTTTAACATATTTGACTAATTTGTCAATTAATATATTATGGTTAACAACAAAGAATATACTCAAATTCTTAATGGTTACGCAAGCAACGGATTACTTGCCCGCAAAAAATAGGGAGAATAATAAACTCGAGGGACAAGCTAGTGTAAAACATTTTCCGCCTTAGTTTTCCTTAAAAAAAAAAAAAAGCCTTCATGTCAACAATTGAAATCTAAGATGCTATGTTCCTCAGGCCTCATCGGTGTCACAGTCTACGGTGTCTTTAACTTTTGTTCCTCAGGCCTAAATCAGCGTAACAATCATTCGCTTCTTCTTTGGCTATTCTAAATCGGGAGGGTTAAGAAGAATACTTTGATAAAAAGGCAAATTCATAAAATGAATGCACTTCTAACATGTAAAAAAACAAGAGCAAGGATTATATAAATGAAAAGTGTTAACCAAGGAATAAATTAAATCCTGATGTTAATTATCCCTAACCCTAAAAGTAAACGACACCTATGAGATTCATTTCCTTTTTTTTTTTTTGAATCTACCAATCCTCACATAAATGAGAGGATAAAACTCATTTTGGCATTCCCGTTACATTCCTAGTCACATTCTCGTCAACGTTGACTAACACCCCCTTAGGTGGAGTCACCCACCTCAGGCCATGGAGTTCTATTATGGTAACTCTAGCGATTAAGGGTTAGACTTTTAATTCACCACACAAGATTCCCTCTTAAGAGACCCTCTTAATTAAGAGGTTGCTCCCACGCTACGGGCGGGATTGAATCATTGGTCATTATACAAGTTGTCCCTTTCCATGACTAATTGAGCTGCCATGCAGGCGCCTAACACCTCCTTAGTATTACTATTACACGTTGAGTTGTTCCAATTTCACTTATTATTATTATTATTATTATTATTATTTAACTAGAGGTAGATCAATTATATTTCAGCAAAGATTTGGGTGAGACCGTTTTACAAGTCATTGACCAAATTAAACTTTTTTGAAAGGTCTTATTTGATTTCTATCAAATTAGGAAATTGAAAAATTAATTATATAAGAAAATTAATTAGGCCTTATTAAAAATTAATTATATTAACATAATTTTCTTATTAAATTTGTATTTTTTATTAATTTAAATATGAAACAATATAAATTTTGTTATTCATTTAATTTATTTTTAATTTAAATATTATAAATTTATAATATGTGTTAATATGTGATAATTTTTGTAATGAAAATTGATACTTAATTGATGGAAAGTTATATTTTATGAACAATTTATAGTATAAATAAATGCAAAATTATAATATTTTAAAAGAAAAGTGATAACATTTTTAATAAAAAATAATGATAACTAATTCCAAAAGTATATTTCACAAACAATTTATAGAATGAATGAAACGTAATAATATTTAAAAAGTGATTCCTAATTAAAAAAAAGTTATGCTCAAATTATTATATTAAATTATTTTATGAACAATTCATTGGAATAATAAAAAATAATACATGATAAAGAAAAGAGTGATAGCTGTTTAATTTAATTATTTTATGAATAAATCGTAAGATTAATAAAAAAGTGATACTTGATTAAGATAAAAATGATAACATAACAATTAAACTTACTAATAAACATTTAATAATTATTTTATTTTTTTAATATTATTGATAACTAGGATCTCATATATTGTTTGTGTTAGGTTTCATATTTGTCATGAGTACATTTTTTGCCGTGTAAATTATTTTTCTTTGCAGGTTAAAAATGTGTTCAATTAATTGATGAGAAGCCACAAGAAAAGAAGACCATGTGACCGAGATCAACTTCAAAATTAGAGGTGAAGAAATATGCATGATTTATTTATTTATTTAAGGAAAGATTGACAAGGAGTTCAATCATTCATTTTTGAAAAAGATTTCCAAACTGTACATGAGGAAGGAAACAAATCAGTATATAAACACAGAAGATATATAGGTCATTGTGATCATCGCTTATATTCATTTTTTGTATCATTGAGTTCATAGGGTTTTCTTTGAGAGGCACACCTGTGCATGAAAGATTTTGAGTTTGTGAGTACCGAGAGAAAAGCTTTGTTTCAAGGTCAAGAGGGATTTTTCATCACTAGGGATAGGTCAAAATTTGAGTTAGATTCAAACGTAATAAGCAATTGTGATAGGATTGTCGAATTATTGTCAAGAGCGTGTTATAAAATAGTAGTTTTGAAGGAAAGACGAGATCTTCCAGTTCTAATTTTTTTATGTTCTATAACATCTTAATTTATTATTTCTCTATGGCACGTCATCTATAAGAATTACAGTTGGTATTCCCAACTCCCAAGATTGTAATAAGTGAATCCAGATTAATCCACTAAACATATCAGCTAAATTGGATCATTTTTTTCTTCTTAATTATTTTTTAATTCAATATAATTTATATGTGACAATTGTCAAAAAGTATCCAAAATGGAAAGTAAAAAATCATTGACACCCATAAAATAATTTATACTCCCTCCGTCCTGGTAATTTGTGCACATTTCCTTTGTAATTTAAAAAGAAAGTGTGCACAAATTATCAGGATAGAGGGAGTATAACATCCATATCCACTTGTTCTTTTTTTACCAAAATACACCTACCATGTCGGAATACTTTGTCGGGATTCCGACACCAATTCCGACATCATCGGATTCGGTGTCGGAGAATCGGTATCATCGGATTAGGTATCGGAACTCCGACATAGCATTCCAACAAGGTAGGGTATTTCATCGGATGTCGGAATCCGGAATCATCGGTTGTTGGATTTGGTGTTGGAACTCCGACATAGCATTCCGACAAGGTGGGGGTCTTTCATCAGATGTCGAAAATTTTTTACTTCTAATAGATGTAAAGTTCGTAATTTTTTTGCAATTAACCCTTGTTTTATTTATGTTTATTGATACTTATAATTATTATGTTGATATCTTTGTAGGGTAATATATCATAATGCAAAGTTATAAATATAAAATATACAGGGTAAATTATTATACTTTATACTTCTATATTAAATTTTTTGGTCGGATTAAAACCCAATTACAACATTATTAGAGTGATACACATAATTTTCACTCCACAATTTTTACATATATCCACGAAAGGATAAATATTGTTCTTCAACAAAAATCCAATTTTGAAACAAAGCATTTACACCAAATTTCATAAATTTAGTGTTTTAAATAAATATTTATTGTTTTTAGATCCCAAAAAGAAATGTAATAAAAACTTTAGTAATTTGGTGAGCCATGAATGAGAAGATTAGGATGTCACATAAACCATATTAATGTGGTGTATGGATCGGGTTGTTCTACTGTCACTGTCGTGAGTGGTCCCCCACAAACATTCATCTCTCTTACAACTTTCATGCAATGCCCAAATCCATCCGTCATGGGACTGTAGATTGGACACAATACTTGTTCAGTTGCTCTGATTTTGTCTCAACTAAATAAAAATTACTCCGTCGTCCCATAGAAGTTGATACACTTTTCGTTTTAGTTTGTCTCACTAATGTTAACACATCTCTTTTTTAATACATGGAACCCACACAAAAATTATTAATCTATTCTCATGGGCCCCACATATCACCTCTAATACAACTACCCACCACACATTAAATATTATTTCTCTCATTTCACCTTACTCCACTTTACATTAAATTATTATATTCCTTAATCTCTGTGTCCAAAAGAAAATATACCAACTTCTCCGGGACGGAGGGAGTACTATTTTTGTTTTGAAAATAGGGTTCTTTTTATGTGGACGTTAAAATTTAGGTTTTAGAAATGAAAATCAACTGAATATTCATAATCTATAGGCCACAACTTGTGTAGAACCGATTATAAGTAAGTTACACTTAATTTGTGTAGCTTGGGTAAAACCGACCCCACAACATTTTTTTTTTTTGCCCACTTTGATTTGGATTCTCTATTTCAATCCCGGTTTCATTTGGTGTATAATTGCACTTGTATTTGAAAATAGGACACTTGTTTCTATCTCAATCCATGGAACACCAGATGAAACAGGGGTGGTAATAGGAAATTTGTACTGTCTACCCTCAGGTAAGGAACGTATGTTTTTTTCTTTATTCATTTTATTTTATTTTTATTTTAGTTGTATAAATATAATTCCACCTTTTTGATCTACCCTCAGGTAAGGAATGTATGTTTTTTTTCTTTATTCATTTTATTTTATTTTTTTAGGTGTATAAATATAATTCCACCTTTTTGGTTTAAGGTATACTGTAGTACTCTAGTGGTTTAGGGCATATTTTACCTAATTTAGAGTTTAAAGTTTATGATATAATTATAATTCCACTTATATGATTTATAGTATATTTTACTGGATTGAGAAAAATAGCTCATATGAAGTAAAATATTTATAAATTATAATTATATTCTTAGAATTAGTATTAAAATGTAAAGATAAGTATTATTCATTCTGTCTCAAAATAAAATCCCATTTACAATAGATGTGGAGTTTAAGAGAAAAGCTTACTTTTTTAAATACTTTAGTTTGATATTTTTTTTGGTAATAATATATAAATTGTATATAACGTTATGTGAATAAGTGATAGTGATAATTTTGAAATTAAAGTATAGCATATTATATATGAAGGACGTTGTTGGGTTAAGTCTAAGTTTTTTTAGGTATGAACTATGATACTATAAAAAAAATATTTTCACAAAAATAACGAGGGACTATATCTTACTCGCTCAAGAGTTGGTCTAGATTATGAGGGAGGTGGTCGTAATCTAACTCCGAGGTTTGCGGTGAAGATAGATATTAAAAAGACATATGAATTAGTGGATTAGAAGTTTTTTGAGGCAGTGCTGCCTGGGGTTAGGTTTCTAGACAAGTTTTTGGGATGGGTGATGGAGTGTGTCTCTACTACCTATTACTCCCTCCTTATCAATGTGTACTCTGAGGTTTATTTCAAAGGGAAAGGGGGTTGAGGCAAGAAGATCCACAATTATCACTGTTGTTTGTATTGTGCATGGATTACTTTAGTCGACTACTTGCGAGAGAGATCATGTAGGGAGGGTTCACTTACAACTCTAGGTTGTGTAAGGCTAGATCTCTTACACACTTAGCTTTTGTTGATGATCTCTTGATTTTGGCGCATAGTGATGTTTCTTGGGCCAGGGTTATTGGGGATAGTTTGAAGAGGTTTGAGGCAATATCAGGGCTGGTTGTTAGTCCTGATAAGTCGTCATTTTATATTGTCGGTCTTACTGATGACAGACATTCTTAACTAGCTTCCATTTCAGTTGGATAATTTCCCAATGAGGTATTTGGGTATCCCCTGTGTGGTAAGAAGATAAGTGTGAAGAATTATTCCATTTCTACATATTAATGATAGTATTCGTAAGTGGTTGGCTAAGTCTTTTTCTTTTGCAAGTGATTTCGTCACTGATATATGAGACTCTTACCTTTTAGTTTTTGGTGGTAAAAGTCCCGAATAGAGTTATAAGGAAGATAGAGAGACTCCTTAGATATTTTTGGGAAGCACCAAAGGGGCTAATTTAGTGGAAGGATATTACTAAACCAATAGGAAGGAGGTTTAGGGCTTAGGGAGCAGAAGGCTTAGCATGATGCACTGCTATATAAGGCGTTGTGGAATGTGCACTTGAACAAGGAGTCCTAGCGAACAGCCGCACAGGTAATAGCCTCGCCTTTGGCTCTTTAATAGAATGAAGCTAATCTTGAAACCTAACCACATGCTACCAAGCATGGAAGAGCTATTGGAATGTTCGATTCCATACCCTCAAAACTTTAGATGTCATACCCATGATTGATCTAGCAGGAGTGCTTAACTGTCCATCCTAAGATTTTCCTAGTTAACAAGGAAGAAAAGGAGTTGTGCAAGCTATGAAAGGTTTAGAATCCTGAGATTATTGAGAATTATTGTTGTTGTATTATTTTGTATGTTCCACATCGATTATATATCTAGATAGGTATCTCTTACAATGTATATATTATTTGGTGTGATCAATACAAAGATATCTTTTCACAAATCTCTACATGTTAACCAGAGCATAATCGGCTAACGCCAATTCTCGATCCTCTCTTCTATTCTCAACCTTAGCCGTCATTGGCTCTCTCTCCCATTCCTTTTTTTTCAGCCACCAGTTTCTCTCTTCAATTTTTTTTCAGCCAACAGTTTCTCTCTTCAAATGTCGACGGAAATCGACAACACTGTGCCGCCACCCACAAATGCTGGCAACTCATCCGGAAGTGACTCAACAACATCTCCTGTCGCTTTCAACACCTCTTCACAAGTCCCATTGAAACTCACGTCCACTAATTATGTGGCTTGGAGCTTTCAACTTCGGACCTTGCTATCTGGATACGATCTCTACCGTTTTATCGATGGTTCATATCCGTGTCCTACCGCCATAGAACTGTCAATGGCATCTCTCGTCCGAATCCGCTTCGTTCCTATTGGATTCGCGAGGATCAATTGATCCTCAGTACATTGATTGGGTCCATTACACCCACTCTTATTCCGTTCATTGCGTCGGCCAAAACGTCATCTGATGCTTGGCGTACTCTTGCATCCATATATGGGCCAAGACGTCATCTGATGCTTGGCGTACTCTTGCATCCATATATGGCACTTCATCAAGGGGACGTATTCTTGCCTTGAAGAACAAGATTCACAATCTAATCAAAGTTCATCGATCTGGAAATGGCTGCTATTTGTCTCAGCACAAATACACCACACATCTTCTGTCTCTTCTTAACATGCTCTTTTCAAAGTCTGCTTCTACTCCTTTTGATGCAGGTGCAAAATTCTCTCTTAGTGATGGATCTGATCCATATGATGCCACGAGCTATCGAAAGGTACTTGGGAGTCTTCAGTATCTCCTTCCCTAGCCGTCATTCCTTCTTATTTGGTGTGAACAATACAAATATATCTTTTCACAAATCTCTACAGAGATCAATAGTAAACATCTGCATAGAAAGTCCTAAGTAACGAAAGTGTTTCAACTGAGGGATGATGCCCAAACATTGTTTCTTTATGTTTGAACCCTTTACCTTATTCATTGAATTGAATAAGCTAACCACTAAGCTACCGATGGATATTGGTTATTATATTTAATTATATGTATAATTATTTAATTTGTGGTATAGCTGTGGACTTCCCAAATCTCAATGTTCAAAACCCAAAACTAACTTACCCACTTTTAGGTTATATTTGTTTTATGTTTATACTTCTTGATTTAAATTTAATAAAACTCTTTATATACACCTACAAATTTTATTAACCCTTAATAACTTTTATTTTTACTCTCTCTATTCTCTTTCATCTTTTCTTTATATAATTTAAACTTATCCTACTAAAACTCTAAACAAATATAAAATATTACTATTAAGAGTTCATTAAATCCTAAACTTTAAACTCAAATTCAAATGATTGGTCTTTTGAAAGTGTCTTTTTAAATTTCAAACTCAGAATCTTGACATCAGTCAGTGCTCATTTATGTGGAGAGATTGTGGGACAAGATGGAGACTTGTTTTTATTATTTTTTATAGAGTAGTCTCCCAAAACTCGACAATATTAAATCAAATCATTATAATTATCCAATCCAAAAGTATACTATTATTATTATCCATCAACTCCAGCATTTGTATAGTAAAGTGGGTCGGAGGAGGGGGGTTAATTATGGTTAGTGTATCTCTTATTTTTCTTGAATTTAATATTTCACATATTATATTATTAGTATTTTATAACATAAATAACAATATCCAAAAAATCACAATTAAGCCTTGAAACATGTGACGTTAATATAAGAATTAATAATGGCACGTGTCATTCAATTAAAAAAATAAAATACGACATAGAAATATTAAACCGAATAGGTGATCCCAGTGGTGGCCCTAAGGAGGGGCGAGAAGTGCGACCGTCATGGGCCCCTATATTTTGGGCCCAAAATTTATATATATATATATATATATATATATATATATATATATATATATATATATATATATATATATATATATATATATATATATAATACTTGATAAAATTATATTTTAATAAAATACATATTTTATATTAGGTCATTAGAGTTTTCATAAAATTTGGTCCATCAATCTATTAGACTTGAAAAGGGGCCCTATATTTAGATATTAAAAAGCATGAACCTAATTGTAAGAAAGGAAAAAAGAAAAAGATCATAACATTTATCGCAAAGAAGATTATTAGATAAATTTTTTCAAAGAATTTGGAAGATTCGAAAGATATAATGCTTTAGCAAATAAAGGATATAATGATTAGAACATCTTAGTGAGAGACTTAACATGTATAAAAATACTATGGAATATATCACTAATATGAATAATTTAATTGATTTACAAATTAGATTAAAAAGAACCATAAATAAAGATTTACAAGAACAAATTTTCAAAGAAAAATTATATTGGAGACAATTTCTTTTGAGAATAATTGTTATAATAAAATTCCTTGCTAGAAATAAAGTTTTGGCTTTTTATGGAAGAAAAGAAAGTGTTAATGAAGAAAAAATGAAAACTTTTTAGTTAATAAATATGTAGAAAGGAACAAGAGCCTATTATTTTTGTTCGTCTCGGGCCTAAAAAATATCAGGACCGGCACTGGGCGATCCATACCCTCTTCTATGACTGAAGGAGTACTTAACTCGACCAATAGTCTGATGATATGAACTTTTTATTTTGAGGTTTACATTTGAAAATCATTGAATAATAATAATTTAGGAGTCTAACTGCAATGCACCTGGGGCACCGGTGCACCTAAGTAATCTTATCCGTCAGCTCGGTTTTTTATTTAATCATCACACTTAATAAAATACAATAATTAAAAATAAATTAATTAACTACCCACTACCCTTTAATTTTACCCTATAAACTTACAGGTGCACCAGTGCACCACAAAATAACCATAGGGGCAATCTCTTGTTAGATGGGTTTTTGTGAGATGTGTTAACACATTACTAATGTATGTTTATTTGTAGTTAAAGTATGTCAATAATGAGTCATATTATAAAATCTTAAATCACACTTTAATGCATCATTCATCATACTTTAGAAAAATATACTTTAATAATCATTAAGCATACTTTATGTATATATATATATATATATATATATATATATATGAGTGAGGCTCCTGTGCACCCTGGCGCACGGAATGTGCAATCTTCATGCCCCTTAACAATTTAAACTCCTAACAATACATAGATTTAAATAGAATATTGTGGGGAGGGTCCGTGTCCCCGGTGGCGCATTAGCTTTTGCCTATATATATATAATAAACTACTTTAACACTTTTAACAAAACGTCCCATATAAGCAAACGCCTCACAAGAAACTTTATCCATAATCTAGCTTTTGTTTAAAATTTTTCGTAAGTTGAATTAAAAATTTATGTAATTAAATTAGTTGATATAAGAAAAAAAAAGGAAAAAACAACAGATAATTGAGAATGTATGAAATATGGATGAATCAGGGATTAATATTTACTATTATAAGAGTTGTATTCTGTGGATTTTGATAGCATTTTCTGATTAACAACCTGATTACATGATTTTCAAAACCTTGAACAAATATACATAAACATGAGACAGTAATATTCCAAATCATCTAATCTACAATACAATGGTAATATTATTATGTAAATTAGTGAAACTTTTGAATATGATGACCAGTATATTTTTATTATTATTATTTCCTTCTCTTATTAGTTTCCATAATTACACAAACTGTTATATCCCAATCTATCAGGTAAAAATGCCCTATAATTAGTTGTGCAACACTAAACACTCAAGTTTCAAAAAAAAAAAAAAAAAAAAGCCCTATTAATTAATTAAGGTATGCAGCAAATAAATCCCCCTTTCTGCTGATACACATCAAAGGAGAAACTACATGAAGGAAATAAAAAAAATGCCCTATTAATTAATTAAGGCATGCAACAAATAAACCCTCTTACTGCTGATACACAGAGAAACTACATAAAGGGAAAAAAAAAAAAAAAATTCAAGTGACATTCAAATTAAAATCTCAATTCTGTAGTCAAAGATCATCTATGATTATCAACATGATTATTGGTAACTGTAAGAAAAAGATGCCCACATGAAATAAAGGCTCATCATAAGGATCCAGGGCCTTGGAACTTCCCAGCTTCCTGCTTTCCATTAACAAGAGAATCCCTAGAATTGATAAATTACAGATTCACCTATCCATCAGAAGAAGAAAGGGTAACATTATAAAGATTCCACTAAGCCTAATGTTGCGATGCTGCAAGGTCTCCTAAAAATTAATATTCTGCAACCCCCCCCCCCCCCCCCCCCCCCCCCACACACACACAAAATAACTCGAGGTGAAATGTTTCACGTTGTTTCCTTTCCTTCTGAGAAGAATTTTTTTAATTACTCAAATGATAAAAGGGAAGTCGGATATCATGTTAGTAGTATTTCAATTGCTACCGGCAAAGCTTGCGCTTCTTTGCCAACCGCTCTCTTTCCCTTCTTTCTTCCTCTTCAATAATGCGGAGCTGTTCTTCATCCTCTTTTCGAGCAATTTTAGCACTGAACCAAAAGACGTAGCATGTCAATAGAAAATCAAAACAGAGTACGTATCTTATGAACAAGCAACTAGATTTTACTAACAATAGAAGTCCTGCATAAAGCTATAAGGCAAATGAAACACATTAGTAGATATAAGAATATAGGCATCATGATGAAACACTAAATGATACAGAAGGTCAAGCATGCCTGACATTCATCCTCACGAAAGCGTCCATTAAGCAATCACACAAGAATAACAAGAACAGAAGTCATAACTCATAAATAAATCATGATATTGTATGGCCAGAAGTTTGAAATGATAAATATTGATCAATGACTACCTATAGTGTCACTCATGCGTCGAATAACGGTAATATATTTTACCAACTTATATCCATTGGTAGAATATTCAACAACTAGATTGGCTGACATAACTGAAATGAGAAATTTCTAGAGAATTGAGAGAATGCCTTCAGAATGCAGATTTTATTATGTGTGTGGAAAATAACCATTTCCACATGATTCTACTTTATCCAAACATTATTCTGTAAAAGAAATCAACATTATCTCAACTCATCGTTTAGTAGATGCACTGACCTGCGTTTTTCCTCCCTCATAATATCATCAAAATTTGCCTCCATGTCACTATCATCATCATCATCTCGAAATTTGTTGGGGTTATAACTACAAAACATTGCATATCATTAAGGCTTGGAAAACACAAGACCCTAAGAAAATTTTATGCAGTTCATAAATATAAATGTGAAGACATCACATAAGTACCCCAGAAAGTTAAAAGGATGAAAAAATAAATTACCCAAACATTTTTCTGATCATATTTATAGCATTTTCACCATCAGAGTCTTCATCATTCAACTGGCTCTTAGGTTTAGCCTTTGGCCGTTCATCTCGCAAAGGAGCACGATGTGGAGCTTTTGGAGGCGATCGCTTGAGCTGGAAAAACATATCATGATGCTGAGCGACTATAGTAACAAATATACAGAAACAGGAAACAGAGAAGTTTGTGATAATGGCATCATACCTGAACCCTAGAGGAAGATAAAGCCTGTTTAGAAATGACCTTAGGCTTGCTAATTTGTTGATACTCTTTTTGTGAAAGTGAACTATTTGAATGTGTGGGCTGACAATGCGAAGGAGTTGATTTATGAATTCCAGACTTGATGTTTGAATGAGTTGGTTTATGTGCAGCAGCCTGGATGGAAGAAGATGGTGGTTTACGGTCATCGGACATCATTTTTTTGGCAAGAGGTTGGGACATCTTCCTAGTAGCAGGCAAGACACTCTTTCTAGGCACGCCTTTGGGATCCATGGGCAGACCAGGTCCACTACCAGTACTGCTACTTAAATGTTTACGAGATTCCAAAGATGACTTCCCAGTATGACCCAGCTTCTCTTGCCCAATTTTAGGTTTGCTTTGGCTGCTTGCAGGTATCTGCTTCCTTCCATCATGAATGGAGGATACCCTACCATGATTATTGGGCACTGGTCTACTCCTTGAAAGCAGTTGAGCAGATTGCGCATCTTCAAGTCCACCAAAAAATCTGTATAAGTTATCTCGATAAAAATATAGTTGCAATGGGCAACAGTGTTAACGAACCAGAAGAGGAGCAGTTTCACACCAGAGTTAGGGGCTGACACGCTTCTTGGTTGTGAACTTTTTGAGGCTGGAACCTCAGCGTCATCAGATAATAGAAAAGAGTAGTCCCTTGTATTTTTAATCATTTCAACTTTTCTTTTTAACTGCATCAATCAACAGAAAATAAGAATGAAGAAATAAGTAAAACAACCACCTAATCCCCCTAATAAATAAATAGCACAAAAACTTACCCCATTTGTAACACTAGGACGATGGCTAGCTTGAGATTTTAATCTGACAGGAGCTGACACTGGGGGCTTATTAGTCTGCACAACAACTCAGCACATTAGGGTTTTGTGAACTAGAATTATAGTTCCACTGTTCAGTAAAAAAAACAAACAAATGGAACTATTTTTTTTCTTGACATAACATGACTGAAAAATATCATATGGAAACGAGCTCCATGGTTTCTTAAATATAAGACGGTTTCACAGCATCCAAGAGGAGTATTGAATGATCAATACATCCTAGAGCAAATCTTCTAGAAACAAAAAACTATTGAACAATATGGTGATGCTATCCAAAAGAAATATTATCAAAGCACCCAGAAACACCAACCATGTCTATAAACAGTAAGGCTCTCACCAGTTACCAAGCAACTATAAATATATGTTTGGCTAATCGACAAGACAAGGAAGCAGATGTTAAAATAAGATCAAGAAGCAATACTAGCATGTACAAAATATACTTGCTTTTTTTGCAATCCTCCCAGCAAGTTCTGGATTCTCCAACAAAGACTTGCTTTCTTCAATTACTCTCTGAGCAATAACCGGCTGGGAAGGCCCAAAGAAGGAACCATAGCTGCAACAAGATCATATCAAAAATCAAACTTAGGCATATTTTAAAGCAACTCAAACTAAACAAAAACATTTTCAATATTACTATGTGAATAATAAGCATGAGATCAAACAAGAAACTGAAGACTACTGAAAATCATAAACATGCATAAAGATTACATTCACTAAAAACCAAGTTCTGTTTGTTTTTTTTTCCCGCCTGATTTTTTATGCTCGGCAAAAGAAAACAATTGATTAGAAGGTTCAATAATACAATTGGTAAGAATCCCAAACAACATCCAATATAATTCTGAATGAAACCAAAGCTTCAAAAAAATAGAATTACAAGCTAATCAAGTTAATATAAGAACAAAATAAAGTGATGCAACATGCCACAATATTAGCTCACTTGTCCTTACGGAATGTGTTTGTTTTGCCAATAGAACCAGAGTTTGCGGTTCCCAGATCCTTCTTCATCTGCTTTCTAATTGACTCTTTTAACTTTTTCCTCAATGCAAGATATCCTGACTCCTCGGTAGACTGGTGAGTACCACCTTGTTGATCCCAGTCTTCATATTCCTGCAATAAGAAAATTCAGATATAAAAAGCTGAATCAAAATACAAAAAGACTTTTTTTAAAGAAAATAAAGTCAATCAGTTGCTTACATCTATTTCATACCCTCGCATCGCTCTCTTTGGCCAGGTACCACAGATAATATGGATGGCTGGCTCCCCACAGAATTCAATCCCTCCTAAAGGAACATTATTAAAAAATTCAATTGAAACTCAAATCTGCATGCACACCCTAGAGCAGAAGCAGTTTATACTTTGTGCTTGATGTAGCAAATTGAGAAACAGGCCAACAGTCCAATAGAAACTTTTGAAAAAATATAAAGAAATAAGTATATATATAAGACACCAATACCAAAAAAATCGGTTAACTGTATGGATCACAGGTTTTGTGTTTTTATCATCCATAAAATTTATTCTAAATCTCAGAAGGGGCAATTACTCCAAATCACACACACACACATAAAGATTATAAAAAAATACTACTCCCTCCGTCCCATAGAAACCTTCACACTTCCCACAACTTTCCACATTTATTTTTCCCACAAAAATCTTCACAAACCCAAAAAAGGAAATAATACTTTATCCAATAACTTCAAAAGTTACTTTAATTTCAACTTTGTCACTCCTTTTTCACACTCATAACATTACTTTACACTTTATTTATTACCTAAAAATACTAAAATACCCCAAAAGTTAATAAAGTACAAAAGCAATTTCCTATAGCGCTACTGCATATGTAAGATGATGACTAAGGTAAACTCATAAATCCAAAGGCTCGGCACAGAAGGAATATGAGCTTAAAATTTTTTTCACATCATCAGATGTACCTATTACATCCAAAGACTAAAAATCCATCAAGCCGAAGACTAAATGAAGGGGAACTAATGGCTGAGGTACGAAACTACCATACAAATGAACCAACTTATGCAATGAGCTCATACCCAAAACTGAACCAAGCTAATACATGTACGCCTAGAGCATAAATGAGCTCATGAGGAAAAAAAACGCACAAGTTGAATTGTATTCAACAATGTTGTCAATCATTGAGTGCAGTTCATGGTCTGAATTTTCTAAAGCCTGGGACTATGGTTTAACTTACATTTAACAGAAGGTAAACATGAGATGAGTTATTAATCTTATAATCTGAAAACAAGGATTAATATATATTGATGAATCAGTTGGCTACAAGATCCCACTTCCATTACTTCAAAATTAAATATGAAACCTGTCATAAGGAAAACCTAAGAGGTGCTCCTAAAACACAGCTGTAACAGAGGGAAAATTTTTTCAGCCACATTATGCAACAAATATGTATCAATTTAAACTAAATTAGCCAGTAGAAGAAACTTACAGAGTTATGCAATGCGCAGAAAGACAGTGGCAACGGTCAGCCAATTGCAGCAACACCGAGGAGGACGGGGGGAAAGATGAGGACGCTGAAGCAAACGAGCGTAAAGAGGAAAAATTAAGCATATAAATAAACTAAATCCAGGGAGAAACAATTCATAAGCAGTAGAGTATCCTTCTAATTTCATCACAAAGTTATGTAGAGTGCAGGAGCTAGATAGTGATAATAATAAGGGGATTAAAGAAATCCCGGGAAAATGATACAAACGACTTTGAACTTTCCAATGAATGAGTGCAATGTCTTTTTCTTAGAGCATGATCCGAAGGATATAAGCCATAAGGGGTAAGTATCCCTAGTAAAAATCATTGTCAGAGGATATTTTTTCTTTATGATGGCGGGCTATATACAATTGTAAACCAAGTTACGCAATCTCCCACGTACTATCATTTAAATCAAGGTCTATATAGGGTAGATCTTGCTAAATTGCATATAGAAAGAAGTAATCTAAATTGCACAGGCTTCAGCTATGACTCAGATTCACTGTCCCCATAGAGAGCTTGTCTCAATTCTCTCAAAAGTTTGCCCAATTCCATCATCAAAACAGGACAATTAGTAAGAGAAATTAACATTGGTAACAGAGAAAACAGTAAGGTTCTCCACCACACTGCAGTACGATTAATGATTCCTATCCATGCACAATGGCAAGCAAAACAGTCGGATTCAACTACAAAGCCATGATTGTAGTCATTGAGATCCCACAAAACAAAGTATATGTATCGTAATAATCAGTGTCGCATGAAAATAAAAAGAAATTATTAAACACAGATCACTAACTGCTGAAGTAACATACAAGAGCAAATCAATTTTATCCTAAGATTACTTTACGGGAAAGGAAAGCACTACAATGCAAGACAAACAAAAAGAAAAGCAAACACTTTTGTAACGTACCCCTACTGTGCTTCTCCTTTCCCAAACTCACACGCGTGATTTGCGTAAACCCCCCAAATTAACTATGAAAATATTCAATTCGAAAGAAAAATTGAACATTAGGAAACGACAAATAACAATAAAAACCTGCTGATGGGGGCGAAGTAGCAGAAGGGAAAAGTAATTAGGGATTGGGGATTGAAATTAAGGTAAATTGGCGGTGTTTGAATTGAGAAGCCGGAAAACTTACTGAGAATCGAACGGCGGAAGAAATTGGAGGGCGGTGGCGGTGGCGGTGGCGGGTTTGTGTGTAGAAGAATCAAGAATCCCCGTAGACAGATAGAGATGGGCTGGGGAGGGCACTCTGATAACCAATCTTAAAAAGACTTCCACAATCGGTGCATTAGTTTTGATTTGGGTCTGATTTGATATACCCGATAATGCAAAGGACTTTCCCAAATTTAAATATAGTATTCAAATACTAATTTAAATTGCACCATAGTAAGATTTCTTGAAATTCTAAAAAAAGGTATTTGTTTATTATTATTCTTATTGATTAATTTTTGCTTTTTTTATATTTTTATTTATTTTATTTATTTTTTTTGTTGGTTTTAGTTCTGTTTCATTTTAATTTTTTGTATGTAATTTTATAATCTTTTGATATTTTCACGTAATTAACTTTTTTTTTCATCGTTAATTTTAAAATTTTTTTAGTTAATTTTTTATGATTTCACTTTTGATTATATTTTTCTTATTGTTTCTTTTATATTTTTTATATTCTATTTTGATTACTTTTTTTTATAATTATTTATTTATTTTTGTTTTAGTTTTTTTTAATTGTTAGGTTCTAAATTTTTAATCTTTTGATTTTTTACGTAATTAACTTTTTTTTCATGGTTAATTTTAAATTTTTTTAATTAATTTTGTTATATTTTATGCATTGTTGCATTTTGATTATATTTTTTTATTTAGTTTTTTTTGTATTAATTCTATTTTTTTAAAAAATTATTAGTATGTAATTTTTTAAATATTTTTTTACGTTTTTTTTTCACGATTTTACAAATTTATTTAATTAATTTTTTATAATTTTTTTATCTTTTCTTATTTCTTCGAATTTATTTATAATAATTTTTTATAATATAAATTAATTTTATTATATTTTTTCTTTATTAATTAAATTTATATATTTTAAATTTTATTATGTTTCTTTTATATTTTTTTAAAATTTTGTTTAATTACTTTTAGTTAATTTTCTTTTAATTTTATTTTTTATTTTGTTTAATATATTTTCACCAACATTAAAATTTAATGATACGTAAATAATTATTTTTTAAATCGAATATGGATGTGATATTTTTTTTATTGATTATTTTTTGCTGTTTCTTTTATATTTTTTAAATTTTCTTTTTATTTTATTATTATTATTTTTTAATTCTGTTATTTCGTTTTTAAAAATTTTATTAGTTTGTATTTTTTAATCTTTTATTTTTTAAGTTATTTCATGATTAATTTTATTATTTTTTAATCAATTTTTTAAATGATTTCTCAGATTATTTTTTCTATTTATTTATTTTTTTTGGATTTAATTCTGTTTTTTTATTAGTAGCATTTAATCTTTTGATTTTTATGTTATTAAATTTTTTATGATTAATTTTTTAAAAAAAATTAAATTTTAATAATGTGTCGTCACCTGAATTAATTTTAATTTTAATAATTATTAATTAAAATTTAGTGATAAATACATAAATTTTCTTATAAATATTCTTAAGATTCGAATATGTATATGATTAGATCAAATAAAAATCAAATCAAATCTTATTTAAAAATATTAAAAAAATAAATTTTATCTTTCCTCACCTATAATAAGACTTTTTTTATTCGTTCACAAAAATTATCCATCATGACGAATAGAAGCTATCTTCATTTTCTTAAGAAAGTTATTCATTTTTTTAAATATTTTTATTTGATTATTTTTTACTATTTATTTTATATTTTTTAAATTCTCTTTTGATTATTTTTTATTTTTATTCTTTTTTTAATTTGTTAGTATGTAATTTTTTAATCTTTTAATTTTTTTACGTAATTAAATTTTTTTATGATTAATTTTATAAATTTTTTAATTAACTTTTTAGATTATATTTTTAAGTCAAATTCTCATGTGAGACATTGTTAAAGTATGCCTAATGGTTATTAAAGTATATTTTCTAAAATATGATAAATGATGAATTAAAGTATGATTTTATGGTGTTATAATATGATTTATTATTGACATACTTTAACTATAAATAACTACACTTTACCTATATAATAAACATACTTTAGTAATGAGTTAGATCGTCTCTCAACCGTCTCACAAAAAATCCGTCTCACAAGAGAGTATCTCTATTTTTAAATTCTTATTTTTTTTCATGTGAATTCAATCACTTTTTACCGATTTATCAACCGGTTTATTCTTCTCTTTCAAATAAATAATGAGTTTATTTAAAAATACACTTCATTATAGTATTTGGGTTTCTTTAATATATTTTAAAGTTTCTTATAATTATTTTTCGTTATTTTTATTTTAATTTTTTTGTTTTATTTTTTTAAATGTGTTTTAATCAATGAAATTGAATTTTCATTACAAATCTCAATTTTAATAAAAATAAAATTTAGTGATGAATACATAAATTTTCCTTAAGATACAAATATGGTATCATCAGATCAAATAAAAAAAAAATTTTTTCTTCAAATTTTATTCAAATAATCTACTTTCTATCTATAAATAAAACTCTTTTTATTCATTCATTATACCCACATAAAGAGCAAATTCTCTTCAAGTTCTAAAGAAACAAATTACTTTTTTTTTTATTATTTTTAAAAAAATTTTATTGATTTATTTCATGCAAATTCTTTTATATTTTTCAAATTTTCTTTTCATTAATTTTTTTTAAAAAAATATGTTATAATTTTGTTTTACTTTTAAACTTTTTATTATTATATTTTAATCTTTTGATTCGTTTACGTTATTAATTTTTTCTTTATTGTTAATATTATAATTTTTTTAATTAATTTTTTAAATTTTCTTTTTTTTTATTTCATCAAATTGATTTAAATTACATTTATTTTTTATTTATTAATATAACTTTATTATAATTTTTTTCTTCAATAATTAAATTAACATATGTTAAAAAAAATTGATTAATTTAATTTGCTACAACAATCCTATACAAATTTTGAAAAGCCAATTCAATAATTTTTTTTATAAAAAAATTTGATAAATCAATTTAACAATGAATTAAGATTTTACCAATGAAGCAAATTTACATTTGAGTGTATATAGATTAAATTTCATTCTTCAATATAAACTTATAATTTTAAATTATAATAGAATAAATAGTTATATTAAACTTAAATTATATTTTTTTAAATGTTGAATAAATAGTTATATTTAACTTTATTTTTTTTAAATTGTAACTCTACAACCCGTGTAATACACGGGATTCGTACTAGTTAATAAATAAATCAGAGTTTATGTATTTTATAAATAAACTATTACTTACTTTTATTTAATTTAATAATAGAGAATCACTACAGTGGAACCAGTCCTATAAATTTAAATTTAGAACCGGATCTTTTACAAACTAAATGAATTAAGTTTTTATTATCCTCTCTCCTCCAAACATGAAATACCTCTCCTCTTTCTCCTTCTCCTCGGTCTCCTCTTACTCCCTCCAACTTCCATCGCCGCGCTCCTCTCTCCTCCAAACATGTAAATTGGATCTAAATACCTCTCCCCCTCTCCTCGGTCTCCTCTTACTCCCTCCAACTTTCATCGCCGCCCCATCCCCGCGCGATTCTCCAAAAATTTCCTCAGCCGTTGTTAAGTCATCGTCGGAATACATCAAAGTGTTGAACCCACATGTGACTCCTCCAAACAATCCATTCAATTGTCTTTTCTCTTTCTTTCTCTGTGAAATAAGTGGTGATAGCGGAAGAGGGTGTATTTGGTTAATCAAAGTTTTCAGAAATTTCAATTTCTTTAGTCTTAATCGCTTGTTTTGATGTATCTTCTGAATTTGGGTTGGAACGGAAGTATTCATCTTGGGTTTCTTATTTACCCCAATAAATACCTAATTCAAAAATTGCTTATAGCTTCTCTATTTGAAGTTGATAGAGATACCCGATTCGTGTATATCCGCAGAAAGAAGACAGTAACGGGCCTGGGGGTCGGATTTATTTATATTATTGCTTAATTAATGATTTAGAGTAATAAGGGCCTTGTTCATGGGCCTTAATTAGACATAGTAGTATTTATACTTGATGTTAAACCTAGCCGATGATCTTTTTTTATCATTATTCTTCAACAACGTTAGTTGTGGCGGATTATTCCGTGGACTCAGTTGAGGATTTACTCTTCTATTTTCTATATCGCTATTGAGATCACCTTCACTCAATCAATTGGTCCGACCCGCCCTTCTCTCTTCCTTAATGTCCCTAACCCGCTCGATGGCAGAGAGAGATGGATCTGAATCAGTGGCACTGGAGAGGTACGATGAGATGGAGAAGGTGATAAAAAATATGTAACAAACCTTCGACTCCCTCATTTCCAGGGTTGAGGAAACCTTTTTCTTCAAATTCATGAATGTTCGCATAACCCAGGATGCCATCATGGCTAAATTAGAGATCATGGCCTCGACAGGATCGATAAATCCTGCCGTAGACACAGCCATGGTGCACCAGGCCACTCCGTCCATACCAAACTTGGCCACTAGTAATTCACTTGGAGCAAAATCGCATGAAAGTATCGTGTCACTTGGGCCGATTCCACAGTCTGCCCCGATGAGTAATTGCACAACGCACAACCCAAAATTAGATCTTTCGACCTTCGATGGCAATGATCCCATTGCTTAGCTTGCGCAAGTGGAGCAGTATTTTCTGGTTTATCATACCCCAATGACGGACAGGGTTAAGCTGGCCTTGATTGCCATGTCGGGACGCTCAATGTTTTGGGCCCAGTGAATTTTACGTCGTTCCGCCATGATATCGTGGGATCAATTTTCTAGAGAATTGATCAAGCATTTTGGTGATAGCTCGGCTATAAATGCTTACAAGGTGATGCATGTAACAAAACAGATGGGCTCTTTGAAAGACTACTTGACATTGTTTGAAGAAAGGGTAGCCCAATTGCCCAATCTACAACCTGAATAGTACCTTGGCATGTTCTTTGGTGGCCTGCAATCCTCAATTCGGAATCGCATTCTGGATTCGGAAATGATCGATGTATTCTTTGCCATTAATGCTGCCTGCCGCATCCCCCGTGTATCACGCCCTATCCAGCCATCAGGCCGTTCCCAGTTCAATCAAGGGGAGTACTCACGACCCCCCTTCACCTTCCGCAGTGGCCAACCTCCTACTATGGCGACAGGCCAAACCCCATCACAGGGTTTCCCAATGCCAAAGCCGCCTCAGTCCCAATCTGCGAGTACTGCTTCATCAGGGTACCGCCCTAACAGAAACACCCGGCATCTCACCGCAGACAAGGCGCGAGAATTCCATGCAAAAGGAAAGTGCTACCGCTATAGCCAACCCTACACTCCCACGGAGACTATTGGCGTTTGATTATTTCATTAACGTGAACTGTTAGGGTTCCATGCAATTCTATATCAATGGAAGCAAGAATATAAATTTTCATTACCTCTCACCAGAGTATGTTGAAGAAGAGAAAATTCTCGCCGGCAGCTTGCGCGACCTCACGATTTTGGGCATAACTTCCTCATCCAATCTTCAATTTGAGTATTTTTATGCCAAAACGATCCTCTCTTCTGTGGATTTCCAACCGCGTATCACACTACCAGTTTTGAGTTCCAAAAAAATACAAAAAAATTGTGGAAATTGAGCGTGGATAGAGATTGAACAGCAGCAGTAAACGACCTCGTGATCTTCTGCTGTATTCCCAAGTCCAATTTTGACCTCGTGTGGGTGATGATCTTCAAGATCCTCTCAATCAGCTGTTCTCCCTCTATCTCACGTGTATTAAGCCAGAGAATAGGTTTAGGACAGTTGAGATGACTTATATATGGGCTACAACAAGGACCAAGAGGAGAAATTAGAGTCGGGCCTCCATTGGGCTTAAGTATCCAAGTTTAGCCAAAAACTTATACTTAAGTCCAATAATAATAATATAGTCTACTAAAATATTATTACTGCACTGCCGCTCTAATCTCATATTATGCTATGGGCTCCTTCTTATTATGAGCCCGTTAGTCTTCCCTTGTTTAAGATACACGATGCCCATTAATTAATTAAGTTACTGACAACTCTATTAATTAATATCTCATCCGAGAGTAGTACCACTCAACTTGTTATCATGTCAGAATAAATCCCCCTGCAGGGTTTACATGATAATCCTTATGAGCTCCTCAAGGGGACATCATCAGCCTATTTAATAGGACATACATTTCTTCTACAATCAACAACATGCCATAGAGACATCACTATTTCCCAACTCACCGAGTTTGTTGATTTATTACATATAAATCTCACCCATTGATGAATTAATGAAATACATATTTGCTTACGTATTGAGGTTATTGTATAGGGATTAAGAGCACGAACATCCATAATAACTGAGATCAAGTTTTCCTATATAGTCAGTATAAGTCGAACGATCTCAAGTGATCCTGCTCAATAAACACAAAGTGCACTAATGTGATTCTATAGTCAAGACAAACTAATACCAAATCACACTACAATCATCCCGATAGATTGTCCCCGTCTATCTCGGTTGTGAGCATCTATTTATACTTTATAAGGAGCCAACAATATGATCTTCCGTGCGACGCCACACACCATATTATCTACAGTATAAAGTAAATGGACTATTGCATTGACATATAAATAAATTATAAGATGCAATCATTTGATCAATGATTCTCATTTCAAATATTGTTAAAACATTGTTCATACTAAAGCTAGACTTTTAGTATACAATCCAACAATCTCCCATTTATACTAAATGACTATGCTGCCATATCTGCTGCCATACATCTGATTCTCACTCCCACTACATGACCATCAAAAGCTTTCACCTTAATGTCCTTTGATAAGTCACAAAATGTCAACTTTGATGTCATATTTTCCATGTTTAGATGTCAATTAAACCTTAAATGTTTGTTTTGATCAAGTTTTATATTTTGTAGGCATGAAAAGGATTTAATTGATTCTATGGGCTTATTGGACTAGTTTTGGAAGATGATAAAGTGGAGCTATAAAGAGAGGAACAGACTGTGCATAAGACATGGTCACGCCCTAATTGTTGGCAGAATTGCTGAAGTGGAGAAAAATATACAGAATGAAAATTGTTGATAAGGCGTGGGCATGCCTAAGGACCTGGACATGAATTATTAATTTGAGTGGCCAAATCTCAAGTATCGCTCATCATATCTCATTTCCTCCTATAATTTAGGAACCTCTTATCCCCTGCACTGATTTTAGTTATCTTCAGAAGAGATTAAGGAGGAGATCAATCCTGTAAAAGACTTCTAGCACACGATCTTCTTTCCATATCTTTATTTTTATTTTACGTTAAATATGGGGAAGACTCAAAGGGAAAGTAGAGACTTCTGTTTTATCACTGTATTTTTATTCTCACGTTGTAAGACTCCCATGGAGATTTCACTCTGCTTTTATTTGTATTTTCTTATGGATTGCTGAATCCTTCGTCTAGCCGGATAATCGGAGGCGTGGTTCAACATTATCATGTGAGATCTAACTAGTTTTTATTCTTTTTTACGTTGCATCATTTGTATAATCTCTGTGATCGATTATATTATTTGACGGATTGATTAACTTGATCACTTATTCGATTCGTGAAAATGATATTTGCCAATTAGAATGTTAAATACGTAATTATTTAATTATTTATAATATTTGTGGCAAGTAGCATAATCGTCCGCATCTCACTTTCGATTATTGCTTTTGGGGATATGCAACATAGTCTAAATGAACCTACATGTGCATTTGTTGGCTAGAATTGGGTCTTTCTAGGTTGAATGCAGTCGATAAATTAAACCATACGATGGTATCTAGGGTTGTTTATTTGGCTAGAGAAGTAATTAGAGGTGGTACCCTAATTATCGATTAAGTATGGAAAGATTAGGTTGTTAGGTGGTACCAACAATTATAACCAATTTGGTGTTAATGTGAAAGAGTTATCTTTGCATCCGTGATCGTGTTTGTTGAACCATTTCGAACATTGTCTTGGCTAGATATTTTCATCTCGTTTAATCACTTCACTTTATTTCATTTTTACTTTGCTGCATACTTTAGCTTTAATCAAAACTCAAACCCCCCAATTTTGTTTATTTAATTTCGTTAAATAAATCTGTTTTACCAATCTCTGTGGATACGACCCTACTCATCACTATCTATTGTACTAATTTTAGTAGGTTTATTATTTGTTGGTTTCGACACCCACCAAATTTTTGGCGCCGCTGTCGGAAATTGGTTTCAAAACATGTTTGTTTTTAATTGTTTATTTTATTTATTTTTATTTTTATGCTTCGCTCTTTTCATATAGGTGAACTTCACTTTGATTCGAAAATTGAAAAAACCGCTCGTCGACTAAGGATGAAGCAAAGTAAAAAATTAAAGCATCTACTTCATCTCCTGACTTACTCACGCTTCTTGATTTAAAGGATATACCTAGTGAGTATGATTGTGATGAAGTAGTAGAGATGACACAAAGGGAAAGAACTTTGAAGCAGTTGACAGCGCCAGATCTTGATCAATAGTCGTTGCTTTGCATTCAATATCCAGATATAGATGTAAATTTTGAGTTGAAATCCAGACTGATTCATTTGTTGCGTAGGTTCCATGGCCTCGAAAATGAGGATCCACATAAGCACTTGAAGGAGTTTCATGTTGTTTGCTCTGGTCTTAAGCCACATGGAGTGACCAAAGAGAAGGTTAAATTGCATGTTTTCCCATTTTCATTGGAGGGTCGAGCAAAGTATTGGTTATTCTATTTACATCCGGGCTCGGTCACTACATAGACGGGTATGGTAAGATTGTTCCTTAATAAGTATTTCCCTGCGTCTAAAGCTGCAATCATAAGACGGGAAATATGTGGAATAAAGTAAATGGATTCGGAGTCACTTTATGAGTATTGGGAGAGATTCAAGCAACTATGCTCAAGTTGCCCTCAACATGGAATATCTGACCAGCTGCTCATTCAATACTTCTATGACGGCATGTTTTCTATAGAGAGAAGGATGATGGACGCTGCAAGTGGATGTGCAATAGTGAACAAAACCCCTCGTAAGGTGAGAGACTTGATCACTACTATGGCAGCAAATTCTCAACAATTTGGAAGTAGACGAGATACATCCAACAAATGAGTGAATGAGGTAATAATCTCGTCTCTTGAGGATCGTATTACTAACTTGTCTTCTCTTGTTCAAAACATGGCTGCAAGAAACATGCAACAAGTTAAAGCTTGTGGAATTTGTGCCTCGGTAGGACATCCAACTGATATGTGCTCAACACTCCAAGATGATGTTGAACAAGCTAATGCCGTAGGAGGATTTCCGGGACCACCTCAAAGGAAGTATGATCCCAACTCCAACACTTATAATCAAGGTTGGAGGGATCACCTGAACTTTCGATGGGGAGGACCTCAAACCAAAATCCCTATGCTCAAGTGGGCTAATTGGCATCTTCTGTGAGTAGATTGAAATCTCAAGGAAAATTGTCATTGCAAACGGTTGTCAATCCGAAACAAAATGTGAGTGCAATTACCTTGAGTAGTGGTAATGTGTTAAATGGGCCGAAAGAACGTGATCAAGAAGAGAAGAAAGAAGTGAAGGAATCTAAACCTGATCAAACTAAAAGAAAGAAGAAGGTTGTTGAAGAAGACATCTCTGATGTGGTGCCACTTCATGCTCCTATTCCTTCCAGGTTTCTTCAATCTAAGAAAGTGGAGAAAGAAAAAGAAAATTTGGAAGCTTTTCACAAAGTTGAGGTAAACATTCCATTACTTGATGCAATTAAGCAAGTACCTCGTTATGCTAAGTTTTTGAAGGAGCTTTGCACCAACAAAAAGAAGTTGAAAGGTAATGAGTTTATGAGTGTGGGAGAAAATGTTTTTGCTTTTATTCAAAAGAAATTACCTCCTAAATGCATTGATCCAGGTATGTTTACTATCCCTTGTAAGATTGATAATGTGAAAATTGAAAAGGCAATGTTAGATCTAGGAGCTTCGATTAATGTCATGCCTCTTTCTATTTACTCATCTTTAAATTTTGTTCCTTTGAAAGAAACTGGCGTGATTATTCAACTTGCTGATAGATCTAATGTTTATCCTAAAGGTGTTTTAGAGGATGTGTTGGTGCAAGTTAATGGTTTGGTTTTTCCAGCTGATTTTTATGTGTTTGATATAGAAGATAATGATTCATCTCATTCAATGATTTTTTTAGGAAGGCCTTTTATGAAAACATCTAGAACTGTGATTGATGTGCATAATGGTAAGCTAACTATAGAGTTTGATGGTGAAGCTATAAATTTTAATATTTATCACGAAGCCATGAAAAATCATAGTGATGTGTCTCATGTTTTTGCTGTGGATGTTGTTAAGTCTCCTGTAAATAATGTTTTTGAGTTGAATGATGGTGTTTCATTAAAAGATGCATTAAGTCATGAAAGTTTCATTCTTAGAAATTTTGAGGAAAAGTTGAACTAATTTGAGTTTGGTGGTATTTTAAAGGATGTTATTCATAAGTTGGATGTTGTTTTGAAAAGTGTAATTTATGAGTTGAAATCATTACTACTTCCAGTTGAAGGGTACAAAGTGATTATGGTTGATGGGTTTGGAATGTCTAGAAAAAGACGATAAAGAAAGGCGCTTGCGGGAGACAACCCGATGTTTAGTTTATGTTTCTTTTGAAATTTTAGTGCTTATTTTTTCATTTTTGTGTGTTTTGGTGCAGAAGTGGAAATTTTTAATAAAGCGTGGCCACGGCTAAGAGCAGGAAAACCTACTGCATCTTTGTTAAAACTTTGGAAAATTTCCTGTTGCTTAGATGTGACTACGCCTAAGAAGACTTTCGCTCACTGTATCTTTTGTCCATCTTTCTTAATTCCCGCTTTATTTCCCCTTTTTATTATATTGTTATTTTATTTTATCTTTAATAAAACCACCTTTCCCTTATTTGACACATGTTAAACCCTTCCACCTCACTCTTCCCTCATTTGAAATCCAATTTCCCTTCACACTCGTCAAGCCCAATCTATCCCAAATTACTTGATCTAAACTCCGATTTTCTTGGGATTTAGGGGAGGAAAAATCAGAATCCCTATTTTACTTTTCCAAATTACTCTTCGAAGTCTTCACTTTGCTTTGTTATTTTTGGGTTCCTTTCTCTATTGATTTTTCTTCTCATTGAAATTCACCGAAGGTTACCATTTCTTTTTATTTTAGATGGGTCGATCGAAATCGAGCTCTCAACCCAAGGAATTGCAGAGGAAATCTAAAGCACCGATGATTTCCACCCCTTCTCTGTCGGATCGACTAGAATTGGAAACCCTTGATGCTCGTAGATGTCCATCCTTTTCAGGAAAGTTCTTTACTTCTATGTTCGTTAATTATTTTCTAGCATCTACTTTTGAAGCATTGGGGACTATGCTTAATTCAAGTGTGAGGGAGGGATTATCTTGATGTTTTGCGTTGTTTTTGGTGTATATTTTCATGGTTTGTTGAGAGATTTTTTTTTTTGCTTTTTCTTGAAATTGCTTGATTTGAAATTTGTTGTCTCTTTTCGCTTGAGAACTTGATTTATCCAAAGCTCATCCTAGATTAAATGATGGTTTTTATGCATGTATTAAAAATGTTTTAGAATTCTCATCCGTTGATTATTGGCCAGTTGCCATTGATGGTTGATCAAATGAGAAATACTTGGATCTTCACACAATTGTACCTTATTGTTTTGTGAGCTTTGAGCCTAAGAGCTATCATCATTTCTAGCTCTAATTTCTTATTTGTGTGTTGTCATTTATGGTTGATTTTTCTAGAACTTTCATTGTTATACATGTCTACGTTAATCCTCATTGATGAATTGGATGTGCAAATCATTAAGGACTTTAGGTTGAACCTTCTTTTGTCATATCTATCCATTTCTTAAGCATACCTAATACCTTTACCCCTAGTGAGCCAAATTTGAGCCTTTAGCCTTTTTCTTCGAATTAACTACATCACAAGCCTTAACACCTATTCTTTCAAACTATCTTTGAACCTTTTGATCGAAGAGTCATTTTTGCTATTAAACAAGTTGACCAAGTAAAGCTCCACATGGTTGTTGTAGTAAAAAGCCACTATGAATAATGTTCGTTTGTGGTTGAAAAAGTTCAGAAAAAAAATGAAAAATTTTCTGAAAAAGAAAAAAAAATCAGAAAAAAGAAAAAAAAGAAAGAAAGAAAAAAATGATGTGGCCTTGCATGTTTGGAAATATTGTAGTTTTGTGGAACTTTGAAATCACTTGGTTGAGCATTACATGAAAGTAAAATGATTTCTTCGACTCTCTATTTTAGCCCAAAACCTCATATCTTCTTTCTTACTTAGCCACTTTACCTATACCTTACACTACATACCATTCTTTGAGTCCTTCTGGTTCTTGCATCTTGGTTCATTGATTGAGGAGAGGATGTGATATATTTGCAATCTTATGGTAAAAGTCTTCTATGTTTTGACTTGAGAGATCCACTATATTCATTATGAGCCTAAACACTTTGAGCGTATGAGTGAATCCCCTGTGAGGTGTTTAGATCTAATGTAATTTAAGTTTGATTCAACTATTCATGTGGCTTGCTTAATTATTGGTGGATGAGAATTCT
This sequence comes from Pogostemon cablin, assembly GCA_023678885.1. Taxonomy (NCBI): domain Eukaryota; kingdom Viridiplantae; phylum Streptophyta; class Magnoliopsida; order Lamiales; family Lamiaceae; genus Pogostemon; species Pogostemon cablin. The sequence goes on from CM043000.1 coordinate 16,198,742, forward strand.
TGTTGAAAAAAGTTTTCATTGTATGAGAAAATATTTTGGATGAGCCAAGGAGGATGAGAGTTGGAAAATAAATTTGAGGCAATGGATTTATACTTAAGCATGCCTGAGGACAAGCAATGTCTAAGTGTGGGAGAATTTGATAAGTCACAAAAATGTCATACTTTGATGTCATATTTTCCCATGTTTAGATGTTAATTAATCCTTAAATGTTTGTTTTGATCAAGATTTATATTTTGTAGGCATGAAAAGGATTTAATTGATTCTATGGGCTAATTGGACTATTTTTTGAAGATGATAAAGTGGAGCTACAAAGAGAGGAGCAGACTGTGCATAAGGCATGGTCACGCCTTAATTGCTGGCAGAATTGCTTAAGTGGATAAAAATATACAGAATGAAAATTGCTGATAAGGAGTGGGCACGCCTAAGGACCTGGACGAGAATTATTAATTTGAGTGGCCAAATCTCAAGTATCGCATATCATATCTCATTTCCTCCTATAATTTAGGAATCTCTTATTCTCTGCACTTATTTTAGTTATTTTAGGAAGAGATTAAGGAGGAGATCAATTCCGTAAAAGACTTCCATCACACGATCTTCTTTCCATATCTTTATTTTTATTTTACGTTAAATATGGAAAAGACTTAAAGGGGAAGTAGAGACTTCTATTGTATCGCTGTATTTTTATTCTCACGTTGTAAGACTCCCATGGAGATCTCACTCTACTTTTATTTACGTTTTCTTATGGATTGCTGAATCCTTCGTCTAGCCCGATAATCGGAGGCGTGGTTCAACATTATCATGTGAGATCTAACTAGTTTTTATTCTTTTTTACGTTGTATCATTTGTATAATCTCTGTGCTCGATCATATTGTTTGGCGGATTGATTAACTTGATCACTTATTCAATTCGTGAAAATGATAATTGCCAATTAGAACGTTAAATCTGTAATTGTTTAATTATTTCTAATATTTGTGGCAAGTAGCATAATCGTCCGCATCTCACTTTTGATTATTGCTTTAGGGGATATGCAACCTAGTCTAAATGAACCTACATGTGCGTTTGTTGACTAGAATTGGGTTTTTCTAGGTTGAATGCAGTCGGTAAATTAAATCTTATGATGGTATCTAGGGTTGTTTATTTGGCTAGAGAAGTAATTAGGGGTGGTACCCTAATTATCGATTAAGTATGGAAAGATTAGGTTGTTAGGTGGTACCAACAACTATAACCAATTTGGTGTTAATGTGAAGGAGTTATCTTTGCATTCGTTATAGTGTTTGTTGAACCATTTCAAAGATTATCTTAGCTGGATATTTTCATCTCATTTAATCACTTCACTTTATTTCATTTTTACTTTGCTGCATACTTTAGCTTTAATCAAAACTCAAACCCCCCAATTTTGTTTATTTAATTTCGTTGAATAAATCTGCTTTACCAATATCTGTGGATACGACCCTACTCATCACTATCTATTATACTAATTTTAGTAGGTTTATTATTTGTTGGTTTCGACACCCACCATCTTTGTAAAAGGATTTACTAGGTTATCATCCAAGGCTATCTTGGCCACAACAACCTTCCCCTCATCATACGATTTCTCGTAACAAGTGGTACTTGCTCTCAATGTATTTAATTGTCTTATGGACTTGTGATTCCTTCAAGTTTGCAACTACACCATTATTATCACAATTAATTGTGATAACCTTGGGCAAACTCAGAATCACATCTAAGTCCATTATGAAGTTTCTAGAACCATACATTTACTTTGGCTGCCACAAGGCTCCAATATTATCATTTTACCATGGTGGAGTCCGAAATATATTTATATATAACACTCCTCCATATTATGGATCTACTTCCCAAATTAAACACATAACCTTGAGGTGGATTTACTACCGTCCCTATCTGATTAGAAAATCCGAATCTACGTAACCCACAAGAAGCAATGAATCTGTTTGGCAATCTAACATATAATTTATAGTCCTTTTAAGGTATATAAATATATATATTACCACAGTTCAATATCCTTGTTTCGGGTTACCTCGATACCTACTGCCCATGCTATTAGCAAAACTGATATTCATTCTCGTGCATAATATTTCTTAGATTAAGCTTCCTTATTCGCCGAAGCATAAGAACCACCTTCATCACCTTTATCTTCTTTTGTGTCTTAAGACACATTTCCTTAGATAAAGTCACATGCTAAAACGAGTAAGGATTGTATCATTATATGAAGCTTAAGATAAGCATAACATCGTATCTTGTGATTCGTATCACCATGATCACAAAAATATATTTTGCTTCCTTTAAGTCCTTCATTTCATACTGCTTTATGAACCATACCCATACGCCCGACAATACTCTATCATTGTCTCCAATGAGCAATATATTATCTACGTATAGTACAAGAAATACCACCACGTTTCCGTTACTCATTTCAATACACAAGACCCATCCGTGCATTGATTAAATCCATATGGCTGGATTTACTCATCAAAACGGATGCTTCATCATCTTGAAGCTTTCTTTTGTCCATCGATGGGCAATTTTAAGCTTACACTAAAAAATGCTCTTAGCCCTTTGCAATGAATCACTCTGGTTGCTTCTCATAGATGTTTTTCTCAAGATTTTCAATCACGAAAGCTATCTTGACATCTATTTGCTATACCTCATAATTCAATATGAGCAGCATAATTAAAAGAATCTGGATCGACTTAAACTTAGCTACCGACGAAAAGTTTTCCTCATACTCGAACTCACCCTTCTTTCTGAGTGTACCTTTACTCAACAAGCCTTGTTTCAAAGTATCACCTTACTGCCTGATCCTCTTTTATAAGGTAGAGTAACTTCCAATGGCTTTACCACCATTTCGCGGTTCTACAAAAACCCAAATTTTATTTAGAATCCATATATTCTAGTTCAGAAGTCATTGCAATCATGCTAATATATCACATTTTTATCTTGTAGTGCTTCGTCGTTCCCATGTGTTGGATTGTATACTAAAAGTCTAGTTTTTTGTATGAATAATGTTATAACAATTTATTTGAAATGAGAATCATATGATCAAATGATTGCGTCTTATTATTTATTTATATGTCGATACAATAGTCCACTTACTTTATACTGTAGATAATATGTTGTGCGACAACACGTGGAAGTTTATATTATCGGTTTCCTTATAAAGTATAAACAGATGCTCACAACCGAGATAGACGGGGACTCTCTATCGGGATGGTTATAGTGTGGTTTGCTATTAGCTTGTCTTGGCTATAGAATCACATTAATGCACTCTGTGTGTATTGAGCAAGACCGCTTGAGATTGTTCGACTTATACTGACTTATAGAAGAACTTGATCTCTGTTATTATGGATTTTCGTGCTCTTAATCCCTATACAATAACCTCAACACGTAGGGCAGTATGTATTTCCTTAATTCATCAATGGGTGAGATTTACATGTAATTAAATCAATAAACTCGGTGAGTTGGGAAATAGTGATGTCTCTATGGTGTGCTGTTTATTGTAGAAGGAATTCGTGTCCGTCATAGGTTGATGATGTCCCCTTGAGGAGCTCATAAGGATTATCATGTAAACTCTGCAGATGGATTTATTCCTGTATAATAATGAAGTTGAGTGGTACTACTCTCGGATGAGATATTAATTAATGGAGTTGTCAGTAACTTAATTAATTAATGTGCATTGTATATCTTAAACATGAGGAGACTAACAGACTCATAATAAGAAGGAGCCCATAACGTAATAATGTGATTAGAACGGTAGTGCAGTAATAATATTTTAGTGGTATATATTATTATTATTGGAATTAATTATAAGTTTTGGGCTAAGCTTGGATACTTAAGCCCAACGGAGGCCCAACTCTAATTTCTCCTCCTGGTCCTTGCTGTAGCCCATATATAAGTCATCTCAGTTGTCCGAAAACCCTAATCTATTAGATTAATCACGTCTAACACTATGAGGAGGGTAAGTGAACAGCAGATTGAGAAGATCTCGAGGATCGTCGCCCACACGACGTCGAGATTGGACTTGGGAATACAGTAGAAGACTGGAAGGTTGTTTGCTGCTGCTATCCACCACCTTCTACGATTTTTATAAAATCGTATAGACATCAGAACAGGATGTGTGATATACTGATGAAAATCCACAGAAAATAGGATCGTTTTGACGCATAGATCACTCAAATCCGACATTGGATGAAAGAGTTATGCCCCAAACGGTGAGGCTGTGCAGGCTGGTGACGAGAATTCATCATCTTCAACATACCCTAGTGAAAGGTAATACGTTTCTTGTTTACTTGCTTCCGCTGCTTGTTAGAAATGTATGGAACCCTAACGGTCATGTTAACCAAATGATCGAATGCCAACACCATGGGCGATTTCATGTTTACTAGGGACCAAGTCTCACGACTATCCCAAAACATAAATCTATCTGGTTGTTTGAACAACCCTCCCACTACGACAAGGCGCTATATGCAATTGTGTATCAGATGTGACATGCGATGCAGTTTACTTGCGGTATATCCTCTTGTACAATTGGTACTAATCTTGTGTTTCCCTTCTCACACCTTTTAGAACATTTTATTCTTGGGTTCTTAATTTATTACATAGAATAAGACTCTCTTGATCTTTTGGACTAAATAAATCACCCTTCATTTCTAGGATATCCCACAAAACAAACAATCATCAATTCAACATGTTGTTTCCAGGGCATACCCATAAAATGAATTTAGTAATTTCGAATAACTCATCATCTATCTAACCATTACCATAAGAGTCTTATTCCTTCTTTTCACCACACCATTTGACTAGGGTTTGCTCGGTGTTGAACACTTGGGATTCAATCCCAATCTCTGATAAATAGTTCCTAAACTATCTGAAGAAGTACTCGTCTCCATGATTAAATCGTAATGACTTGATATTTTCCATGACGCTTCACCGCATCAGCCATGTCTCCCTTGAATTAATCAAAGTACCTAGACATGCGGTGCATCAAATAAATATATTGATACCTAGAATAATCATCTATTAAATTGATGAATATTCATGACCACCTTTCGTCGGGATATTCTTAGGATCGCTTAAATAAGAATGAACCAATTTCAACATATCTTTGGTTCTACACCCCTTCGTCTTGAAAAGGCAATTAATCATATTCACTTCCAAGTAAGACTCACAAGTTCGATAGTTTCCACTTCCAATAAACCTAATAGTCTATCGGCTATCACCTTCCGAATCGTACTTAAGTAAAATGATCTAGTCTTAGATGCCAAAGATATATTTAGTTCATCTCCGAAGGTTTCTTTCTCTTACTAAGATTAGAAGATGCATTATTAATTACTATTTGTTGCATCCGTGGGATAAACATGATTTAAGAATGTACAAATTGTCCACCAACGTACCACAACAGATTATAGCTGTGTTGCCCGAGCTTCTCACTACTGATGTGCCAATATAATATAATTTATTTTACGTGCATTTTTATAACTATGTGATAATTATGTGGCAATTATGTGATAATAATGTGGCAATTATGTGACAATTGTTTCTACATTTTATTTATCTTTACATTTTATTTGAGACATTCGTGATAAAAATGGTGACAATATATGAATATATGTGTGCATAAATACTTATGTGTGTTGATGTGATGTGTTGAGACCAGTGTCATCACATCTGGAATCATACCAGTCCTCCACCAGTTATTTTATTACCCACTAACGTTGTTTGTTGTTTCGACTGGTGTTATGCTTAATGTTGCTTTCAGGGGTGTGCGGTTGAAGTGCTGAATGTGTTGGATGCAAAGACTAAGTCAAACGCAGACCTTGAAGACCCTGAAGTAAACTGGAAAGATCCGAAAGCTCTAGAAGGATCTAGAAGGCGAAAATAACTACCTCTCTTAGTGGGCAGTTATTTGAGTCTGCATGGGTGGTTTCTACACCTCCCACGTGAGCCACTCATCATTTGGAGCCTGCAGCCATCTATAAATAGAAGCTGCTGGTTGTCAAGATAAGTGATTTGATTTGGATCGAAAAGGCAATCCAACTATACAGTATAAAAGATCCTAGATAGGTTTCTGTCATAGTTTTTGTACTGGTGTTGTAATACTTAGTTCAACATCGGTTGTCTAATGTTATTCCCGTACGTGTGTGTGCGCTGTTCACAGACAGTGGAAGCCCACATGTGAAGTAGGCTTAAATTCTAACAAGTCTAGGTTCTGCCATTTGGGAACGTGTTTAGATTTTAGATCCGATTTTGTATTCGAAGGGTGGAAGAATTATTTCCATACCTAAGAGTCTATTTTTGTAATCACATTTTCCAATAGTGATATTTATGCCATGAGGCCGCCACAAACTTGCAAAAGTTTGTAGAAAGATTGAGTAATCCATGTGTTAAGTCTTCCACTGATTTACAACTTGTTCTATACTTAGTCAAGTTATATTCTGATACATATAGTGTTGTTCAAAGTGTCATCACACTTAGGACAACATCGTACCAATAACACACTTTGCACCATTTGGGACTCAACAAGTGGCATCAGAGCCAACACTTGATGATACTAAGTGTTGATTCATGGTGTTAAGTGTTGAGTTATTATGGATTACTCTGCATCCGTCACCCATCCTCCTATTCTTGATGGAACAAATTATGCCGTGTGGAAAACTCGGATGAGGTCATACATCAAAGCATGTGACGATAAAGCTTAGAAGATCATTCTGTCTGGATAGACACCTCCCACTATAGAAGATAAAGATGGAGATCAGATTCTCAAGGACGAACTCGATTGGACTGCCGAGGAGAGCAACTTATCTGCACACAACTGCAAAGCTCTTAATGCAATCAACTCTTCTATTGATCCAGTGATGTTCAACTTGATTCAGAACTCCATATCTGCTAAAGATGCTTGGGAAAGACTGCAAGAACACTGTGAAGGTTCTGGTAGTGTCAAGAGAGCAAAGGCAAGGCTGCTGAGCACGAAGTTTGAAAGCTTGAGGATAAGAGTAGATGAGACCATCAACTCTTACAATGAAAGGCTGTATGAAGTTGTGAACGAGCTGCAATCACTTTGTGATCCAATTTCCAATTCCAGGTTAGTAAACAAAACACTTCACACTCTTCCTCGGAGATTTAATAGCAAAGTTTGTGCTATAGAAGAAGCTAGGAATACTGATACTATGAGACATAATGAGCTTATGAGCATTTTGAAAACTTATGAAATGGATATGTCTCAACAAGATTCTGCGTATGATAGAAAAAGTGTTGTTATTTTTAAAAGTGATGCTCCTTCATGTTCTGGAAAAACATCAACTATTACTGAAATTTCACAGTTTGATGAAAATGCTGATGATATTTCAGATGACACTGATAATATTGCTTTACTTGCTAAGAAATTTGAAGCCTATTTGAGAAATTAGAAAAACAAGTCTAAAGCAAATATTCAGCCTAGGACAGAAAAATCTCCTTATACTCTCCAAACTCGTACTCCTCAATCTCTTACCCGTAGACCCGCTCAAAGAAAACTTAAGTATGATCCTGAATTTAGAAAGACCCTCATTTGTAGTGAATGTACTGGTTTTGGTTATTATGCAAATGAATGTGCTAACACTCTTTTGAAGAGAATGATGAACTTAAATGTTTCATTGAGTGATGATAAACCTGAAGGTGATCAAGAGACAAAGGATGAAGAGCTGGCATTTCTGTCAGATGTGTAAGTGAAGGACTTTCTGGAAGTGACACAGATGTTGAGTTGAATGTGACAACATCTACTTTGACATCAAGCAAGGTTCAGTTAATTTCTGATTCTGCTGTGAAATGTACTAATGTCTTTTACGCTAGAGCAGGTACATCTGAAGAGCAATTGGAAAGCAAAATTGCTGAACTTTTGAAGGAACTTCAAAAGGTCAACCAAGAGAATGATGGTTTGATTGAAACTATCACAAGACTTGAGGTAAATCTTACTAGAAAGGATGCTGAAATTTCAAAACTCCAAGAGCAATTGACTACTTCAACACTAAGTTTCAAAAAATACTCTAAAAGTACATCTGTCTTAAATGAAGCTTTGTGTGTTGGTAAATCTGATATGACTAGTCTTGGATTTTCTGAAAACTCTAATCCTTTTAGTTTTGAAAAACCTGTGAATTTTGTGAAACCTGGATCAAAAAGCTTTTCTAAGAAGTTTCAAAAACAGAGAGGCAAGAGAACTTTTATCTGTCATTACTGTTCAGTTCCTGGTCACATTCGTCCATTTTGTTTTAAACTGAAAGATGACTTGTTCTCTTGAAAAGTGTTGCCTGAAATGTTACCACACAAGTATTCACACACATCAAAATCTGCTTGGGTCAGAAAACCAAAAGTGCTATCTAATGTGGCTTGTACTTCCTTACAAGCATGTGTACCCGGTTTATGGTATTTTGATAGTGGTTGTTCTAGACATATGACTGGAAATGTTGAACATTTGAAAAATTATGAAGTTTTTGATGGTGGTAAGGTTACTTATGGTGGTGGCTCTAAAGGTAACATTGTTGGTAAAGGAACTTTAAATGTTAAAGGTTTCCCAAATTTGAAGAATGTGCTGCATGCTGAAAGTTTGCGTGCTAATTTGATAAACATAAGTCAATTATATGATGATAATCTGCATGTAAAATTTAGCAAGAATTTATATTTTGTGTTGAATGAAACTGATGAGTGTGTGATGGTTGGTAATAGGGGTGTCAATGGGCCGGGTAGTTAACTACCCGGACCCGACCCGTTTCTGGAGGACCTGCCCCGAAACCGTACGAGTCCTATATAATAGGACCTGTGCCCAGACCCATACGGGGCGGGTCCGCCCCGCCCCACCCCTTTTTTTAATAATTAATCCTAAAAAAATTTAAATCATACAAAAATTATTCATATATTTAAATAAATAATCATAAGAATATTAAATATAATTATAATTTAAAAATTATATATATATCATATAGTTATAAATAATTTTTATGTATAAAATATAAAATAATTGTATAATATATATATATATTAACATAAAATATAATTATATATATATATATATATAAAATATAAATTAATTTTTAATATATTATATACGTGGTGGGTCCGGGACGGGTAGGGGCGGGGCAGGGCGGGTCTAAGTTAATACCCGGACCCGCCCTGTATATGTACGAGTCCGGACCGAGCCGCTCCGTTTCTCCAGACCCGGCCCAAAACATGTGGGGTGGGTCGGGTACTCTCCGGCCGGGGGCCCATTGACACCCCTAGTTGGTAATCGATCTGTTGATAATTGTTATCTGATTGGTAACAACACTTACTGCAACATCAGACAACATGACGAAAGCATACTTTGGCATCAAAAACTTGGCCATGTAAATTACAGAAATTCACAAAAATTGGTTAAGTTGGAAGCTGTTAGAGGTCTGCCTAAGCTCAGTTTCAAAGACCCTCCCATTTGTGGTTCATGCCAAAAAGGTAAGCAAGTAAGGTCTTCACACAAAATCATCACTATGTGCACATGTTCGAGATGTTTTAATTACTTCACATGGATCTTATGGGTCCAATGGAGACTGAAATTCTTGGTGGCAAGAAGTATTCTCTGGTTGTGGTAGATGATTTTTCTAGGTTTTCATGGGTTGAATTCATTAGAGAAAAATCAGATGTGTTTGAAGTATTTAAAGTTCTTTACAAAAGGTTCAAAAATGCTTTCAATGTTAAGATTTGTAGAATTAGGACTGATCATGGTAGAGAATTTGAGAATAACATGTTTTCTGAATTCTGTGAAAAGAAAGGTATAGTGCAAGAATTTTCATCTCCTAAAATCCCTCAGCAAAATGGCATAGCTGAAAGAAAAAATAGAACTCTGCAAGAAATGGCTAGAGTCATGCTTACTTCAATGAATGTGTCTAAAAGATTTTGGGCTGAAGCATTGAACACTGCATGTCATGTGTCTAATAGAATTTTGTTTAGACCAGGTAGTTCTATTACTTCTTATGAGTTGATGTATAGGAGAAAACCCAACCTGAAATACTTTCATGTGTTTGGTTGCATGTGCTATATTCTGAATGACAAGAAGTATCTTTCAAAGTTTGATTCTAAGAGTGATAAAGGTATTTTCTTAGGATATTCTAAGAATAGTAAAACATACTGAGTCTTTAATCTTAGAACCAAAACTGTTCAAGAATCTGTAAATGTCGTATTTGATGATACATCTAATATTGCAGGTAAAAAGATGGAATATGACATCTCTGATCTGATTGAGATTGCAGAACCAGTGAACAATGTTGAGCCAAAAGTGATCACATCACCTACAACATCTGAGAATAAGTCAGAAGATGATGAGAACCAGATCCACAGAACTCCCAGGAATTCCCTTAACTACAGATATAAGAAGGACCACCCTTCTTCACAGATCATAGGAGAAACCTCAGTTGGTGTTCAAACCAGAAGGAAAGGTAAGTTCAGAGATGTGGTAAGATCAGTTTGCATGTCCAACATATGCAATCAGGTATGTGGTGAATGCTATTTTTTTCTGTGGATCCCAAAAATATTTCTGAAGCTTTAAAAGATGAATGTTGGATTCAGGCTATGCATGAAGAACTTGAACAATTCACTAGGAATGATATTTGGAGTCTAGTCCCTAGGCCTACAAACACTAATGTCATTGGAACTAAGTGGATTTTCAAGAACAAAACTGATGAATCTGGTAATATAGTAAGAAACAAAGCTAGACTTATTGCACAAGGATACACACAGGTTGAAGGGATAGATTTTGATGAAACATTTGCTCCTGTAGCTATAATCGAGTCTATTAGGCTTCTTTTGGCTATTGCATGCTTTGTTGGTGTCAAAATGTTTCAAATGGAGTTAAAGCTGCTTTTTTAAAAGGAATTTTAAACGAAGAAGCTTTTGTTGAACAACCAAAAGGTTTTATTGATCCTTTCTATCCTGATCATGTGTATAAATTGAAAAAAGCTTTGTATGGTCTAAAGCAAGCTCCTAGAGCATGGTATGGTAGGCTAACTGACTTCTTACTTCAATTTGGATTCATTAGAGGTGAGGCTGATAGAACTCTTTTCATTAAGCATGAAGCTAATGGTTTCTTGATTGCTCAAATCTATGTTGATGACATTGTATTTGGAGCAACATCTCAAGTCATGATGGATAGTTTTGTGAAAGCCATGACTACCACTTTTTAAATGAGTCTTGTTGGTGACTTAAATTACTTTTTAGGTCTCCAAATTAAGTAAAGTGATAGTGGTATTTTCATCTTACAGAGTAAGTATACTAAAAACTTGGTGAAAAGATTTGGTCTTGAAAATGCTAAGCCTATGAAAACACCTATGGGAACATCACAGAAACTATGCAAAGATGATGTCGGCCTTGATATTAACCACACTCTGTATAGATCTATGATTGGTAGCCTTATGTACTTAACTGCAAGTAGACCTGACATTATGTATAGTGTCTGTGTTTGTGCTAGGTACCAAACAAATTCCAAAGAATCTCATATGAAAGCTGTAAATAGGATAATCAGATATGTGGCTGGAACTACTGACATGGGACTATGGTTTTCAAAGGAGACTAACAGCTCTCTGGTTGGATACAGTGATGCTGATTGGGCTGGTGATTGTGATGACAGGAAGAGCACAAGTGGTGAATGTTTTTACATGGGTAACAATCTTGTTTCTTGGCATTCTAAAAACAAAAGTTGCATATCCCAATCCACTGCTGAATCTGAATATATTGCTGCTGGAAGTTGTTGAACACAGTTGCTTTGGATAAAAAAGATGCTAGATGATTATGTGATTGAGACTGATACTCTAATGATTTACTGTGATAACACGAGTGCTATAAACATTTTAAAAAATCCAGTTCAACACTCACTCACTAAACATATTAGCATTATACATCATTTTCTGAGAGATTTAGTTGAGAAGGGAGTAGTCAAACTGGAGTATATTTCCACTGAGAAACAACTTGCTGACATATTCACAAAAGCACTTGATTTCGAGAGGTTTTCTTCACTTAGGAAATCTCTTGGACTCTGTATTCCATAAAGTCATGCATGATGTTGCTTAGAGTGTTTCGACACTCGAGGCAACACTACTGTGAGTTTTGCCATTTTATGTCGAAATTAAATATTTGGTTATCTGTTTTGTTACTGCTAACTATATTCTGGTTGAATCTTGAGGTATTACTGGACATACACTAAAAGCACAGTTCTTAAAAAATCAAAGGTCCAAACATGCTGAGTAACTAGGGACACGGGGCTGACAACCACGATGTGTTTTTTTCAAAAGGCTGTTATGGTTTCAAAAAGGGAATAAAGAATACTCTTGAACTGCTACTGAGTAACCAGACACATGGGGCTGACAACCACGATGTGATCTTTTCATAAGGTAGTATGAATTCTTGAGATTAAGTGCATCAAAAATCCACAAAAGGATAAAAGTGTATGTGTGCCTAAATTATTCATCCTTGATTGATTTTTCCAGAATGTCTTTAGCCTTAACAAAATTATTATTAAATTATTTGTTTTCAGTACATTAAGTGATATAACTTATAGTATTTATTTATTTATTCTACAAAAATTATTTCTCCACATATTTGATCATGGCCGATTTTTAAAGATACATACGTTAGTGGCCATGAGTTCTCATTATCTGCTACACTACATATTATTTCACACGTCGTTTGTAGTTTTTCATTAGTGGAAATAACCTCCATCCCGCTATTGTTCATTCTCAATTTATAACTTGAAAATTAATGTTTGAAGTGACATGTTTTGTGCTTGAGGGTGATCTCCCATTTCATCTTCTCACTCACGGTTATCAATAAAGCCTGTCTCTCTCACATCTCAAATGACACCTCCAAAAATAACCCGATCTTCTTCCAAACACAAACCTTCTTACTCACAAAATCCGCTCCAAACCCTGGCTGATATGGCCGATAATCTCGCGTTGGATGCTGCACCAGATGTCAATCTGAATGCTGCTACACAACCGACTGCTCCTGTCTCTGGAACCCCTCTTCCTTAAACCATCGTCCTTACTGTTGGCACACCCGATTCAGTTTTTGAATCTCTTCGAACTCAGTTCGCTGGGTCGAGTGTTACTGTTTCAAGAATTGAAAATCCCATCCTTGAACCATCCATTCCAACCGAAGATCCTTCTGAAATTCCCACCGAAACTCATAATCCATCCGCTATTGTCCCTTTTGTGACTCCTAAGAATTTTGAGACTCAGAATCATGTTCAAGCCCCTACATCTCCAAGTACATCTCCTACTCATGCTGAACAGAATCCACAAATGTCTTCTCCTTCGTCATCACCACCAGTTCCACTCAGATCAAAGGTTACTAAACCATCTGTTTCGAAACGCAAAGCGCCTCCACAACATTGGTCTGTCAGACTCCGTAAGAAAGGCACCACACAGGAAGTAACCGCCTCTTAAAAAGGAAAGTCTCATATCTCTATCTCTAATTCTGATGAAGCTGCTCCTATATATATAGATGCTACAGGTGAGAATCCCACGATAGCTGATCTTTGCAAAGCTTTGAAGAAAAGACGGAGAGGAAAGAAAGCTGTGTCTGATGTTACCGCTCCTGAGGCAACACCTAAAGAATCTGATGAGGAAAATGCCGATCTGAACCAGCTGATTGATGATATTGTCGCCTCAGTGCCAACACCTACTGTTGCAGATGCAAAACCTTCTGATCCTGACCATGATTCATCTCCATCTTTTGATGATGAAGAGGATGCACCTAAGGATACTGACGAAGGTGCAGAATCTGATGAATTTGAGAAGGATGCTGATGTTCAAACTGTTGAGAGTTCTGATGGTGAAGAAGAAGCCAAAGATGATTATGGCGATGAGTCCCCTGATGAAGCTAATGATACAACTGATGACTCTGACTATGATGTTGAGAACTTTGGTGTTGGGAACTTTTACTTCACTGATGGCAAGACCAGATACAAGAAGTTTGTAAAGAAGGACCTAATTCATGAAAGAAAGATGAAGGACGCTGACCTCACTCCATACAACCTCGTCAACTTCTTCAGAGAGAGAAGCTTGTTGAAGTCACTCAGGTACTCTACCTCATTCTGCACCAATTGGGTATGTGAGTTTTATGCACACATCTGTGCCAGTATGATTAAGAGTACAAGTCCCAAATTTGGAAGAATTTTCTTTGGGGTGAGATTTATGATTTTTCTCCTACAAGGATTAATAAGCTTTTAGGGAGTATGGATGCTGAGAATGATGATGAAATTGATGATATGGATGAGATTGTGTCTGAGATTACTAGAGGTTTGATAGTTAGTTGGCTTAATAAGTTGTTCAGTCCAAGTTTGAGCATGCTGTGTTGATCTATAAGATAGGAAAGAACCTGCCTTTTAATCTTGGTAGAGTGATTTACGAGAATCTGATCAGTTATGGTGGAAACATCTCCAAGGTTGGTAAGTTGTCTTATCCTACCTTGATTCATTGTCTGTTGGTTAATCAAGGTGCTAGGATAGGTAAAGGTGATTTTCTTTCCTCCAGTGCTCTATTTCTTGGTATTGCTAAGCCTCTGCTTGAAGGTAATCATGTAGTTGATCTACCCTATGTGAATCCTGCTCCTGCTCCTGATACTGCTGATACTCAGAATGTTGTTCCTGATACTGCCAACACTTCGATTCACATTGACACTTCTGCACAAGATGGAGAAGTTATCTCTGTTACTCTGAACCGCAAGTATATTGAACAACAAGTTGCTGCCCTGGCACGTCAAGTCTCGAGCCTCAGACTCCAAGCCAATGCACTGAACAAACAAGCATACATCCTAGAACAAAGAGCTCAGTTCTGGAGTAACCTGCTATCCACACCTACAGGAGGAGATATACCTGCTGCTGCTGAACCTACTGCAGTTGAAAGCTCTGGCTCTGGAGGAGTTGTGATTGAGGACATCACTGATGAACTAGAAGAAGGAAATATTGCTGGAAATGTTCCTGTTACAGGTGATGCTGCTGGTGGTGTTGTTGGTAATGCTGCAACTTAGGGGGAATTCACATGGTGGAGGGGGAGATCAGCAAAGAGATCAAAGTGTTCATGTTGCTTGTTGCTGTTGTTGCTGATGATGACTGAAAGCTGCTGCTGCCTCACTAACTTTTCTAACTATTTGATGATGAGATGTTAAACTGATTTATTTTCTGATGGTGACTGAATACTTTATTTTTATTGTTTTTGTTTAGACTCTAAACTAAGCTTTGGACTTATAAGTTACTTAAGTGGTTATCTTTAAACACTTTGGTAATTATGCTTTAGAATGCTTAGTTATTTTGCACAACTATCAAACTAACCTCTAATGTATTACTTTGGATATCTTGTTCTATAATGTTTTCATGCATCAGGTTATGTGGTTGCGGATAGACGTGATTGGGGGAGATTGTTGATATGAAGTGTTGAGACCAGTGTCATCACATCTGGAATCACACCTGTCCTCCAGCAGTTATTTTATTAACCACTAACGTTGTTTGTTGTTTCGACTGGTGTTGTGCTTAATGTTGCTTTCAGGGGTGTTGCGGTTGAAGTGATGAACGTGTTGGATGCAAAGACTAAGTCAAACGCAGACCTTGAAGACCCTGAAGCAAACTGGAAAGATCCGGAAGCTCTAGAAGGATCTAGAAGGCGAAAATAACTACCTCTCTTAGTGGGCAGTTATTTGAGTCTGCATGGGTGGTTTCTACACCTCCCACGTGAGCCACTCATCATTTGGAACCTGTAGCCATCTATAAATGGAAGCTGCTGGTTGTCAAGACAAGTGATTTGATTTGGATCAAAAAGGTAATCCCATTATACAATGTAAAATATCCTAGATATGTTTCTATCATAATGTTTGTACTGGTGTTGTAACACTTGGTTCAAAATCAGTTGTCTACTGTTATTCCCGTACGTTTTGTGTGCGCTGTTCACAGGCAGTGGAAGCCCACATGTGAAGTAGGCTTAGATTCTAACAAGTCTAGGTTCAGCCATTTGGGAACGTGTTTGGATTTTAGATCCGATTTTGTATTCGAAGGGTGGAAGAATTGTTTCCATACCTAATAGTCTGTTTTTGTAATCACATTTTTCAATAGTGATATTTATGCCATGAGGCCGCCACAAACTTGCAAAAGTTTGTGGAAAGATTGAGTAATTCGTGTGTTAAGTCTTCCGCTGATTTACAAATTGTTCTATACTTAGTCAAGTTACATTCTGATACATATAGTGTTGTTCAAAGTGTCATCACACTTAGGACAACATCGTACCAATAACATACTTTGCACCATTTGAGACCCGACAACGTGCATTAATTTGGATATATATAACTAAATTATTTTATTTGTATAAATATATTATTTTTTAATTATTAAGTATCACACGTGTTCTCGTAATAATAATTGTAATAAAAAATATTCACTTTTATGTGTTAATTTATAAATGTATTATATTTTAATTATTAAATATTACATTTTAAGTTATAATAATATAAATATATAATAAATACTAATATCACAATTTTAAGTTATCACCTATTAACTTTTATATATAAATTGGATAAATTGATAAGCATTTACGTGGGTAAATTATTGACACTAAATTTTAATGGCTCAAAAGTTGGAAACGTGGCTTTTCCCTTGCCCAATACATTTACCCAAAATAAAGTATAAATAGATGTCCACACATATTAATCCGTGTAAATATAAGTTAAACCCACTTAAACTTATAAGTGTGAGAAAAGAAAAAAAAAGATTCGAGAGTAGAAAGAGAGAAAGGAGAGAAGAGGCAAGAGAGAGGAGAAAGGAAGAGAGATAGAGTGCGTAGTTGATACCTCCTGTGTGAATAAGCATTATCTCTATCGGGCTCGAGATAAGTAGAGGTCCAACTACAATGCATAAACATGTTAGTTTGTGAATTACTTGTTATTTATTTGTAATATAAGTGGTGATTTATGTGATTAGAAGTAAGTATAGATCCAACTATAATGTATAAACTTGTTGTTTGTGAATTGTTTGTGATTAATGCGTGATAATAATGTTATGAATTATTAGTAATTAATTTGTGATACAAGCTGTAGATTTATGTGAATTGAGGTATGTAGGTATTCATATGCAACTAAACATTGTTTTGTAAATTATTTGTGATAAATTTGTGATATAAGTTATGGATCTATGTGATTTGAGATAATATCATTGTCCTATATAAATTTGTGTAAATAGAAACTATTGAATATAGATCTGTGATCTGAGAAGATATCATTTATAAGGATCTGTGTGATATGAGGTGAAGTTGATATTCGAAAAATGGATATGTGTGATTTGAGGTGAAGTTGTTGTTCCAGAAGTGGATCTGGGTGATTTGAAACTAATTTGTTGTTTTATTTGGATTAAATGATTATATTGGTATGGTAAATGAATTGTGAATCATATTTAATTGCCTTTGCTGCATACCATGCATAATCATAAAAAATATTTTTTCCAAAATTAATAAGATACTAATGATGTGTGCGGCCACTATATATGCACTGAGTGGCGGAAGGGGCGACCTAGGAAGGAGCGACCTGGGAAACCCAGAATAGGCTACCTAGAATGGGCCACCGTCTTAAATTATTGTGAGAGAAAGAGAGTGGTGTTCAGCGAGGGGACTTCCGAGCAGTAGGGGGTCAGTTGGAGATGGACCCTAGCGGGCTGTTAGGAAAGGTGGATCCTCGGACTACACTACACGGGACTCTGTGGTGGGAGATGATTCTTGTTGGCGAGACAAGTGACGAGAGGCAGAAAGCTTGTTAGGCCACGAGATGATAGTCCTCATAGTAGTTCCATATTTATATTGTGAAATTGATAAATCGAGTGATGAGCTCATTTCCAGTGCATATAATAAGTGTGTAGTAGAGATCCCGCAACGTGAACGATTTTCATAATAAAAGAGACTAACTAGAAAGGTTAAGAAAAGGCGAAAGCCTTGAAAAATGCATTTCCATGCACTGTCATGCATGATTTCTACTTACTGAGTTTTATCTCACTAGTTTGTGCATTGTAGGTGAGCTTTTTGACTTTTGAGCTTGGTGTTGTTGCTGTGCAAGCTGTGGAGCTCCTTCAGGGTTTTAAGCAGATGTACATAGATGACGACCTGTGTGGCTATGCCGCGGGCTTCTTTTGTTTTTGCTATTTTTCGATATGTAATATAATATTATAAGTGTGTGTGATGGACTGCCTTTTAGAGACTCACTATTTTTCTAGAAATATAAAGTGTTGGTTTCGTTATAAACCTTTGGTGCGTTAAATGAGTTACCATGTGAAAAAAATGTATATTCATATTTTTATTATTATTACTAATTGAGAAAAATGGGGTCGTGACAATAGCTCCATCCTTCATTATCATGACTATGTCATTTAAATGAAAAGGAGTATCCATCCGTATATGCATAGAAACTGAAATGAAATTCTTTCTATGAAAATATACATAAAGATAATTTCTCAAAATCAAGTGTTTATTCTTATCATAAGATAAATAAACAACTCCCACTACTTTCGTAGCATTACCCATGTACATAATAATCTCATCATCATTTAGTTACAGACATTTAGTGATTCCGGTATCTATGCACAACGTGTTAGTACACGCATCACTAATCATGCTTCAACAACTAATGAATAAGATGCTAACATTGTTCACTCCTTGATGAAATTGACTTTCTTTCGCCACATGTTTTGTCAGAAGTTCCCCACCGAACACAACCTTATGTATTTCATGTGCAACTTGATCAAAACATTTAGGCAAATTATGGAGAATAAAATTGACTTGGGTTTTCCCTTCAACTTCTACTCCAAGGACGTCCAATTTATTCATCAAGTTAACCATGACCTCCTTGCCTTTTTATCTTACTCAAGTATCTGAAGAATCGCATGAGATCATCATATTTCTATGAACTTCTCACCTCTCCAATAGAGATTTAAATAGACACTCGAGGACATCCTTAGTGAGAACACATATGTTTTCCTAAGCAGTAAGAATTAAAGTCAAGATTCTTTTCTAATCATCTATTTTGGACCAGTAAATATGATTTCTTTTAGTAAACAATAAGCGAGATAAAACCGTTTGAAAATACAGAGAATCATAAATAAATAAATAGATCAAACACTTCGAATTTATCAATTTATATTGATTCCCTCAAAACAATATAAAATTAAATTCACCAACATCTCAAGCACGATGAATTTGCATGCCACGATAGTGTGGACGTATACAAACCCAAATATTTACAAGCTAAGTGTACACCATTACTTGATCCCAAGTTCATTGCCTAAGCTTGTGTGCCTTATAGATGGAGAAGTCCAAACGCGCACTGATAACTTTCTACAATCATCATAAAGAAGTTTGTACTAGTGATCCGTGAATAAACTCATCCGATGGGGAGGAATGCACTATAGCCAACACGCAAGTTTACTCACATCACTTATAAACCAATAATGGAGGCCGCGAGAATTATTTAGCAATCCCCTCTTCCACTTAGTTATTTAACACCGAGGGTTTTTACATGCATATAATATTCAAAATAAAATACGCAACCTAGCATGCTCCTATTACAACACATAAGGCAGTTAATTACAGAGAATCATGCATACATATATAACAATAATAAGATAATTAAATCAATTATAAACAGTTATATATCATCGAATTTGATTGTTCGCTTCTAAGCACGAATGTGGGCAAAGACCTCCAGATTATCAAAATTTCAAAAATCTCTAGATTATCAAATTTTCGAAAATGTTTAGATTATCAAAATTTTGAAACTATCGATATCGACTGTTGATATTGTCCAAATTATCAAAATCATCGATATTGACCAAATTATCAAAATTTCGAAACTATCAATATCGACCATCGATATCATTCAGATTATCGAAATCATTGATATCGACCAGATTATCAAAATCGTCGATATCGACCAAATTATCAAAATCATCGATATCGACATGCTACCATATATAACAATAATAGACAATTAAATCAATTATGGCAGTTATATATTACGAATTAAATTGCCACTTAAATTAAAAAGTCTTGTCCGACACTTCAGCTATTGAACCGATGCCTTATGTAACAAGTAGGATTACTTGCGCCCTAAGTCGTTTATCATCACGAATTGCCTTGACCCGGAACACGTCGGAACACGTCACCATCGTGAGCCGTCAAACATATAGAATATTAAACAAGAAACAATAATTTTTAAATCATAATCCACGTTTGACACATAAACCCTATCCTAACGTGTCACGTTTAGCCACAAAATCGAAGCTCTGATACCAATTGTTGGCATTCGATCATTTGGTTAACGTAAAGCAAGAATATAAATTTCCATTACCTCTCACCAAAGTATGTTGAAGAAGAGAAAATTTTTCCGGCAGCTTGCGTGACATCACGATTTTGAGTATAACTTCCTCATCCAATCTTCGATTTGGTGATTTTGCGCCAAAACGATCATCTCTTCCGTGGCTTTCCAACCGTGTATCACATTACCAGTTTTAAGTTCCACATAAATACAGAAAAATTTTGGAAGTTGAGCGTGCATAGTGATCGAACAGCAGCATTAAACGACCTCGTGATCTTTTGCTGTATTCCCAAGTCCAATTTTGACGTCATGTGGGCGACAATCTTCAAGATCCTTTCAATCTGCTGTTCTTTCCCTCTATCTCACGTGTATTAGGCACAGAGAATAGGTGTAGGACAACTGAGATGACTTATATATGGGCTACAGCAGGGACCATGTGGAGAAATTAGAGTCGGGCCTCCATTGGGCTTAAGTATCCAAGTTTAGCCCAAAACTTATACTTAAGTCAAATAATAATAATATAGTCCACTAAAATATTATTACTGCACTGCTGCTCTAATCCCATATTACGTTATTAGCTCCTTCTTATTATGAGCCCGTTAGTCTCCCCGTGTTTAAGATATATAATGCCCATTAATTAATTAAGTTACTGACAAGAACATTAATTAATATCTCATCCGAGAGTAGTACCACTCAACCTTGTTATCATGCCGAAATAAATCCACCTGCAGGGTTTACATGATAATCCTTATGAGCTCCTCAAGGGGACATCATCAGCCTATTTTATAGGACACTGATTCATTCTACAATCAACAGCACACCATAAAGACAACACTATTTTCCAACTCACCGAGTTTGTTGATTTAATACATATAAATCTCACCCATTGATGAATCAAAGAAATACATACTGGCTTACGTGTTGAGGTTATTGTATAGGGATTAAGAACACGAACATCCATAATAACTGAGAACAAGTTCTCCTAAATAGGCAGTATAAGTCGAATGATCTCAAGCGGTCCTGTTCAATACACACAAAGTGCACTAATATGGTTCTATAATCATGACAAACTAATACCAAATCACACTACAACCATCCTGATAGATTGTCCCGGTCTATCTCAGTTGTGAGCATCTATTTATACTTTATAAGGAGCCAACAATATGATCTTTCGTGCGATGCCTCACACCAAATTATCTACAATATAAAGTAAATGGACTATTGCATTGATATATAAATAAATTATAAGATGCAATCATTTGATCAATGATTCTCATTTCAAATATTGTTAAAACATGGTTTATAATAAAGCTAGACTTTTAGTATACAATCCAACAGAGACGAAGTGGCGGATCCGATCCCTGAGTCTAAAACTGTCCCACCATTTTCCACCGTGCCAACAAATTTGGAAATTTAGTATCTTGAGTTGTCAAAATTATCATCGAACGGGTTTGATGTCTCACTGACACTCAAATTATTTGGCCGCATTGGGAGCAGTCATGTCTTGACTATGATTGACAGCGGGGCAAGCCATTGTTTCATCTCAGACAACATGGTTAAATTGCTTAATCTCAACCTTACACCAACAATTGATATGGCTGTAATTTTAGGCGACGACACACGTCTTATCTCTCACGGGGTTTGTAAGGCACTTCCTCTTACTCTTGATAATCATACATTCTACATTGATTGTTATGTATTTCCTTTAAGTGGTGTGGATATAATTTTTGGAATCTCTTGGCTTACAACTTTAAGAGATATGACATCAAACTGGGCCAAGTTGACGATGGATTTTAAAGTGAATGGTCAGCACTTATTCTTACGTGGGGATCCGTTTCTAACGAGATGGGCTTGATCCCAAGAGGAACTAATGTGTATGGAGGGTGACCTAGATACAATCATCACAGCATATCCATCAATCACTCAACCACCGTCCGAGCTACCTCCCCGTTGGGAATGCGATCATTGTATTACATTCCTTCCGGGAGTGCCACCGGTATCTGTTTGGCCATACAAATATAATCACATATAAAAGGATGAAATAGAGAAACTTATTTCTGAGATGCTGGCTGCAGGAATTATTCAACCAAGTAACAACCCTTATTCCAGTTCGGTCCTCTTAGTTTGCAAAAAAAGTAACTTTTGGCGGTTCTGTGTGGATTATCGAGCTCTCAACAAATTGACTATTTCTAATAAATATCCAATTCTAGTGATTCAAGATTTGTTAGATGAGCTCCACAGAGCCATGTGGTTTAGTAAGATTGATTTGCGGGCATGATATCATCAAAGTCGGGTAGCCCCGGATGATATTCCAAAGATATCTTTTAGGACTCATTCGGGACACTACAAATTCTTGGTGATGCCTTTTGGGCTAACTGATGAGAGTGATAATTTACGTATTTTGAGTTTCGATTTGTGTGGAAATTGAGTATGAATTGGTCTATTATCAAGACGAATCGGGATGTTTATAGAAATCCACGAATCAGATGCTACTGAGGCTATTTGAGCATATTTGTACAGGAAAATAGATTAGAAGTGCTCAGAATTGGAAAACACATTTTTAAGGCCTAGTTCGACCAGAGGGATGCCGTTCGATCAAGCTCAACCTGGTCGAACTACACAAGTGAGGTTGAACTGGAAGGTTTCAGTTTACAGAGAGGTTGTTCGACTAAGAAGCTCCAGTTCGACCAGAGTTGCACAGTTCAACCAGACATGCTGGTCGAAGTATGGTCGAACGACTTTTGGAAAAATAGAAAAATGATGCTCTGTTTTCTGGCTCCCCGCTCGACCAAAGCATTCCAGTTCGACCGGACCTCTCTGATCGAACTACGATCGAACCAGCACCTGTTGAGCTGAAAAATTGAGTTCAGTTATAGAGCCAAGTTCGACCCAAACCTTGCAGTTCGATAAGACCTCTTTGGTCGAACTACGATCGAACCAACACCCTCTGAAATGGAGAGATTGATCCTGTTTTCAGACACCCAGTTCGACCAAACTCATTCCGTTCGACCAGACAATTCTGGTCGAACTGCAGCAATCAACCCCCATTTCTATACTGAATGCTACACTTGTTATTCAGAAAACTGTGGTACCATCAGAAGAGTAGAATACTGAGCTTATAGTAGAAAAGAAGTGGGAAAAAGCCAATAGATTGACATCCGATAAGGACAAGGCGAAGGAGGTTAAACGTGACGAATGGGGAATTCCTAATAACAAAGATACCTCCTCCGTTTTCTTTTAAGTTAGTGAAGAAGGGATTAGAAGAAAAGTTCAAGAGATTCCAGGATATAATGAACAAGATAAGCTTGAACATTCCTTTTTTCCGAATCAATCATGGAGATGCCATACTATGCCCGATTTCTTAAAGATATCATGTTGAGGAAGATGAGCTTGAACGGAGTAGAGAAAGTGAATTTATCAGAGAACTGCAGCTCGATCATTCAAAGAAAGCAGCCAGCTAAGTTGAAGGATCCGAGAAGCTTCACTATTCTATGTGAAATTGGAAAGGGACCGGCACGAAAAGCTTTGTGTGATCATGGTGCAAGCATCAACTTGATACCCTTATCTATATTCAAGAAGCTAAGTTTGGGGAAGCTTGCTCCCACAACAGTGGCTCTGTAGTTGGCGGATAAGTCCATGACGTTTTCGAAAGGTGTGATTGAAGATGTACTTGTGAAAGTGGATAAGCTTGTCTTTCCTGTGGATTTTCTTGTGCTAGAGATGAAAGATGACAAGGATAATATCCCTCTTATCTTGAGGAGGCCATTCCTTGCCATAGCTGGAGCTACGATTGATATTCAACTTAGATAAAGCAATGAAGATGCCGATAGAGACGCAATGTCACAACATTGATGTGGTGGAGGAAATTGTGAAGGAAGATATGTCCTTGATCCTTTCGAAGGATCCCTTGGAGACATGCTTGACGGAGTCGCTTACTTTTCCCACCACGAGCTAGATGAACTCTCTAACGAGGTATGTATTGAATTTCTTGAAAATTTACTTGTTTTGGGTGATGACAGGTATGAATCGAAAAGAACCAAGCTTGAAGAAGTTAAGTGGACTAGGCAATACCTCCCATTGGATAGAGAAAGCACACCGAAGGAAGAAAAGAAGGAGGAGTTGAAACCACTACTGGAACACTTAAAGTACGCCTATCTAGGCTACAACTTGAAGAGTTGTTAGATGTGCATAGGAAGTATATGTCTGCTATTGGTTGCTCTCTTGATAATTTGAAAGGTATTAGTCTATTATATTGCATGCATAAGATAAGGTTGCTAGATGAAACTAAGGGGTGTACTCAGAATCAGCGGAGGGTTAATCCCGCGATTCAAGAAGTGATTAGGAAGCAAATCCTAACATGGTTAGATCCAGGAATTATTTATCCTATTAGTGATAGTCTCCATGTGAGTTCATTGCATGTAGTAGCTAAGAAGGGGACATGACTATTGTGAAAGCCAATGATGGAGAGACATTAGCCACTAGAATTCATACGGGATGGCGTGTGTGTACAGATTACAAGAAACTGAATGAAAATACATACAAAGACCACTTCACTCTTCCTTTCATGGATCAAATGTTAGATCTTCTAGCAGAGTATGAGTTTTATTATTTCTTGGACGGGTACTCAGGTTATAATCAAATCATGAAAATGTGGGAGAAGTGCATGCAAAGACCACTTCCCTTTTTGAAGAGATGTCAAGAAACTAATCTTGTCTTGAATTGGGAGAAGTGCCACTTCATGGTAAGAGATGGGATTGTTCTTGGGCATCATATTTCCGCTAAGGGATTACAGGTTGATCGAGAAAATGTGGTTACGATTGAGAAGCTTCCACCACCTACTAATGAGAAGGGAGTGCTCTCCTTCCTTGGACACGCCGAATTCTATAGAAGATTTATCAAAGACTTCTCAAAATACTCGAAGCCCCTGATTTATTTACTTGAAAAAGATGTTCTTTTTGTTTTTTATGATGAATGTCTAACAGCTTTTCAGGTTTTGAAAGAGACACTTATTACTGCACCTATTTTGATCACACCGGATTGGACTCAGCCGTTTGTACTTATGTGTGATGCAAGTGATCTAGCACTTGGAGTGGTGCTAAGGCAGTTGAGAGAAAAGAAGTTCTGCGCCATCTACTATGCGAGCAAAACTTTTGATGCAACACAAAAGAACTACACTGTCACTGAAAAGGAGATTTTAGCTGTTTTGCATGCATTCAACAAGTTTTGACAGTATTTGGTTGGCATGAAGACAATTGTATACATGGATCATTCTGCTATCCGGTACTTGATTGAGAAGAAGGAAGTGAAGCCCAGGATTATTAGATGGATCCTTCTTCTACAAGAGTTTGATATGGAGTTCCGAGACAAGAAAGGAACGGAGAATGTTTTGGTAGATCACCTATCAAGGTTAGAGACAATGGAGCATTATGATGACTCTTTTGAATACACTGAAGAGATGTTCTCGGATAAGAAATTACGGCGGTGTTTGTTGAAGGAGCGGAGAAAGCTTGTGTAGTTGCTGCTCAAGGAATGGATCCATGGTATGCTGATTATGTCAATTACATTGTATCAGGTGAAATTCCTAAAGGTCTCAAGAGGTATCAACTTGCCAAATTCAAGAGAGATGTTGAGACTTTTCTATGGTATGATCCGTTTGTGTACAAGATCTGTATGGATTCTATCATCCGTAGGTGTGTGCCCGAGATGGAGATGGATAGTGTTCTTGATTTTTGCCATGCACAACCTAACGGGGGGCATTTCGGAGCCCAAAAGACTGCAACAAAGGTACTGCAATCTGCTTTGTATTGGCATTCCTTATTTAAAGACTGTGAATCCTATGTGGCGACATGTGATAGATGTCAAAGGATGGAAAACATAAGTAGAAGGGATGAAATGCCACTTCAGCCGAGCCTTGTTATAGAGATCTTCGATGTATTGAGGATCAATTTTATGGGGCCTTTTCCCCATCTAATGGATTCCTCTACATCCTTCTTGCTATTAATTATGTTTCTAAGTGAGTGGAAGCGATTCCTACTCGCATGAATGATGCGAAGACGGTGTTGTCATTCTTGAAGAAATATATATTTGCTCGCTATGGAGTTCCTAGAGCACTTGTAAGTGATGGAGGTTCCCACTTCGTCAACAAGCTTATTGAAAGCATTCTCAAGGAGTATGGTGTTAAGCATAACCCTATCATCCTCAAGAGAATGGGCAAGCCGATGTCTCTAACCGGCAAGTGAAGCAAATCCTGGAGAAGGTGGTTGGAATCAATAGGAAGGATTGGGCTATGAAGCTCGATGATATTTTATGGGGGTTCTAAACCGCATATAAGACTGTGCTAGACATGTCACCTTATCAAATTATCTATGGGAAGCCGTGACACTTACCTGTAAAGATTCAGCATAAGTCTTTCTGGGCCGTGAGAAGAATGAACTTGTCTCTTAAGGATTAAAAGGAGTTGAGGTTGACTCATGTCAATCAACTAGACGAGTTCAGAAATCAAGCTTTCAAGAACTCAGTGATCTAGAAGGAGAGAATGAAGAAGTGGCATGACTCGAAGATCACTTATAAAGAGTTCAAGCAAAGAGATGAGGTATTACTTTTTAACTCTTGTTTGAAGCTTTTTGCAGGAAAATTGAAATCAAAGTGGACGAGACCATTCATTATCTATAGAGCCTGCGAAGGGGGAGTTTCGAGATTATGGACAAAGACGGAGACATCATAGCAACGAATGGGCATCAATTGAAGCACTATAAATCACCGAATGATGTCTGCGTCGTCTTTGAGGATACCTTACATTGAGTTAGTACCATTGTGACTCTCCGACGTTAAACAAGAGCGCCTATTGGGGGCTTACCCTCCTATT
Source organism: Pogostemon cablin (assembly GCA_023678885.1). Classification (NCBI taxonomy): domain Eukaryota; kingdom Viridiplantae; phylum Streptophyta; class Magnoliopsida; order Lamiales; family Lamiaceae; genus Pogostemon; species Pogostemon cablin. The sequence continues at coordinate 16,225,959 of CM043000.1, forward strand.
TTATTCCTTAATTTATTTCGTATGAGTATATATTTAAGGTGCTTACTAATCGACAATTACATCTCTTTGCAAACTTAGTTTCGACTTTAGTTTCTACTAAGTTTGGAGGGATGTGATGTACTTATCTCATCGTAGCACCAAGAGTATAATCTTTTCTTTGTAACGTTTGCTAGGAGATTTGATTTTTTGCGGTATATTAAAACTTTGACCAGTTTTGATAAGTCAATTTTTTGCAATTTATCTAGTGTTCAGTGATGTTTTATTTATTTTATAGTGTGAGTGGAGTAATATACATGATTTTTATATAGTCAAAAGTGGTTCTTGATCGCTATTTATTTTCACCCTCAAATGTAAGTGATCGATTGTAGCGTGTGTGACCAAGTTAAATTATCATTCCCACGAGATAGTTATAAATTTAATAAATAATTCTATGTATGACAATTTAATTGCAAGACAAATCTGAGAGTTTTGGAAAATAATTAATTAACTAATAAAAAGTAAAATAAAATAATTAACTAATGCAATGAAAATAAATCACACAAAGAGAAAACGATTTAGAATTTAAGAATGGAGAATTGGTAATGCTCGGGCTAATAGCTTAACTATGTGACTAACTTATCTAGACCCGAATTAATTACCTGCAGACGTTTATAAGAGGATCACTAAGCCTAGTTAAACCTCCTTGATCAGGTAGACTCTAACACTTATAATGAGTTGCAAATCCTAGGATCGATAAGGAATTAACTCTCACTCCCTCTATAGGTACTTCATGCTAAATTCCATTAAAGGCTAGAGCACTAGACTTTACTTTCTAGGTACTAAATTATTAACCCCTTTTGTCTCCTTACCAATTACCTAATAATGATGTTTTACCGATAAATTAATATTCCAAATTGATTGTCTAAAACTCTTAGGAATTATAGGCCAATCCCCTAAAACTGCCACAGGAAACAACAATTATTATGCAGAAATAAAAAATTCTATTAACTACCAATCAGTGATAACGTCATGAATAATTAAAGGAATCAAAACTCAAAACACAATAATATGATGTTTCAAAATATCTTCTTCAATAAGAAAATGAACATTCTGCAGTGTACCAAGTTTAGGGCAATCAAATCACATAATCAAAACTGTCTTAATGCCCTAATATTACCAACAAAGAAATTTAGTCCATGGATTTACGAGGGCAAATCACAAATATGTAATTAACCCTAATCATTGTGTTAAAATAACAAAAATAAATAATTGAAAAATAAACCCTTTTGGAAGACTCCGTCTCTTCAATTACTATCTCCGTTAATATTTCCGTCTCCGGTGGGTCGATGAAGAGGTGGTGCGTCGTAAAGATTGCGATGAAAGAATTCTTGCGTGTTTTCTTGCTGGCATCAGGCATCTTTTTCTCCCTTCTGGATTGGAGAAATAGTAGGTTGGATAAGTGTAACAACTTGGGCCTCCAACTCCCGCACTCGATTTTTCATCCAGAATCAAGGGCCCATCACTTAATTAATTTGCATGCCATTGCCACGTATTTGGCAATTGAAATGGCCCTTTTTGACTAATGCGTGGCCCACTTACTTGCCAATTAATTTGCAATACTCAATCCTCACTTGTCATGTTGGGATGTTGACTAATGGGCCCATTTGATTAAATAATGCGCTAAAATTTCGTGAAATCACATCCCATCTGCAGCGCGCGACTTCACCATTTAATTGATAACATTCTCATTTGAACTCTGATTGAGGTGATTTTTGTGGTCACGTGTTCCTCAACTTCCGTGGTTTTCTAATCATGTCTCTCATGACCAGTTTTGACTTCCACACAAATACAGAAAAATTATGGAATGAAGTTGTGTATTTCCTTGTATGTTGCATAAGTTCACTCTTCATTCCAACTTTGCATTTTATTTCATTTTTCCTATCAAAATACAAAAAAATACCTATCAAGCACCTTTTAGTCAATAATAATTCAAAGTATTAATATTTGTGCAAATACTAGCTAATATACACTCAAAGAGGTATCAAATCGGACCAAAAAATACATGTATTTCCACTCTCATCAGTTCTCTAGCTATTGTTTTGGCTTAATATGATGCTTGATGTTGTTATAGAGTCTGAGTTTTGCAGGGATAAAGAAAAGCACCAAAAACAAATGCCTGAAAGCCAGTTCGACCAGACTCTTATCGTTCGACCAAGATGTTATGGTCGAACGACGATCGAACTGCATTCTGGAGTGTTTATTCAGTTTACAGAAGGCCAGTTCGACCAAAACCATCTGGTTCGATCAGCACTTTTTGGTCGACGATGGTCGAACTGAACAGGGGAGAACATGGGAGACTTTTCAGTTTACAGAGGTGTGGTTCGACCAACCTACTTCAGTTGACTAAGACAAGTTGGTCGAACTACACACGTTTCAGCGGACAGACACCCAGTTTGACCAGGAGGGCCTTGTTCGACCATACCGTTTGAGTCGAACTGGATCTGGAAGTTATGAATATTAGCAGTTTCTCTGCGTTGTTCGACCATTTCCCTGTAACCTTCCCCGAGCTCTCGTTCCGATCTGTAAGAAATTCTCTCTAAACTCATCCTACACTTAATTCTTCCACTCAACACACTTCCACATCCAAGATTTGAAAGATTCAAGTCCGATTTTGGACTGTTTCACTCAATTTTGGGGATTTTTGCCAAACGTCATACACACACCATGTCCAGAGATAAATGTATGTTTTCTTAGTTCTTTACCCTTGAATTGGAGTAATATATGCTTAGTGAAGATTGGGTAACTTGATTAAACATGTTCTTAGTTGGAATTGAAGTTTGAATCTTGGTGTTCTTGTTGAAATTTTACATGAATTTGCATGGTTCAATTTACGTTGGATTGATGGAATTTTGTGAAATTGATGATGCAAATCTTACAGGCTTGTGTTTAATTTCAAAATGTATGTATGAGCTCGTTGATTTGAAGTAATGATGTTGTGCAATTGGATTGTGGAAGTTGAGCATGCTTGGAATATTTGTTGAATTTTGGGATTTGAGAAGCATGTTGAATATGTAAAGTTGAGACTTAGGACTTTTGATTTTAATTTCCTCTTGATTGAAGGTGTTGAGTATATATGTCTTATATTTTTGAAGTGTACACTTGAGATTTTGGGCAATTGATTCATGAATCGATTATGGCATACGAATTTGAAATCTTGAGTAGAATTCATACTTTAATTAGTCTTAAGTTGGGTATACTTGTTTTATCTATGGTATTTGTATTGAAATATTATCTTTGTAGAAGGAGTAGCCCATCTTCGAAAAGGAAGGAGACTAAGTCTCCTAAAAAGGGTGAGGTTGCAAAGAAGTTAAAGGGAGATAAGATGAGACCTTCCGATTTTTGCATACAGATTGATGATTGGGAGGAGAAGAAAGAATTGTGGGGAGTTATTTCTGATAAGATAACAAGTACGAGGTATCAGGATGGTCAAGCTATGTTGGAGATGAACATCATCAACGATATTCGTTGGATGTTCAATCTAGTAGGGATCACTCGATTTATGGAGCTGAAGAGGGAGACATATTTTTACATCACAGCTGAGGTGTTGTGCACGATAAAAGTTGATCGTGGAGATTATTATCTTCCTTATGGATTGTGGATGCAGATAGGTGGCCAACTGAAGTTGATATACGCAAGTGAGTTTAACGTGATGGTTGGATGTTCGACGGATATTTCTGAAGTGAAAAATAAGGGTTTTAATGCTGATGAGTTCTAGAGGTCTATTTCTGGGAGCAAGGTGATTACAATACAAATACCACTAAGGTTGCTTTTATTCGCAACCCTGTGATAGCATATATGGACCGGATCCTGAGCAACACGCTGTTTGCTCGATCTAAGGGAAGTTGTATACCTAGAGGAGAGCTATACGTGCTATGGTGTATGATGAACGGAGTTCACTTCAATGTGGCAGCGTACTTTTTCCACCAGTTGTATAAATTTTCTACTCATTCCTTCAGAAATCAACATTGGTGGATTGACTACTCCGATAATGGAGTATTACCAAGTTGATTTGACTAGGTATCGACCGATCCGAGGAGACTTTGATTTGATTCTGACATTTTGTGTGAGGATGGGGTTGATTCAAAGGATTGAGGATACATGGATGTTCATTTGTGGGAAGAATCTGATTTTTTTTAAGTTTCCATTGTCACTTGTTGATCTTACTACTATTTAGATCAACAACAATCTTTTAATGAACACTCCAGAGCATAAGGCTATCTCTAAAACTTGTATTAGAGAAGGAAATTGGAGGCATTTGGCTGAGATGCACATCCAAGGTATTTACATTGATGAAGACATGATCTTAGTGGGAGATCCAACAGATTTTGTTGAGGACTATCTACAGCAGCATCCGCAGGTTCATGAGCATCCGGAGTTGGGTTTTCCTCCGATGTAGCAGCCACAGCAGCAGTACAATGAGCCGCCACCACAGTAGTAGCATAATTTCTGGTAGGCCCAGGATCATTTTTATCGTGAGCAATTTCGGTTGATGCACGAGCACTTCGCCACTTTAAATGCGAACTAGTAAGAGACAAATCGACAGCTGGTATTGGTGAACACGAATTACGCTGCGCTCAACCTCTGATACGATGAGATAGATAGGAGATTGAGAGATCTGAATGAGAATTATGAAGCTTTGGACAGGAAAATCGATACGCTGCAGAGGGATTTTGATGATTGGCGCAATGAAGTGAGTGATGATGATGCTCCGGAGGAGTAGTGGCGCCAGATTTTATCTTTGTCCGTTTCTTCTCACCTCCATTCTTTTTTCACTTTACAGGTTGAGTATTGTGTGGGTGGTGGAGTATGTGTTTGAGATTCATGTGTGAGTGGTATGTACTTGAGAGTGATATTGATGGTGTTGGAGGATGGATACATTTGATGTTGATGTTGATTATGCTGATTTGGATAGTGATGATGATTCTTCTTGTTTATGCATGTGCACTTGTTTTTGATACATATTGATTTTATTGATGATAGGCATGTACCATTGTTACTTGTAGTTATGTGGAGATTGATTTTGATTGTATGCTTTGAAGAGTGCTTAGGAAATCTATTACCAATGTGAGAATTTGAGCTTATTAATCATGTTATATCAATGCATGATAGTTTATTCTTGAGAGTATCGTTTATATGTTCGTATTCTAGAACTTGGCATGAAGTCTTGTTTGAAGTTTATGATTTATAGACACTAGGACATGATCTTAGGCCGTTATTGCTTGATTGAGCCACTTAGACAAATTTTATCCTACCTTGTAGTATAAATCATTGGAAGACCCGTTGAGCCTTTAAAGTTTTTTCTTTGGCAAGCCTATGATAAAAAGCCTTTATTTACCTATTACTTAAGCTTTGAAATACCCTATTTACTAGTAGGAGTTAAGGTGAATAAGTGATAGCTCGTATATGAAGAAGAAAATGGAAGGAAAGTTTGTGTAGTATTGAAAATAAGAAATATTTGGTTAAATCTTGTGAAGGGGTAGTGCCTGAGACTGATACCTCGATTACTTAGAAGGATAGTGCCCGAAATCGCTACCATTGTACTTTGGAAGGAAGAAATATGTTGATTCCAAGTGAAGCAGGAGAAAAGAAGGTTCGAAGAGATCATGAGAATGAAGAAGGAGAAGAAGAATTAATGATGTTTGATGAAAAGCGACTCTCGAGATAATTCTCTACTAGTGAAGTTAGTCACTTTATCTATATTCTCCTACATTTACCAAAAAGCCAACATTACAACCCAAAGAACAAGTCCTTTGTGATGGTTATGCGAATATATGAATTAATTTTGAGCGTATATAATGACCCTTAAAGTGTACATCTTTTACACTTGAGAGTGAGAGTAAACACTTACCTAGTGAGCTAGATGATTTTGCACTCGTAGAAGTATTGTGATTGATTGATATTTTTGCATGGATGAAAGGTATGATAGATGAATGCATGTTTTGAATTGATATAATTGCATGTGTTAGAATAGGTTGTGCTTGTTATAAGGATCTCGTGATTACACTCTCTTGCCTTGTTATGATTTCGCTGCCTCGGGACAAGCAACACTTTAAGTTTGGGGGTTTGATGAGAGTGATAATTCACGTATTTTGAGCTCCGATTTGTGTGGGAATTGAGTATGAATTGGTCTATTATCAAGACGAATTGGGATGTTTATAAAAAATCCACGAATCAGATGCTACTGAGGCTATTTGAGCATATTTGTATAGGAAAATAAGTTAGAAGTGCTCGGAATTAGAAAATACATTTTTCGAGGAGTAGTTCGATTAGAGGGATGCCGTTCGATCAAGCTCAACCTGGTTGAACTATATAAGTGAGGTCGAACTGGAGGGTTTTAATTTACAGAGAGGTTGTTCGACCAAGGAGGTCCAGCTCGACCAAGTGAAGCCAAGTCGAACTACACAAGTCAAGTTGAATGGCAGACGTGAGACGAAGTCCAGTTTACAGACATGCCGTTCGACAGTGGTTCGACCAAGGGGGTTCAGTTCGACCAAGCCAAGTCTGGTCGAACTGGGACACATTAGTGCCGAAATGTCGGGATTTCACCTCCAGTGCATGCATGTGCGTGTTTTCTATGAAAAAGCTCAGTAAAGGTCCATGAGGAGAGCTTACAAGTGTAAAAAGGGATGCCGATCACATCAAAAAGAGAGTTAGATTCCACATCCATCCTACACCACAACCAAACCCCAACTCCATCCGCAGGAGCCGTAGAGAGAGATTTGTGCAGCAAATCAAGTGAGAATCAAGTGAAGATTCAAGACGGAGAGAGAAGCGATGGCGCCCACATCGAGGGTTTACTTCACAACTTAATATTTCTTGTAATTTTCAAGACTATGGGTAAGATCTATCCAAACACCATGAACGTTCTTCGAAACGTCATTGGATAGAACCGCTTTGGTAGTTCTAGGGTTTATAAAGGTTTTATCTAGTTAATTGAACTTCCGTATGTATACTCCGTACAACATTACTTATGGATATATTTTATATAAGATAATGCATTTTTAATTCATACTCAGAGTTGTTTTGTGCATCATTAACTGTTATGTAGAGTCTGAATACATATATGGGTTATTGATTGAGTGCGTTCACTGCTGAGTAGGATTATATGTTATGATTCTAAGTGAGGAAACTCCGAAACTTCATTAGAACTATCTTATATAAATACTTATTAATTGAATTGAATTGAATTCAGGTTAATAAGTAGGATAAAAAGGATAATTATATAGTACCTATAAAGAGAGATCATATCGGGTTAGAGTACTTGGTGCACGGGAAATAATTGATACTGATAGTACCTAGAAAGGGGGGTGTAATTATGTTCTTGCTCCAAGGTAATTCACACGTGTTACATGCTTATCTGCTTGTGTCTATAGAGTAGATTTGCATGGTTTAGTGATGCGTCCATATTCCACAAGACAGAGTCGGACATTGATACATGGAAGGGAGATTAATTAGTGAAACTGGATGGCCCGAAGAGCTACTGATTTTTTCACTTGAGCAACTCTCGTTATTTCTTTATTGTTTTATTTTATTTGTTATTTCATTACTTTGTTTATTAGTTTAATAATAATTCTCCAATCCAATTGCCAAATAATAGTTTTAGTTAATTTAGATAATAATAAATTGATAACCAACTGTCCTTTCGGTTCGATAATATAACTTGGTCGCTTGCTTAAGCTACAATCACATCCTTCATACTTGGGGATTAATTGTGTGTTGAGAAAACGCTCATCACTAACCAACGCCCCCGCCACCTTTCAGTGCTTGATAAATGACATATTTTGGCCCTTCCTACGCAAATTTGTTCTTGTATTCTTTGACGACATCTTGGTCTATAGCAGTTCCTGGCAAGCTCACCTTCACCACTTACGCCAGGTATTCCAATCACTTCATACTCGCTCCTTATTCATCAATCCGAAGAAGTGCGCGTTTGGGGATACTCAAGTCGAGTATCTTGGACATTTAGTGTCAGTGAAGGAGGTTGAGATGGATCCAGGAAAGACAGGGGCTGTGTTGAAATGGCCAATCCCGAGTACTCGAGGAGGCTTGCGGGATTTCTTGGGCCTAACAGGGTACTACCGATGTTTCATTCAGAATTGCGGGACAATCGCCGGGCCACTTACCAACCTATTGAAGAAAGAGGGTTTGGTGGCCCCAGAAGCAGAATCAGCATTTTAAGCCTTAAAAGTGGCATTCACGTCTGCCCCCGTGTTACGAATGCCTGATTTCTCGAAGGCATTTGTTATTCAATGTGATGCTTCTGGAAAGGGATTAGGGGCTGTTCTGATGCAAGAGAAGCAGCCCATTGCATACTTCAACAAAAATCTATCAGGTCGTATGTTATCTGTTGAAATTGAGATTGAAATGTGTAAAAGAAGATTTTATTGATCTTGTGTTATTGTTTGTAATAAGGTACAAACCTATTTATAGACAAAGAAAAAACTAGCCAGTACTCACAAGGAAAATAGCTGTTGTAACCTAGGAACTAACAGTGCAATTAATGAGGTGGATGGAGAGTAGGAACTAAATATTTCAACACTCCCCCTCAAGTGTAGGGGTGAATGGGTTGATCACCCCTAACTTGTCAAGAATATACTTATGCCTTGATTTGTCTAAGGCATTGGTGAATATGTCCGCGAGTTGATTTTTGCTCCCAATGTAAGGTGTTTGGATCATTCCGCTTTGAACCTTGTCTCGAATGAAGTGACAATCCACCTCTATATGTTTTGTACGCTCATGAAAAACTGGGTTTGAGGCTATGTGACGAGCAGCGTTGTTATCACAAAACATTTGTGTAGCTCCTTTGGTTTGAATGTTCATATCCTCGAGTAGTTGCTTTATCCAGGTAAGTTCACTAGCCGTAGATGCCATTGCCCGGTATTCTGCTTCAGCACTTGATCGAGCCACCACATTTTGCTTTTTACTTTTCCAGGTCACTAGATTTCCTCCAACCATAGTGCAGAAACCGGTAGTAGATCGTCGATCGAAGCTTCCTGCCCAATCTGCGTCTGTGTAGCCTTCAATGCTTACATTGTTGTTGTTTTTTATCCAAATTCCTTGTCCCGGAGTTGACTTTAGATATCGGAGGATCCGATCAATAGCAGCTAAGTGAGTGGTCCGAGGTGCCTGCATGAATTGACTAACAACACTCACAGAAAAAGCAATGTCAGGACGAGTAACTGTTAAGTAAATAAGTTTTCCTACTAGTCTTTGGTACATGCCCACATCTTGAAGAGGAGATCCATCTTCTGAGTTGAGTTTAGCATTAGTTTCCATAGGAGTAATAGCGGGCTTAATACCAAGTTTACATGTTTCCTTGAGTAAATCAAGAGTGTACTTTCTTTGAGAAAGGAATAATCCTTTTTTAGAGTGAGCTATTTCAATTCCCAGAAAATATTTAAGAAGGCCAAGATCTTTGATATCAAATGTTTGTTTGAGAAAATTTTTAACATCTTGAATTTCTGTTTCCTTGTCACCGGTAATAATAATATCATCAACATAAACTAAAACAATAATTGAAGAATTTGAAGAAGTGCGAGAAAATAATGATGAGTCAGCGGAACTTTTTTGAAAATTTTGTGAAAGCAATGCATGACTGAGTTTAGAATACCAAGCTCTGGGAGATTGCTTAAGACCATAAATGGATTTGTGAAGTTTGCAAACAAGAGAGGAATCCGAATTCTTAAGACCTTGAGGAAGAGTCATGTATACTTCTTCTTCTAAATCTCCTTGTAAGAAAGCATTTTTAACATCCATTTGATGAAAGAACCAATTTTTATTAGTGCCTATAGAAAGAAGGATTCTTACGGTGCTCATTTTAGCGACGGGAGCGAATGTTTCTTCATAATCAATTCCATAAGTTTGGGTGAAGCCTTTAGCAACAAGGCGAGCCTTATATCTTTCAATTTTTCCCAAACTATCGAATTTAACTTTGTAGACCCATTTACACCCGACAGCCTTTTTTCCTTTAGGAAGATGGACAAGCGACCAAGTATTATTTTTCTCGAGAGCATTTAATTCTTCTTCCATTGCTTTACGCCAAGTAGGACAATGATAAGCTTCTTCGAAGTTTTTAGGTTCAAATTTATTTATGCAGTTTAAAAATGCATGATGCGGTTTTGAAATGTGGGAATAAGAAATGAAGTTTTGGATAGGATATGATACCGAATAAGTAACGTAGTCTCTTAGTTTGGTAGGCTGTTGAGTCTGGCGAAGAGACCTCCGAGGTGGATTATCGTTGGTTGGGTTTTGGTCTCCCCCTCTCGGAGTGTCTTCTTCGATTGAGTTATGATCTCCCCCTGTCGGAGTATTTCCTTCCTCGAGAGGAATAGCAGTAATCAAATCATTTTGATGATCCTGAGGAGAAATAAAATCATTAGGAGTTGAAATAGGGAAAACAAAGTCGTTAGTATCAACGGAGGAGTTCTCAATAGAGTAATAAGGATCATTTTCATTGAAGGTAACGTCTCTTGAAATGTAGAGCTTTCTAGTAATAGGATCATAACACTTGTAACCCTTTTGAAGAATGGAGTAACCGAGAAAAATAGCTTTGACTGAGGAAGGACTAAGTTTATCAGTACGGTTAACATGAACAAAACACGTACATCCAAAAGTGCGTAAGTGGTCAAGAGTAACTTCCTTTTTAAAAAGAGTTTTGTGGGGACTAAGGTTATCGAGATTAGGAGAAGGTCGACGATTAATAAGGTAATTGGCGGTTAGAAGTGCATCGGACCAAAAATATTTTGGAACATTGTTTTGAAAAAGAAGAGAACGAGTGACCTCTAAAAGATGACGATTTTTCCGCTCTGCGACCCCATTTTGAGCGGGTGTGTAGGGACACGAGGTTTGATGAATAATCCCATTATTTTTTGTAAAATTTTGAAAGTGTGAGTTTACAAATTCAGTCCCATTATCCGTACGAAAAATTTTGATGGACTTATTGAAATAATTTTTAATGTAGGCGAAAAAATCTTGAAATTTTGAGAAAACTTCACTTTTATTTTTAAGTAAAAATATCCAAGTATGCTTTGAGAAATCATCTATAAAGCTAACATAATATTTGAAATCATTATAAGATGTAACTGGAGCTGGACCCCAGACATCCGAGTGAATTAAATCAAAAATAGATTTTGAATTAGAAGAGGATTTTGTGTAGGGAAGATGTGTGTGTTTAGATAAAGAACAAATGTCACACTTATCATGATAAGATGAATTAGGAAATATCTTATGAAAAATTAAGTTGGACGGATGTCCAAGACGTTTATGCCAAAGAGTCATATTAAATACATTTAGAGCTAGATTAGGAGAGCTAATAAGATATAAATCATTAATACGGGCCCCTTCACCAATCGTTTGTCCCGTCGATTTTTCCTGAAAGACAACATTAGTGTCAGAAAATATAACTAGACAATTTAATTCCTTGGTGATTTTACTTACGGATAATAAATTTAAAGCGAAGGATGGTAAGTAAAGAATATTATCGATCTTTTTTGAAAAGATGTAGCTTGATCCCTTTCCGTTAATAGGGACGGAAGTATTATTAGCAATTTTAACATTTTGAGATTGGTCTAATATTGTTGAAAATTTTGAAAGAATAGAAAAATCACCGGTCATATGGTCGGTTGCTCCCGAATCAATGACCCAAGTTTTAGAAAAATTATTTGAATTGTTGTGAGGAATTTTTCTAGAACAGTTAAAGGTTTTTGGTTTTGAAAAATCTAAGTTTTGAAAAATTAAGGAACTAGTAGGCCCTTTATCATAGTTAAAATTTAAATAATTTTGGGCCAAAGAAATTTTATCATTAAAAAAATGATTTGAAGGTAAATGGGCAGAATTAAATGGACCTTCATCCACTATCTTAGTGGACTGATTTGAGCTTTGGGCCTGAAGAGCTTGTGCAACCTGGGCCACCAGTGAGGAGAAATGGTCTGGATTGAATTGGGTGGCATTAGAGATATGGGCTGTGTTAGAGAACTGGGCCACATTAGATTGTGGCCCATATACTTCCTCTCCTCTTAAGTCACGATCCACCACAGGAGTGGATCGTCCTCCTTCATTTTGCCCTAGTGTTCTGTAAAATTGAGCCGCATAGCTTCTGGAATTGTTGCCGCTTCCTCGGTTGCCACGGTCGAGCTTGATCGGCCGGAGTTCCGGGTGGAGACGGTAGCATTCCTCCTTCACGTGGTTCGGCTTCTTACAATACCTGCAGAATTTTTGTTCCGCTGGTGCCGATGAATTTTCATTGCCCTTCACTTGATTAAATCGCCGGTTTCCAACATAGCATTCGATGCTTCCAGTTTGAAGCGAGGAGGGTGTGTTACGGGCTCTATGGGTTTCTTCCTGTTGAAGCCTGGCGACTACCTCCTCGTAAGGCGGAAGTGTTGTTGCCATGAGGATCTGGCTACGGGCAGTCTCCCACGATTCGTCCAGTGATGCAAGTAGTTGATATACCCGTTCTTGTTCTTCCCTTTCTTCGATGACAGCGATGTCTGTTGTTTTTGGTTGATACAACCGTAGCTCTTGTCTTCTTCTGTCAAATTGTTCCACGATTTCAGTGATGGAGGCAGAACCTTTCTTGAGAGAATAGGTTTCTGCCTTTAGATTGAAAATTTGGGCGTGATTTTGGCAGTTCCCGTAGATTTTCTTGATAGAATTCCAGATGTCATAGGCTGAGTCCTTTGTGATATATATATCTCCGATTTTGGGCTCCATTGAATTTACTAGCCAGCTGATGACTTGGGAGTCTTGACATTCCCAGTCATCGATTTCAGTCTGTTCTTCTTTGGTTGGTTTCTTTGGGTCGGCAGGAGCTGGTTTCTTTTTACTGCCAGTGATGAATCCTTGCATCTTCCTTGATTTCAGAAATACCTCCACTGATTTGGACCAAGGGATGTAATTTTTGCCATTAAAAATTGCATTTGTGATCCTCTGGCTTGAGTGACCTTCAAAGGTGTTGCTCGCCATGAGTATCCAAATGTTTTGAGTGCAGATGATTTGGTATATGTCTGAGAACCTTATGATGAATCCTTTTGAAAAAAAAAAAGGAACAGAAAAAAGAACAGAAAAATAGAGAAATCTGAAGGTTCTGTGATGACAAAATTTTGTAATGAAAGGACAGAAGAGGTTTAAACCTCTTTTTGAATGAAGACACCGTAGAGGTGTTTATAGAGGTGTTTATAGAAGATTGAATAGATTTAAATAGGATTCAAGAGACAGGATTAGCCTGCTCTGATACCATGTTGAAATTGAGATTGAAATGTGTAAAAGAAGATTTTATTGATCTTGTGTTATTGTTTGTAATAAGGTACAAACCTATTTATAGACAAAGAAAAAACTAGCCAGTACTCACAAGGAAAATAGCTGTTGTAACCTAGGAACTAACAGTGCAATTAATGAGGTGGATGGAGAGTAGGAACTAAATATTTCAACAGTGCGCGTTTGGGGATACTCAAGTCGAGTATCTTGGACATTTAGTGTCAGTGAAGGAGGTTGAGATGGATCCAGGAAAGACAGGGGCTGTGTTGAAATGGCCAATCCCGAGTACTCGAGGAGGCTTGCGGGATTTCTTGGGCCTAACAGGGTACTACCGATGTTTCATTCAGAATTGCGGGACAATCGCCGGGCCACTTACCAACCTATTGAAGAAAGAGGGTTTGGTGGCCCCAGAAGCAGAATCAGCATTTTAAGCCTTAAAAGTGGCATTCACGTCTGCCCCCGTGTTACGAATGCCTGATTTCTCGAAGGCATTTGTTATTCAATGTGATGCTTCTGGAAAGGGATTAGGGGCTGTTCTGATGCAAGAGAAGCAGCCCATTGCATACTTCAACAAAAATCTATCAGGTCGTATGTTATCAAAATCAGCTTACGAGAAGGAGCTCATGACACTTGTGTTGGCAGTACAACATTGGCAGCCGTATTTATTGGGTCGACGCTTTGAGGTACATACCGATCAGCGTAGTTTGAAGCAATTACTATCCCATCCTTTGACAACACCAGCACAACAGAATTGGGCAACAAAGCTTTTAGGCTTTGATTTTGAAATTGTTTACAAAGAAGGGACGAATAACCGTGCGGCTGATGTTCTATCTCGGCGGGATGAGGACTTAAGTTTGGCAGCCATCTCTGTACCGCAATGGGTTGATTGGGCGCAGCTTCGGGCAGCGGTGCAAGGTGATCCAAACTTGGCTAAAATTGTGATTAATCTATCACAAGGCCTTCTGGGACCCTCACATTATATAGTGGTTCGGGGTATCCTCTACTACAAAGGATGACTGGTTTTACCTAAGGGCTCTTCTTGGATTTCGAAATTGATTTATGAGTTTCATGCTACCCCTTCGGGTGGTCACTAAGGGGCTTTTAGGACTTACCGGCGGCTGGCTGCAAATATTTATTGGTCGGGCATGATGCGGACAGTGACCGAGTTTGTGGCTGCCTGTGAAACATGTCAAAAGAACAGGTATGAGACGAAATCTCTGGCGGGGTTGTTGAGCCCCCTTCCAATTCCTGTGTGGGAGGATATTATTATAGATTTCATAACGGGGTTGCTCTGTTCCGGGGGAGTAGATTGTATATTGGTGGTAATTGATCGTTTTTCAAAGTATGGTCATTTCTTGGATTTAAAGCACCATTTTTCTGCCAAAACTGTAGCTGAATTGTTTGCCCGCGAAGTAGTTCGCCTTCAAATCATGGTATCCCGATTTCTATTGTCTCGGACAGGGATCCAGTTTTCCTTAGTTCATTTTGGAAAGAGTTATTTAAGCAGGCAGGACTACATTGAAGATGAGCTCCGCATATCATCCTAAAAGGGATGGACAATCTGAGGTCCTAAATAGGTGTGTCGAAACATATCTTCGATGTTTTACGTTCGAACGCCCGAAAGGTTGGGGCACATGGCTGCCTTGGGCAGAATTCCACTACAACACTGTTTTTCAGTCTGGGGCGGGAACTACTCCTTTTGAAGTAGTTTATGGGGTACCTCCTCCGTTACTCGTGCCTTTTCTTCCCGAAGAAGTACATCTGCAAGCTGTAGCTGATTCCTTGAGGGAGAGGGATGAAATATTGAAGGATCTACGGAGACATTTGGAAAGGGCCCAGCAACGTATGATCTGGTAGGCCAATAAGCATCGCCGCCCTCTCGTGTTTGAGGCAGGGGACAAAGTATTTCTGAAATTTAGACCTTATAGTCAAATGACACTGTTCTCAGGAAGGAATCCAAAGCTCGCACCTCGGTATTTCAGGCCATTTGAGGTGGAGGCGAAAGTGGGGAAGGTTGTGTACCATTTGAAATTGCCAGCAAATTCCAAGATTCATCCGGTCTTCCAAGTTTCATTGTTGAAGCCTGCTATTGGGACAACAGTGGCGTCGTCAGACTTGCCCAAAGATTTGTTAGCTATGGATTCCCCATTTGTGCATGCACGGGTGTTGGCGAGGCGTATCGTATAGCTGGATGGTAGTCAAGTGGAACAGGTGCTAGTTGAGTGGCATGGCTTGAAGGAGGATGAGACCACATGGATGGATGTTGTGGACATGAAGGGCCAATTTCCAGATTTCAGCCTTGAGGACAAGGCTGCTTCGAGGGAGGGAGTAATTAATAAAGATACCCGATTCGTGTATACCCGCAGAAAGAAGACAGCAACGGGCCTGAGGGCCTGGTTTATTTATATTATTTCTTAATTAATGATTAGAATAATAAGGGCCTTGTTCATGGGACTTAATTAGACCTAGTAGTATTTATACTTGATGTTAAACCTAGTAGACACTCTTTTTGATCATTATTTTACAGCAACGTTAGTTGTGGCGGATTATTTCGTGGCCTCAGTTGAGGATTTACTCTTTCGTTTTCTATATCGCTCTTGAATCACCTTCACTCTATCAGAAGTGCATTTATTTATCGGAATTATTTATGTCCCAAAGGAATGCATGTTCTGAAATGCAAAGCTTTCAGCAATATATGTAAGTAAAGTTCTTCAACCAATTTATTGCATCTCCAAAAATTTTGTTGTATCAAATCTTCATTGTTTTACACTGACATATATTCTTGGCCATTTCGGTGATTTCATTAAATTATTCTGTGCGGATGAGATTGGGAAAATTAGGAGTAATCTTGGGAAACTCTTAGCTAGCTTCGACGAGGATGGAAACATTTGTATTTAATCCAACAATTCCCTTTCCCAGCTTCGGAGTGCCAAAAGATCCAATCTTTCAGCTTGATCAGGGAAGAAGAAACACCCCTTTTGATGAACAAGATTGATGGATCCGGTGGTTCGCCTGTGAATTTGAGGGAGTAGTTCGGTAAACAATGGTGTGATGTACAGAGTGGCTTTTGGAAGGAAGTACAACTAAAGAGAATATGGGAAGAAGTTTTTTATGCTTATCAGGGAAGTTATGCAGCTGATAGGAAGGTTATTATTGAAGAATTTATTCCCCGTCTTTGGTGGATTGATTGTGTTAATGGCTTCCACAGTCTAAGTTGAAAAGGTCGCCGCTAGAGTCGACGAATTCTTAGAGGGAGATGTCCAATAACACCTTGATGATGATGATGAAGTGATCAAGGATGAAAGCAAAGTGAACTTTGTTGACATTCTGCTTAACATTTGGAAGGATAATTCCACAATGTTACCTTTGATAGAACTAGTATAAAAGTAATTATTCTGGTGATGGATGATTGGATTAATGGGTTCTCTTTTTCTTTGATGCACTTCAAACAATAAGTACACTGCTTCACATTCTTTTTTATTGAATTAGTGGAAACTCTTAGATAGCTCTGACGAGATGGATACATTTGTATTTGATCTTTATTGTTTTGCCTCGTTATTACCTATGTATCATAAATTTTCTTGGCTGACAAACATCACTAATTACATCATCTCTCCATCAAATATTAGATGACTGATCTTGTAGTATTCTTAGGAATAGAGAATGATGTTGGAAATTTGGTTATTATTTGTTCATTAAATAGTTAGAAGGGGGTTTGAGGTTAAGAGTAGCAGTATAGTTGATATCACAATTTGAAAATGTATATACTTCGTTTTTTTCTATTTGCATTTATTAATTAATGGTGTTTTGCAAAATTTCAACAATAATTAGTTGTTGCTGAGAAAATGAAGTCTTAAATTAATGAATGGTCTAATTAATTCAAAAAAATGACCTAATTTTAAAGAGTAATCTAATTATTTCTACAGAGTGATATCAATTTACAAATTGCATACAATTTATTTTTTTCACAATACGTGACTTCATTTTCAGAAAATTAGAGTCTAAAATCAAAGAGTGATCAAATTCATTATAAAGAGTAACCCAATTAATTGAAAAAAGTAATCTTCATTTTCAGAAAATCAGAGCCTAAAATCAAATAGTAACCCAATTTATTATAAAAAAGTAACACAATTAATAGAAAAAATTAACCTTATTAACCAAATAGAACAAAAAATAAACAAATCACAGTCTTAAATCAAAGAGTAACTCAATTCATTATAAAAAGTAACTCAATTAATAGAAAAAAATATTCTTATTGACCAAAAAGAACAAAAATAAACAAATCATAGTCTCAAATCAGAAAGTAACCCAATTGATTATAAAAGGTAACCTAATTAATAGATAAAAATAATTTTATTGACCAAAGAGAACAAAAAATAAACAAATCAAAAAGAGTAATCCAAAACTTATTCATAGTAACTCAAATCATTATAAAAAGTAATAATCCAATTAAAATAAAAGAGTAACCTAAAAATGTTGATCAAACAAAAAAATTTATAAACAAATCAACATAAAAGAGTAATCCAAAAATTTATCAATAGTATCCTAATTTATTCTGAAAAAGAGTAACAATTAAACTTCTTTCATAGCTTTGTCATAGATTCTGCTAGCCTAAATAATTTTTTGAGCCGACAATATGCTGTCCTAGGGAGGCCACCATTATCAAATCTTACCATAACTTGTTCAACTTTTAAGCATTTATAGATAGATCCTTGAGACAGTTACAATTGTGGAATTTTTTTTACCACATAATGACCAACACAAGTCCAATTTGAGAAAATTCTCCAGCAAATATTGGAATCACATGATCTACTGAAAATGATGGAAACTACGTCACCCTTGTAAACCAAGCCAGCTGTAAATTCTTCTTTAATACTTATTATAGACTAATTAGTTTCTATGCTATCATAAATGTCTCCTCAAGTTGTTTATCATCTCGCTTGGGCTGCAGATGGAAGCGGCATTCTGCTGATAGCAAACAATAGTGGGAAGACTTGGGTTCGTGATAAAGCAGCCGACGACATTGCTTCCAACCTTTATTCTATAAAGTAAGCGCACACATGAAACGTCCTATAGAAGGAACGACCTTAAATCTACTGAAATCGATCGACTCAAGGACTCACCTCGTGAAATTCGCAAGAAATGGAAGGGGCAGCGGTGGGGCATAATTGCGTGCGATTGAAGTCAGTTCAGCTTCGGAGAATACGGTGTGGCGGTGGCTGAAATTTAATGACAATGGCGTCCATTATGGGTTGGTTTATGGGGTTATCACTTAAGAAGACACACTTCTCTGAAAGGAGTGCAGGAACTTCTGGTTCTGGATAAGCGCAAGTTCACTTGCAGAACATGTTGCCAATTCAATTATATACGCATACACGTTCGTGTGTGACAACGACACGGCGTTCGTGATTCCGGCAGCTTAGACAACGGCGTTCGGAACTGGTAGTTGTAGCGCCGGACCACAACAGCGTGGACGACGGCGCTTCAAATTTATGGCGGTATATCCACAAATTCTAATACTCCTCTCTCAGTCTCACATAGAGGTTCAGCGTGAAATGTACACAAGTTGAATTCCTGTTACATTTTTTGTATTTCATTGGTGTTTCACAATATAAAAAACTATACCCTACAAATGACCATTAAACTCTTGGGGCAAATATTGAATTTTTGATTGTTGTCAATTACTTAATTCGTGGAACAGTAGATGAAACACCATTGTGAAACAGGTGATCTCATTTGCAATTTACATGTTGACTTGAACCCGTTATCTTACGTATTTTTATAAAAAATCTTGTTCCACAAAAATTAAAAAAAAAAAAAACTCCCCACCCTAGTGTTTGTCTCTATAATATGTGTAATTTTTTTTAACATAATGCAGTTTTAAAATTATCAACTAAATCGTATGATATGTATGCTTATATTTTTAAATAAGATCAATTTTTACATGTACTTGGTAATGACAACGTGTATGGTAACACGTGGGTTACTGGTACCTATTTAATATTCATTTATTTTATGTACATTAATATTTTTAGATGCTTAAATTAATACTTTAATTAAATGAGGCAAAGACATTGCTGAGACCACACATTTATTGGCCTACTATGTGAGACGGATTATCCAGTAATCCAATTAAATAAAGTTAAAGGGCTTGTTAGGTAGTTATCAAATTAGAAAATTGAAAAATTAATTATAAAAAGAATTTTTAATTAAGCTCAAATTTATATATATATATATATATATATATATATATATATATATATATATATATATATATATATATATATAAATATAATAGCAAAGTGTTTAATGCTATTTTAGGTAGGTTTTTTCCGTGCGGAGCCTTTTTCTAAAAAGATAAAATATACATATTTTTTAGTGGATAACTAAAATGACAAAATACATTTTTTATCAACGAACGAAGAGAGTATATATATTGTTCATTTGTTTAAATAATCACTTACTGTGAATTTGTATATTGGTTTAAAGCCATAAAATTATTATAAATTAAATATTTTATAGTGGATAACTAAAATGACAAAATACATTCTTTATCAACGGACGAAGAGAGTATATATATTTTTCATTTGTTTAAATAATCACTTACTGTGAATTTGTATATTGGTTTAAAGCCATAAAATTATTATAAACTAAATTTTTTCAGGTAGTGAAATGAAAATATAAACGGGAGAAAACATTCCTAAAATAGCATTACGCATTTTGCTATTATATTTAGCATTGCACATTTTGATATAGATATCCTTGTGAATCACCCTAGAATACTTGTCATAATATGGAAAACCGGTGAGAAGCATTCATATAAGACTATTGGATATCGTTTTATATTTCTTTAATCAGCTATCATCTTTAGTAAGGATGTTATTGTTTTTTATTCTAATAATTAATTTACACAAAAAATGCATTAAAATCTAAAAATAAAATACTAATTAAACATGAAAAAACAGAGTTGTTTGATTCAAATTTAGGTACGAGAGAATCAATCAAGATGCAACTGATTATGATTGAAAAGTATGATGTATTATTTAGTTAATGAAAATGATTAATAATTTTTTTACTTATTTACCGGTATTTGATTCATAGATAAACTAATGAAGAGATATCATAATACACCATCCACTAATAGATATATTTATTTTAAATCAGAGTTTTATGCTCTATATGTACTAATAATCTCATAGTTATTGATTGTATCTATGAACTTTGAACATGAGATCTAAGAGAATTACATTCTAAAACACCTCAAACCTTCAGTGTTAAATGCAACACTAGGGTGATGTTTAATTTGGGGTTATGTGAGGTTTGAAAACTATGAATAATCATTCTATATTTGTTTTGGATTTTAAGTAGGGTAGGTTTTAACTTTATGTTAAATCAATGTATTAATTTATTTAAGAAGTTAAATATAGGCATGTAAGCGAACCAAGCCGTTCGTGAACTATTCGAGTCTTGGTTTGATAAAATATTCGTTCGAGCTTATTCGTTAACGTTAACGAGCCAAACCAAACTCAAAATTTGAGTTCGAATAGTTTATCAAACCAAACTCAATCTTAAGGGTATTCGTTAACAGGCTCGTTAATGGCTCGCGAACGCGTTCATAAATTTTATTATTATATTTAAGTATTATATATTATCATTTATTTATTATTATTTAATTAAATATTTATTTTAAAAACACAAATATGATAATAGTTTACGTGAATATTATTTAAATATTTAAATATGTCTTTTTAATTTTATTATTATCTTTTGTTGGTTTGTTTATTAACAATTATGAAAAACATTAACTATTCATGAACAAAATATATTTTTAATGTCTACGAACAAAAATATTTATATATTATGGACAAGCATTCATAAAAAAGTTATCTAACATGTTCGTGAACACGTTCGTGAGCCTTATCAAACAGTCTTAGTTCGAGCTCAAGTTCGATATATTTTTTTCTCGACGAGGTCGAGCTTGGGCTCGAGTTCGATTATTCCTTAACAAACGATACTCAAACTTAATAGTATTCAGCTCGACTCGATTCGATTATATCCCTAGTTAAATGAGAGAGAAGAGATAAAGAGAGAAAGTGTATTAATTGAGGAAAGAATGTAGTAGGTATATATAAGGGTGATTTTTAAAATTTGAATGTGGGGTTTGAAATCAAAAACCCGAATTTAAAACCCAAAAATGAATTTTAATGTACTCTCTCCGTCCCATTTCAATTTTTACATATTTCCAATGTGGGTGTCCCATTTCAATCTTTACATTTTCCTATTTAGTAAGTGGACCCACACAAATTAATTATTTCCCTCTCCATTGGCCCACATATTACACTAATATATGTACACACTTTATATTAAAATATTATCTCTCTCACCTAATTATATATTAAAATACTATATTCTTTAATCTACGTGAAAAATTAAACATAAAGTTTAAAACGGAACCGAAGAAGTATAAATATTTTTTCAATTTTTTTATTCCTACCTCTATTATACAATATCATTGTAAAAATCACCCTAGAATAGTTATCATAACTAACGTAAAATCGGTGAGAAGCATTCATCATTCATGTAAAATTATTGGATAAAGTTTTATATTTATTTAATCAGTTATCATCTTTAGTAAGGATGTTATTGCTTTTAATAAATAATTCATTACCAAATCTTATTAAAATATTACTCCGTCTGCTATTAACGTATTCATTTGTTTTTTTACGTAGATTGGTGAAAGGTCACCGTTTGCCTTTTGTATTTGGATTAAGAAGTATTATTATTTTATATATAGTGGATATTTGTATTAGTAATGGGTGGTGGACCATATGTGGGGTCCTTAACTAAAAGGGTGAAAATGATGACATTTGAATATGATATCCAATGTGAAATGAAAAACTTTAATGGGATAGATATAATATTATTTTATATATATAATGAGTAGTTAGATTAGCAGAGAGTGTTGGACCATGTACGACATCCATTTGTTAAAAATATAAAATGAATACCTCATCAAGGGTATATTATTTTTATTTATCTGACAGCTAGTTTTATGACACGGTATCACACGTTTTTCTGTTAATTATTATTATTCACCTATAAAAATGGCTAAAATTAAAACCCCACCAAAGATTTCCAATTGGTCATAAGGATAGCCATCTACCCTCCACATTGGATGCCATATGCCTTTATCCACCACCACATGCAACCATATAACAACTAACTAGCTAGTGACCACCATCAACAATTAACAACTCACAACACTCTGTCATACCATATTCTCCACCTCCATCCTCTAATCACAACCCAACAGCCCGCCGGAGAATGCGGTCGTCGTACCTTTCCGAATGCATGTCGCCGTCGTGCGTCCCCGTGCACGAAGACCACTACACTCGGATTCAGGCCGGTCACGACCACAGGCGTCGGAGACTGAGGAAGCTCTTCCGGAAGATCGTGAACGAGAGCCGGAGGAGCATCTATGGGCCCACCAAACCTCTGACCTTTCAGTACGACGCCGTTAGTTACTCCCAGAACTTCGATGAGGGATGCCACGTGGAGGATGAGTACCCCCGTGTGGTGTCTGCAAGTCTTTCCAGATTTCACTTGGTACCTACATCACATTGTACATAATAATTATTATTATTATTATTTCTTAATAAAATAATTAATATATTTTGGTTCATCTGTTTTTGAGATCAATTTCAGAGAATGTGTGGTCATTTATTAATTTTCAATTATTCGGATGATTTTACACACGACTTATTCACAAAGTCGGACAAACTGTCAATTAGAACAACTGTAATTTTATTTTGCTCTTGTGATTATATCTAATTGCTATAATGTAAAAAAGGGGAAATTTTGGAATTAAAGCTTTGTTAATAATATACCCCAATTAGAGCATCTCCAAAAGATTATGTATAATTTGAAGAGTATTTTAGGTAATTAAAGAATTTTTAAAATTTAGAGTGATGTATTTTTATTATCTCCAATAATTTCTTTATATTTTTTCTCTTCCCAATACTTATTTATTACATTTATTTTTTCCCCATATTTTTAGAGTATAAAATCAAAGTGAAAGAACCATTATGCATTATAAATATTAAATATTAAATAATAAATAATCAATTGAAAATATCAAGAAATTAAAGTGTTGGAATTGGTGAAAAATTCAATCATTAAATTTTAAAGAGTTGGGTTGGTTCTTCAAATTTAAAAAGGCAAAATCATTATATAAAAAATTTTGTTGTTTTAAAGAGGCTATTGGAGAAATATTTGTGTATGACTCTTTAAAATTTACATTATTTATCATTTCTATATATACTTACAAATTCTATTTATCTTATAGTATGAAAATTATACTTCCTCCATCCCATAATAACCTTCATATTTACTGTTCTATGTTATTTTAAAAAAAGTTGATTTTTTGACCAAATTTATTAACTTTTGATGGTATTTTAGTATTTTTAATTAGGAAAAATAAATAAAGTGTAAAGTAATGTTATAAATATGAAAAATGAGTGATAAATTTTAAAATGGCAAAGTCTACTGTACCCGATTGTTAAAGTCCAACCGGTTCAATTTTGACTCGTTGACTCAGGTATTTGTATTGTATTTAGTCCATATGGGTCATTAATTCATTCCATATTCCTCGCTCTCTCTCTCTCCTGCCTATTCTCTCGTTCTTATCCTCCATTTCTATTGGTTCTTCCTCCGTCGTTTTCCACTGGTTTTCCCTCCATCTTCATCTCTTTCTCACTCGTCTCTTCTCTACCCCAACAGTAATTCTCCACACACAGTATCTGATTCTCCGATTATCCACACACATTAACGCTAGATTTGCCGCGATCTTCTAAACATTGAAGGCTGGATCTGTATCTTCAATGGATGATCTGATTCGAGAATGAAAGTCTAACACTGATGAGTCGATCCGCCTCTGAAACATCTGAAGGCTGTAGATTTGATTCAGTCGATCCGATTATACAATTTTTAGATCTGATTTAGTGAATCCGACTATGACATTTTTAGACATTGTTCAGTGCTCAATTGATTGTTCTTTTATTTTTCAATTTGTGGTGATCTTAATGTTCGTTGAAAAGTGAAATTGTGGTTTTATTGTATAAATGTATAAAATTTTATTCTTAAATGTAACTTTAATTTTTTATATAAAAAGTGTATGAATTTTTTTTTTAATATAAATTTTCATATATTAACTGTATTGGATGTTATTTAATAATGTATATGTTTTCCTCAATAAATATCTTATTTGAAAAAAAAAACATTGATATTATATTTATCAATATTTTCACCATATATGTATTAATAATAGTTATACATGATAGTATAAAACATTATACATTTTAGTATAAGATGTAATACATTAGATTAGTATAATTTAGTTTAATTTAGTTAAATATTTAAATGTGTATTTAAAATATAATAAAATACCAGTTTTAATCTGTAAATTGAATAAAAAATAATATTTGTCAATATATAAAATCATAAAATTTTAATAACAAAAGTGTATAGGTTATAATTTTATAGTGTATAAGTTTTTCTTAATTAATGTATACTTTATTACTCACCTGTCCCATTAAAGTTGTTATAATTTTTTTGGGTACGGAGATTAAGGAATATAATAATTTAATGTAAAGTGAAGTAAAGTGAAGTGAGAGAAATAATATTTAATGTGTAGTGGGTAGTTGTATTAGAGGTGATATGTAGGGCCCATGAGAATAGATTAATTGTTTTTATATGGGTCCCATGTATTAAAAAGGAAATGTGTCAACTTTAGTGGGACAAACCAAAAAGAAAAGTGTGTCAACTTATATGGGAAGGATGAAGTATTTTTTATTCATTAATTTGTAATGTTATACATTAGTACAGAAAGTATAATACAATTGTAAATGCAAACATATACATTAATAAAGTATAACTAATACAGTCATTAAATTTTATTTTATTATTAATATGTTCATTCATATTTGATTGTGCATTAAAATTCAATTCTCTTGACATGTGGATTTAATTAGTTTCAACTAATTGCAGTTTTGATTTCATCAATTCCAATCAATATCACCATTCATTTAGCTTAGTACATCTTCTCTCTTTCACTCTAGAAGCTACACCCATTTTATTTGCATAGATTTGAGGAATCTGCAAAGGATTGAGCAGCGTCCAGTGAGGGACGGAGGCAGCGTGCAGAGGTAAAGTTCGAGATATGAGGAGATGGAGGCGGCTTGAGTAGATCTGAGAATTAGGAGTCATCGCGAAGGTATAACATTGAACGGAGGCAGCGCGGAGGAAGGTATTGGAGGCAGAATTGAAGGTGGAGGTGGGGGACATCTGTCGACGGAAGCGAAGAAACCTGTTGTAGCGGAGAGGAGAGGAAAACGTGGAATGAATGGGATGAATAGGAATAATAACGTCAGCAAGCGAGTTCTTAGAATTTATATATTGATCCATTTTAAATATGGATCCTATTATTTGTATACATGATTGTACATTAGACCAACTCTTTAAAAATAAAGTAACTTTTGAGGTTATTAGATAAAGTTTTAAAAATTAAATTCTGGTATTTTTATATACTTAGATTTTAAAAACGAGTCAGTTATATATATAGCCACAAACTCTAGAAAAAATGTGTAAATTTTTGTGAGATATACGGATGAAATAATGTATATTCTTAGGTTGTGTTTGAATTGAGTCATTTTAAATTCAATGGATTTGAAAATGAGTGGATTTTAAATCAATTCATTTGAAAGAATTTCAAATCCATAACTCAAAAATTATTTTTAAAATAAAATTCTATATATAATAAATAAAAATAATAAAATTTTATTATATTAAATATTAAAATTTAAAATTTTATTAAAAATAATTTTTTTGAGAGGAAACTCTACCACCCAACCTACCCCACCACCCCCTTCTACCCCCCACCACAAAAAAATTTTTTTTTATAAAATTTTAAACTTTTATTTAATATAATAAAAATATTATCACCCAACCCTACCCCCTCACCCAACACCACCCTCCACCCCAAATTTTTTTATAAAAAATCTTTAAATTATAATATTAAAAAAATAAAATATTACCACCCAATCCTACCTTCCTATCCATCCATCCATCCCACCCCCGCTCACCAACCCCCCTCCCACCCACCAAGAATTTTTTTAAAAAAATTTAGATTTTAATATTTAAAAATAAAATCTAAATTTTATTTTTAATTTTTTTTGGGTGGGGTATGGTGGGGGTGGTGGCGGGGTGAGTTGGGTTGGATTGGTGGTAATATTTTTATTATTTAAATATTATAATCTAAAATTTATAAAAATTTTTTTGTGGTGGGGGTGGAGGGGGTAGGTTGGGTGGTAATATTTTTATTATTTAAATATTAAAATCTAAAATTTTATTAAAAAATTTGGGGGGTGGGAGGTAGGTAGGGGTAGGTTGGATGATATTATTTTTATTATTTAAATATTAAAATCTAAAATTTTATTAAAAAAAAATTTTGGGGGGTGGGGGTGGTGTTGGTTGGTAATATTTTTATTATTCAAATATTAAAAATCTAAAATTTTATAAAAAAAATTTTTTTTTTTGGAGGTGGGGGGTTGGGTAAGGGGTAGGTTGGATGATAGAGTTTAAAACATAAATAAATAAATATATATATATATATGTATTTTTTTAATTAATTTATTAATTTTATATATTATTTTTATATATTAATATATCAATTACACAACAACAGAAGAATTTCAAATGACACGGTTTCAGTGAGGATTTGAAATACATTTAAAAACAACTAAAAAAAATTCAAAATGAATGATTTGAAATCCATTAATTTAAAATATTGGATTTATAAATCCATTGATTTCAAATGTCATCCAAACATAATGGAGGGATTTGAGAGAAAAATTTATAAATCCTTACTCAAATTCTTCCATCCAAACACAACTTTAGCTATTCTTATTTGTATACGGGAACTATAATCCATGAAACTGAATCGCATACATCTTTGCAATATTGGACACACTTTGTATTCTCAAACTTAGCAATATTGGACACACTTTGTATTCTCAAACTTAATTAATGAGAAACGATTACGTACATACATACACCCATATTCCCCTTCAAAATCTTAGTAACCTCAATAGTCAACAAGGGCTCAAATTTGGGAGTTAGTGCAATGGCAAATAATTAATTATATAAAAAAAATTAAGAGATAAATAAAAAGTAACAATATTTAATTAAAAAGTAATTTTCAGGTTAATAAAAAAGTGCAAGTGAATTATTTATAAACAATTTATAGTTTAAATAAAATGTGATAATATTCTTTGATTAAACAATTATTACTAGATCTAAGAAAACATATACTCCCTCCGTCCCGACGTAAGAGGGTCATTTGTTGTTTGACACGTAGATTAAGGAGTATTATTATTTAATGTGTAGTTGGTAGTTGTATTAGTAGGAATATGGGCCCCATATTTTAATTGTATTAGAGGAGGTGTGTGGGTTCCATGTGTGTAAAAAAGGAAAGTGGGCCCTTTGGGTAGGACAATCAAAATAGAAAAATGACCCCCTTATCCTGGAACGGAGGGTGTATAAAAATTGTCGTGTGATGGTCTCGTATAAGTTTTGTCCCTGCAACATTTAATTTCTTATTCTAAGATCTTCTAATTTTAATTAATTTGATTTGAGACTAGAACTCTCGTTTAATTTCGAAATCGATTCGGACTCTATGTGTAGACTAGTTAGATTCACCGTATAAAGTTTAATTAATTAGACGCATATTTTTTTCAAAAATAAAAAGTAAAAATTGATCAGCTCCTTTTGCATGACCTCTGGTGTTTGTCTCTCGTAATTTTTTATAAGTAAATAGTAAATATTAGTTGTTAGTATAGTTAATAGTTAGTTTACCAAGTACTCATACTTTTCATTTCTCCAATGTTTTTTATAACTTCCCACCTTATTTGTTCCCAATAAAAATCAAATATGGTCACTCACTTTATCTTTCATACTTTCTTAGTAGTTGTTTCATTCGATATCTTCTTTGAAGTGATAATTTCCTGAGGCTTGGTAGATGAAGATTGAGTTTTCTTAAACTTGCTTTCAGTTCTCAAACACATTTCATTATAAAACTGTGGGTCATTATAATAATACAGCTAGCTAGTTATAATATACTACCGCATATGTCACAATACTCACCAAAAAAAATTATAACCGACGGATTAATTTTACCAATAAATTGATTTTACTGTGTAATATGTTACCAACAAAAATTATATTTATTTTTTAGTAACGAAATACCAACAAATTTAATCAAGTGTTTAATCTCTATTGTAATTTTCCAATGAATTACCAACAAAAATATTTAGCAATAGTTTTGAATTTGATAATAATTTATCAAGTGCTATCATTTACCAATGGATTTTATAGTTAATCCGTTATAAACAATTTACCTTTTTAGTGATTAGATGACAGGTAAGAAGCAAAAAAGAGAATCTCTGCATCCTAAGGCAAATATAAAACGAATGAGAGATATAAAATATAACAACCATTGTGTAACAGGCATCTAGTTTGTCACTCTATTGCCCATGAAGCTACATGTACCCACCCGTGTGTATATATATATATATATATATATATATATATATATATATATATATATATATACTTGTATAAATCGAGTTTACGGTGTAAATCCAGATTTGTGAGAAGAGACTAACTCATGTGTTAAATGATTATCTCATTTAAAAATGAGTCATGTGTTAAATGATCATCTCATTAAAAGTTTGAACTTGTAGAGAGGAGAATCGTTTAATATTTAATCAGGTTACAGTATTGTTAGAGTGCAACCTGATTAAGTATTAAACGATTCAACTCTCTATTAGCTTAATCTTTTAGAAGAGGTGGTCGTTTAACATGGTATCAGAGCCATGGTTAACAAAAGTCCAGAATTCGAACTTCACCGTCATCCATTTATGAGAAAATTCCACATGCTATGCTAGGCCTAGACTCTGATACCATACTAAATGTCCACCTCATCTAAAAATTTAAACTGATAGGAAGGGTAATTGTTTAATACTTAATCAAGCTACACAAATTACACTATAACATCATATATAGATAGATAGAGTAAGGATGGGTGATTTGAGGTTGGTGGATACAGCTCCTTGATAAGTAATATACAATAAATCATATTTAATTGGTAACAAATTAAGGGTGATGAATAGATGATTTGTTTGAAAATGCAAATCAATTAGTATGTTTAGGGATTGAGGCATGTATGCTCTTACAGGATTAGCAGCTGACATCAATCCACACCTACCGGTTGCAGTTGCTGCTTATATACAACTCCACTGCCATTTCATTTTTCCTGTAAACATTAATTAATTAAATTAAGCCTACCTTAATTTGTTGAGTAGGTAACTTGTGTCACTGTGTTATACATGATACCTCTTTCTTAATTATGGATTGAAAAAATAAATTTAGGAGTTAATAGACCATGTTACACATGTTAAAATTATGGGGAAAATATCACATTTGGTCCCATAAGAATTTCTTCAGTTCAATTATAGTCCTGTAGGAATACATTGGTCTCATAGCTAGCAGTTTTGGTCCCATAAGAATATTATAATCATAATTTTCGAAAATTTTCATCCCAAATTAACTTATATTATTATAAACTACCAGATTTATATTATTTTCTATCTTTCAAAATAGACATAGTCCATTTTGGTCTTATTAATTGTTTAAAATATTTTGTTAACTATTAACAGATTTTGATGAAAAATTTTTATGGGACTAAATTTGCCAGTTTTGGGACATTTTTGACATTGAACAATTTTTACGGGACTAAATCTGAAATTATCCCTAAAATTATGGGAAATATCACAATTGGTTCTTTAATTATAATCAATTCTAACTTTCAATTTTGATCATTTATGGTTCAATTTTAGTTTTTATGAAATTTGATTCATGAACGTTAAACACCCACACCAAGCATGCATGGCCAATGACCATTTATATTTTTCATTGGTTGCGGCTATTTACACCCAAACTTTATGTAAGGTACCCCATTATTAAATGTATCCTATTAAAATTAAAAAAACATAAGTATAACTTACTAAACATACACCATTTTAGATCCTTTTACCCTTTTAATAATTAAACTCAAACTTTTTAATTAAAATTCATCTCTTTCAAAGACGAAAAGAAAAATCTCTCTAGAAATTGTCAACAAAAAAGGAGAACGATCGCGAACAGAAAGAAAAGGAGAAAATGAAAGAACGGAATTCAGTCACTCCTTACGATCAAATCTAACTCCAACCATTTCAAAAACTCTTGTATGAAGTTTTTCATTGATCATCACTGCGACATTTTTTTTTCATTATTTTTTATTGCTTTTGTGAATCCATTTCTATATATTTCTTGTATTTTTCTCAGGGAATATTATTTGTATTGATTTTGCTCAAATACCACCATTTATTTTTGCATGTGGAATTACTAGTAACATCAATTTTTTTTCTTACAGTTATTTCTTTTGTTAGGGTTCATTTTTTTTAACTGTGTTCAAATTTTAATCTACTGATATAGATTGGGCATTATATTAGTAATTATTATTTTCATGAATAATGAGGCAGAGTGTTTCATTTTATTACATGTGAGTGTGTGTTGGTGTTCTTGATCTGATTTGCTTTTGATTCCTTCAATCAATTATTGAGGTACATATAAAAATCTTCTTGATGGTACGCATTGGGGTAAAAATAAATTAAAAATATTAATTAATAATTAATGTAAAGATATTTATATCTTAACAAATAGGGATATTTTAATTTTATATATTTGTAGGATACATTTAATAATATCGGAAGTTTGAAGTGGCGCCCTTTTTAATTCCTATTAACTATATAAGGTATCCCTTGTCAAGTATAATGGGATGACCTAGTGGATTTTAGTCAAATATATCCTATTTGTGTATTTATTTACATTAAAATTTATTCAACTAAAAAAAATAAAAGCAATCAGCATATAATGAACCCCCATCTAATATTACTTTATAGTCTATTTTATAACTAAAACAGATCACACTATTCTCTCTAAATCAACAAAATCGGTAAATAATATTTTTTCAATCCCACAAAATCTTTTACATTTTTATGATGTATTTATTCTACAAAATTCTTCACACCTAAAAAAATGAAACATCATTTTATTTAACAAGCTCAAAAGTTAATTTAATTTCAAATTTGTCACTCATTTTTCTCATACATATATGCCATTACTTTATCATTTTTATACATAAAAATACTACAATACCCTCTATAGTTAATCAAATTGGTCAAAAAGAACAACTTATCTTAAACAACGTGGAATAAAAAACTTGAAGCGTTTTGTGGTATGTATCACTTTTCTTAAACTGAGGTGGAATGATAATAGTGAGTATATTATAATTACCTTGGTTGTGCAGGTGTTTTTGGTAGTGTTTCAAAGTGAGGTGCAGGGGTGCTTAGTTGAAGCTGAATTGAGGCATTCAGATCTGTATCAACACTCACTACATCCTTTGTGCCATAAGCCTGTTGAATCATATATATTACAACTTACAAGTAACACCACAATACTAATTAAGGTTATAAATCCAACATTAATTAACATATATGTACCTTTTTGTACAATTCCATGTTTTCTTGTTCAATGAGTTTAACCTTGTTATAGAGTTCCACATTCTCCCGATGGATGAAACTACCCTGCAAAATCAATTCAATTATTTTCCATCTTGTATTAATTACAACTTCCACTAAATAATTCATCATCAATCATTCCAACCAAAATACCTGTCTACTATGCTCTTCAATCTCTTCTTTTAATACATTTTCCTGTGAAACCAGAACATTGGTAAATGGAGAAAGAATCGGAGAAAATATCAAAATTCATCCTTTAAATATGATCGATTTCAATTTTAATCATTTTTTAATTTGCAGTTTTCAATTTTGGTCATTTTTTGTTGTCTTTTTTATTCAAATTTAGTCCTTTTTTTCATTTATCA
Organism: Pogostemon cablin; assembly: GCA_023678885.1. NCBI lineage: Eukaryota > Viridiplantae > Streptophyta > Magnoliopsida > Lamiales > Lamiaceae > Pogostemon > Pogostemon cablin. Next base: position 16,258,291 of record CM043000.1, read on the forward strand.
AAATTTAGTTCTTTATGTCATTTGTCCAATTTTGATCTAAATTCTAGACAAAAAAACCAAAATGGGACATAAAAATATCAAAATTGAGAATTACAAATAAAAAGAACTAAAATTGGAATTGATCACACTTTAATGACTAATTTTGATATTTTCCCTATATCTACATTAATCTAAAAGATATGTTAGTCATATAAATGACAAAAGCTCCTGCGCCCCGGAGACACGGTCCGTGTCCTCATGTGAACACAATCATTCTCCTCCCTATTCTATTTAAACCTATGTATTGATAGGGAGTTTAAATTGTAAAGGGGTACGGAAATTGCATAGGGCCACAGATCTAAATTCGTGTGCCCGGGCACACAAGAGACTCACTCCTTATAAACTATTATCCCCTTCAACCTGGGCATCACGAATGGCACACTCCGAGTGACAACATGAGCCCACCAACGGGGAGCCCCTTTATGCAGCCCGTCCATATAAATTGTTAGGCATATAAAATTAGGGGCCCTAACTTAAACTGAAACTTGGATCAAAACCCATCATTTATATGTCCTGCTTACAATGTGGAATCGATGTTGGGATATCGTAACAGTTTATGTATACCTTTTTCTTGCGTACACCTTGGTAACTCATTTCCAGCTTGTTCTCTAAACTTTGTAAGTCATCCACACTCAGCCCGTACAGTCCTTCTCCAAGCAATTTTCTGTCGATATATATATTATCTGATACGAATTTTTAAAAGTTTAAATTTTTCGATGAGGTTGTGTGCAAACAAGAATTGGACTTATACATATTCTACATATAACACCTTTAGCTTTTACAAGAATCTCTAGACCTTTAATCATTCCCAAACAATAGTATGATGATCTTTTTAATGCAAGTGTGTGTGTGTGTATATATATGTATGTAAGAAAGATTTTACCGATGTTCTTCCTGCAATTCTTGTAATTGTTGTCTTAAAGAAGCTGCCTCCCTTTGCCAAAACTAGAAATTTAAATTGCCCAAATTAAGCATGGTCTAGCTATATATATATACACTTTTGTGAGGGTGAACAACAATACACTCAAACTTTAACAAGCTTTCATATTTCTCAATGATCACTTCAAGAATTAAACTTTACAAAACATATCAATTTCAATTCAAGCTCACAACATGGATTCCTTCAAGAAATTTTTTTTTCTCAAATTATCTTGTAACTAAAGAAGAATATATAGTATTGCGTACAAACCATTGTACATACAACTTTGTGATTTATAACTTATCCTAATGGTTCATGACTTATTTTACTATGGTGGTTCATAACTTATGTTTGTATACCGTTTTTAAGTACAGATTTTGGTTTTGAAAATTTAATCTTATTTCCATTTGGATTTTGAAAAACCAAATTTATATATCACGCCTACCTCTATATTTATCTCTATATATAATAATTATTATTAATTCTCTACACATTTCTTATTCATCATTACCCACTTTTTACACATTGATTTGACATAAATTATATAATTCACAATATTTAAAAACTCAACAAACATATTATTATTACTTTTTTAGTATGTTTGTTTTGTGTTTATTTCGATTTCATAAAAGTAATAATGTATTAAACCAATGTGTAAAAAGTAAATAATAATATATGTATAAGAGAATATTAATTGATGTAAAAGAGTAGATGATAAAGAAATGGAGAAAAAATATTATTTGTGGAGAAATAAAGCATGATGTGTTGAAGATTTATATGGTTTGTAGATATAAATAACATTAATTTTTAAAATTTAAGTACGGATTTTAAAAACCTAAATTTGGATAATTAAATCAGAAACAAACACAACTTTAAAGATTAAATTATCCTCAAAATTCATTAAATTTAGTAAAAAAGTAAAAATTTCTTAAATTTCATGTATACATTGCCAACGCAAACTAATATTGGATGGAGGGGGCACATGAACCACAAGGCCTCAAGGATAAAAAAGTAAAACAAACTATATAAACTAAAGTAAAATAAACATGAATAAAAAAATAAAATTATTAATATATTTGAAAAGTAATATTAAACTCTAATAATAAAAATAAAATTTTAAAATAAAATAGTACATGCATGAATCATGATGAATCATATGGCGAAGAGCAAATTTCATCCTAACACAATTTAGCGACAAAAAATTTTCATCGCTACAATGAAAATTGGGCGATTGCACACATAATGTTGTCATAATTAATTAAGGTTATAGTTGTTTTGAGCTTTGAAAATCATGTTTTTAGTTTTTAAAACCCACCCATAATTTTAAAAATCACTTATATATTTCTATTAATAAAACCTATTTATCCTTGATTCACTTTTAATGCATTTTTCATTTATTAATAATATTTTCTTTCTTTCTCTCTCTCATTTTTTATTTCTCTTTCACATTAATTAATTAATACTTTATTTATATATATATATATATATATATATATATATATATATATATATATATATATATATATATATATATATATATATATATATATATATATATATATATCAGATCCATTTCTTACATATTAATTTAACATAAAATTAAAACATATTATAAAAAAAAAATGTACACACAAATTATCACACCTCATTGTTTTCAAATTCTACGTAACTCCAAAATAAAAGTAGTTTAAGGGTAGCTCTCTCAATTACTACTAACAAATTCGTAGTAAGATACTCCTTTATTCTATGATATATTTTTACATTTTTTATTTTCGTTCGTCCCACAATAAACTTCACCACTAAAAATAATAAAAAATCACATTAATATCCACCGTAAAATATATCTTTATTTCAAATTTACTACTAGACATAGCATATTTTATAATTTATTTAATATTTAAAAGACTATATTATTCTTTAATATTCAATAAAACTGATAAAAAAAACCGTTAATTTTCATATCTACTGTAACATTACATAATCGGTAGTAAGCCTGGTTAATTTTGGTCAAAACTCTATTAATAGATTTTTTTATTATAAATTTGTGGGTAATTCTCATATCCAAAATAAATAAATTTCTTTTTTAAAAAAAAACATAATTATGTGGAAAAAAGGAAGTATATGTTTTCACACAAAAACACACTCTCACACGTGTCACGATGAGGATTCTGAGTAGCTAGCCACTGATCATAACATAAAACAAGAGTGAAATTAAAAATTAAGTATTGAATCATACCTTAATCTCAGATCCCTGATTAAGCATTTGATGATGTTCTTCTTTGGCTTTATTGTAACGCTCAATTATTGATTTCATGCTACCAAATTTGGAAACACAACAAAAGGAAATTACTAAAAATCAAATGATCCACAAATATCACAGAGAATTTATAAGCTCTATCAATTATTCTGATATAGTGTATCGATCTACTTATCATGTCATTGTCAATTATTGATTGCTAGGGAGTATTTTTAAATTTAATTACTTATATATCATTTAACAACCAATGATCACATTTTTCTTATTTTATTTCTTTTATTTTTTTAATTATAAATTTACCCAAAATTTCAAATCAATATAACTTCTTTTTAAAAAAATAAAAAATCAAATCTAGTTTTGAAGTAACTTATATACATTAATCCTTTTTTAATCTTTAATTTAAAATTCATATAAACTTCATAATAAAAATCCGAACTTAAATTAAAAATAAAATTTTTATGTTTAAAAGTATATATTACTTTAATTAATTTTATTTATTTTGTAGAAATTATAGGTGCTACTCTCTTTTTATAATTAAAAGTATTTATTTATATATGTGTACCTCTATATTTTTTATATTATTTTTTAATAACTAATAATCTTTATTAAATTAAAATATGCACAACTATTGAAGTGGGCTCCCTGGACTCGATTTACAACTCTACTTTTACACTCATATTATTCTTGGTGAAGTGTTCTATGTGATTATTGTACTATAAAATTATCGTACATTCTTTTGTTTCATTTATTATTGGGAAAAGTATTGTGTGAGACCGAATCATGTAAGTTCTTACGTGAAATAGATAAAAAGTGATAATACATTAATGAAAAGTGATATTCAATTGATGAAAGTGATAATGGTGCGGTGAACTATTTCATGAACAATTTATATTATAAATAAAAAATGATAACATTTTATGCAAAAGTGATGATATTTTATAGTGAAAGTGATAATGATATGATCACTTTTTATTCGTTTCACGTAAGAGCTTACGTGAGACGGTCTCACAAGCCTTTACCTTTATTATTTTATCTTAGGGTTTAATTTACACCTTAAGAGTTTTATTATATTTTCACTCTTTTTTAATATAAAAATATTTTAATTATATTTTCACTCTTTTTTAATATAAAAATATTTTATTCTTGTGATTGGATACCTTTATCAGCTGAAGGAAGGAGGGAGTAATATATTATTTTATACCATAGATTGTAATTTTTACTTTTAGTGTTTAATATTAATTTAAATGTTATAACTCATGTCTTTTTATATTCATATGATCTTATAAATAAACTCAGTATATGCATATTATTAGGGCAGTCAATTTTACTGCAAAAATGAGGTAAAGTGATGGATAATTTGTTATTGGGTGAGGGTAGATAATACATGCACCAGCATGAAAATATTCAGAGAAAAGGTTGGGTATAGATTTTGTAAAATACCCAATTATATACCCATTCCAATTATCCGTTTATTTTTTTTATATAATTTTAGAGTTAAATTCATTTTTTGCCCTTTAACTAACATAAAATTCGATTTCTGTCCCAAAAAAGATAAACAGTTCAATTTGTTCCATAACTCATGGATTTGTTCAATTTTTGACCAATTTTCGCCGGAAAATGGTAATTTCACCAGAAAGCCACAATGCGCCTCACGTGAGGCTTCAATTTGGGAATTTCCAACAAAATTAGCTTAAAATTACACATTCGAGAGTTATGGGACAAAAGTAAAACATTTATCTTTTTTGGGACATATATCGAAATTTGTTTTAGTTATGGGTCAAAAAGTGATTTTAACTCAATTACTTAACTCATATGAAAAACGAGTTCTTTATCCAATATTTTTCTCTTAACGTGGAATCTAATTAACATGCACTATTTCTTGTTAATTCATACTTAACTCATTTAAAATACGAGTTCTTTATCTATTAGCTTCATTTAAAGAAGAGATAATGAGTCTTGTAACGTAGAATCTAGCATACACTACATATTTCATGCTTATTCTTACTTAAATCATATGAAAAACGAGTTCTTTAATCCAATGTTTCTATTAAGAGAGAATGAGTCCTGTTACGTGAAACCTATCAAGTACTATTTCTTGTATTCTTACTTACTCATATGGAAAACGAGTTCTTTATTCAATGTTTCTATTAAAGAAGAGAAAATGAGTCTTGTCACGTGAAACCTAGCAAGCACTATTTCTTGATTATTCTTACTTAACTCATATAGAAAACGAGTTTTTTATTCAATGTTTCCATTAAAGAAGAGAGAACAAGTCTTGTTACGTGAAACCTAGCAAGCACTATTTCTTGATTATTCTTATTTAACTTGTAAGAAAAACGAGTTCTTTATCCAATGTTAATCTAAAAGAAGAGAGAATGATTCATGTAACGTTGGAAAACAAATTCTTTATCAAATGTTTCTCTTAAAGAAGAGAGAATGAGTCTTATAACGTGGAATTTAGGTAGCATGCACTTTTTTATTTATTTTTACTTAACTAATGTAAAATACGAGTTGTTTACTAATTAACTTCATTTAAAAAATAGATAATGTGTCTTGTAACGTGCACAATATAGTTAAAATCACTTTTTGTCTTGTAACTAAAACAAATTTCGATTTTGTCCAAAAAAATATAAATGTTTCAATTTTATCCCACAACTCTCGAATTTGTCTAGCCAATTTCGCTGAAAATTCCCAAATTGAAGTCTCACGTATGGCGCGCTTGGGGCTTTCCGGCGAAAATGGTCAAAAATTGAACCGTTTATTTTTTTGGGCATAATTTTATCTTAATTACGGGACAAAAATGAATTTAACTCATAACTGTACGAGATATATATATATATATATATATATATATATATATATATATATATATATATATATATATATATATATATATATATATATATATATATATATATATATATATATATATGAATTTGATGTCATGTATTGTTGGATTAATTTAACTCATAACTGTACGATAATTCATTAGGTATTGTTGGATTAATTTGATTAACTATGTATTACTTAGTTTGTATTTTTATTATTTAATTTAGATTTTAAATGTGTTGCACTCTTACTTAAAAGGTGAAATTATTTTGAAATTATTTTTATATTGATGAATCTAAGAATCAGATGACTTCTTTTAATTAATTATTACAAATGTCATATTTGGGTTTTTGGTATGTATGTATGATATGGTATGGTTGGGCCACTAAGTGTAGCACGGACATTGACTATCCACATTATTTTTAAAAATTGTGGATAACTCTTTGTCTGTGAGTTATTCACATTTACTCGATGTATAATTTCCATATTCTACAAATGATATATTTTATTATATTCTATGAATTAATCATTCAGTAATAGGAAACATAACACCAAAATATAAGTGAATCTAAACTGAGATTGAAGGTAGTATGTGGAGCAGCATAACCATGACATCCCTACCTATTTATATCCCTATGTATTTTACACAATGCAAGATCAATTAGGTGTAGATTTAACGCAAAAACTTTCATTTTCTTATACTATATCATGATTTATTTTTGTTGTGAATTCACAAAGCAATTTAATATATATTGTCATATATGTAAGAGCTAGTCTCCTGTGTCCCCGGGAATACACCGTTCCATCATGAGAACACAAGAATAAAATATTAAAATTAATACTTGTGTTCTCATGGGGGCACGACGTGTCCCGAAACACACAAGTTTTTGTCTATATGTAACACAAAAAAATTTATATTACGTGTTATTTATTTACTTATTTTTTAAAGAAGTCCATTTTTTTTTATCTTATTCAATGCTTTTAGAAAGTATATTATTTTTTCGGTTTTGAAATCTATTTTTGGTTTTTAAAAATCTACTTCTAAGTTTTCAAACCACTCTTACAGCAACAAATTTTATCTACACATAATGTATACCTCGTTTCAAATATGTGATGGTAAAAGTTCTCTAATTATATTTCCCGTGAAGCTAGGGCACATATTTAACTTTATCCACTCATTTTTTTTCGTAATAAACTGTATTAATTTTAATTCAGAAATGTACATTTGTTTTTTTAATAAATGTATTACTTATTTATATTCAACTGTATTATTAACTTTGTATTAAAAACTACAATACTTCTATAAAAAAACTGCAATTTTAATTTACTAACAAATTAAATTAGATTTAATTTACTAATGTATATGTATTTATTAATTCTATACTCATGAAACCTTTTTTATGCTCACATAAACACGATTATTACATTAAATCCGTAATTCCTCATTGGACTGACCCTTGATAATCCTAATTAATACCGGCTAGGATTTCATGTATCATTTTTTGTGTAACATCTTAATTCTTAAATATCACACATTGAATGAATGATGCATAAGAGTGAAGAAAAATTATATCCTGAAGAGGAAAGTATCAACCATAGGGGCAATGAATAGATTTCTTTCTGCTCTTACGTTTCAATCATACAATTAGTAGTATAATGCACGAGAATGAAACAGAGGATCCGTGTAAATTACTCCTATGTAGTACTTCCTTTATCCCAAACTCAACTTCATACTTTTTGTTTTCGTTTGTCCCCAACTCATCTCCATGCCCATAAAAGGATACAACAACAAAACTAATAACATTATAATACAATTTAATTTCAAAATTTTCATCTATGTCTTACACACATAGCATATTTTACAATTTATTTATTATCCGAAAATATCAAACTACCCGTAAAAGTAAGTCAAATAACAAATTTTCTTAATATTTGTGTAAGTCAAAAGTACGAAGATGAGTTGAAAAGGCTGAGAGTATTACTTACTTGAGGTTTTCATTATACTACTTAATTATATATATGTCAGTAATTTTATAACATACATTTGTTACATAAAATGGTTGCAAGTCCATTATGTGATCATATCACATAATTCATTTTTAAGAGGTGAATCTTTTAATAAAAAAAAAAGTTACGTATATAAATTTTCGATGTAAGTTAGAAAGTCATAATCTATTTATTAAGTAAAAATAAAACTGTTTCTATGCAAGTTTTTATCTATAAATTAAGTCATAAGATTTGTAAGGGATAGAGTGAAAAATTAGATTTTCTTCCTTTCTTTTTTTTTTGTCCTTCTCTTTTTCATCTGAGAGATTCCAATTAGAAATATTAAGCAATTAACTGGCGATTATATGAGCTTGAATGTTGGGAGTATTTAGAATAATATATAATTTTTTTATAACCTTTTCTAAATTATTTTTTATTTATCATTTGTATATATTTATGTAGTATATATATTGTTTAATTACAAATATACGAGGAATAAGGCCGTATAATATCAAATTCAACAAGACATAAAATGTTACAGAGAAAACAAAGTGAAAGATCAAAATTATAACCCAATTGATATCTTCCCAGAATAATTATTAAATAAAAATTAAACAGAGAGGGCCTTTTGCTCAATCTTAAAGGTTAAAAGAAAACACATACTCAAATTCCTGAAAATATAATATTCTTGTATAATTATTTGTATTAAAGCATGCTAATCCAAAGTAATAAAGTATATAAAAGGCAAAAATGAGACACAATTAAATAAATAACAAACCTGGTGCTGGAGTATTCATGGAGTTTCCCAGTGCTAGAAAAAATGATAACTCCAACTTGTGCATCACAAAGAATGGCAAGCTCCTTCGCCTTCTTCAGGAGGCCGCTTCGTCTCTTGGAGAAGGTCACTTGCCTGCTCGTCGAGTTGTCGATCCTCTTGATCGGGATCTTCCCCCTCCCCATCAAGATCTCTTCTTCAACTCTTTCAAGCTAGCTAGGGTTTCTTTTCAACTATGAACAAATTAATGAGATCTAATTAATTACAACCAATTAGGTTAAAGTGGAAGAGGAAATAAGGTTATTACCTTATGAATGAAGGGTGCAATCTGATAGGCTGGAGGGTTTCTTGAGATGATGGAGCAACTCCATGTGAGAAGGTGCAGCTCTTATAGTACACAAAATGGATTATTTTATGGGACAACATTTTTGATGTGTTGGGTGAGAATATAATATTCCTAGAAATGGAGGACCAGTGTGTAATTCTTTATTAAAAGTGGTTGTTTTAATACCCTAATTAGATATTGACACGTGGTGTCGTACTTTGCTTTCCTTAATTTTTCTATAAACGGAAATAATTATTCCCACTACTAACCTTTTATTTTCACAATTAAAGTTTTTGACAGAAAAATGGGTACAGTGGTACCTTTGAAATGAATTTATTTGGATCAAATTTATAGTAACCTCTATTCATTAAGTATAATTTTAAATAGTCATATCTCTTATATATAATTTTTATTAGTCACTATTTGGTGGACTCCTCAAATTACTCCATAACTGTCAGATAAAAGACGACAATAATGAGGATATGATTATGTTAGTGTTGACTGCATTAAATAGGGTGGGTGAGACCACATTTAAAATTATAGGAGATATTTTTTTCCAAAAAAAATTAAAAAAAATTAAAAAAATATTTCTTCTATTCGGCCTATTCGGCCAACACTAATTTTCTATTCGGCCAATACTTTTTTTCCAGAAAAATTAAAAGAAATTCGAAAAAAATATTTTTTCTATTCGGCCCATTCGGCCAACAATTTTGTTCTATTCGGACAACACTATTTGTTCTATTTGGCAAACAGTTTTTTTCAAAAAAAATTAAAAAAATTCGAAAAATATATTTCTTTATTCGGCCTATTCGGCCAACAATTTTGTTTTATTCGACCAACAATATTTGTTCTATTCGGCCAACTTTTTTTTCTCAAAAAAATTAAAAAAAATTCGAAAAAAATATTTCTTCTATTCGGCCTATTCGATCAATAATTTTTTTATATTTGACCAACACCATTTGTTCTATTCGGCCAATACTTTTTATCAGAAAAAAATTAAAAAAAATTCGAAAAAAATATTTCTTCTATTCGGCCTATTCGGCCAACAATTTTGTTCTATTCGGCCAATATTATTTGTTCTATTCGGCCAACACTTTTTTTCCAGAAAAATTTAAAAAAATTGAAAAAAAATATTTCTTCTATTCGGCCTATTCGGCCAATAATTTTGTTCTATTCGACCAACACTTTTTGTTCTATTCGGCCAACACTTTTTGTTCTATTCGGCCAACACTTTTTGTTCTATTCGGCCAACACTTTTTTTTCCAAAAAAAATTAAAATAAATTCATACGATTAAAATTAATGCATCTTTTGTATTTTAATAAAAAAATATATTCATGAAGCATATAAAAATAATAAATTAATGCGTTCAATAGACTATAAAATAAATTATTGTACTTTTGTACTTTTTGGTAAAAAAGGGACCTTAAATATGTGATCAGTGAGTCCCTTTTAAGGGCATTTTGGTCTGTTCCATTAAAAGTTGCTAGAATAAATTGTTTTAAAGACTTGTGGCTACTAAAAATTACTTTTAACCAAGAGTTGCTACTTTTTACCATTATCACATTTATTTATTTATTTATATATTATTATTATTTTGGCATTATCACGTCACGAACTAAAAGTTTGGGAAATGTTGTACCATTAGAATTCTATATTTCTGGAGATATAGGAAATAATTAAAACTTAACGTCATGCTTCCATCCCATTTCCCAAATAAATATATATATATATATATATATATATATATATATATAATAACAATAAACTCATTTTAAAGTAGAAGGGTGAGACTTGCATGCGCCCGGGTGCACAACGTGCGTCTTTAGAATTTAGTATTATGAGTTAGAGTACATTATTTTGTTCTAAAGGGTATACACTTTAATTAATAAGGGTACATCATTTTGTTCTAAAGGGTATACACTTTTTGTTAATATTTTTTTATTTTTTTCAGAAAATAAAGGGTACACATATTTATACTAAAAGATATACAATTTAATATAAAATTCTAAAGGCGCACGACGTGTGCTCCCGTGCGCCAGGCACACACAAGTTTTTCCCAAATAGAATAGACAAGCAAATGACATAACTCTATTTCATAATGGTGCCACAGTTACTATAGATATAAACTAAAAAAAAAGTTATTTAATTAATTAATAATTAAATTAAAAAATAATTTTATTTTTCTTTTAGCAATGGAATGTCAATGAATTTATTATGTTTTTACCAATTAAAATTCACTATTTACAAACTGATTGACAACAAAATCATTATAAATTATTAAAGAAATTATTAACATTGATTTATTTACTAATGGAATTGAATTTTTGTTGTTAAAAATTTATCGACCACCACTTTATCAATGGATTCCGTTTTTAATAAGTTAGTAAACAAATTTAATAATGAAAGTAAGGTTTTTACCGACGGAATAATCCGTTGGTAAAAAATATTTTTTTTTGTGTTTATTGCTATCTTCATATTATATACTTCCTCCATCCCACTCAAAGAGTGTCTTTTTATCATTTTTGGTGTCTCATGCACTCATTAATACAATTAAAATATGGGCCTACAATCTCACTAATACAACTATTCACTACACATTAAATAATATTACTTCTTAATCTACGTGCAAAAAGTAAAAACAACCCTTTGCATGAGATGGAGGAGTATATAAATATACTCCCTAGTCCCTCCGCCCGAGTTAAGGTTTACGTTTTTCATTTTGGTCTGTCCCAAGTTAAGGTTTACATTTCCTATTTTGTCAAGTTGGGCCCACATAAAACAATTAATTGTTCCATATATGGCCCACATATAATACTAATACAATAATCCACTTTACATTTAATAATATTTCTTTCATCTCAATATACATTAAATATTATATCTATTAATCTACTTGCAAAAAATAAATGTAAACATTAACGCGGGACGAAGGGAGTATATATATACTCCTTCCGTCTTTTGGTAAGAGTCTCTCAGTTGCTTTTGGGCACGTGGATTAAGGAGTATTGTTATTTAATGTGTAGTGAGTAGTTGTATTAGTGAGTATATGTGTCTCATGTTTTAATTGTATTAGTGGGTGTGGGTGGGTTCCATGTGTCCAAAAAAGGAAATGAGATCCTTTGGATTGAACAACCAAAATGATAAAATGATACTCTTACCTAAGGACGGAGGGAGTATATATATATATACACACACATTTTTATTTTGAGCGCCCCTTCAATAGTTACGTTTTCTGTTTTGGTAAATAGGACCTACACACAAAATCATTAATATATATCTATAGGGCTCACACACAACACTAATATATTACCTACCTTATATTAATTAAAATATTATTTCTCTCACCTTACGTACACATTAAAATTATATTCCTACATACAAAAAACAAACGTAACCGTTACTCCGATAAGAAGGGATCATATCACTACAAGAAACTGTCGCATTGCTGACGGATTTACCAATGGATGGGAATTCGTGGGTAACTACGGACTACTATTATTTTAAAGTAAATATTTGTGTTAGACTATCTTAGAGAATAATTTTAATGAGACAAATAAAAGTGATAGTCCCTTCGTCTCATTTAAAAAGTGTCTTTTTTCATTTTAGTCGTCCTACCCAAATAGCCCTCTTTTCTTTTTATACACATGGGATCCAGACTCTCACTCTAATACAATTAAAATATGGGGTCAACACCTTTACTAATACAACTATCCACTATATATTAAATAATATTACTCCATAATCTACATGTAAAAAAGCAAAAGACCCTCTTTTCACATAATGAAGGGAGTAATATTTAAAAAAAAAGTGATACTCAATATTAATATTAACCAGGGAGTATTAATTAATTTTTCACTCAAAGTGAAATTCATTAGCCTTGATGCAAGTTCCAAAAAAATATAAATGCTAAAAAAAATAGTAATTAGTGGGTGTAAAGATGTATTCTTATTGGTTGAGGCCACGTGAAGACTGGTATTTGTAAAACCAATTAGACTATGTCCAATTAATTAGCGCGGGATCCTCGGATTATAACCCAGCTCTAGCTCCAACTCCAATGCCTTGTATCTTTAAAGAATTTGGTATATTGATAACATTAAATATTGTGCATGGAATATTTATTTGATAAATCATCTTATTTATTACTTCCTCCGGGCAAAAAGGTGCATTTATTATAGCTTTTTTGAGAGCTTTATATAGTAATACGTAGCTATTTGACCGGGACAGATGAAATACATTATTGGACACGCAGGAGAGAAAATTATACCATAAAAATGAAAACTTATCTTAAAAAAAAAAAACTTAAACCCTAAGAGCAATAATCGAATTTTTTTCGTTCTTACGTGTCAATCATATAATGCAAGATGATATATTAAAATGATGCAGAAAATTCAAGGTGTATTTTTAATTATACTATTTGGCTCAAATTGAGCCACCTCAATAGCATTTATTATTCACTTATTCAATGAAGAATATATTTTTATCCTTTAAATTTTGTCATAAGAAAATATTAATGATACAAAATAGACTATTATGCCCTTATTGAGTTGACTCAATTTAAACCAAATAGATTCACCCTTATATAAAATATTATGTAAGATGTAAAGGATAAAATGTAATAATCCCTTTGTACATAATTTATTTTTACATTTGAATTTTCATGAATTAAAAAAAAATTACTTCCTCTATCACGTTTCAAGTTTCACATTTACTGTTCTATGTTATTTAAAAAAAGTATTTTTTTACTTTTTTAACACTTCTTGAGTAAAATTGTACTACATCCGTCCATTGCAAAGGTATTCGTTTATTTTTTGCACGTGGATTGAAGAATATTATTATTTTATATAAAATGAGTAGTTATATTAGTAGAGAGTGATTAAAAATAATGGGTCATGTGTGAGCTCTTTTACTAAAAAGAGAATATGAATATTTTAAAAGTGAACGACGTCGTTAGTTATGGACGGAGGTAGTACATTTATATAGTTAATCATTTGATATTAACTTTTGAGTTAAAGTTAATTTCAAATTTTTTGAAACCTGTCGTACAGATAAAAAAATTATATATATATATATATATATATATATATATATATATATATATATATATATATATATATATATATATATATATATATATATATATATTAAAAAAATACATCATTAACATAAATATATACAGACAAAAATTTGTTGGCTACATAACTGATAAGCGTTTTCTACCCACTTCAATTTAATCCTCAAGTGTGAAGGATATCAATTGTAACGGCAAGCAACTAGGTTAAATTATCGATCCCAAAAAGATAATTATTTATCTACTTTTAAAATTACTAAAATTAATCAAGACGAGTAACCGATTACCAAATGTTTTGAATTAATTATCTAAGAGACTAAAAATAATAAATAATTAATAAAATAAAATCACAGAAGAAAGAATTTAAGTTTGACTCAAGAGACGATTAATAGTTCTAAGGTAATCCAGTAAAGACCAATTAATTTGAATTCTTATACTTTCAATTATTCATTCATGCAGATTTTATGAAAATACACCGCATAACCCTACTTTCTCATCAGATATGATTTGATTCAAAACTAACAGTATAATCTTGTTTAAATCCTAAGGTCCGTGAATAGAAGCCCTCCTTTCTATATACTAATCAATGCAAACAACAATACCTCCGGATGACAAGTTTGACTAATAAGATATTTTCTGAAAGTACTAAAAGGCTTTATTCACTTTCTACTTAAATGTCTAATTACATTGTTCCACTAAACAGTTCAAGTGTCTGATTTACCAGTTCATAGAATTAATGTTTTCATGGGCAAACTACCTTAATCCCCAACAAATAGACAATTCAATTCATGACGCACACAAGTTAACATAATAAATCAAGCATCGGGGGTAATGTCATAAATTTAATACGTTATGAAGCATGATAGCAAAGTCTCAAGATGAATCAAATAAACCAAAATAATAATCAGCATGAATTCACAAATTCAGTCTAGTTCATCAAATAAATTACGTCTATCCTTCAAAACATAAAACTGTAAACAAAATTAGCTCATGGGATTACAAGAAACTCCCATGGTTATCAAAGTCATAACAGAAGTCTTGACAAATGAAAATATGCGAAAGGAATAGAAAACTCTAGTGGCGGCGTTGTCTCAAATTCCTTCTTCGTCTCTCTGATTGACTGATCTCCCTCTTGAATAACACTTGTTCTCATTCGATTGACTGATCTCCATCTTGAATAGCACTTGAATCTCATTTGGTGTGGATGGATGATGTGATAGATATGGATGATGGTAGATGATGGATAGGGGTGATCCCCTTGTGGAGGTGGTGTCTCTCATGAATAATGATGTGAAATATATATATATATATATATATGTGTGTGTGTGTGTAAGAAGAGAATGAGATTAAGAAATAAAATATTCAAAAAGATATGATGGAATCATGGAGGATTATGTGATCAGAAAATTAATTGTGCTCCAAGAAATAAGAAATATGGGCTAATTTTCGAAAAATTTCAAAAATTTCCATTAGCAACTGCGCGACCCCATGATTTTGAGCATAACTTTCTTGTACAAACTCCAATTTTAGTGGTTCTTGCACTAAAGGATCCTCTCTTTCACGGCTTTCCAACCATATATCAAACCACCCGTTTTGATTTCCATACAAATACAGAAAAATTACACAATGTAAATGTGCGTTTTTCAGCATTCCCCTAACTTTGAACTTTTTATCATTTTTCCGCCTAAAACAGAATAAAATACCTCAAATGTACCTTTTTTCTCAAATATATGAACATGTAATAGACTTGTGCTAATATGTGACAATAAATCTCATAAAAAGTGTTAAATCGGGCACTAAAAAATGCTGATTTTCACTCTCAATAATAACACTGACATACATATTCGTGCAATTTTTTTTCATGAACTAACAACAAATTTCTTCATCATCATTAGTCAATTCCCTCCAAAATAAAATCCCTTCATCCAAAATTCCCTCCAAAAATGTGTTCCCTCTAATTACATCTCACTTACTCCTTTTCATATTTCTTGAATTCCCTCCAATTAAACACAATAAATATAGTAATAGTAAGTAAAATCAAATATTAATATACCTACAAATAATGAAAAAACCAACTCCAAATCTCTCTATACCTACAAGAAACTCCTTTGGTAGTTTCTTATGTGCAATAACACTGATGATAGAATTAATAATGGGAAAGTAAAAGATGCAACAGAGAAGTATAGAGTTATAAGAAGAACCATCTTCAATATAAGGGTAGATGTACAGAAACATTTGGCTCTAGGTCAACCAATTTTCTAACATAAAAAAGGAAAGGATTGACAATAGAAGAGTGGAATTTGATCTTGACTTGATGAAGGAAAAGATCTATAATAAGAGATGTTGTAGGTAAGTTAAAAGTTAGTAAATTCACTATGGGCAAGTGGATCAAACAAGAAGTAATCAAAGTTCACACAAATGCCATAAAGCCTGATTTGACTTAAAATAACTTCAAAGGCTTAATTTTTATTTCCATGCATGCTATACATCATGACATTTCATCAAACAAGCTTATGTTTGATGAAATGCACAATATTGTTCGTATCAATAAAAAATGATTCTACATGACTAGGGATAATGAGAGGTACTATTTAGTATTAGGGTTGGAAGAACCTCATAGATCATGCAAGTCCAAAAGATTTATTACAAAAGTAATGTTCATGCATGCAGTATCAAGACCTATATTTTTCAGTTATGAACATGTTCTATTTGATAGCAAATAGTCATATGTCGCTTCACAAAGATAGAACCAGCAATGAGAAATTCTAAAAACGTGTGAGTGAGGGGTATTATGGTTACTAAAGTCATTGATATTGTCAACAAAGATGCCATCGAAGCTTGCATAGTCAATCAAGTAAATATCAGACCTAATTAATTTAGTCATCATCTAGTTTAAAGTGTACTCAAGTCACCTAAACTTTGTATTTTTTTCAAAAGGGTGACATTGATATGCTATACTTGCAATAAAAGAAAATGGCCTCCAAATATGAACAGGGATATAGTTATCTGGTAGGATAATGCAAAACCCCACATTATTGAAAATGTATTTAGAGTTTAGGAGGGATTCTGATGGATTTAACATTAGTTACTTAAATAGCCTCAAATTCACCAGATACAAATAGGGAAAAATGCACTTTTGGTCACATACGAAAAATCTCATTTCACTTTTAGTCTCCAACTTTTGTTTAGTCCCAAAAATTACAATTTTGGTCCCGACCATTAATTATTGGATGGAAAACGTTAACTTTAAAAAAGAACCAAATATAATTAAAAAATAATTAGATTCAATCTCAAAAAATGATTAAGTAGAAATAATGATTTACGTATAAAATTATTTCTGAAATCATCTCCTTATGCATAAAATAATTTTTGAGATTTCAATCTGCTATTCAATTAAGGAAGAAATCAAACAGTGGTCAACGACTCAACGGGCGTCACCACCACTTCTCCCATGAATAAGAGCTAAATCTGGCAGTCATTTACACAGACTTCCGTCACCTATTTCCGACAATGAAGATAAGCCATGACGATCTCCTCAATGCTTTCGATTCGGAGTTTGGAAGCTTAACGTCGGCCGTCCACGGAGGAGCGGCTCCTGAAGCCATAGATCCACGAGCCACACAGCGCGCCGGGATCTACCACGTCTCCTGCTCATCACCATAGATCCATGAGCTACCGCCGTCGATTTTTCTCTTGCCAAGCTAAAGAACAAAAATCGAGGATTGCTCTCACTTCTTCCCTCAAGGTTGTAATGGATGACAGCCGGATTTGCTGAATCTTTACCATCGTACAGTTTGTCGTTCAATGCCGCTAGAGCACACAACCACTATTGTAAAAAAATGTGGCATTGCCATGCCGGTCAGATTCACCAACCCCCTCATCAAAATTTGCTGCCAAGGGTTTTCGGAATTCACCATATATAGCGGTGCCGTCCACCGCAGGTTGCTGCCCTAGCCACCTTGATGATTCTCACTGGAAACTGCGATGTGTAAATTTAGGTTGGAGAGAGAGATTAAGATTCCGGCCGAAAATCACAATCTGTAAATTTGGTTTGGAGAGAGAAATATTAAGGATAAAAATAGAATTAAAAAAGAAATTAAGATTGGGCTTCTTAAATTAAAAAAAAAATATATCCTAACGGCCACGTCACGCTTTCTGTTAGTTTATAGACGAAATTTCATGAAAAAATCAATGGTACTAAAAATGTAATGAAAAGGATCAAAAGTGAAATGAGACTTCTTATATGGACTAAAAGTGCATTTTTCCTGATACAAATATCAACTATTTAAGGCGGTTTAGAGCCTTACAATTCTTTCAAGTGAAAACCACAAGTTATAACATTGTTTACTTTATGAGGAATGTAGAGATATCTTGTGAAATTAAGTGTCACAACTTCCACACTCAACAATATTTTTCCAAGTCTACAAGGTTGCCTAATCGAAATCATGAAAGTTAATGGGGGTAACAACGAAGAGCGAAGCTGATAAAAGACAGTGTATTGCTTATCCACCTAGAGATTGATAAAATTAAACTTGGTAAGGACATGCATTAACAAGATTATTCTGGCTCATTATATTTGTGACATTTTGACGCTTATGCATCACTTAGGAGTTTGATATTTGGTTAGGTTGTAATCTTTTAGATATTTACAGCATATGCAGTTGACTTTTATAATGTCATTTGACTGTGTTTAGGGTTGTTTAAGTTGTAAAGATTTAAATATTTTAGGTTTTTTCTTTATGGATGTTTGCAGCATAAGCAATTGATAACACAGAATCATTTTGGTTGTTTGAGTTTCTTAAACGATAAACATTGATGATTATGTAAGATCTTACCCTTTTAGAGGTTTACAACTGATGAACGTTTTCTCAACACACAAAATAATCCTCAAGTGTAAGGATATCAATTGTAGTCTCAATAGGTGACCAAGTGATTATCGAACCTGAGGGACAAATTATTATCAGTTTAATTATATTCTAATTATCTAAGACTATGTTGGCAAATTGGTTTGGAATAGTTACGAATCTAAATAGCATATAATTTAAATAACGAATTAAATAAGCAAGCAATAGAGAAAATACGGCTGTGATCAAGTAAGAAATTAGGTAGTTCTTCGGGTCATCCAGTTTCACTTATTAATTTCCTTTCCATGTGTTGATGTCCGACTCTACCTTGTGGTCTATGGACGTATCACTAAACCTTGCAAGTTTACTATATAGACACAAGCAAACAAGCATATGACACATGTGAATATCCTCGGAGCAAGAGATATAATTCACTCCCCTTTCTAGGTACTATCAATATCAATTATTTCCCGTGCACTTAGTACTCTAACCCGATATGATCTCCCTTTATAGGTACTATAAAGTTATACTCTTTATTCTACTTATTAACCCGAATAATATTCAATTAACAAGTATCTATATAAGATAGTTCTAATAAGACTTCGGAATCCCTTCACTTAGAATTATCACATGTAATCCTACTCAGCGGTGAACACACTCAATTAATAACCAAGCTATGTATTCAGACTCTACACAATAATTAATGATGCATAAAATGACCGTGAGTATGAATTAAAAAGATACAATCTTATATAAAATAAACCACAAGTAGTGTTGTACAGAGTTTACACATAGAAATTCAATTAACTAATAAAACTTTCATAACCCTAGAACTATCGGAGCGGCTGATGAGTGATATTTTCACCTAGATTTTAGTGTCTTTTTAGGTCTATTTTCGTGTTATTTTATTCGTATTTGTATGTTACTTGGGGTTGTTATATGTTTTTATGGAATTGTGTGTGAATGAACTAAATCATATGTAAAACATGTGAAAATGAAGCAAAAATGGAGATGGGAGATGAAACAAGGAAGAAGAAATAGGACAACATCAATACGGCCGGCCGTGTAGGGTACACGAGTCGTGTTGCAGCATACGACCAGTTACCAAACACGGGCCTTTAACATTTGGCCGTGCGAAGTCATCAATTCATCCAACACGATCACCCTTTGGCTGTGTTGCAGCACACGACTCGTGTGCCATCTTGAGTAATATTTGATCGAGAAATCCTGACACGACTCGACTCGTGTTGCAGCACACGAGTCGTGTCGGTGCTAGATCAAAAAAATTTCCTACATCTTCTAGAAGGTCTCCAAGGGGTATAAATACCAATTCATTCAACATTTTGATCATATTGGATCCGAAATTCAGCTGCCCACACACCAATTCCTTCATTTTACACCACATCCTTCATCACATTCATCCATCTATTCACTCCATCATCATCTCACCATAAATCCTTCATCCAAGTGAAGGGAAAAAGCAAAGAAGAAAAGAAAATTGCAAGGAAAGGAAGGAGATAACCATTAGAGCCAATCCAAGGGAGTTTTCATCAAATTTTTGAAGTAAACCTAATTATTTATCATGACTTGTAAGGTTTTTAATGTCTATGTTAATTATCTTATGATTATGGTAGACTAATCTCCCTTGTGAGATTATCAACATGAGAGTTGTTGGTTAATTTTGGTATCTATGTATTTTAATTCATGTGTTGATTGGATTTAGGATTTTCTATCATTGATTGTTAATTGTTTGATCTGTATTGATGAATTGTGTGATTTATTATCATTGGCATGTAGTTAGATTGAGAAATCAATTATATGTTTATGATAGTTTATTAAATCAATTCATCATACACCTCATTTGCATTATAAATCTTAAAGAGATAGATATATCCTTTAGGATTTAGAACCCTTCGATAGGACATCTGATTGGTTTGATCGAGAGGTTGATTGATTGTGTGAGGGGATTCTCATTTAAGCTTAGTACCTAGTTGAAATTGTTTGAGTGAGAACCAATCCATTGAGCTATTTTGGATTCTTCTTTGGATTCACATTCTATTCATTTCGAGAGAAAGTTTAGAAGAGGTTAGTGTTGGCCCTTAATCATTTATCCATGATGCACATGAATTTGATACATAATTCCTAGAGTTACCACTTCTTAATTGTTGTTAATTTCACTTTTGTTCAACTTGGAAAACCAATCACATTCATTTTAATTTCGTCTACTTGATCAATGCTTACTCACTTGCATTGATTGATTTTAATTGTTTGACAAACAAAATTTTGATGATTCGTCTTTATAAAATCACAAAAAAGTGAGATCGCTTAAGTACTAGTGTCTACCTCTCTGTGGTTTGATAAATTCTTGAATTGGTAAACCCGACTATAAGTTATGGCTAATCAAATGGCGTCGTAGTCGGAGAGGCAACGATTGCTAGTAGCTTGAAGAAGGATCATTTTAAGTGATCTCAATAGAGATATTTTTATTTTTGTTATTTGTAATTGCTTTTGAAAACTTTGTTCTAACTTCTTTATCTTTGGAAGGTGTATGCAAACAAGATCAAAAGGGAAACAGTTGAACCTATTGATATAGAGATTGAACACACTTGCCGGAGAAGGAGAAAGGAGAACAAAACCAAAAATAGTAATCCAATAGAGAACATTCAAGATAATGAACGTGTTGATGATAAAAATGATGGAAATGGAGTGCAAAATGCCAAAGTCAATGCAAATCAACAACAAGCTCTACTCCAACAAATGATACATCAAGTGCTTCTTCAACAAGGTTTGCAACAACCTTACACACCACCACCGCCACCTCCGGTGAATCGAGGGCCTCAAGTAGATCCAAGGTAATCCGAGATTTCTTTATGCCAAGGGCAATGCCACAAATGATAGGACCACCAATCAATGCCAACAACTTTGATTTTAATGCGGGCTTGATTTCTATGGTGAGAGAGTAACAATTTAGTAGAACCCCGAATGAAGATCCTAATGCTCATCTAGCTCAATTTATTGAGATTGCCAACACCGTGAATATGAATGGGGTGAGCGAGGATTGCATCAAGATGAGGTTGTTTTCGTTTTCGTTTTCGTTGAGAGATCGTGCTCGAACATGGTTATCTGCCATCACTCCGGGTATGTGTAACACTTAGGAGGAACTTGCACAAATATTCTTGAACAAATATTTTTCGCCTTCTAAGACGCTTCAAATGAAGAAGGGATAGTTGGGGAATACCAAAAACTCAAGTGCCCATCCCTTTTCAGCATAGATTCTTAAAGAAGGGCCTTGATGAAAAATTTGCAAAGTTTTTAGAGATTTTTAAGAAAATCCACATCAATATACCCTTTGCGGATGCTTTGATACAAATGTCTCATTATGCCAAGTTTTTGAAAGACAACATGGCAAAAAAAGGAGCTTAGTGGAGAATGAGACTGTCAATTTAACGGAGGAGTGTAGTGTCATAATTCAAAAGAAGTTGCCTCCAAAGCTCAAGGATCAGGGAAGTTTTGTCATACCATGTGAAATGGGTAAGAGTGAAGTTCATAAAGCTCATTGTGATCTTGGGGTTAGTATCAACTTGATACCTATGTCTATCTTTAAGAAACTTGGTATAGGGGAAGTAAAGCCTACATCCATTACATTGCAACTTGCGGATAGGTCTTTGACTTACCCTAAGGGAATAGTAGAGGATATGTTAGTTAAAGTGGGAAAATTCATATTCCCGATGGATTTTGTGGTGCTTGATATGGACGAGGATGCGAATGTTTTATTGATTTTGGGGCATCCATTTTTGGCCACGGGGAGAGCTTTAATTGATGTGTACAAGGGGAAGTTGACATTGAGAGTAAATGAAGAAGAAGTGGTGTTTTTATTGAGGAGTGCGATGAGGCATTAGGATGAGAAGGAAGAAAGTAGAAGGATTGAAATGATTGATGAAGTTGTTCAAGTCAATTGACCATTCTTCTTATCTAAAGATCCTCTCGAAACAAGCATAAGCCACTCTCTTACTTTATCTCTTAACTCTAACTTTTCTTTCCATTGTCTTGAAGATGATGATATAAATGATTTCTTATATGATTTGAATACTTGTAGGGAAATGCAAGAAGAGGAAGCCAAGTTGATGTACTATGGAAAGAGAGAATATCTTCCTTTGGAAGTTGAAGGTGAAGAGCAAAAAGTGGAAAAAGGGAAAGAGGATTTGAAGCCTTTACCCGATCACCTTACAACGTATTTGGGAGACAACAAGACTTTTTCGGTAATCGTGTCATCATATTTTTCACCTTTAGAACTTGATAAATTGTTGAGGGTGCTTAGAGAGTACAAAAGTGCTATTGGGTGGAGTCTTGATGATTTGAAAGGTAAAAACCCCACAATATGCATGCATCACATAAGGTTGATTGAAGAAGATAAGTCATGCATATAACCTCAAAGGCGTTTGAACCCAATTATGCAAGAAGTGGTAAGGAAATAAGTTTTAAAATGGTTAGATGCTAACATTGTTTATGCCATAAGTGATAGTCCTCATGTAAGTCCTTTGCATGTTGTGGCTAAGAAAGGGGGTCTAACCATTGTTAAAATGGAATTTGATGAAGAGCTCGCTACAAGGGTGAAAACGGGTCGGAGAGCGTGTTGTGATTATAGAAAACTTAATGAAAACACTCATAAAGATTATTTTCCTTTGCCTTTTATTGATCAAATGCTTAATAGGTTGGCGGGATATAAGTATTATTGTTTTCTAGATGGTTACTCGGGATACAACCAAATCATGATAGCCCCCGAGGATCAAGAGAAAACAACTTTTAATTGTCCATATGGCACGTTCGTTTTTTATAAATTGCCCTTTGGGTTGTGCAATGTCCCCGCCACCTTTCAACGTTGTATGATGACCATTTTTGGGGGATTGATTGAAAATATAATGGAGGTTTTTATGGATGATTTTTCCATCTTTGGATCTTCATTTGATATATACTTGGCTAATCTTTCTATGGTTTTGCAGTGATGTCAAGATACGAACCTAATCCTGAATTGGAAAAAATGCCATTTATGGTTCAAGAAGGTATTGTACTTGGACATCACATTTCAGAGAAAGGTTTGAAAGTTGATAAGACAAATGTTGTAGCCATTGAACATCTTCCCCTACCAAAGAATGAAAAAGGAGTTAGATCGTTTCTTGGCCACGCTGGGTTCTATCGACGTTTTATAAAGGATTTTTCTAATATAGCCAAACCTTTGTGTAAGTTGCTTGAAAAAGATGCTCCATTTGAATTTAATGACGAATGTCTTGATGCTTTTAAGGTACTCAAGGAAGCTCTAATTTCTTCACCAATCCTTGTCTTTTCCGATTGGAGTAAGCCCTTTGAGCTTCATTGTGATGAAAGTGACAATGCATTAGGAGTGGTGCTTGGTTAATTAAGGGAGAAGAAGTTTCGAGCTATCTACTATGCATCCAAGACGTTCAATGCAAATTAAAAGAATTATACCACAACAGAAAAAGAATTCTTATATGTGGTTTATGCATTTGAAAATTTTCATCCATACATAGTTGGCATGAAAACCATTGTTTATACGGATCATGATGACATTAGGTATTTGATGAGTAAGAAAGATGCTAAACCAAAACTAATTCGTTGGGTTCTTTTGTTGCTAGAGTTTGATGTGGTGATACTTGACAAGAAGGGAGTTGAAAATATTATAGCCGACCACTTGTCACGTTTGGAAAATGTTGAGGAAGAAGGAACCATGGAGTTCATTAAGGATTTGTTTCCGGATGAAGAGTTAGTTCAAATTGATTTTCAAAGGATGTATACTTTATGTGAGATTGAGAGGCCATGGTATGCGGATTTTATGAACTATTTAACTTGTGGTCTTAATCTGGATCATCGAACCGAGTCTAGGAGGAAGAAATTCTATCATGATGTCAAGGAGTACTTGTGGGATGATCCTCTTCTATTCAAGAATTGTCCGGATGGAATCATATGAAGGTGTATCACGAAAGAGAAAAAGTGAGTGTCATGGAGATGTGCCATAGTTCGCCATGTGGAGGACACTTTGGATTTCAAAAGACAGGAGCAAAGATCCTACAATCGAGTTTATTTTGGCCAACTTTGTTTAAAGATTGTAAGGAGTACATCAAGGGATGTGATCAGTGCCAAAGGATTGGAAGTATTGGGCAACGTGATGAAATGCCCATGAGGAATATTTTTGAGGTTGAAGTGTTTGATGTATGGGGGATGGATTTCATAGGCCCATTTTCGCCTTCCAGTGGTTACCTTTACATATTGTTTGCGGTGGATTATATATCTAAATGGGTGGAAGCTATCCCGAAAAGGACAAATGATGCTCTAGTAGTTAAGTCTTTCTTAAAGAACAACATCTTTGCTAGATTTGGGGTGCCAAAGGCCATAATTAGTGATGGGGGATCTCACTTCATCAACAAGCTTATTGAGAAGCTCTTGAATGGCTATGGAGTGAAGCATAAGGTTTCTACACCTTACCATCCTAAAACAAATGGCTTGGCGGATGTGTCAAATAGGCAAGTAAATCTTGTACTTGAGAAATGGTCAATGGAAATCGAAAGGATTGGTCTTCTAAACTTGACGATGCCCTTTGGCCCTATCGAACGGCTTACAAGACTGCTCTAGGTTTTTCTCCATACAAGCTTGTTTATGGAAAAGCATGTCATTTACCTGTGGAGTTTGAACATAAGGCATTATGGGTCCTTCGGAAGTTGAACTTTGATGAGAAAGAATCCGAAAAGAAAAGGTGTCTCCAATTTGTTGAATTGGAAGAGTTTAGAGAAGAAGTATATTCAAGCTCAAGAATTTTGAAGGAGAAGCTCAAGAGATGGCACAATGAAAGGATCAAAACAAGGGAGCTTATTCCGGGGGTTAAAGTTCTATTATTCAATTCAAGACTTAAGTTGTTCCTCGAAAAACTTCGTTCCAAATAGACCGGTCTATACTTGGTGATTGAGGCTAGAGATGATGCTTCCTTAAAGCTTGAAGGACTAGATGGAAGTGCTTTTGTGGTTAATGGTCAAAGGGTGGAGCATTACCATTCTCCCTCTCAAAGAGAGTTGGTATATGTGGATACCTTCATCTCTTGAATGATCGTATCCTTTTAGTAGTTTAGGTTGTACATAGTTTCATATTCTTGTTTTGCATTTTGGTCTTGTAGGTGGATTGTGCTTGTGAGAAGAAGGAGTTTTCAAGATATGAAGGGTACTTGAATTGAAGTGTGTAAGTTCGTTACACCATTTTTTGAAAACTTAATAAACTCTTGTTTCAATTTAAGTTTGGAGGGATATGGTGTGGTGTGATATTCTTTGTCTTGAAAGCATATACTTTTTGTATTTTTTGGCTAATTTTGAAAATTTTCTTATAAGTTTTGGTGTGATTTTGGTCCATTTGGTTGTGTTGAAATAGATGATAATCCGTGTTTTGATAACTAATGTTGAGCTAATGATGTTTATGAGTTGTGAGCATGAATAGGGAGTATTAGAAGTATTAAAATAGGGGAAGACAAGACTTGAAGTTGAAAATTGGAGAAATCAAAACTGCAGGTACACGACCCGTGTCCCCAAAACTGCCCTGTAACATTGGGCCGTGTGGCGACATCAATTCGTCCAACACAGCCACCTTTGGCCGTGTAGCATCGTACGAGTCGTGTCCGCTGCCGAGACTCAAGCCGTGTCACCAACATGGGCCTGTAAGAGACAGCTGTGCAGAGACATCAATTCACGCAATACGACCACCTTTTGGCCATGTTACTTGACACGACTCGTGTCGTGTCTGGAGTCAGATTTTAAAAGCCAACTGTTGGAACATGGCCAGTCATTCCCATTGTGCATAATCCTTCCTCGTCGTGCGATTTCACTTCCAAACTCCACAAATTATCAACCAACATCAAAAGACTAGTAAGATTGTGCGATATAAGTGTGAAACTCAAGGCTTAAACATCAATCTCTTTCCATTTGATTCAAGAACATTCAAGATATGATCTCTTGTGCCCTAGTTTTCATTTGAAGGAGTAAAATTCGAAATTCATGCTTGGGTTTTGAATGATGGTATGCTTAAAGCATATCTAGGATTGTGAAATATGAATTTGCAAGTTTAATTGTTGGATTGATTGAAATTGTGCAAGAATTAGGGTTCATGAGGAAATTGAATTTAAGGATTTTTGATGGTGATTGAATTAGGTGCATGTGATGTTACAAATTGAATAATAATGCTTCTATGATGATTGTATTGTTGTTGAATAGCTTAGGTGTTGAGGATTTGGGCATGAGGGAATTGTAAATTCTTGTTGAAATTATTTTGAAATATGTTGAATGTAAAGTGTTCGATGAAATACCTAAGTGAATTTTAGAGTTAAATTGAAGAATTTACATGAATAATGAGCATTGTTAATACATTGTTGGATAAGTTGTGCACATGTGAAAAGAGTATGATGAAATTCATGAAAGAATGGAAGGATAAAGATGTTAAATTCGCTTGATTGATAGCAAAAGTTGAATAAATTGTTGTGAAGTTGATTGGATTAAAAATTGAAAATCTTTGAGGAATGTTATTTGTTGTTCTTAAATGCATGCTAGAATCAACACTTAGTTTAATAACTAGTGATGATTCTAAGTAATATGAGATATTTTGCCTCGAGTTGAAGTTGAATGTAATATAAAATATGTTGAATATTGCAGATGGCTGAAATAAGAGTGAGACAACGTAATGAAGACTTCATTATTGTTGAGACATATATGGAACTATCCAACATTGATGCGCAATTGATAATGAAGGAAATACACCCTGTGAATTTCGGAGTTGAGTTCACAGAATGGGAGAAGTATGCATTAAGAAGGGAATACATAATCCCCAAGATTAGGCCAACTCGATTCCAGGATCAAGCCACTATGGTTGGTCTTGGGATCAAAGGTGATCTGAGGACCTTGTTCTGACGGTTGGACATGGAAGAGTTCTTCGAAAGAGACCTCTCACTTACCTCCATCTTACAGCCAAGTTTATGAGTACCCTAGAGGTTGAGAATGATAGGAACAATTTTCCTATCTCGATCACATTTCAGTTGAACTATGAATTGTGGGAGAATATTCCTGTGAAATGAGATAAATAGGTTCTTTGGGTGTCCGATTATGAGAGGTCATCAGAACTTTCTACCAGAAGGGGATTTTAATCAACAAAACTGGTAGAAAAAGTTGGTTGACGATGGGACAGAACCTGGTGAGTACATTCCAAGCTCTTCAAAGGGGACAACTATAAGAAACCCGGTCATGAGGTATCTTGAAAAGATTGTATCAAATACCATTCTGGGGAGATTTGAGAGTGAAGCTGTTGGCGAGAAACAGTTGTACATCATGTACAGTTTATATTAGAAGTTCAGAGTGACCATTACAACTCACTTCATTCAGCATGTTGAGAGGGTGGTAAAAAGAGAAAATACTCGAGGGATTATGATTGGAGGAATAGTGACCATGATTGCTCAAGGGTTAGGCATCGACCTTAGAGGTATGCAACACATGATGGTTAGTGAGGGACTCACTTACACACAACACATAAGGATGGAGTTCCTATCATTTATAGGAAACATGTATTGCTTGAGGCAAGATAAGGGAGCTCCATTTCCTCTACCTGCTCCTGAACTCACCACGGTGCGTGGACAACAAAGGCAGCAAAATCTAGCAATGGCGTGTCCCAACCACTTCACAGTTGTGAGAGCCTTCTACACAGAATAGAGAAGGAGTGGAGGCAGTCCTCCGACAGATGAGAGTAGAAGAGAATCCGGAGCTAAGAAATTTGAGAGTTGAACCAGTGGACATGGAGGTAGGAGATGAAAAGAGTAACCGTATCATGTGGAATTTGAAGAGCAAGCACCAGAGCCTCCAGTATTTGAGCAAGAAGAAGATGACGACCAAGAGGAGTAGTTTCAGCAACAACAACAGTTTATGAGACCCGGAGTAGGGAATGCGAGGTGAAATTTTTTAGAAGATGAAGTTAGGGAGATTAGGCAGACTCAGCACTCACACGGAGATCAGATGAGAGAGTTCCGAGAGGAGCAGCAGAGACAGGGTGTGATGATGAGAAAGATCCATGACGGGTAGCGTGAGAGGGACTATAATGATGAGCAAGCCGTGCCCACTCAAACAATATGGAGGAGATGCTCACTATGATGTTTAACTTCCAGTTCCCGAGTTCATCTTGTGCCTACAACCCTTGGGTAGCTTACAAAAGGACACCACCTCCTCCCCCGGAGAATTTAAGGGAGTACTTTTAGTGCTCAACACTTCTTTAGCTCATTTCTAGCTAATTTGGATTGTGATGGATTTGATTCTTCATTTGTTTTGTTTTGGAATGTTTTAATTTCGTAATTTAGGATTTTTTTTCTATTAAGGATGAGATGAGATGTGACTTAGTTTGATCATAGATGGGTGGATTTTGTGTTTCATTTCTTTATGTGGTGATTTTTGATCTTGCATGTTATGTGTTTTTGTTTTGTTTCTTGTTTCTTGTGTCTTCTATTTTATGTTGTGAGTGTTTTCTTATTCTTGTTTAGGAGTTGTTTTGGTGGTTTATTTTTGGAAGGTTGTGAGTTATTTTGAATGTGAGTGATGACACCTTGTTATGATAAGTGATGACAAGTTATGATTAAGAATCTCTACACTTTCGAATTGTGACATGTTCTATTTAACTTGTTCAATTTTGAGATAAATGTGATGTAATAAGTTCCTTAAAGTCCAATGCATAAACTTGTGAGCATTGAGCCTCAATCGTGCATACATGATTTTTCTTTATGAGTGGATCGATTGAGCGTTGATAAGCTAGAACTTGCTCAAGGACTACGGGAACGAAGCCGATTAGTAGAGATTGATGATATGATTTAAGGCCATCCTTGTCATGAAAAGTCAATGCCAAAAATTTTCATACCATGAACATCATCCCTAGTAAACCACTTTGAGCCTATAAGCCTATTTTTAGTGAATTTAGCACATTACAAACCTTCATTACCCAATGAGCCTTATATATATACCCTTTTGTGCGAGTGATTGAGGAGATGGTAGCTAGGAAGGAAAAATAAAAAGGAAAAAAGAAAATGGTAACAAGTAAGAAAAAGGATGAAAAAAGTATGAGTAAAAGATGCATATGCAACCTTTAAAATAAGAAGAAGAGCGAATCAACAAAGACGCTCAAGATATTAAAATCAAAAGAAGAGAGCATACAATCAATAAATGGAAGAAAAGGAAAAGTGAAGTGATGATTAGTGCTTGAAAGTTACAAAAGATAAAAGGGAAGAAAGAAAGTAGAGGAATGGAAGAAGGTAGCTACCTCTTCGATTACTTACACGTGTTAGTTGCTTTTATCTAAATATTCCCTACCCTACTAAAGAGCCTATCATTACATCCTTAATGAAAGACCTTTTTTATTATTGATTGAAATTATGGTGGTTTGTGAATGTAGTCCACGAGCAAACTTATAGCGAGTCGAGCCAATCGATTGATGAGTGTTGATTTACCCTATTTAAAAGGTGATGAGGAAAATTGATAATCTATGTAAGGCTTGGACCAAAAGGGACCATATTATACTTTATTCTCTTTGGATTGAACTTGTTAAATTCTTATATCATGAATCTAATGTTGTAGGATAACTTAACATGAGTTGTAGTTCTTGTTGCTATCGATGTGTTATTTCTTATGTTCTTTAGTTTTTTCCAAGGTGAAAATCACTCATCTTGGTTTATCATATTCATTGTTAGGGGACGAACAACACTTTAAATTTGGGGGTGTGATGAGTGATATTTTCACCTAGATTTTGGTGTCATTTTAGGTCCGTTTTCGTGTTATTTTATCCGTATTTGTATGTTACTTGGGGGTGTTATGTGTTTTTATGGAATTGTGTGTGAATGAACTAAATCATATGTAAAACAGGTGAAAACAAAGCAAAAATAGAGACGGGAGATGAAACAAGGAAGAAGAAATAGGGCAGCATCAACACGGCCGGCCGTGTAGGGTACACGAGTCGTGTTGCAGCACACGGCCAGTATATCGAACACGGGCCTGTAACATTTGTCCATGCGGAGTCATCAATTCATCCAACACGGCCACCCTTTGACTGTGTTGCAGCACATGACTTGTGTGTCGTCTTGAGTAAAGTTTGATCGAGAAACCCTGACACGACTCGACTCGTGTTGCAGCACACGAGTTGTGTCGGTGCCAGATCAAAAAAATTTTCAACATCTTCTAGAGGTCTCCAAGGGGTATAAATACCAATTCATTCAACATTTTGATCATATTGGATCCGAAATTCAGCTGCCCATACACCTCACACACCAATTCCTTCATTTTGCACCACATACTTTGATAGAGAGCAAGAAGGAATAAGTTATTTTAGTCAAATATTTTTTTAATTTAGATTAATTAGTCAAGAAGGAATTATTTTCCTGTCATAATGGTAATTAGAATTACCATTAGAATTAGGGCTGGGATTGTGGGCCTTGAGCCTCTTTATATACCGTATATACTCTATGGTAGAAAAAAGAGAAGAAATATATCTAATATTGCAGCCTTAATTGGTTTGTGACAGAGATAAACTCTGTGGCCCTCTTCGAGGGATTATTTCCGTGTTTTCATTCAGTTCTGTGTGTGTGTTCTGTCAATTGGTCTGACCTGCCAACCTTCTCCACCATGACGAACACACGTTCAGGGTAAGAGAAGAAGCGCTTGGAATCAGTGGAAAAATAACTATGTGAGTTTCAATCAGTCGTAACCGATCAGATCGCGGCACAGCAAGCATCCGTCACTGAGTTGTCCAAACAAATCGCCTAACTTACAGCAGCCATGGTAGGTCATAAGATCAATGAATTATCGTCCAGTACTCCTCCAACCGACACTGTGGCAACCGAATTGATACTTGGCGGTGGCGCTGTACAAGGGGACCAAACTTTCCCAGGTTTCGTTGCGGTGAAAAGTCGAGAATTGCCCATGTTCGATGGGTCTGATCCGATGGTCTGGCTAGCCCAGGCAGAATAATATTTCCTAGTGCACAAAACATCATCGGACGAGAGGGTATCCTTAGCCCTTATCGCAATGTCTGGCCGTGCTATGTATTGGGCCCATTGGGCTATGCGTCGTGCCCCAGCGATCAAGTGGGAATAGTTTACTCGGGAGTTAATTGAATGATTTGGTGACTCATCTTCTAGAAATGCGTATGAGGCAATACATGCGAAACGGCAGACAGGCTCGTTAGAAGACTACTTGGCTTTGTTCGAGGAGCGAGTGGCACAATTTCTGAGTTTGCCAACCGATCAGTATCTTGGGATGTTTTTGGGGCCTCAAACCTACGATTCGGGAATGCATATATGTTCTGGAATTCATTGATGTTCATTCAGCCATCGCGGCAGCTAGGTGCCTAAATCGGTCCTTAGAACCCTAGGACTACTCAACCAAACCATCATTCCGGGATGCTAACCACAACTGCAACCTTCCTATCGGTCCTCAGACAGTTTCAGCCTCTCTACCAGCCTAACAATCGGACCCTCCAAATCACTTTGGGACACTGTAACACAACAATACTCTTCACTTAACAGCGGAGGAGGCCTGCGACTACCGTGCCAAGGGAATATATTACAGATGTGGTCAACCTTTGGGGCCACATCATAGGTGTGCTGCCAAACAATTGCGCATTTTGCTCCTTCTCGAGACAGAGGGATTCCACGAGAAGGTCCAACCATTTGTATCGAACACCATTGACAAGGAGGAATATGGTTGATCGTTGGGTCATTTTTTAAAATTGTAGCCTTGAGGTCAAGGCTGTTTGGAGACAGATGCATTGATAGAGAGCAAGAACCAATAAGTTATTTTAGTCAATATTTCCTTAATTTAGATTAATTAGTCAAGAAGGAATTTGTTTCCTGTCATAATGGTAATTAGAATTATCATTAGAATTAGGGCCGGGATTGTGGGCCTTGAGCCTCTTTATATACTGTATGTACTCTACGATGGAAAAAGGAGAAAAAATATATCTAATATTGCAGCCTTAATTGGTTTGTGGCAGAGATAAACTCTGTGGCCCTCTTCGAGTGATTATTTTCGTGTTTTCATTCAATTCCGTGTGTGTGTTCTATTATCATTCATCACTTTCATCCATCTATTCACTCCATCATTTCACTATAAATCCTTCATCCAAGTGAAGAGAAGAAGCAAAGAAGAAAGGAAAATTGCAAGAAAAGGAAGGAGATAACCATTGGAGCTAATCCAATGGAGTTTTCATCCAATTTTTGTAGTAAACCTAATTATTTAGCATGACTTGTAAAGTTTTTAATGTCTATGTTAATTATCTTATTATTATGGTAGACTAATCTTTCTTGTGAGATAAGCAACATGAGAGTTGGTTAATTTTGAGGATCTATGCATTTGAATTCATGTATTGATTTGATTTATGATTTTCTATCATTGATTATTAATTGCATGATTTGTATTGATGAATTGTGTGATTTATTGTCAAAGGCATGTGGTTAGATTAAGAAATCAATTATATGTTTAGGATAGTTCATTGAATCAATTCATCATACACCTCATGTGCATTATAAACCTTAAAGAGATAGAGATATCCTTTAGGATTTAGAACCCTTCGATAGGACATCCGATTGGTTTGATCGAGAGGTTGATTGATTGTGTGAGGGGGTTCTCATTTAAGCTTAGTACCTAGTTGGAATTGTTTGAGTGAGAACCAATCCATTGAGCTATTTTGGGATTCTTCTTTGGATTCACATTCTATTCATTTCGAGAGAAACTTTAGAAGAGGTTAGTGTTGACCCTTAATCATTTATCCATGATGCACATGAATTTGATACATAATTCCTAGAGTTACCACTTCTTAATTGTTGTTAATTTCACTTTTGTTCAACTCGAAAAACCAATCACATTCATTTTAATTTAGTCTTCTTGATCATTGCTTGCTCAGTTGCATTGATTGATTTTAATTACTTGTTTGACAAACAAAATTTTGGTGATTCATCTCTATAAAATCACAAGAAACATGAGATCGCTTAAGCACTAGCGCCTACCTCCCTGTGATTTGATAAATTCTTTAATTGGTCAACCCGACTCCAAGTTATGGCTAATCAGTGGCTCTAGCTCATGATTGATCTAGGAACAATCATGGTTAATTGGTATGATCTTACTTGATACGCCAGACGAACCTCTCTTCACAACTCCTTCGAACGATGGTAGGGGTTTCGGTGGTGAATGGATGATGAATGATGAGTCGTCTCTTTTTCTCCTGCGAAGGCTCTTCTTATATACTTGTGAAACCTTCTTATGGGCTTAGGATGAGCTTTTGCTTGAGGCATACGTCAAATTTTGTAAGAAAACTCCAAAATTACCATAAATAGAAGCAGCAAGAATCTGCTCGACCACACCTAAAAAAGTCGAGTAAGGCATCCCAATTGAGCAATGGTCGAGCAAACTCTCTGTACAAGTATGCACATTTTGCTCGAGTCGTCCCCATCTGCTCGACCAGAGTGATGCTGGTCGAGCAATATCTCCAAGTCGAACAAGCTCTTTATAAGAATTGTGCATTCTGTTCTACTTGACACCTCCGCTCAACCTAAGTAATTCTGGTCGAGCAATCCTTGAAAATTGTCTCAAAAATTGTGTCTTCTAATTCTGAGCCCTTTCGATCCATTTTCCTGTATAAATACACTCAAGAAGCCCTTGTATTCTCTGATTCGTGGATTTTCCATAAACATTTCGATTCGTGTCAATAAAAGACTCAATCGTACTGAGTTTCCACATAAATTAAGCCCAAAATATGTGAATTTGCACTCTCATCAAACTCTCAAACTTACATGTTGCTCGTCCCGAGGCAACGAAAATCAAAACAAAACTAGAGAGTGTAATCACGAGATCAAACACATCCTATCCTAACACATGTAATTATATTGACTCAAAACATGCAATCCATCATACCTTTCATTCACACAAAAACATCAATCAATCACAATACTTCTACGAGTGCTAAGTCATCTAGCTCACGGATAGGTGTTTATTCTCTCTCTCTAGTGTAAAAGATGTACACTTTATGGTTAGTATCAACACTCAATTTCAATTCATATACTCGCATGACCATAAGCTTGACAAGGGTCTCAAAAATCCATCTATAACTACGTCAATACTAGGATCACATAGGACTTGCATATAGGTGGTAATGTTGGCTCTTTGGTAAAGGTAGGAGAGTTTAGATAAGTAACTAAATTACTAGTAAAGAAGTACCTTGGAGAATTACTTTTCAACAGCTTCCTTCTTTTCTCCTTCGTTTTTCTTATGATCTCTTCAATTTGCACTTCCTCCATCTTTACTTGGATCAACATCTTTTCTTCGTAGTAGAATACCAATTCTGGTGTTCTTCTAGTATAAGGGTACCAGTTTCGGGCACTACCCTTCCTAACATTAAGGATACCGATTTCAGGCACTATTCCTTGCAGGATTTAACCACTTGTCTTTTGATTCTTATTACACCAAATCTTTCCTTCCTATTTCTCAATAACATTCATTTACCTCCACTCTTTACTAGTCATAGGTGTTCAAAACTCAAAAATGTAAACGACTGTTTTTCAAAGGCTTGCCAAAGAAAAAACTTAAAGGCTCAAAAGGGGCTTCCAATGATAATCATATAATAAGGTAGAATAAATTTGGCTAAGTGACGTAATCAACAATAATGGCTTAAGATCATTTCCTAGCATCTATCAATTATAGACTTCAAACAAGACTCTAAGTCAAGTTCTAGAACACGAGTATACAAACGACTCTCAAGAATAAACTATCATGCTTACAGCACGATCAAAAGGCTCAAATCCTCACATGGTTAATAGAATCATAAGCACTCTTCAAAGCATGTAACCAACATCAATTTTCTATGAACTATAAGTAAATTAGAACATGCTCGTCATCAACAAATCAACATGCATCAAAATAAGGAACATGCATATCATGAGAAATCCTCATCACTAAACAATCCAAGCAACAACTTCCACCAATCAATCACTCAATCATCATCAATATTATCAAATACATGCCACCCACACATGAATCATACACTATACCCACATCAATCACGTCTCCACCTGTAAAGTGGAAAACAGAATGGGGATGAGAAGAATCAGAAAAGATAAACATGACGCTCTTTACTCCTGTGGCTACTGAGGTTGCACCAGAGGAATACCCATCTCTGGATAATCAAAAGCGGGTTGTGGGTGCAGCTCTTCCTCAAAGTTAGTCGGATCTCCTATATGAACCATATCCTCATCTAAGACGATCCCATGAGCCCGCATTTTTGCAAGAAGTCTCCAGTCCCCTCTTCCCAAGCACGTCTCCGAGATCACCTTGTTATCTGTGGTATACATCAATAAATTGCTGTTAACTCTAACGGTAGTGTGATCAATCAGCACAAGTGGAACCTGAATGTGCTAGGATTCTTTCCTCGGATGAACATCCAAGTATCATCTAGCTGCTCAATCAGTCTCATCCTCACACATGAGGTCAAGATCAAGGCCGAAACCCCTCGGATAGGCCTGTGCCTGCTCAAATCGACTCTATAGTACTCAGCCAACAAGGTGATGAGCCCTCCAATGTTCACACGTTGAAATCCTTGAGTCGTGAACTTGTGAAGCTGATGAAAGAAGTACGCTGCTACATTAAAACAAACTCCATGTAGCATGCGCCATAACACGTATAGCTCCCCCCTTGGAATACAACTCCCCTCGGATCTTGCAAACAACGTGTTACCTAGAATCCTATACATGTATGCTAACACGGGGTTGCAAATGGAAGCAACCTTGGAAGAATTCGAGTTGTATCTCTCTCGCCTCCCTGTGATCTCTCTCCAGAACTCATCCGGCTTAAAATCATCATGCTCCACATCAACCGTGTTCTCACAGCCAATCAATTCATTAAACTCTTAGGCACACATAGTCCACTCTTGCCCGCCAATTTGCATGTGAATACCATAAGGTAAGTATCGGTCTCCACACTCAATTCTTAAAGTGTATAAGACCTCCGCAGTGAAGTGAAAATATGTCTCTCTCTTCATTTTCATAAACTGAATAATGCCCACTCGACCAAACATCCAACGAATGTCGGTGAGAATATTCATTTTCCTCATAGCATGGTCATCCTGATACAGCGTCCTCTGAATTTTCTGTGCAATTGCAGTCCAAAGATCCTTCTTATCTTCCCAATTTGGAATTTTCAGCCCATAATCGAATGGCCTCTTCTTATCCATCCTCATTTTCTTGACTATCTCACTAAGCGAAGGCGACTTAGGTCCCTTCCTCTTGGATGAAGACGCAATCTCTTTTCCTACAAGAATAATACTTCAATACATACCAAAAGAGAATAACAAGCATACCCATCTTAAGATTAGCATAAATCCTACTCAAGACTTCAAATTCACATGCTTCAACAACTTAATTTCAAGTGTTTATCAATCACAATTGCACTCTAACTCAATACTTTCAATCAATAATATTGAGGTTCAATTAGTCTTAACACTACTCCACACAAAATTTCATCAAATCAACACTTAAAACATGCTCAAATTCTACCCTCAATTGCACCATAATAACACTCAAATTCAATGAGCCCATATGTATATTTCGAAATTAAACTAAAGCCCGAGCTTCATACAACATCAATTTCACAAAAATTCCACACTTCAACGTAGAACAAATCATGAAAATTTTGAATGCAATGTCAAAAAAGAACTTTAACAATTCAACTATCAAATCCAACCCAAACTAAGTTAAATCCACTCACCCAATCTTGAATAAGCATAAAACACCATTCGAGAATAAAAAGTTGCTGTGTTGGATTATATACTAAAAGTCTAACTTTTTGTATGAACAATGTTATAACAATTAATTTGTAATGAGAATCATATGATCAAATGATTGCGTCTTATAATTTATTTATATGCACGATGCAATAGTCCACTTACTTTATACTGTAGATAATATATTGTGCGACAACACGCGGAAGATCATATTATCGGTTTCCTTATAAAGTATAAACAAATGCTTACAACCGAGATAGACGGGGACTCTCTATTGGGATGGTTGTAATGTGGTTTGGTATTAGCTTGTCTTGGCTATATAATCACATTAGTGCACTTGTGTGTATTGAGCAGGACCGCTTGAGATCGTTCGACTTATACTGACTTATAGGAGAACTTGATCTTAGTTATTATGGAAGTTCGTGCTCTTAATCTCTATACAATAATCTCGACACGTAGGGCAGTATGTATTTCTTTGATTCATCAATGAGTGAGATTTACATGTAATTAAATCAACAAACTCGGTGAGTTGGGAAGTAATGCTATCTCTATGGTGTGCTGTTGATTGTAGAAGGAATCCGTGTCCGTCATAGGTTGATGATGTCCCCTTGAGGAGCTCATAAGGATTATCATGTAAACCCTGCAGGTGGAATTTATTTCGGCATGATAATGAGGTTGAGTGGTATTACTCTTGGATGAGATATTAATTAATTGAGTTGTCAGTAACTTAAATTAATTAATGAACATTGTATATCTTAAACATGGGGAGACTAACGGGCTCATAATAAGAAGGAGCCAAAAACGTAATTTTGGGATTGGAAAGGCAGTGCAGTAATGATATTTTAGTGGAATATATTATTATTATTGGACTTAAGTATAAGCTTTGGGCTAAGCTTGGATACTTAAGCCCAATGGAGGCCCAACCCAATTTCTCCTCCTGGTCCCTGCTGTAGCCCATGTATATAAGTCACCTAATTCATTATTCACATGTAATGAGGGTTGAGAGCAGATTGAGGAGGTCTCATAGATCGTCGCCCACACGACATCGAGATCGGACTTGGGACATACGGCAGAAGATCAGAAGGTAGTTTGCTGCTGCTATCTGTAACCTTGCGAAATTTATATAAAATCTCACAGTGATCAAAATTCAATGATCAATATACTGACGGAAAACTGTTGAAGAGAGGATCGTCTGAGCACAAAGATCATTCAATTCCGAAATCAGACGAGGAAGTTATGGCCATTCTCGTGGGACTGCACAATCTGTCAGCGAGAATCCTTCATCTTCTACATACTTTGGTGAATGGTAATCGTTTCTATGATTTATTGCTTCCGCTGACATTAGAAACGTATGGATCCCTAACGGATCACGTTAACCAAATGATACAAGTGCCAACAATTGGTATCAGAGCTTCGGTTTCGTGGTGAAGCGTAACACGTTAGGCTAGGGTTTATGTAGTTAGTTTTTTGAAATTAGGATCACATGTTTAGGGTTTTGGTTTTACTGCTAAACCATGAATATCCCTATGTGATATATACCCTGTATCATACCTATTTTTTCGATGGTTGAATGTGAGAGGATTCGACGAAAACTGTTCGTCGATTTCACATGGAAGGAAGAAAAAGTGGGCAAAATAGATTCACGTTTTTTAGAGAAAAACCAGCGCAGTGATATTGCAGAGGCAATAATCGGAGTTTCAACCATCGGATCAAGCTGAATTTTGGTCAGCACATTCGGATTTTGTGGATGTACATTCTGAACGGTGCGGATCGTATTTAGAACTTTTTGTTGTCGGGAATACGCCGAAAACAGAAGCAGGTTTTTTGGCGATTCTGTTCTGCCGCAGTCGAGGGAAAAGAGCCGTTTCTCACAAATTAACCGTTGGATCGACCTGTAATATGGACAGTATATGCATAACTCATAGGGGTAGATTCTGAACGGTGAATATTGGATTCTAAGGTGTCTACAGTTGCGAACCCTGAACGACAGTTGGTGTAGTTTGGTGTTGAGCGTTGGGAACACTGAACTTGGTTCCGTGCAAGTAGGCCCTTGGACGAGCGACAGCCCGAGCGAGGAGCGCTCTTCAAATCACATGGTGTTGTGCACAGCATCAAGTGAATGGCACGGCTGGGGTGCGTTTTGAACCGAGCAAGGAGCGATCAACTGCTGGGCGTGTGCTGCTCGTTGGCTTTCGGAGTAGCGTGCTGAGTATCGGGAGGCCAGATGGGCATTGGTGCTTGTTGGGAGCTCGGGGCGTGACGTGTAAATCTTGCACGTTGGAGAGGAGTCGCACACGTTGGCTTGCTGGACGCTGGGATGGCGTGCATGGTGGCATGCCATGTGGCGCGCGGAACACTGTGTGAGGCTGCGCGGATGAAGGTTCGATCGATGATGCACCAGGTTCGAGCAGATTCACATCAGGTTTGATTGGTCTGCATCAGGTTCGATCGATGCTGCATCAGGTTCGATTGGTCTGCATCAGATTCGATCGATGCTGTACCAGGTTCGAGCAGATTC
Organism: Pogostemon cablin; assembly: GCA_023678885.1. Classification (NCBI taxonomy): domain Eukaryota; kingdom Viridiplantae; phylum Streptophyta; class Magnoliopsida; order Lamiales; family Lamiaceae; genus Pogostemon; species Pogostemon cablin. The sequence continues at coordinate 16,298,686 of CM043000.1, forward strand.
ACATCAGGTTCGATTGGTCTGCATCAGGTTCGATCGATGCTGCACCAGGTTCGAGCGGATTCACATCAGGTTCGATTGGTCTGCATCAGGTTCGATCGATGCTGCACTAGGTTCGAGCGGATTCACATCAGGTTCGATTGGTCTGCATCAGGTTCAATCGATGATGCACCAGGTTCGAGCGGATTCATATTAGGTTCGATTGGTCTGCATCAGGTTCGATCGATGATGCACCAGGTTCGAGCGGATTCACAACAGATTTGATTGGTCTGTATCAGGTTCGATCGACTCTGCACCAGGTTCGAGCGGATTTGCATCAGGTTCGACTGGTCTGCATCAAGTTCGACTGATCTGCATCAGGTTCCGCGTGAGTCTTCACAATGTGATCGGGCAGGGTGCCGGAGTGGTGGAGCAGGCTGCGGGGAGGTCGATCCCCGTCGCAGTTGTCCGCATTCGTGATTGGTGGCGAACAATCGAATTCACTGTTATATAACTGTTATAATTTATTTATTAATTGATTATTGTTATATATGTATGCCTGCTTTCTGTGATTTACTGCCTTATGTGCCGTAATAGGAGCATGCTAGGTTGCGTATATTATTCTGAATATTATATGCATGCAAAAACCCTTGGTTTTAAATAACTAAGTGAGAGAGGGGATTGGTAATTAATTCCCGCGGCCTCCATTATTGGTTTGTTAGTAATATGAATAAACTTGTGCGTCGACATTAGAGCCTTCCTCCCCATCGGATGAGTTTATTTATAGATTGCTGGAACAGACTTCATTAAATAATTATGTTTGTAATGTGATGCATATGAACTTGCGCGTTGGCATAGACCTTCCTCCCTATCGGATGAGCTTATATGTGGCTCACTGGTACAAAGTTATAATTGATGACTGTAGGAAGTTATCCAAGCGCGTGTGTACTTCTCCATCTGTAAGGCATATAAGCTTGCGCAATGGACTTGGGGTCAAATAATGGTGTACGCTTAGATGCAAATAATAAGTATCCTCCCCATCGGAGTCATTGCTTTTATTTGCATGGCTAAAGAGGAACCGACTATTAATTATTTTGTCATAAAGTTAGGTTGACAAATGAAATTAATGGGTAAAACATTCTCTTGTAAATGTTCGGGTTTGTAAACGTCCACACTATCGTGGCTTGCAAACTCACGGTGCTTGAGATGTCGGTGAATTTATATTTTATATTGTTTTGAGGGAATCAATATAAATGGTTAAATTCGAAGATTTGATCGGTATATATATTTTATGATTCTCTTAATTTCGAATAGTTTTATTTCACTTATGGTTGACCAAAAGAAATTATATTTACTGGTTCAAAATTAGATGATTAGAAAAGAATCTTGGATTCTAATTTTACTGCTTAAGAAATACATATGTGTTCTCACAAAAGACTTATCATGATGCATATTAAAGTCTCTGGTGAAGATATAAGAGATTCATAGAAATATGATGGTATCATATAACTCTTCGGATACTTGAGTAAGTTAAAAGGCGGTAGGTCATGATTGAATTTGATGAATGAATTGGAAATACATGAAATAGAACTTGAAGGGGAAACCTAAGTCAATTTTATTCTTCATTGTTTGCCTAAATGTTTTGAGCAAGTTCCACCTGAATTACAAAAAGGTTGTATATGGTGGGGAACTTCTGACAAAACATATGGCGAAGAAAATCCAATTTCATCAAGATGTGAACAAGGTTAGTATCTCATTCACTAGTTGTTGAAGCATGATTAGTGTTGGCATTTACTGACATGTTGTGTGTAGATACCGGAATCACTAAAAGCCTGCAACTAAGTGATGATGAAATAATAATATACATGGGTAAAACTACGAGAGTAGTGGTTGTTGCAGTGGGAGTTGTTTATTTATCTTACGATATGAATAAACGTTTGATTATGAGAAATTGTCTTTACATACGTTTTCATAGAAAGAATTTTATTTCAGTTTCTATGCATTTACGGATGGATACTCCATTTCATTTAAATGATATGGTCATAGTAATGAAGGATGGAGCTATAATCTGTTAAGTACGTTAGTGGCAATTTGTAAACTCTTAAATCACGTTTATACCAACGGATGCAACAAATAGTAATTAATAATACGTCTTTTAATCCTAATAAGAGAATGACTTTTATGCAAATGATTAGATAGATGATGAATTATTTGAAATTACTAAATTTATTTTATGGGTATACCTTAGAAACAGCATGTCGTGTAACATTTGTCTGTTTGTGGGATATTCTAGAAAAATGAAGAGTGATGATTTATTTAATCCAAAAGATCACAGGGTGATTGTTAACACAAACACTAGTTTTTTTTTTTTGGAAAAGGACTATGTATTAAATCATAAACCTATGCATAAATTGTTCTAAAGGAAGTGAGAGGGAAACACAAAGTATTAGTATCAATTGTATAAGAGGATATACCACAAGTTAAACTGCAACGCTTGTCACGTCTGATACACAATTGCGTGTAGTGCCTTGTCATAGTGGGAGGGTTGTTCGACAAATTGCAAGATATATATTTTGGGAGAGTCGTGAGACTTAGTCCCTAGTAAACATGGATTGAACCCACGGATGCGACAAAGCACTACAAGATCGAAATGCGATATCTTAGCTAGTGCAATGATGTTGAAATAGAATTGATGAATTCTAAATTAAATCTGGGAGCTTGTAAGACCACTAAATGGTGTAAAAGCCATTGGAAGTGCTCATACAAAATAAAAGAGAATCATATGGTAAGGTGAAAACCTTGGAAGCAAAGCTTATTGCGAAAAAGGTATACTAAGAAAGAAAGGGTTCGATTATGAAATAACCTGTTCGCCAGTACCTATGCCTAATTCGATCCGGACTCTTTTACCTGTTGCTACTCATATGGAATATGAGGGATAACAAATAAATGTCAAGACAGCTTTCCTGAATAGAAGTCTTGAGGAAAACATCTATGTTAAGCAACCAGAGTGATTCATTGCAAAGAGCTAAGAGCATTTTGATATTAAGCTTAAAAGTGTCCATCAATGGACTAAAGCAAGCTTCAAGATCATGAAACATCCATTTTGATGAGGAATCCAGGCATATGGATTTATTCAATACGCGGATGTGTCTTGTGTATTGAAAAGAGTGACGAAAACGTAGTGGTATTTCTTGTACTGTACATAGATGATATACTGCTCATTGGAGACAATGAAAAAGTATTGTCGGGCGTATGGGTATGGTTGATAAAGCAGTATGAAATGAAGGACTTAAGAAAAGCAAAATATATCCTTTTGATCACGGTAATACGGATCACAAGAAAGGATGTTTTGCTTATCTCAAGCTTCATGAATAGATACAATTCCTACTCGTTTAGCATGTAACTTTATCTAAGGAAATGCGTCTTAAGACACAAAAAGAAGATAAAGGTGATGAAAGCGGTTCCTTATGCTTCTGCGAATAAGGAGGCTTAATCTAAGAAATGCTATGCATGAGAATGGATAATTGTTTTGTCAATTGCATAGACACTGAGTATCAAGGTAACTCGAAATAAGAATGTTGAACTGTGGTAAGACATATATTTATGTACCTGAAAAGGACTAGAAATTATATGTAGGCTTACTGGACAGATTCGCTGCTTCTTATGAGTTACGCAGATTCGGATTTTTCAAATCAGATAGGGATGACAGTAAATCCACCTCAAGGTTATGTGTTTAATTTTAAGAAGTAGAGCCATAATATGGAGGAGTGTTATATAGAAATATATTTCGAACTCCGGACTCCATCATGGAAAGATGATAAATTGGAGCCTATAAGGCAGCCAAAGTATCTATATGACTCTAGAAACTTCATGATGGACTTTGAAGTATTTCTAAGTTTGCCCAAGATTATCACAATTTAAATTAATGATATTGGTGCAGTTGCAAACTTGAAGGAATGAGTCCATAAGACAATTAAACACATGGAGCGCGAGTACCACCTGTTACGAGAAATTGTATGATGAAGGGAAGGTTGTTGTCGCCTAGATTGCATCGGATGATAACCTAGTAAATCCATTTACAAAGACCTTAAAGCAAAAGCATTTGATGGTCGTGTAGTAGGAGTGGGAATCAGATGTATGGCGGAAGACATGACAGCATAGTCTTTTAGTATAAGTGGGAGATTGTTGGATTATATACTAAAAGTCTAGCTTTTTGTATGAACAATGTTATAACAATTAATTTGAAATGAGAATCATATGATCAAATGATTGCGTCTTATAATTTATTTATATGCACGATGCAATAGTCCACTTACTTTATACTGTAGATAATATGTTGTGCGACAACACGCGGAAGATCATATTATCGGTTTCCTTATAAAGTATAAACAGATGCTCACAACCGAGATAGACGGGGACTCTCTATTGGGATGATTGTAGTGTGGTTTGGCATTAGCTTGTCTTGGCTATAGAATCACATTAGTGCACTTGTGTGTATTGAGTAGGACCGCTTGAGATCGTTCGACTTATACTGACTTATAGGAGAACTTGATCTCAGTTATTATGGAAGTTCGTGCTCTTAATCCCTATACAACAACCTCGACACGTAGGGCAGTATGTATTTCTTTGATTCATCAATGAGTGAGATTTACATGTAATTAAATCAACAAACTCGGTGAGTTGGGAAGTAATGTTGTCTCTATGGTGTGCTGTTGATTGTAGAAGGAATCCGTGTCCGTCATAAGTTGATGATGTCCCCTTGAGGAGCTCATAAGGATTATCATGTAAACCCTGCAGGTGGAATTTATTCCGGCATGATAATGAGGTTGAGTGGTACTACTCTTGGATGAGATATTAATTAATTGAGTTGTCAGTAACTTAAATTAATTAATGGACATTGTATATCTTAAACATGGGGAGACTAACGGACTCATAATAAGAAGGAGCCCAAAATGTAATTTTGGGATTGGAAAGGCAGTGCAGTAATAATATTTTAGTAGAATATATTATTATTATTGTTGGACTTAAGTATAAGCTTTGGGCTAAGCTTGGATACTGAAGCCCAATGGAGGCCCAACCCAATTTCTCCTCCTGGTCCCTGCTGTAGCCCATGTATATAAGTCACCTCAACTTATCTGGAACTCTAATCTAATTCATTATTCACGTGTGATGAGGGCTGATAGCAGATCGAGGAGGTCTCATAGATCGTCGCCCACACGACATCAAGATCGGACTTGGGACATACGGCAGAAGATCAGAAGGTAGTTTGCTGCTGCTGTCCGCCACCTTGCGAAATTTATATAAAATTGTACAGTAATTAGAATTCAATGATCAATATATTGAGGAAATCCGTTGAAGAGAGGATCGTCTGAGCACAAAGATCATTCAATTCCGACATCAGACGAGGAAGTTATAGCCATTCTCGTGGGACTGCACAATCTGTCAGCGAGAATCCTTCATCTTCTACATACCTTGGTGAACGGTAATCGTTTCTATAATTTATTGCTTCCGCTGATATTAGAAATGTATGGATCTCTAACGGGTCATGTTAACCAAACGATCCAAGCGCCAACATGCTGGACATGGTGCGAGTGTTGTGAAAAGTAGCGAAAACCCCAAAGATTCGAGTGAAAATCCTAAATCGTACTTGCAAATCCTTGAATTCGGATTTGGAAGTGTGTGAAAAGATGGATTTAAGTGAAGAAAAGAATTTGGAAAGAAGGACTTACGATTATGGATTGGTGCTCGAGAAAGGGTGATGGGAATGTGTCAAACGGAATGAAAAACTAACCTTTAAAATCTGATTCCGGACTCCGCTCGACTTAGCTGGTGAAGTCGAGCAATGGGTGCAAGTCGAGCAACCCTAGCTTTGACCTTAAAATCACTCCGCTCGACCTCCGTTCGACTTGCACACACTGGTTGAAAGGGTGTTGTAAGTTAGCAACATGCCCAGTCGCGCCCCTGTTCTCCTCTGTCTTGCTCGACCTCCGTGTGTCCATCCTTGGCCTCGTATTCCCTCTTCATCTGGTTTACCACCAACTGTGAGTCGCTATATACCATCAGCTCATCTGCTCCCATGGCCAGCGCCATTCTCAAACCATTCAGTAGGGCCTCATATTCCGCCTCATTGTTAGTAGTCAAGAAACCGAACTGGATTGCAGTCGAAAAGGTTTCTCCTGACGGCGTTTGGATGATGATTCCTACTTTCGATGCTACTGCCGTTGCCGAACCATCCACATGCATGATCCAAGGTTTTCTTTTTTCCTCATCGGTTGGTGTAGGGAAGGTCAGTTCCACTATGAAATCCGTCATGACTTGGCCCTTGACTGCATTCCTCGGTAGGTATGCTAAATCGAACTGCCCTAATTCGATGGACCATTTTAACAATCTTCCTGTGGCGTCCGCCATTGGAGTACCTGCCTCAAAGGGAATGTCGTCAATACCTCAATGGTGTGTTCCATGAAGTATGGTCTCAACTTCCTCAAGCTCATAACGAGAGCATACGCTATCTTCTCTATTATCGGGTATCTAAGCTCTGCATCTCTCAGGGATTGACTTACGAAGTTTACTGGCTTCTGATTCTTCTCCTCCGTCCTGACCAATACTGAACTAAATGTTATTCCTGATACTACCAGATACAACTGCAATACCTCATTCGGTGAGGGTTTGGAGAGGATTTTGGGATCTAATAGCTCTCTTTTACTCTCGTTGAATGCCTTCCCGCACTCTTTCGTCCATTCGAACTTAGCCTTTTTGATGACATTGAAGAAGAATTTACATTTATCTGATGCTTTTGATATGAACCTGTTTAAGGTGGCCAACCTACCCGTCAGATTATGGACCTCTTTCATGTGCTTCGGTGAATCCATCTTTAGAATCGCTTCTACCTTTTTCGGGTTCATCTCAATCCCCCTTGAGCTGACCAAATATCCGAGGAAACTTCTCTTACTCACTCTGAACGTACATTTCTTCGGGTTTAGTTTCATTCCATAGTGTCGGAAGATTGTGAAAACCTTTCTTAGATGGTCGAAATGATCCATCCTTTTTAGGCTCTTTACCACGGTATCATCCACGTAGACCTCAACTATTTTTCCAATTTCTCCCAAAAATATTTTGTTAACCAATCTTTGAAAGGTAGCCCCCGCATTCCTCAGACCAAACGACATGTTGTTCCATTCATAAACTCCATTCCCGCAGAAGAAAGTCGTATTTGCCTTATCATCCGGGCGCTTAGGGATCTGATGGTACCATGAGAACGCGTCCATGAAGCTCATTATCTCATGTTCTGTCGTGGCATCGACCATCTGGTCAATTGAAGGAAGAGGATAACTATCCTTCGGGCACGCCTTGTTTAGATCGGTGAAATCGATGCATAGCCTCCGTGATCCCTCCTTCTTTTTTACCATAATTGGATTTATACTCTTATCGGGTATTTACATTCGTTAATTCTTCCGCTCGCAAGTATTTTATGCACTTCCAATTCCATAGCCACATTCTTCTCTGGGATGAATTTCTTTTTTCTGGTGGAATGGCGGGATATTGGGGTCGATGTTCAACTTGTGACATGCATATTTTGGGTGTACTCCGGGTGTTTCATTCGGGTTCCAGACGAACACGTCCAGATTCTTTTTTAGTAGTTGGGTCAGCTCTTCCTTGAATTTGCTTTCCCATTTCGTCCCAATCTTGACTTTGATATCAGCATTCTCCGGATCCAACTGTACCACTTTTGTTTTTTCTGCCACCGAGGCTCCTTCCCTTAGTTTTGTCCTCGAATCCTCATTAGGTATTACTTGCTTTCGTCTCGGCACTCTCGCTGATGTTTCTTTTTCTTCCCTTCCTTGAACAATCGAATCTGGATGTGTTTCGATTGTTGCAATGTGCATGTCATTTCCATTCGCTCTATTTCTTCTCCTCCGGCGGCTACTAGGATCACATCGGGCTCTTTTCCTTCTTGCCTCCCTTCTGGTGGTCCTTCGATTCCTATCCGCACTCCAGGGTTCATTCCTTCTTCCATGATATCCTCAAAGCTTAACATCTCATACTCCATGTCATGATAACTCAGACCCTCTATCTTTTCCACGAATGAGCACTCTCTTGCCCTTCTTTGACTTCTTATCACCGTCGCTACTCTTCCGTCAGCTATGATAAATTTGAGACATTGGTAAAGGGTGGATGGAATAGATCCAAAGGCGTGGATCAACGGGCGCCCTAGTATACAGTTGTAGGTGAAAGCTTAGTCCACAACCTTGAATGTCAGCTGATTTTGCATCCGGGTCTTCCCATCCAAACCTTCTAACTCAACTGATAAATCTACCTCCATGGTCGGCCTAGTCAGCGTGTTACTGAACCCTTTAATCTTGTCATTACAAGGTCTCACCTTGTGATGACAGTCTCCTCCCAGATTTTCGAATATTTCTTTAAAGATTATATTGGCATACGCCCCAGTATCTACCAAACATCTATGAACTTTGACCCCCCAACAATATCGGTGAAATAACAAAAGGATTGGAATAAGGAGTACTTACCCCGTAGAAGTTTGCCTCCGTGAAGACAATGTCCACTTCCGTTACCCCCTTCACTGCCGAGGTTAGCAATCACACTTGAGAGATTTGTTGGTCTAAGTCTCTCAGTTCTGCCTTCCTTTTCCTTTTTGATGCCATGGTCAGTGCTTGAGAAGTTCCGATATAAGGGATTTCCTCTATTGGCTCCATTATGTGTATTACTCCAGGTCTGTCTTCCCTTGGGGCTTGTCCCTAATCCTGTCGAACACTGGCGGCCGTCCTGGAGGCGGAGGGGATAGGGGCATCACTTCTCCATTCCCCTCTCTGCCCGGGGACCTTTGTTTACCCGGGAGAGGGGAAAATTAGCGTCTCTCCTATTACCCTCGGCCTCGGGGCCTGCAGCATCCCTCTTAATTTTTCCTTCTTAAACAACTTCCATAACTCCGTAATTAGATCTCGACATTGGTTTGTGTTATGCTCGTGTGTCTGATGGTGCATGCAGTACTCCCGAGGGTTGGTGAGTTCCAAGGTTCGTAGAACTGGCCTCAGCGTCTGAAGAACTTGTTGATCCTTAACATAGTAGAAGACCTCGGCAATATTCAAGTTGGTTCCCGATTTTAGTTCCTCGTACATCTGCTTGGACCTCGGTGTCTTCCGTAAAGGGTTGGAAAGTGGCGGGTGTTTTATATTCCTTTGTTCCTCTGACACTAACCCTCTTCTTGCTCAGTTCTGCCGAGGGGCCCTGGTTGCTTGCCTTCTTTGCCATCTTGGAAATATTTTCCGCTTGGATGTGCTCGTTTGCCATAACCATGAAGGCTGCATAGGACGCAGACGGTTTAAGCTGGACCGCTTTCTATATGCTAATCTCTAGGTGAAGAGCTCCCATCACCGTGACGAGAAAAGCTTTGTCCCCCATGACTTCCCCCATTGACATTTGCTCGTTGAACCTTTTCAGAAAGTCTCGCAAGCTTCTGTTGAACCTTGACAGATGTCAACCAGCTTGTTCTTTGGTTCCTTCGGTGCCTCAAGATATGAGTATTGCATTAGGAAGACCTCCATCAACTTTCCCCAGCTTTTGATGGAGGCTGTTGGGACCGCCCTAAACCAGGCGTGTGCCTTGTTTCCCAGGGTTAGCGGGAACATCCTGCATAACGTGATCTCGTTTGCACATTGATCCCTCATCTACATCAGATATTTTTCAATTTGGGAATACGGATCGTAATCACAATCAAAAATCAAGCTAGAGGAAAACTTTATTCCCTGTTGCCGAGGGGCATTGCTGATTTCAGCTGTGAAGGGTGAGGGGGCCACCGATGATTGGAGGACTCCTCTTATTCCGGACATCTTCCTTTCTAGATCCGTGAAATGCTTGTTCACCCCTTCATTTATCAGGGCTTGTAGATCTCTAGTTGGGGCCTTCGAAAATATTTCTTTATTCTCCAACCACATCTCTGTCTGGGTCTCCTTTCGTCTCGTCCCTCTTCGTGAGGCGAGTTTTCCGTTCCTCCTGTCCTATGGTAAAGATAGCTCTATCGTGGGCAAATCTTCCCACGAGGGATCTCAGCTCTCCTGTGAGTAGGGTGTCGAAGATGAGCGGGATCTTTGGTTCATTGGCCTTCTGCATCTGTTATGCCTCCTTAGAGAGACAGATGGGGTTCTTTATGGGGCTTCGTCTCCCGTCGGTACTTCCCTAGTGGCGGGTCGACCTCTCCTCTAATTTTATGAGTGAGGCTGGCGGGGTCCTTCTGCTCTCGGCCTTTTCCTCGGTGGAGGGTTTCCTGCCTCTTGATTCCATTCCGGCCGTGATCGCCTTTGAGCATCATTTCTCACGGATACCTCCGGGGATGGAGTATTCCTTGTTTCTTAGTGTATTCCCAATTGCGATTGTCTTTAAGCTCCTGTTTTCGGTCAATGAAGGTATTCGCTACGCCTTTCTTCTGCCAGAGTCTCGTTCACACTCTCCCTTTCTCCAACGTTCCTCCTCCGTATGAAGTTGATAGTTTCTCTCGCAACTCCTTCGCTGTGTTCTTTCCTGGCCTCTTTTCTCCTCTCGAGATCCTCCCCAGATCGCCATGGCTTCCCCTGTGAGGGCCTCTAAAGCTCAACCTAGTCGGTCGAATCGGGGGAGCTTCTGCGGCATACTCATCAATCACTCTTCGAATCGGGGGAGCTTCTGCGGCATACTCATCAATCACTCTTCGAATCGGGGGAGCTTCTGCGGTATACTCATCAATCACTCTTCGAATCTTTTCAGTCATCTCTTTCGTTTTCTGAGGGTCGCCCAAGTTTGGGACAGGAATAGACCTCGCCTGAGTGGATATCTCCATGATAAGAGTGCTAATCTGAACATTATTTCCACTTCTTGTCATATTTCGCTGGGCTCTGGAGCACTCTCCCCTCTCTTCATTTCCATGGGTTGTAAATCTTTCACCTCCCGTCTCGATTTCCAGACACAGAACAAAAACCAAAGAGTTTTCTCACAGAATTAAACCAAGAACTCAAAAAAAACAGAATAGGGGTGGCTAATCGTAGCGTTCCCACAGATGGCGCCAGATGTTGATGGCTGTTCTTGATTCGTTATTTTGTACTTAAGAGATAAAGACACTTAATAACGAAACCAAGAACATACACAATCAAACATAACAAAACTACAAACAAAGAGATCAAAACCAAAAGAAGGCTCAATTCTCACCAAAGAACTCAATCGATTTTATTACTCTCCCTTAGAACAACACTCTTTCGCCACCGATTTTTACAAGTGTAATGTCTAAAGTGAGCATGAGTAACCTGTCTCTCTCCTGTGAGAGAGGCTATTATAATATCCAAAAATCCTAATCCGGAGCCAATCGTCTTGCGCCACTTGGATGGAAACAAGCCGTCTTTAATGGAGTTGTCTGGTATGCCGACCAGCCTGAGGAGAAGTCTGAATGACACGGTTGCTTTTTGCATGGTTTTGCAGAACGCCTCTGTCCTTTGTTGGCTTCCCATTAGTAGTTAGGGTAAGATATGTCAGTCAGTTGCTGTCTTCTAATTAGGATTGCTGTCCAAGACATCTCGTCTTCCCATTGGCCTTGTCTTCTAGCCTGCTGTACTTGTTAGTCTTCATGATGGTGTTTGTTCTTTACTATCCTGCTTCTGTTGTCCATTCAGTCCTCGGACAGGTTGACTTCTAGTGCTGTGATGTAGTCCGAACTCTCAGGCTGGGGAGGGATTCTGCCGATGTCCCCTGCGGAGGGTGTTTCCTGGCTTCGGCTCCTTTAATGGGTTCCTTCTTTGTTCTTGCCTCGACCGGGTCTATGGGCTATAGTGATCTCCTTGGGCTGACTTGAGCATCCTGTCTCCAATTTGGGCCGCTAGAGGGTTGGGCCTCTTTCTTCAGGTATTTTAGAGGTTATTGGGCTTTTAGGTCTACTAAGTATGGGGATATATTACCCATAACATATAATATTTCGTGATGAGACGGATTAAAATATCAAAATAGATTCGTATAAAAGGAAAAGAGAGTATTATTTCAAATAAAAAAATAGTATAATAAAATAAATAAATAATGTATGTCGAAATGGGAGACTTCTCGACCAACAATGACCCAGAATCGCAAAAAAAGAATGGATATGGGTATTGGTATGCAATTCCTACTTTTATTTTTTTGAATTTTTTTTTTAACTAAGCCATCTCATTATCAATTTCTAAATCCACCAGTATCATACATTGTGTCCTAAATTAATATTTTTCTAGAATTCTTTTATCATATATCACCCAATTTCTCAAAGTTAGTTCATGTTTTAGATATTGATATAACAATTAAGCAGAAAATTATGGAGTAAATAAAAATAGTAGGAGTAGAGTAGTATTTATAATTATCCTGCATAGAATTAATCCACTTATTACAAGGTGGAAATTAGCAACCAATTACAGGCTACTTTATTACATTATTAAGGTAGAGTGCGTGGATTGGGTGAGAACGATGCGGGAGTAGTCTGAGATCAGACGACTTGGTGGATTGATTCAGTGTTGTCATACAACGTGTTGAGCATGGTGGATCTGAAGTGCCATTTAGAAACCTCGAAGCGTGCCACCTGACCCCCTGTGGAAGCCGACAGACCAATCTGAACCGTGTCGGGAAGAAGATTCTTCAAGTTGTACGTATGCTTCAACTCCACGCTATTCGTTCCGTACGCCGCGTGTACTGTGATCACGTGCGGTGGCACGGTGTAGTCTATACGCAGTGAGACCTCTTCAAAAATGCCGTCCTCGAACTTGATAGTAGCCGTCGAATTCTTGCTATTGATGTCGATTCCAATGTGCCTCTATGCCGGATCCCACTCGTGGTTAACGTACGCGTCGACCTCCACCGCGAAGATGGGGCCGTCGACAGCGTCGAAGATGCCGAGGGACCCTCCTTCGCCGCCCTTGGGTAAGGTGGAGTTGACGGGTATGATGAAGAAGGTGAGGCCGTCTGCCGGGTCGTCGTCAACTTTGGTGATTTTGAATGTAAAGGTGGTCTCGAAGAAGGCCTCGCGGTTGTTGCCCTCCCATAACTTGACAGGGTTGGAGTAGAGAACCCTGCCAACACTGTAGGCTTTGGGGCTATTGGCAGAGTTGGTACTCACCAGATTGACGTTGTTAATAGGAGCAACGGCATCGCGTTCGAACGTCAGGGGCACTGTCGTATGTTTGAATGATTCGATATCGAATTCGGTGTTTTGCGAATGCACCGACACCATCATCACCAACAATGCGCCAAGTATTGCCTTGGACATAGAGTACTTCATCATTCCTTGTTAGATTGGATAGATATATTTCTTTGATGTGGTGAGCACCTACAATGCTACCCTTCCTCTATTTATAATGCCAAGTCGAGTAATAAGCCCCCAAAGAAATCGCATTCTTGAGAACACACTCTCATAAGCCTTAACCAGTTCGGATTTTCTGTGTCATTTGAACGACATGTAGGAGAGATAAACTATATCATAATCCTTAAACCTTAGTGGCAATGATTGGATTTATTTTTTCTGTCAATCACTTAACGCGTGACATAAAAGATAATGTACAGAAATAGCAGAAGATCCGATGTGAACCTTAACGGAGGGACGGAGTTATTATATTTTTGTACAATGTTATTTCTCTATTAATGTTTTGATTTAATACTTATATATATATATTTTATCATGTGTATGTTTTTAAGATTGTTGTTTGGAGAATTTTATATGAAATCTGTTATGAATAAAAAGGATATAATCACATGACCTTTATTATTAGACCTGTTAATTTTGAATAACTTATTTATCTCTAAACTACCTCCTCAGATAAATGGTTTAATGGGGGTAGGAAATATGAGTTTTTCTTTAGGAATGCATGTTAGATTAGAAAAAATGGAGTATGAATTTTTTCTCTGCATTGGAGGGTTTTAACTAGATTCACTACAACATAAATTATTTTAGTGTTACGTAAAAAATATTATCTAATAACTTAAATGTGTTATTATAGATGATAGATAATACTTTTAGAAGTGTCGCTATTGCCCCTGTTATCTATTGTCTTATGTAACACTTTTTCTTAATATGATAACACTTAAAAAAATATTATATTTACTTTAGTAACACTTTATAAAAATTACAACAAAATGTTTATGTAACACTTTATAAAATAAAAAATAAAATTATAATTAGTTTGGATTTGATCTCATGACCTATGTGTTACAATGCATTTCCATTAACAACTTAGCTAGTCCATCAATCTTAATATGTATATTACATATTTATTTTATTATATACCTCTAGTCTTTTTTTTCCTTTTTAAATTAAATTTTTGCAGTTTAATATTTTAACCATTAACATGAAACGTGAGTGAATATAAGTATTTTAAAATATTTTTTCGTGAATAATAGTATTCTTTTTAATTTTATAATTAAATTTTGAACAATATATATTAAAAAAATATATATTTTATGTAACGAACTATATTGTATTATATAATTACATTAGACTAATTTATTTATTTTTTAAAATATAAATATATATATATATATTAAAAAGTATGTAATATATTTTTTAAATATGGGTAATATTATATGTGTGTGTAACGTTTAATTAATATTCATCTTATAAATATGGAGTATTAAAAATACAACTCAATTTTAAATATTGTGTAAATAATTTATATATGTAGAAGTGTTACTTAAAAATGTTTCTTATGTATAAGTGTTATATTATAGTGTTACCGTTGTAAAAGTGTTACATAAAATGTGTTATATAGTATATATATAAAAGTGTTATATGTATGTGTTACATATTTGAAAAGTGTTACATATATGTGTTACTTATATAGAAAGTGTTAAAAATGTTACATATCATAATAATTTTAAAAGTGTTATCGTTTTGTGTTAAATAAATTTTAAGTATTAATATGAGGTGTTATTTAATGCTAATTATGTTGTAGTGATTTACGCATTTTTTTTATTAAAATATTAATTTAAGTACTCCCTCCATCCCACATTAAGGGAAATTTTTGCTTTTTGGCATGTGGATTAAGGAGTATTATTATTTAATGTGTAGTGGGTAGTAGTATTAGTGTGAGTGTGGGTCTCATATTTTAATTGTATTATTGGGTGTGTGTGAGTCTCATGTGTGTAAAAAAGGAAAGTGAACTCTTTGGGTGGGACGACCAAAATGGAAAAAAGTGACTCTTTGGGTGGGACGGAGGGAGTATTTAAAATTATAAATATATATAATAAAAATAAATAAATTTTAAAGGCTAATTATAGTGTGCACCCATATACAAATATATACAAAAACATATACAATTTTGAGCAAAAATGTATATTCCCTCCGTCCCATTGATACGTATCAATTTGTTGGTTCGTCCCATTACAAAGTATCCATTTCCTTTTTTAGATTGATGTGACCACACATGACCCCACACACAACACTAATACAACTACCCACTACACTTTAAAATATTATTTCTCTCACCTCAAAATACATTAAATTATTATACTCCTTAATCCACGTGCAAAAAATAAATGGTTATGTTTCAAGGAGACGGAGGGAGTACAATTTGATTGTTAGTTTTTTTTAATTAAAAATTGAGTGTAAAAAAATATACAATTATTAAAAAAACATATATATACTATTGAATAAAAAGTTATACATATATAAATGCTAGTTTTTTCAATGAAAAACTTAGTGTGAAAAAAGTATAGAATTATTACGAAACATGTATACAAAATAGAATAACATATATACAAAATAAAATAAAAAGTTATACACATATGAATGCACTAGAGTGCACCTAATATACACACAATTTTAAATTGGTAGAGTAACCTGTATGTATTAAAAATAGTTTGGGACAGGTACGACTATGAATATTATAATGAACTTTTTAATTAACAAGTATATAAACGGGTATTTCATATTTAAACGAATATGGATATAAGCGTGTATTCTACATGTTGACATACCTAAGTCAAGTAAAAATTAGTATTATGAAAAATATAAACAAGATTACCATAAGATTTAAAATACTAACAAAACTATGTTATGTTAAAAAAAATTATAAATACTTATAAAACAACATTATGTTAAAAAAGATATAACCTAGGTTTATATATTATAAGTATATAAAGGATTAATTACTAATAGGTGCATATTTTATATCCCTAATTACTACTAGATACATTGATTTAAAATAATTATTATTTAATACAAAATATTAAAGTAAAATACCAATTATAACTCTAACCTCATATACTTTTAAACTATAAACCCTAATCCCCCACCCACCGCCAGACCACCACTGCCACCGCCGGACAACCGACGCCGCCGGACTGCCGGCGGCAGATCGCCGGAAAGCTGCCGCGCGCCGGAAAATCCGTACTACTGGAAAATTTTGTACCACCGGTTGCCGGCTGCCGAAAAATTCCGTACTGTCGCCGGACTGCTGCCGAACCACCAAACTTTTTTGCTGCACACACTTTTTTTTTACTGCACAAATTTTGTTATTGCACACACTTTGCTGCAAACGAACTCTTGCTGCACACAATATTTATGTGCAACACATTATAGGAGTAATATTAGAATATCACTATATATTTTTGTAGTTAGTAGTAATAGTTTTGTATGTTTGTATCTCATAGTAATTAAGGGTTTTTTGTGTATTTAATAGTAATCCTCCCGTATATAAATAATTAACAGTTTATTTATAAAATATACCAATTTAGATAAATAAATAATTATATATAAATATATTATTACTTATATAAAATAATATTTCAAATATAAAAATTAGATAATTTATTTTCTTCTGTGCAATGTATGAGTGGTTAAAATCATGTTATTTGTAATAAAATGGGGATTTAAAAAAAAATTAAAGTGGGCATTTTTAGACGTTTTTATGAGTGAGATTCTCCCCCAATCACATTCATTAAATTGTATGCTGTTCGTTTGTGCACTCTTTTCTCATTGCTTTATCTCGCACTAAAAAAACTATTTTTTACTGAAGAAATATTTCGTTGATAAAAGTTTTAATTTTATTGTTAAATTGGTTCAACAACGGATTAGCAACGGAATCCGTTGGTAAATTTATATTGGTAAAGTAGTAGTTGGTTAATTATTTAGTAATGAAAAATCAATTCTGTTGGTAATCAGTTGCTAAAAATTTCGTTGGTAATTTATTTAAAAATTCCCTTGATAATCCGTTGGTAAAATATAGAATAAATCCGTTGGAATTCCATTCCTAATAGAAAAATGTTATTTTGGTTGCTAATCCATTTGTAATTACCAACGGATTGAATTCTATTGGTAAATTCTGTTGCTAAAAAAACTATTTTTTAGTGTCGTATAATTGTTTATCCCCTTAAAGAAAGAAATATCATTTTAATTTAACATTTCAAAAGCATACATTAATTTAAAAAATGTTATCTCTTCTTTTCACACATAATACTCCACTTTATATTTTATTTATTACCTAAAAATATCACGTTATTCCTAAAATTCAATAAAATAAATTAAAAATAATTTTTTCCGTGGTCCAATAAAAGTGAATAATTTTGAATAATGAGAGTATCCAGAATTTTCTGAGTGATTCAATAATATAGGACTATTTTCATGTAACTCCATATTCATCATTCAATTTAGACATTGTCAGGATGGAAAAAAGTTAAATTTAGATGTGACCTATCGAAAGTGATCATTTATACATGTTTTTTTGTATTTCCAAATACTTCAAACCTAAACAATTACGCTAATTAAGTAATAAATTAGGGGTAGATATTTTTCGAAGAGTTTTTTCAGACTAAAAATAGGTTGATTAATAATCTGGGACATGAAAATGTTTCCTCTCAATATATGTAAAAGTGTGAAAATCTGGGGCATGAGGGTGTAAAATAAAAAATAATCTGGGATATGAATGTCACTCTTGAAAAATAATAAAAATAAAATAACTATAATTAATCAAAAGTAAGTTAAATATATTTAATATATATATATATATATATATATATATATATATATATATATATATATATATATATATATATATATATATATATATATATTCAAAATTGCTCCGCCACAGTATGACAAATTATTTGCACCTGGTGCACCGGTGCTCCCGCAAAATTATAGGGTAAAATTGAGGGGTAGTGGATAGTTAATAAATTTATTTTTTATTATTTTATATTATTCAACGGTGAAGATTAAGTACAAATCTAATCTAACAGTTGAGAATATCTAAGTGCACCGGTGTATTATTCCGATCCCACGTATTTTTACTAACTTTCTATTTTAAGATGTTTCAGATATTTTTATCCATTTCATAAATGGTAAAAGTACATTTTACAATATTTTACTTACTTTTTATACTTTATTCATCAATTACAACAACTTTATTTACTATTTTATACTTTATTCATTATTTTCAATAACTTTATTTACTTTTTCTTTAAAAATTATCAATTTATCTATACTTTTTTTAAATTATTTATTAAAAAAATACTTTTTAATTTTCCTATCCGTGCTAACGGGTAAATATATTTGGGACGAATGAAGTAAATATTATTGTGTCATGCTTCTAATAAGTGTATGGGACAATAAGGTTGGCTGAGTTTGTGGTGAAGAAAGCGTTGAAGTTACGAAGAAGAAGATGCATCATCAATTTACCGTGTACAGTGTCTAGATCTAATTTTAAAATCATTATTAAGAGTGTGTATAATTTTAAAATTAAAAAGGATAAATATATATTTTTAAAGGCGTGTATATAATAAAATTATGATTTTAAAAATTAAAGAAGGTGGACAGAAAAGTGCACTTAATAAAAAGTGCACTTAATAAAAAGAATGTGTATTTAACACACTCAATTCATAATTAAGCATACATTTTGATTATATATACAAACTATAAGAAAGCATCCCATGTTGTTAAAATCGTAATCGTATTCGTGCTCTCACTTTTAAAAATTTTATTAAGATTTCAAACCCATTTATTCATACTTGTCGGTTAACATTACCAATTAAAAAATATACTGAAATCAAAACATTTAAATGAAAACTTAAAGTAAAGAGTATTTTAAACTATATATTAAATTAAAAATATATATTAAATAGTTTAAATAGATTAATTGAATATTAATAAAATAAATTAATATGATTGACGTATTGATTGATAATTAGTTAAATAAGTTAAAAAAATATATCTTATATTTGCTAAATTTATATTTTTAATTAATAAAATTAAAAATATTTATTTACATAAATAAAATCCATGAGTGAAATCAAAAGTTTTGAATGCTATGAAGATTAAAATAGAATAATTTTTATATATAGTAAAATTAGAGGAGAAAGAAAAATTGAAGATAAAAATAGAAGTTCAAGTTTGTTTTTATAATATATACTATATATATATATATATATATATATACTACAAAATACCCTCTTAATTTAATTTAATTTAATTATTTTACGCTAAGATATTATTTTCATTTAGTTGATCAAATTTCAGTGTACTTTTTAATTGTTAATCTTGTCCTTCGAGTATTAACTAATAAATGAATTAGTTGATAAATATAAAATTAGGTTAAGTTTAAAAAAAATTATTGTTATATACTTGATATATTATTATATAATAAAAATTAGCAATTTATTTATAAAATATATGAATTCAAATAAATAAGTTAATTAATTATATATATATATATATATATATATATATATATATATATATAT
Organism: Pogostemon cablin; assembly: GCA_023678885.1. NCBI lineage: Eukaryota > Viridiplantae > Streptophyta > Magnoliopsida > Lamiales > Lamiaceae > Pogostemon > Pogostemon cablin. Next base: position 16,318,384 of record CM043000.1, read on the forward strand.
ATATATATATATTATGACTAGCTAATAACCATTTAAATAATAATAAAAGGAAGGTGATCTGTTGATCATCTAAATTCTTGAAATAGGAGATGGAATACCTCTTAAGCTAGAGTCTCTTATTATTTTTATTCATCTCATGATGAATAAGTTAATACCCCTAAATAAGAAAATAATATATAATTTAATAATCGCATAACACATTTTTAATATCAAAATTTTTAATATTTTATAATTCACATAATTTATTTATTATTTAAAAATGTCAAATTATTCTTAAATTCTTAATAACGTAAAAAAATAACTTTTCTAAAAATTATGAATTTTTTTTATAGGAAGAATGGAATACTCCATATCCTCTTGTTTAAAAACAGTAAGTAGTACTATATTTTGCCATTTTGCGAGTGGGTACTCCATCAAATCTCATTTATCGCGTGTTATATTATATGTGGTCATATACTCTCCATCCATCACATTGCAATAAATTGTAGTACTATATTCATATTTTCTTAGCGCGACGATATTTAGATGAAATACGTGTGGTAACTCTCATGTAACTCCATATTCATCATTCAATTTTGATATCTTTGAGATGGAAAAAGTTAATTTAGATGTGGCTTCTGCAAAGTGATCACTTATGAATGCTTTTTATATTTTCAAATATGAGAAAGAGGTTGATTATGCCTTCAAACTATATTTAAAAAGATTTATGGAGTACATTCACTTTATAACTCATAAAAATAAATGATTTGATTGTACGCACATATTTATTATAAATTGATTAGACGTTTAAATTAAATGTAATTTGATGAGTCAAAGATGTTTTAGTCCTTTCGGGAATTTAAAAATTTATAACAAAAAATGTGGCAATTTTTTTTTAAAAATTTTTAACATGACTGTGGGGTACAGTGTTATCTTAGCCAAAATATATCGATACCTAAACAAATAAGTATTCCCTTATATCATAAAGTATTTCAACCTTTTCTATTTTATCCGTTTCACAAAGTACACGTTTCTTACTAAAGTGGTTAAAGATACACTATAACGGCTCGTTTGGTAGATAAAAGAAAATAAAGATTATTATTTAATTAAGTAATATGAATGTCAAGATAGGGAGATAATATAAATAAGTAATCTTGCTAGGTAGAAAAGAGAATAAGTGAGATTAATAATATTTAAGTGTTTGAGAAGTAAAATAATTTATTAAGATATATACAATAGAATCACTTTAATACCCTTTTATTAATGGTTCTTAATTTTTTATTTTAAAAAAATAAACATTTCCAGTAATATATTTAATAAAAGGTAAATTACCAAAACTCCCTCGAGATTTGTTCAAACTATCAAATAAACTCCGCGATTTAAAAAATTACCAATTAACATTGTATTTTTAAATTTTACTATTATTTTTAAAAAAATATTTTTTAAAGGGTGTTATTGGTAATTTTTCAAACCACGATATTTATTTGGTAATTTGGACAAAACTCGAGGGACTTTTGGTAATTTACCCTTAAAAAGAAATAATTTATTTTTACTGATGCTTTACTTTTTTATTCAAATAGAATATACAAAATATATATATATATATATATATATATATATTAGTTTTAGATAACAATGTGATTATTACCTCTATATGTTTGCAATATTTATTTTGCACTTTTTTTTCACACTTTAATTTTTTCATATTTTTTTCTTGTTTTTTCTGCACAATTTTATGCCATACTATTATATGATAATTAAAGAAACATCTATAATTATTGACTTGCAAAAATCTAATTTTCGAAAGAAAAAAAATGTACTGAAAAACTGTGCAAATAAAATTTGCAGAAAAATAGTGCAAAAATAATGTGTAGAAAAAATGTGCGAAATAAATGTGTCTGGTTGATAGCGTTCTATTATTTCACTGCATGTAAGAGTAATTAGGTTTTAAAGTACGTATCTTATGGTAATAAATTCATAAAAAAAATCATAAATCCCATAATTCAAAGGTGCTTTCAATATGGGTGCACTAACAACCAATACCTCTAAAAACTTTCAAAAGTCTATATTCCAAAACAGCGGAGGATACAGTGTAGGTATAAGGGGTACAACTGTACACCCAAAATAAAAATTAATATATATGTATAGTATATAATTGAAGTTTTACTCCAATACTTTCTATCTCGTTATCTATTTTTCTTTTTCATATTTATATTATTTATTTATTTATATATTTTTTATTTATTTCATATTAGTTACTTTCTCCGTCCCCTTGAAAGGTATTTATTTACTTTTTGCACGTGGATTAAGGCGTATAATAATTTAATGTATATTAAGGTGAGAGAAATAATATTTTAATGTGTAGTGGGTAGTTGTATTAGTGTTGAATGTAGGGTCATGTGTAGTGGTTGTGGGTCACATCAATCCAAAAAGGGAAATGTATATACTTTGTAATGGAACGGACCAAAATGAAAAAATGGATACGTATTAAGGGGACGGAAGGAGTATTTATCAAACATGTTTTTCTTTTAATGTTATACTCCACCTTCTTTCTTTCATTTTTATTTTTTTCATTTTAAACCTTGTGTTTTTTATCTTTCATTTTATTTTATTTAGTACTTAAATTATTAATTAATTGCAACATAAATTTATATTCAATTCATTATTATTATTATTCTAAATATGTATTATAAATTCATGATAATAATATTTTAAATTGCTTTTTTTAAAAAAAATAAACAGTGTCAATAGTAATTATAATTTTTACAATTATATTTATTTATTATAGGATTTTCAATATTAAAAAAATTATAATTATACGTGAGAGAGACTCTTGTGCCTCGGGACACTGTGCCCTCTATGTAAATAAAATATGGAGGGGGAGGGTTGTGTTCTCATGGGGGCACGATGCGTCCTCGAGAACACACAAGTTCTTGTCATTACATGTCGTACTCCCAGATCTTATTTCCTGGATTCGCCCCCTGTTCCAAAACTGTATTCTTATAATACCAAAAAAAAAATGGAGCATAATTAACATTGAATTTTGCATTTACAAATTAAAGATACAAGTATGAATCAAAACATAAACACAGGCCAGGCCATATTGATGTGATATTAGATAAAAAGAAAAAGATGAAAAACTAGAAAACCTAAAATCCAACAAACAGTAACTAGAATTCAGATAGCCTGCCCAAGGAGGTAAACTAAACTCCAATCCTCTTAACACACACCTTTTAATTCTTTTTTTTTTACCCCTAATTTCAGATGCAACAAGTGGGTGAGAGTCTAATGAGAGCCCTCACAAGAAACCCGCAGCAGATTGAATGGCAACATGTTTAGATTTAGATGCAAATGGCAAACTTCAGGGATGACTTCAACAAGAAAATATGTACCTTTTCAGTACATCGTTGATAAATACATCTTCCAACTAAAAAAATTCGTTGGAATATATGTTGGAATCATAAATTCCAACGGTATTTTTGTATATTTCAACGATTTTTCGCCGTTGGAATTCGGCAATTTTCTTGTAGTGACCGTTGATAAATACATCTTTTCGCCACTATAAGAAATTAGTTTGGATTTTAAGATCCGGTTCAGCATAGCAGAAACAAGTAATTGCAATCGCAAATTTTATATAATCTAGAAAGTAATCAAGTGAAAACTGTTTGTTTGAACCACTTTGTTTATAATAATCAACTATGCAATCAATATCAGAATGCGTATTAGTTCATGTCAATTAAAAGAATAAATCCGCTGATAGACATCATCTAGTATATACACATCGGTTATTCATAAGATATGATGCCTTTTTATTAAAAACCAATGTGTTTTAGCGAAAAGTGCACTGATATACATCGATTTTCTATGAAAATGCATTGATAGACATCGGTTTTCACTAACCGATGTCTTTTAAGTGATTTTTGTTCTGAATAAAAGATGCTGCTGATATATAGACATCAGTTCTTGAAACTGATGTCTTTTACATGATGTTTATTCTCTAATAGACATCGACTTTGTTTGAAATGCCCAGTTTTTATTAATAGATGTTATTCAAGCGATGTTTAAAATGCCTATTCATTTAAAATTTATCTTTAATAAATAAATTCATCTTTAAGGCTGATAGACATTTTAAAACCCTAGTATCTCTAATACATTCAAGTTCTTGGCATTTTTGTACAATAATTTGAAAACTTCCGCCTCACTATTTATTATCCTCCACGCCTGATTTTTATGGACGCCGGCGATCTATTTTGCAACCGGCCGGCTGGGCCGCCGTATAATGGAGAAGCTCTTTTTATCCATTTGGTGGCGCGTGTTGATTGAGGTGAGCTGGAAAAGATGACTTTTGATATTAGATCAAATAATGCATTAGTTTAAGTATTCAATATTTAATTTTATTTGTTTGGTTTTGACAAGGTTGATAATGTGTTCTACCATCTTTGTTTACTCAAATTTCTTACAATGTGAACTAGAAGTCAGATATAAATTGTAAATGTATGTACTTTTCTTACAATTTTGTATGGAGTATGTATGATAATTTTCACTATTGCCACTGATTTCATATATATCTCAATCTTGCTCTGATTGGAGTCTGTTGTATGTAGAGTTTTAAATTCTCTCAATTACTATTTGGTATGCTCTTCCACTTTTATCGTAGAAACTCGAACTGAAACTTCTTACCAGTTCTGTACATTATATTCGACTTTTACCTTGAGATATGATAAATGTTTATTAAATAATTCACTGCACCATTATATTTATTATTAAACAGAATATCATTTCAAAGTGGAGTATCACTTTTGTTAAAATGTTAGTATCATTTTTTATCCATTAAATTACATCCTCCGCTTCGGAGAAGTTTGTACCGTTACTGTAGATACAGAGTTTAAAAAAAGTTGCTTTTTGACCAATTCTATTGACTTTTGGAGGGTATCATAATATTTTTATGTGATAAATAAATTATAAAGTATGTTATGTGTGTTAGGAGGAAGTGATAAATTTGTAATTAAGATGAACTTTTGAAGTTATGAATTAGTGTGATGTTTCCTTTTATGGGTGATGCAAACTATTATGGGACGAATGTACACACCTTTATACTAAAGGATATACAATTTAACATAAAATTCTAAAGGCATACGGAGTGTGCTTCCGTGCGTCGAGATTTTGCCTTCTAAAATAAATGGTACACATCTTTATATTAAAGGGTATACAATTTAATACAAAATTCTAAAGGCACACGAAATGTGTCCGGACGCATATAAGTTTTTGCCTTGAAAAATATACTACCTCCAGTTTAGATAATGTTTACGTTTGCATTTTTACGTAAATTAAGAGATTAATATTTTAATGTAGGGCGAGGTGAAAGAAATACTCCCTCCGTGCTAACTTCAACTTCACACTTTCCGTTTTGGTCCGTCTCAAATTTAACTTCACACTTCCATAAAAGGAAAAAGCAACAAACTAATATTTCTCTAATATACTTTAATTTCAAATTTGTCATCACCTTTTTAATACACATAACATACTTTATCATTTATTTATTACCTAAAAATATCATACTACCCTCAAAAGTAAGTCAAAAAGTGAATTTTCTTAAATTACGTATGTATAGTAAACGTGAACTTGAATTTGGGATGAATGGAGTAATATTTAAAATATAGTGAAAAGTTGTATTAATATTATGTATGAGTCCTACATGAATAATTAATTGTTTTTTGCATGGGCCAATTTGACATAAAATGAAATGCAAATTTTAATTTGGGACAATAAAAAATGGAAAATATAAATCTTGATGAGTGACTGAGGAAAGGCTGGGAGCGAAAAATAATAAGAAGCGGGGCTATATATATATATATATATATATATATATATATATATATATATATATATATATATATATATATATTTTTTTTTTTTTTTTTTTTTTTTTTTTTTTTTTTTTTTTTTGCTTCTTTTAGAGTATAGTACTTCCACCGTCCCACTGAAAGGTCCTCATTTTACTATATAGGGGGTCTCATTTAAAAGTTCTTATTTACTCATTTTAGTAAAAAGATCCCACGTATGATTCACCACTCACTACTAATACAACTACCAACTAGACATAAAATAGTTATACTCCTTAATCCATGTGCGAAAAGCAAATGATGATCTTTTACCGGAACGGAGGGAGAGTATATATCTTGAAAAGACAAAATATTTTCTGCATGTCGAAATCCAATTCGTGCGATCATATTCAATTTATATTTATTTATTAATAAAACGTACTCCCTCCGTCCCTTGGTAAGAGTACCATTTGCTTTCCGACATATGCATTAAGAAGTATTATTATTTAATATTTAGTGGGTATTTATATTAGTGGGTGCGTGGGACTATGTTTTAATTGTATTAGTGGGTGTGGGTGGTCTCATGTATCCAAAAAAGGAAATAGGATCCTTTGGGTGTGACAACCAAAATGGTAAAATGAGACTCTTACCTAGGGATGGAGGGAGTATAAATTAATGAATAAAAATTTATAACAATACTTTTATGAATTGGGTTCACCTTATACTTTGATTTTATCGAAAATACTCTTTAATATAATAAAAATTACTCTTTATAGTAATGAACTGAGTATATATTACACATCTGAATATATAAAAACTATTACTTTTTAAATTCTGTATGTTGTGATTTTTTATATTTTTGCTGAGATGAATAATATTTTTCATTCAAAAGATTAATAATTTTTCTATTAATTAGTAATTTTTCATGTTTAAAATAATAATTTTATAAAATCAAGATGCCTGGTAAAAAGGTTTAACCCTTGTTGATAGATTTGGTAGATTGAATTACTATGATTTATCTCCCTCACAAGCTGTCAGGCCGAAGTAAGGGGCCAAGACAACCTTTTTGCACAATTTTATAAAATCAAGGTGCATGATAAATTGGTTTTACATGAGACCCTCTCAAAACTTAATCAAATTGTTAGAAAATTTCTTTGTTATTTTTTAATCAAAATTAATGGTAAATAAATATAATATTTATTAAGTAACACGTACATTTCTCGTAAAATTATGATAAGAGTACAACAAAATTAACTCTTTTTTGCATGGGTGCACGGATATAACTCTTCCAGAAAAGATGTGAATCCAAAGATGAATTTTGGAAGAAATCTAACGATTTATGTGATTAAAATTTATTCTATTGATTAAAAGGGTTGATGACAAACTTGGATCTCCTCCATTAACTGTAGTGCATTTCCTTTAAATGTACCTACAATACCATAGCTCAAGTAAAACGCTTTAAATAAATGAGTTATTCGAGAGTTCGATTCGACTCGTTAAGGTTCTAGCTCAACTCGATTGGTGACTACTTAAGCTCGAGCTCACCTTATACTGTTTTATGAACGAGCCCAGCCGAGCTCAGCTCGACCAGATAAGGTTCGATTATTTAATAATAATATTTAATTATAATTTTATATAATAATATAATAATTCGTAAATAAAATACTCCCTCCGTCCCCTTGAGAGGTATTCGTTTACTTTTTTGCACGTGGATTAAGGAGTATAATAATTTAATGTATAGTAAATGTGAGAGAAATAATATTTTAATGTGTAGTGGGTAGTTGTATTAGTGTTGAGTGTGGGGCCATGTATAGTGGTTGTGGTCACATCAATCCAAAAAGGGAAATGAATACTTTGTAATAGGACGGACCAAAATGGAAATATGGATATGTATCAAGGGGACGGAGGGAGTAATAAATATGAAAATATAATTCATTCAGAATCGGCTCGATAAGCTCGTTAAGGCTCGATAAATTAACTTGACTCGATTTGATTAACGAGTCAAATCGAGCTAGAGCTCGACTCGAATTGAATTACTCGAGCGAGCTTGAGCTCTTTCTTAAGCTCGTTTCTCATCAAGCCGAACTCGAGCTTGACTCGATAACTACTCTAGCCGAATTTAAGTATACACTACTCAAATTCGTTCCATTCGAAAAACTGTTCCACTCAAGTGAGGGAAATGCCCTATAGGAGGATACTTGGTTAGCTGAAATCCGCTCTTTCAAGAAGTATTTTTCATCTATTATATTTCAAGGGTTTAAATGTTTGAAATATCACATATTTTCAAATTTGAATAATTGAATTAATGAGGTGATGTGACAATCTAAATTATTGAAAAAGGAGATGGAGCGCCTTTTGAAATAGATGAGAATTTCAATTGATATTTTGTCTTCTTATAAAGAAGTTCATGCTACTAACATTACCAAAAAAAACTCATATTAGTAACGAAATTTATCAATTAAATTTAATCCGTTTGTAATTATCAATTACAATTTGTCAACAAAAATTACATTTTTCTTTTAGCGATTAGATGGATAATTGAAAATTTATTTTTAATTACCTATAAAAGGAAGTCTAGTATCTTAAAATTAGATGAAATTTAACATGAAATACCTAGAAAGAAAGTAGAAATTATTGTTCAGCATCTTAGGTTTTAAGCCAGATTCACGAATTAAGTACTGCTTGATCCAGAGGCTTAGCATAATTAAGTGAATGCTAACATAATTTCTGCAGTGATTCTAACTAATTGTTTAATGACTTAATTTAACTAGTTTAAACTGAATTCCTAAAGTTATCTTGTCTTCTCTCTTGAAATACTCATGTTATTTTCCACTTATATATTTTATTTTTTTAATATTTAATTATTTATTTTAGTTCATAATTAATTTTCATACTCTTGGATTTGTCTTAGATAAAATGAGTCATAAATAAAAATTTAGTAGTTTTTTAATTACTACCTTTAGGTTCGATATTTGACTTGGTCACAAGTTGAGCTACAATTGATTCCTTATACTTAAGAATACACTTTTATTGCACATCAAAAAGGTGAACAAGTTCTAGGAAAAAAAATGTCAAATTACAATAAAAAAAAATTCAACGAAAAGTAAATTTGAAGGAAATTTTAGAATTCCATATAATTTTCCAATGAAACCTTAAACCATTGGAAAATTCTAGCAAAATTTCTCGTGAAAATTTAAACCGTTGAAAATTTTCATTGCTAATTCCAGTAGCTTAATAAACTATATGAAATTTCTAACGAAAATTCCTGTAAAAGCTAAAGTTATTGAAAAATTCCAATGAAAATTCCTATTTAATTTTAAATCGTTGAAAAATTACAATGTTATTCTAATATCATGATAAACCATTTGAAATTTCCAATAGAAATTTCGAGTAAAATTAAGTCATTAGAAAAATTCCAGTGAAAATTTCATCGAAAATTGAAAACCATTGAAAAATTCTAACTCAAATTCTAATGACTTAATATATTACTGGAAATTTTCGTAGAAAATTCTATTTTATAAAAATGAAATAAATATATCTGCAAATAATAAATTCATTATTAGAGAGTTTAAGTAGACTAATTTAAAAGAAAAAAGAATAAAAAAATCATAATATGAGAGTTTAATGTATTAAAATGTCAATTTATAACATAATTTATACATTAGTTAAGTTAACAGATGATATATAAATATACTTTGAAAGGTCGATGGTTCAAATTCAAATAAATGTGTTTTTTCATAGGATCACTAACGGATTACTACACAATTCATCAACCCAAAACACATTTATATTTTAAAATTATATCACTACTTTACATTGATAAACTAATTTCCCTATGAAATTAAGGTTTTTAGTGATGAAATGAAATATTCGATTAGTAAAATATAAATTTGGAAATACACAATCCATCAATTTAATTTTAAAATTATCACTACTTTATAAATAGCATAATTTACTTTATAATTTATTTATTACTTAAAAACATTATACTATAAAAAAAATTAAAAAACATTATATCTCATGTGAATTTTCAACAGAGAGAATAGTATATTTTTAAAGGATGCGGCTATATACACCCCCATTCTTCTAAATGCACCCCTTTAATTTTTTTTTATTTTTAAAGATGAGAAGACTAAGTTACCCTTACATTAATAAGCATATTATTTATCTTTAATTAAATAATATATAAAAGTAAAATATGAACTTCTCGATTCTATCATGTATAAACTCCAATTCAAATCACCTTCTTTCATTTTTTTAACCTAAAACTTAATTTTTTTTTATCATCTTTAGTTCTTATACTTGTGTCAGAAACAAAATTTGGGGGAAAATTAAAACTTTTAATTAAAATAAATTTAATTTGAATCTTAATGATGATAACTTGATAAGGCGAAATGGGTTTAAGCACCAGTAAGAACAAAGACGTTATATATATATATATATATATATATATATATATATATATATATATATATATATATATATATATATATATATATATATATATATATATATATATATAATCTTTAATAGTAACATTTCATTTAATTAGTTATATTCTTGACTTAATCTAGCCAAAAATTTTCATACAACTCAAGATAGATAAAATATCACAGTTGTTATCGAGATTCCAGTTTTGATTAATTTTTAATTTATTTTTATTTTTTATTTTGAGACCATCGTCTTCTTCCTCTTCTTTTAGCGGAGTCGTCGAACACTTTGTGAAAGGATTGTTGTATGTATTCAAGATTTGAAGGTGTTTCGTCAACAAAATTTGGTAGTTCAGTTAGAGAAAAAAAAATGGTGGGATTATATATTTCTTTTATTAAAAAAATAATAATAAAATTGTCTATTAAGTAAAATTTTGTTTTCATTTTATGAGGTTTATTTAAATAATGGGGTACACATAGAAAAATGGGATATGAATAGCATATTTTTAATTAATAGGATAAAATAGTCTAAGATGTGATATATTTAATAATTTATATATGATTTTTTTTTAATTTTGGTGGGGTATGTTTAATAATTAAGGTACGTTTAGTAAAATTGGGGTGTAAATAGCCGTATCTATTTTCAAATTAGTGCTATTATTCAAATGAGGGAATACTATATAGTACTATTTAAATTAGTGTTTAACAGTACTACTATAAGAGTGCCGTCCGTACTCCATCAAATTCCAAATTCCAATTATCCGCGTGTTAATTTATTTGTGGTTTTATATCCTCCGTCAATCACATTCCAATAAATTGTAGTATCCATATTTTCTGAGAGCTAAGATATTTAGATGAAATACATGTGACAACTCTCATATAACTCATCCATCATTCAATGTAGATATGAAATAAGTGGATGGAAGTGGGAGGGCAGTTTTTTTTTTTAATTCTTTTATGAAATAAATGATGGCAGTCGAAACGGGTTGGCGTAGCGGGCCAAAATCCACCTCAATCCGCCTTTTGTCGGGCTTAGGGAGGGCAGGCATAGGCGAGTACAGGCTACAATTGCAAGGCCCAACCCATTTAAAGGCGGGTGGCGGGTTATGGCGGGCCAACCCTCTTCTCTCTTTTTTTAGCGATGTTATTATAATTATTATTATTTAAAAAAATATCAAAATGATGATCGCTCTTGCAAAATTATAATTATCATTATTATTATTTAAAAATAAAATATCTAAATGATTGACACTCTTACAAAATTTATAATATCAATTAGATAATTAAAATATAAATATAGATTTTACAAAATTGCTCTATGAACAATTAAACATAAACAAAGATCATTTATCAAATAACATATAATTTACTAATGAGAGAGACTAGGGTACAACCAATTGAATTGGTACAACCTTGGTTCCCACCCTTCTTAATTAAATCCTCCTCCTTCATTAATATTGTTTTTTTTAATTTTATTTTTAAATTTATTTTATTTGAATGACTATTATACCATAAACCCTAAACCTTAGGGATAAATTATACCCTAAACCACAAGAGTAAAATTACAATTATACCATAAACCCTAAACCCTAGGGATAAATTATACCCTAAATCACAAGGGTAAAATTGTATTTATATCCCTAAAATTAAATAAATATAAAAAAACAATAATAGCAACAATTTTAAAAAAAAGAAAAAAAAGTAGAAAAACACACACTGAAGGTGAAGGAAGGAGGTTGTACCAATTAGAAGTTGTACACAAGTCTTTGTCTATACTAATTATATATTTCTTAAGAATCTCAAATAAAATAATGTAAATCTAATTATCCTTAAATAACACAAATTAAATCACAAAAAAATTATTAGATCTTAAGGTCAATCACAAAACTCTAAATATAATTATAAAGTCTATTCAAAACTCATCCATCATAACATCATAATATAAACATCCAAATCTTCATGTTGATCAATTATATGATTATATCTTTGTCAATCTTCAAATGATTAGATATCTTAAAGGTTTATAATTTGCATTTGCATTTGCATTTGATTCTAATCCATATATATACATTTATATATTAAAAAAATTCAAAAATTAAAAATAATTCAAAATCAAGCATAATAGAATTTTAAATTATTTACATATTTTGTATACTAATCTATGGTACAAAATGTTTAGATTTTAGAATATTCATTTTATGATTTAATTTATTATTTTAAAAAATATTTAATGAAGGAACAACAAATATTTGGAATAAAAAAACACTTTACCATTTGCAAAAAAAAAAGAAAAAATTATGGTGGGCTCAAATGTGCCAACCCGCCTCCCGTTTGGATTGAGTCCGCCTAGGCCCGCCCCCATTTGGGCAGGCCTATTTAGGCCCACCTCCAAACGGACTGCAAATTTTACGGCCCAACCCACCTTTTTTAGAGGCGGGACGGGCCAGCCCGGCGGGCCCAACCCGTTTTGACAGCTCTAAGTGGGAGGTCAGTTATTTTTAAAAAATTTTTACTAAATTCGTATGACACCATCTCACGATATGAAATAAATAATAACAGTGGGAGGTTAATATTTTTAAAAGGAAAAATAGAATTTTTCGTCCGCTAACGTACTTTTATTTTGAAATTGATCAATATATTTCCTCAATTTTGAAATCAGTCCATTGACTTTACAGAATTCAACTTTTTGGTTCTTTGACCTGCTATAACAGGTGACCAACATGTTATTGAGAACCACCTCTCTTCAATTTTAAAATCAGTCCACTAACTTTACAGAATTCAACTTTTTATTCCTTCAATAGGTCTTCGAAAATTTTCAGCCCCAATTAACTTATATCATATCTTTACGAATTAGTTGCAATAAAATACATGACATTTACTCATTTTTTTCAATTTAATCACGAACTTCCTTTTTTAATCAAAGAAATACATGACCTTCTCATTTTTCTCAATTTAATCACAAAATTTTCTTTTTCAATTAAATACACGACCTTAATATATTTTCTTAATTTAATCATGATTTCTTTTATCCAATTATATATTATATATATATATATATATATAAATCTTTTACAATTTAATCACAATGTCTACTAGTATTTATTAAATACATTATTATGTTAATGAATAAAAATTAATACACATTAAATATATTAAAATTTTAAAATATAATAAAGTTTAAATCATAATGCATAAATTATTATATATAATATATACTAAAAGTTTTATAAATGCGTACCCATTTAATTTGTGAAAACAAATTTGTTTAATTTTCTTTTTAATATTTCATATGTAATTTTTGTCAATCACACAGTTACACCCCCTATTTCTTGTCCAAAAAAAGATTGTTTATGAATTTTAAAATTTAATAAGTATATAATTATACATTTTATTTTAAATATTTAATATAGTATATTATTTTTTATTAATCAAGTCATATATTTTATTAATAAAAGAATTTATAATTAAATTATATAAAATACAAAAGAACATGATAAAAATTTAAAATTCGTGATTACATTGATTATAATACAAAAAGTAGTGTATTTAATTGATAAAAAAAGAAGTTCATTATTAAATTAAAAAAAAAAGAAAGTCGTGTATTTTTTTGATAAAAAAATAATTTTTGATTAAATTAAAAAATGAAAAAAGATCGTGTATTTTAATGCAATTAACCTTATCTCTATTTTGCCAAAATTTAATATTTTCTATTTTGTAAAATAGACATAGTCCATTACGACCATATTGATGCGCGTTTTCTTTGCACACAAAATTAATCCCCAAGTATTAAGGATATCAATTGCAGCTTAGCAAGCGACCAAGTGAATATCGAACCCAAGGTACGACGTATTATCAATTTAATTATTTACTAAATTAATTAAGACAAGTTGGCAATTAAGTAGGAGGTTTGAATTATTAATCTACTAACAATTAAATTAAATAACAAATAAAATAAAAGATCACTCGAATAATACGAAGGTGAATTAAGTAGGAGAATAGGTAGCTCTGGGATAATCCAGTTTCACTCATTAATCTCATTTTCATGTGTTGATGTCCGACTCTACCTTGTAGAATATGGACGCATCACTAAGCCATGCATATCTACTCTATAGACACAAGTAAACATGCGTGTAACACGTGTAAATAACCTCGGAGCAAGAGACATAATTCCACCCCCCCTTTCTAGGTACTATCTGTATCAATTATTTCCCCTGCCAATTGGTTCTCTATCCCGATATGATCTCCCTTTATAGGTACTATAAAATTATCCTCTTTATCCTACTTAATAACCCGAATTCAATTCAATTAATAAGTATTCATATATGATAGTTCTAATGAAGTTTCGGAGTCCCCTCACTTAGAATCATAACATGGAATTCTGCTCAGCAGTGAACGCACTCAATCTATAATCAAGATATGTATTCAGACTCTAAATAACAGTTAATGATGCACAAAACGACCGTGAGTATGAATTAAAAAGCACAATTATATATAAAATAAATCCACAAGTAGTGTTGTACGGAGTTTATATACAAAAGTTTAATTAATTTGTAAAAACCTTCACAACCCTAATTCTACCAAAATAGTTCTAGCTCATGATGTTGTGAAGAACAATCATGGGTGTTGGATAGATTTTATCCGAATGTCCAGAAAATACAAGATAAATTAGGAAATGAATAAAACCATAGATGTGGGCGTCGTCACGTCCTTCTCCGTCTTGAATTCTCCTCTTGGTTCTCCTCTTGATTCCACGAATGAATCTTCAAAGTGATGGGTGGATGGAGGAAAGGAAGTGGATGATGGTTGGGGGGTGATCCCCCCCTTGTGGGGTGTAGTATGGTTGTGGCCTCTCTTCCTCTAATCTATTGTATTTTCCTCCAATTTATGAATAATGATGTGAAATATATATAGGTGTGAGAATATAATTAAATAAGGAAAGAAAATATATGAGTGAATCATGGAGGATTATGTGATAATGAGATAAATTAGGTAATTTTTTGAAAATTTTCGGAAATTTTCGGAAATTCTCACTGGCAGCTACGCGACTTTACAATTTTAAGCATAACTTCCTCGTCCCATCTCTGATTTGAGTGATTCTTACACCCACGCGATCCTCTCTTCCTTGGTTTTCTCTGAATATAAAGAACTCACAGAAACTCCAAAATTTGTTAGTTTAACAAGCCATGCAATATAACGCAGCTATTCTGTTCGGCACAGCTCGCGTGACGTTACTACTTTGATCATATCTCTCTCGTTTGGATTCTGATTGAGGTATTCTTGACGCCAAAACGATTCTCTTTTCAGTGACTTTCCAACTATATATCACACTTCTTGTTCAGATCTCCACACGAATACAGAAAAATTATGAAAGTTGAATGTGCGTTTTCAGCATTCTTGCACAAATTGCACATTTTCTCCAACTGTGCGCTTTTCATCCTTTTTCTAGCTAAAACATAATAAAACACCTCATGTGCACCTTTTTCTCACATATAATAAATATAAAATATTTGTGCTAATATATAACAAGAATTTCCATCAAAAAGGTGTTTAATTGGACACTAAAACACGCTAATTTCCACTCTCAACAATCCCCCAAACTTACCCGTTGCTCGTCCCGAGACAACAAAATAAAAATAAAGAGCGAGAGAGAGTAAGAAAATTAACGGGGAAACAAGGTCTATGACCAATACCTCATTCAAAATACAATTGCTCTCAACTTAGGTCATGCAACTCTCATTATATGTAATAATCAATTCATAGCATACAAGTCAAGACAATCACCACCACTTCAAATGCTCCATTGACATGTTCTCACGGGAAGTATATATCACTCGAACTCAAGTGTAAAGATGTACACTTATGGGTTAAGGTGTTTACGCTCAGATTCAATTCAAGTGCATGCATAACCATAAGCTTGCCAAAAGTCTCAAACTCTCCACCACTAAAAGTATGATTCGACAATAAGATCAAAAAAGACTTTTCTTTTGGATGTAATGTTGGCTCTTTGGTAAGGGTAGGAAACATATGGATAAGTGACTTAATTAGTAGAGAATCAAAACCGGAGATCTTTTGTACTGCAGATTTTTACACTTCAATGTTATCCAGCTTCATGCTTTTCTAATTTTCTTTTCTCTCCTTTCCTCCAAGCTCAACATACTTTTCTCTCCTTTCTTTTTTCTCGGGGTACCAGTTTCGGGCACAACTTCTAAGCAACTTATTTTTAAGCTCATAATCACTTGTACAACTCCAAATATTTTATTCCTTCCAAACTCCATCAAAATCAACTTCACACACTTTGACAGCATTTAATTCTCCACTAAATATAGAAATTTAAGGCTCAAATAGGATATCAAAGTGGCTATCTTCGTAGGTTGCCAAAGAAATAAGCCTTTAGCTCAACGGGGCTAACTACAGATATATAATTATTTGGTAGGGAATTATTTGGCTAATTGACTCATAAATTCAAGGATGGCCTTAGATCATCTCCCGTCATCTAACACACATGTAGTTTCAAGTAAGACAAGAGGCAAATTCTAGAATACACACACAAGAACGATACTCACCAGAAAAGAAATATCATGTGGTTATGTACATGATCAACGAGACTCAAAATCTCACAACGTTTTTAACAAGTAACAGAGCACTTTTCATAGTAAGTAATATCCCACAAGTACACATAGAACTTCATATCACAATATAACTCAAGTACACTTCCTTTATCAATTTCAAGAGTTTATGAATTTCAAGCACAATTTAAACATTTACTCTCACATGGATCACAAGACCAAGATCTCAATCCTTCCACTCCATAAAATAAAAGCACACATAAAAATTAGAATAAGGAAATGAGGGCACCTGATTTTTTTCTCCTTCAAAACGATCACGAGCTCCTCGAGTTGTTCAATCTCTGTCAGGTCAAAGCCTCAGTGTAGAACTCGTCTTTCCCCATCTTTTTCCTTTTCTATCATCAAAAACTCAAGCACACCTCATCATCACAGATTCATCAATAATAAAATATGAGAACTATAAAAAATAATTAATTGACTATCTAATTGACTCCACACACTAGAAACACCACAGAACACTAGGCAAATTGTAAAAAATCGACAAATCAAAATCGATTAAAGTTTCAACATATCGCAATAAATCAACTCCCCTAGCAAACATTACAAATAAAAGATTATACTCTTGATGCTTCAATGAGGTAAGAACATCACATCCCCCCCAAACTTAGTAAAAACGTAAGTTGAAATTAAGTTTGCAAAGAGATTTAATTGCCGATTAGTAAACACCATAAATATAAAAATTTCTCACTCACACGAAAGAAATAAAGCAATAAAACGGAAGGGCAAGCCCCAACATGCGCTCATATTTAACATCGGAGAGTCACGATGGAATACCACTTTGTAGACTACTGGATAGGATGACGGTCTTCTCGCATCCTCACCTTCAAGTACTTTCTTTCCCTCTTCTTGTCTACACTCAACACCTCACCTTTCTTGGTCAAAAGTATATGATCCTCAGAATTACCTTCCTCCCATGGCGTTCTAGACTCCTCCTTGTCAATCTTCCACTTAATTTCAGAATCATTTATCTTAGAAAAATCAAGATTGCTCTTGCAAGATTGAGTCTCCATTGGCATCCTCATTGCTTGAAGGTTCGACTCAAACGGTTGGTCGAACGGCTTTCTTGGGCATGATTGTGCAGTCTCACAGTTTCGAGCATAACTTTCGCATCCGACCTCTGATTGAGGTGATTCACTCACGAAAACGATCCTTCCATGGCTTTCCATTCAACTATCTTTGGAGCTGATTCGACCAGGATTCGACCTGTAGATCTGGTCGAATTGAAGTCCTCCTGGGCTAGGTCGAATTGAAGAGGTCTTGATCGAATCGAGCTTCTGATGAAACAGGGTGCTCCGGAGGGTAGGATTCGACCTCAATTCGACCAGAGGGTCTGATCAAGTTGAAGTGTTTTTGGTCGAATCGAGGCTCTGTTGCTTCCAAATCACGTCCAGGTACCTCATTCGACCTCCCCTTTTGAATTCGACCTGATGTGTTGCTCGAATTAGGGTCGAATTGAGCTCCCGACGTCTCTAATTTTAATTCCGGCCTCATTGGTCCCTCGTACTGTGTTCCAGACCTCAATATGATGACATTATTCTCCAATGTTTGTGTCAAGTGATTCACATTTGTGGCCATCTGCCCCATCATCAAGGTAAGGTCCTTCAACTGCTTAGATAAATCTATATGGTTTGTATCAGTTTTAGCCTCTAGCTTGGCCTTAGACGATCAACCCTTGTATCATTCTCAGCCATGTATCGATTGAAGGTATCTTCAACACTCTTCGCTTCTTGCTGCTGCTTCATACTAGGCCCCCTTTGTATCAACTTTGTAATCTGCCTTTCCTGGGATTCTAGTAGCTTGTTATTGTTATCTAAACTAGAGACGATCTCATCATCTCTATTTGGCTTCACCACTTGATGTTCAACCTGCTATACCTTTCCAAGTACATATGATCCTACATCTCTCTCTACAGGCTAGTCACGTGAATTCATAAAGACGACTTCAAACAACTTTTCTGCTTCAAGTGCTGTTTTAGATAACAGCGCTCCTCCTGATGATGCCTCAATAAAATACGCGACTCACAATCCAATCCATAGTAGAAGATGCTTATGTACTCAGCCTTAGACATTCCATGTAGTGGACACTGCTTGAGCATGTCTTTAAACCTATCCCACGCCTCATAAAATTTCTCACCTCGATTCATAACAAATTGGGTGATCTCTTGCCTCATTCTTAAGATCCTTGAGGGTGGCATGTATCTCTCCAAGAACTTCTACTGCAGTTGGTCCCATGTGGTGCAGTCAGCTGCATCAAGAGTGTCATACCAAGCTTCCGCCTTATCAATCAAAGAGAACTTGAATAAGGCGATCCGCCTGGCATTATCATTAGCTCCAGCTCCTTTTTGAGTGTTTGCATAACCAAGAAATTTTCGGAGATGTTGATATGGATCTTCAAAACAACCTCCAGAAAAGGGATTCTTCTCCACCATGTTAATAAGAGCAGGATGTATCTCAAAATCATCATCTTCCTCCCTTGCTCCTATCAACCCCATGTTGCCAATACCATAGTTCGTGAAAATTTCACGTATGGCAACATTATCCGGATTCTGCCTTGCTCCGGTCATGTTTAGCTCAATGTGCTATTCTTTCTTTCCTTCCTTTCATTTTCCTAGTGCACAAGTACCTCAGAAAAATTCAAGGTTAGATAGAAAATAAATAATCATAAATAAAAGTCTTAATCAAACTAGAAATAATAAACTAATAATAACAGTCGTCCCCGGCAACGGAACCAAGAACTTGATGCGTGTTTTATTTGCACGCAAAATTAATCCCCAAGTATTAAAGATATCAATTGCAGCTTAGCAAGCGACCAAGTGAATATCGAACCCAAGGGACGACGTATTATCAATTTAATTATTTACTAAATTAATCAAGACAAGTTGGCAATTAAGTTGGAGGTTTGAATTATTAATCTACTAACAATTAAATTAAATAACAAATAAAATAAAAGATCACACGAAGAATACGAAAGTGGATTAAGTAGGAGAATAGATAGCTCTAGGATAATCCAATTTCACTCATTAATCTCTCTTTCGTGTGTTGATGTCTGACTCTGCCTTGTGGAATATGGACGCATCACTAAGCCATGCATATCTACTCTATAGACACAAGTGAACATGCGTGTAACACATGTGAATAACCTCAGAGCAAAAGATGTAATTCCACCACTTTTCTAGGTACTATCAGTATCAATTATTTCCCTTGCCAATTGGTACTCTAACCCGATATGTTCTCCCTTTATAGGTAGTATAAAATTATCCTTTTTATCCTACTTAATAACTCAAATTCAATTCAATTAATAAGTATTCATATATGATAGTTCTAATGAAGCTTCGGAGTCCCCTCACTTAGAATCATAATATAGAATCCTGCTCAGAAGTGAACGCACTCAATCAATAACCAAGATATGTATTCAGACTCTACATAACAGTTAATGATACACAAAACAACCATGAGTATGAATTAAAAAAGCACAATCACATATAAAATAAATCCACAAGTACTGTTATACGGAGTTTACACACGAAAGTTCAATTAATTGGTAAAAACCTTCACAACCCTAGTTCTACCAAAATATTTCTAGCCCATGATGTTGCGAAGAACAATCATGGATGTTGGATAAATCTTACCCGGATGTCCAAAAAATACAAGATAAATTAGAAAATGAATAAAATTCTAGATATGGGCGTCGTCGCGTCCTTCTCCGTCTTGAATTCTCCTCTTGGTCCCTCTCTTGATTCCACAAATGAATATTCAAAGTGATGGATGGATGAAGGAAAGGAAGTGGATGATGGTTGGTGGGTGATCCCCCCTTGTGGGGTGTAGTATGGTTGTGGCCTCTCTTCCTTTAATCTATTGTATTCTCCTCCAAATTATGAATAATGATGTGAAATATATATAGGTGAGAGAATAGAATTAAATAAGGAAAGAAATATATATGAGTGAATCATGGAGGATTATGTGATATGGAGATAAATTAGGTAATCTTCGGAAATTTTTGGAAATTCTCGGAAATTCTCGCTGGCAGCTGCGCGACTTCACAATTTTAAGCATAACTTCCTCGTCCCATCTCTGATTTGAGTGATTCTTGCACTCACGCGATCTTCTCTTCCTTGGCTTTCTCAGAATATAAAGAACTCATAGAAACTCTAATATTTGTTAGTTTAACAAGCCATGCAATATAACACAGCTGTTCTGTTCGGCACAGCTCGCGTGACGTTACCACTTTGATCATATCTCTCTCGTTTGGATTCCGATTGGGATGTTCTTGATGCCAAAATGATCCTCTTTTCAGTGTCTTTCCAACTATATATCACACTTCTCGTTCAGATCTCCACATGAATACAGAAAAATTACGAAAGTTGGATGTGCATTTTCAGCATTCTTGGACAAATTACACGTTTTCTCCAACTTTGCATTTTTCATCCTTTTTCCACCTAAAACACAATAAAACACCTCAAGTGCACCTTTTTCTCACATATAATAAATATAAAATACTTGTGCTAATATATAACAAGAATTTCCATAAAAAAGGTGTTCAATTGGACACTAAAACATGCTAATTTTCACTCTCAACACATATCAAGCACATCATGCTTCCATATATTAATTAAGCATTATTAATCTCGTTATTAACCAACTTAAATAGTACCTGTACATTTTTTTGACCGTCAATCCACCGTAATTAACTTATATCATATATTTATTTTGCCAAATTTTTATTACTTTCTATTTTTCAAAATAGACATAATCCATTACGATCATATCAGGCCCGTCGTATTTCCGTACATTAATTAAACATCATTAATCTCGTAATTAATCAACTTAAACACTAACAGTACCTTTTTTACTGTCAATCCACCGGGTATAAAATTTTTAAAGACTTGTTGAAGGACCAAAAAGTTGAATTCTGTAAAGTTAGTGGACCGATTTCAAAATTGAAGAGAAGTGGTTCTCAATAACCTGTTGGTCACCTACTATAACAGGTCAAAGGACCAAAAAGTTGAATTATGTAAAGTTAGTGGGCTGTTTTCAAAATTGAGGAAATGTATGGAATAATTTCAAAATAAGGGTAAGTTAACAGACGAAAAATTCTATTCTCCCTTTTTTAAAATTCTTTTATGAAATAAGTGATGGTAGTGGGAGGTCAGTTTTCTTAAAATTCTTTTAGCAGACTTGGGTGAAACCGTTTCATATAAACATTTACGTGAGATAAATAAAAAGTGATAACATCATTATCACTTTCGCACTAAAATATTATCACTTTTTATTTATACTATAAGTTGTTTATAAAATAGTTCACTACATGATCATTATCACTTTTCATAGAGTGAGTATCACTTTTTTTAAAAAAAATTATATTATCACTTTTTATTCTTCTCACGTAAGAGTTACGTAAGACGGTCTCACACAAGACTTGCCTAATTCTTTTATACCCAAAATTTAAGGGGATGTTAAAAAATGCTCAAAATGACGAAAAAACTCATGATTCGATATTGACACAATTTTTATCTTTTAAAAATATCGAGTTAAGTTTTTTACTTGACTCGATATATATAACACTACAAAAAAAGTGTTAAATAGAGATAGTTTTAGAGATGGTTTTTTTAGACGATTTTACGATTGTCTACAATTTGTGCATAGCTGATGGTTGAACCTGGACTTGTAGGCACTGGAAGCCCTTATGGGCATCATGTATGTCAACTTTGCTAGAAGTGATTCTTATTATGTATTCATTATATTATATATGAATACATACACTTATTTATGTTCATGGTGGACATGGTTTGAACCTTGATCTGTTAAATTTGGAAAATTTAGTGGTTAAAGAGGGCTTAGGTGTTGGGATAAACAAATCCCCATTGATTCCTTAAGGACAAATAATGTAGAGTATAAAAAGCACAACACACGAATTTATGTGAAAAACTCTAAAACTGGAGAAAAACCACAGATCGAGAAAATACAACTATGTGAAAAATTTTTACAATCACACAGAATTTCTCTCTCTCTCCCGACCCCAATCCTTACACTCTTACAAATATTTGACTGATTCACACTTTTCTCCCCATTCTCACAACCGAGAATACAAGAAAGGAATTTAAATAGAATCAAACACAAAGATTAAAGCGTACTTGATTGGTTCACTTGACATAAAGTCCAAGAGACTCCTATATAGCACCAAGAGTCCCTCCCCTTTTACTCTTCATCCGATGTGGGGCAAAGAAATAAAAAATACCTTCTTTTATTCTTAATAAAAAACCAACATTAAGAGATGATAAAAAACCGTCTCTAATACCATCTCAAATTGAGACGGTATTAGGACGAGTATTTCCGAATACCCGGTCTATTTGAACCATAATAAGACGGGTACGAGTAGTTATAAATGGGTTTGAGATAGGTACGGGTAGTTTTGTAAGAAATTCCATTAGAGTTTGGGATGGATACGGTAATGCTTTGATACCCGTAGGTACTGTTGAACGTTTTTTTTACACTAATAATCCACAGGTATCAAGGATATCAGCTAGTGGCAAGCAACCAAGTTTAATTATCGAACCCACAAGACAGTTAATTATCTACTTCTTATAACTGCTAAATTAATCAAAATAGTAACTAATTTCCAGTTTTCGAAGAACTTATTAATCTACAGTACTAAAATATTTAATAACTATTAAATAAAATGAAAGAAAAATAATTAAAGTTTAAATCACGAGAAGATCAATAATTCTAAGGCAACTCGGTATAAACCAATTAATTTGAATTTTTAGACGTCTAATTGTTCATTCATGCAGACTTTATGAAAACACGCCAAATAACCTTTTTTTTCATCGGATATGATCTGATTCAAAGCTAGAAGTATAATCTTGTTTAAATCCTTAGGTGCGTGAATATAGTCAAAGCCCTCTTCCCAATTACTAACAAAACTAACATGGAATTAAGTTCAGGTATGTGAATATAATATTTTTTTATCGGTAAATTTAGTTGTTAGTATAGTTAGTAGTTACATCAAGCACCCTTACTTCTCTTCTCCAAGCCTCCTTAGATCTGCTCTCCTAATTTGTTCCCAGTGGAAATAGAACATGGATCCCTCACTTAAGTGAAGAGACCAGTGACAGAGTGAAAATAAGCGTATTTTAATGTACAATCAAACACCTTTTTGATGAATTATTGTTATATATTAGCACGTGTCTTATATTCAATATATGTGAGAAAAAGGTACACTTGAGGTTTTTTTATTGTGTTTTAGGTGGAAAAAGGGATCAAAAGTGCAAAGTTGGAGAAAATGTGCAATTTGTGTATGAATGCTGAAAATCGCACATCCAACTTGTGTAATTTTTCTGTGTTCATGTGGAGCTCTGAAATGGAAGTGTGATACATGGTTAAAAAGCCACAAAATAGAGGATCGTTTTGGCATAAGGAACACTCAATCAAAGTCCAAAAGAGAAAGTTATGATCGAAATGGTGACGTCGCGCAAGCTGTTTCTATTCAGCACGACTGTTCCACTTTACAAGACTTGTTACATCTTCAAATATTTGACTTTTGGTGAGATCTTTATATTTTTAGAAAGCCAAGGAAAATAGGATCGCATGAGCACAAGAATCACTAAAATCGGAGATCGGACGAGAAAGTTATGCTTAAAATCGTGAAGTCGCGCAGCTGCCAGCGAGAATTTCGGAGAATTTCCAAAAATTACCTATTTCTTGGAGCACAATTAATCTCCTTATCACATAATCCTCTAGGATTCATTCATATCTTTTATTTCCTTATTTAATTATCTTCTCACACCTATATATATTTTACATCATTATTCATATGAGGAGAGCCACAAATCCATTCTACACCCCACAAGGGGGGATCACCCCCCAACCATCATCCACATCCTTTCCTTCATCCATCCATCACTGTGAAGATTCGTCTGTGGATCCAAAAAGGAGAATTAAGAGGATTTGAAGAGACGAGAGAGAAAAGGAAGGAGACTTCTACACCAAGGGGTTTCCTAATTCTTTTATTCTATTTTCTAATTTTCCAGACTATGGGTAAGATCTATCCAACCCCATGATTGTTCGTCGTAACATCATGGGCTAGGACTGTTTTGGTAGATCTAGGGTTTTAAAGGTTTTATGAATTAATTAAACTCTCTTGTGTGTCCTCCGTATAACACTACTTGTGGATTGATTTTATATATGATTGTGCTTTCTTAATCCATATTCACGGTCGTTATGTGCATCTTCAACTGTTATATAGAGTCTGAATATATATCTTGGTTGTAGATTGAGTGTGTTCACCGCTGAATAGGATTCCATGTTATGATTCTAAGTGAGGGGACTCCGAAGTTTTATTAGAATTATCATATATGAATGTTTATTAATTGAATTGAATTCCGGTTAGTAAGTAGGATAAAGTGGGTAATTTTATAGTACCTATAAAGGGAGATCATATCGGGTTAGGTTCCAGACGTGGGAAATAATTGATACTGATAATACCAAGAAATGAGGGTAAAATTATGTCTCTTGCTCCGAGGTTATTCACACGTTTTACACGCATATTTACTTGTATCTATAGAGTAGATTTGGATAGTTTAGTAATTTGTTCATAGTCCACAAGATAGAGTCGGCCAGCATATGAGAGGGAAGTTAAGTAGTAAAACTGAATTATCTTAGAGCTACATATTCTCTTACTTGATCCACTTTCGTATTCTTTTTGTGATATTTTATTTTAATTATTATTTTAATTAATTTGTTAGTAGATTAATAATTCTCTATCTCATACTTAGTTGCCACGTCTTAATTAATTTAGTATTAATAAAATTGATAATACGTCATCCTTTAGTTTCGATAATCACTCGGTCGCTTGCTTAAGCTGTAATTGACATCCTTAATACTTGGAGATTAATTTTGAGTGCAAATAAAACGCGCATCAAGTTCTTGGCACTGTTGCCGGAGACGACTGTTATTATTAGTTTATTATTTCTAGGTTATTAAGACTTTATTTGTGATTATTTAATTCTATTTAACCTTAAATTTTTCTGAGGGACTTGTGCAGTAGGAAAAGGAGAGGAAGGAAAGGAAGAATAACAAATTGAGCTAAATGTTGAGAGTGAAAATAAGCTTGTTTTAGTGTCCAATTTAACACCTTTTTGATGAGAATTGTTGTCATATATTAGCACAAGTATCTTATATTCAATATATGTAAGAAAAAGGTGCATTTGAGGTGTTTTGTTGTGTTTTAAGTGGGAAAAGGGATCAAAAGTGCAAAGTTGGAGAAAATATGCAAATTGTGCAAGAATACTGAAAAATGCATGCCCAACTTGTGTAATTTTTCTGTGTTTGTATGGAGCTCTGAATTGGAAGTTTGATTTATGGTTGGAAAGCCACAGAAGAGAGGATCGTTTTGGCATAAAGAATACCTCAATCGGATTCCAAATGAGAAAGTTATTATCAAAGTGGTGACGTCGTGCAAGCTATGCCAAACAGAACAGCTGTGCCACTTTGCATAACTTGTTACATATTCAAATGTTGAATTTTCTGTAAGTTCTTTATAAGGAGAGAAAGCCAAAGAAGAGAGGATTACGTGAGCGCAAGAATTACTGAAATCGGAAGTCGGATGTGAAAGTTATGCTTGAAACGGTGAGACTGCGCAAGCTTGCTCAACCAAAGGAGATCCATTCGACCAGCATCATCTTGGTCGAACGGAAGAGGTCAAGTCGTGCAAAATGACCAAATTCTTACAGAAGGTTTGCTCGACCATCCATCGACCAAGGGGGACTTGTTTGACCAAGAAGGTTTGGTCTAACAAAATGTCGCTGGGTTCTATTTTTGGTAGTTTCTTTTACCAAATTTGGCGTATGTCTCAAGTAAATGCCCATCCAAGGTCTGTGAGGAGCACTTTACAAGTATAAAAAAAGGATGTAGAGCACATCAAAAAAAGGAGATTAGATCGTATTGTAGAGGAGAGAGCCACAAATCCATCATACACCCCACAAGGGGATTCACCCCCAACCATCATCCACATCCTTTCCTCGATCCATATATCACTTTAAAGATTCGTCTGTGGAATCAAGAGGAGAACCAAGAGGAGGATTTAAGATGGAGAAGGACGCGACGACTCCCACATCTAGGGTTTATTTCGTTTCCTAAGTTATCTTGTAATTTTCCAGACATCTGAATATATATCTTAGTTGTAGATTGAGTGCGTTCACCACTGAACAGGATTCCATGTTATGATTCTAAGTGAGGAGACTCCGAAGCTTTATTAGAACTATCATATATGAATACTTATTAATGAATTGAATTCGGGTTATTAAGTAGGATAAATAGTTTAATTTTATAGTACCTATAAAGGGAGATCATATCAGGTTAGAGTACCAATTGGCCAGGAAAATAATTGATACTGATAGTACCTAGAAAGGGGGGGTGGAATTATATCTCTTGCTCTGAGGTTATTCACACGTGTTACACGCATGTTTACTTGTGTCTATAGAGTAGATATGCATGGTTTAGTGATGCGTCCATATTCCACAAGGCAGAGTCGGACATCAACACACGGAAGGAAAATTAATGCGTGAAACTGGATTATCCTAGAGCTACCTGGTCTCCTATTTGATCCACTTTCGTATTCTTCGAGTGATAATTTATTTTAATTGTTATTTTAATTAATTGTTTCATAGATTATAATTAAATTTCACAAACTTAATTGTCATCTTGTCTTAATTAATTTAGTAAATAATTAAATTGATAATACGACGTCCTTTGAGTTCGATATTCACTTGGTCGCTTGCTTAAGTTGCAATTGATATCCTTAATACTTGGGGATTAATTTTGTTTGCAAAGAAAATGCACATCACTATACATGGCTGGAGCAAGGCAGAATCCGGATAATATTTCCATACGTGAAATTTTCACAAATTATGGAATTGGTAACATGGGGTTGATAGGAGCAAGGGGGAAGATGATGATTTTGAGATACATCCTTCTCTTATTAACATGGTAGAGAAGAATCCTTTTTCTGGAGGTTGTTTTGAAGATCCATATCAGCATCTCAAAAGATTCCTTGGTTATACAAATACTCAAAAGGATGCTGGAGCTAATGATAATGCTAGGCAGATCGTCCTATTCAAGTTCTCTTTGATTGATAGGGTAGAAGTTTGGTATG
Organism: Pogostemon cablin; assembly: GCA_023678885.1. NCBI lineage: Eukaryota > Viridiplantae > Streptophyta > Magnoliopsida > Lamiales > Lamiaceae > Pogostemon > Pogostemon cablin. Next base: position 16,346,389 of record CM043000.1, read on the forward strand.
AGACTCTTGATGCCACGGATTGCACTACATGGGGCCAACTGCAGCAGAAGTTCTTGGAGAGATACATGCCACCCTTAAGGATCTTAAGAATGAAGCAAGAGATCACCCATTTTGTTGTGAATCAGGGTGAGAAATTTTATGAGGCATGAGATAGGTTTAAAGATATGCTCAGAAGGTGCCCACATCATGGAATGTCTAAGGCTCAGTACATAAGTATTTTCTACTATGGATTGGATTGTGAGTAGCGTATTCTTATTGATGCATCATCAAGAGAAGCGCTGTTGTTGAGAGTGGGATTTCACGCATTTTATGCGTGCACATTATACCATTTTGCTTAGGAAATTTATCATTTTTTATGGAATTGTGTATGTTTAAGTATTTACATGATTTTGAAGCTACTAAGGTGTTTTAGTGAGTTTTGAAGGGTAAAACAGGATCAAAAGTTTAGAGTTGGAATGAAGAGTGTAACGTGTGAAGAAATGCTGAAAAATGCACGTCCACGTTGCATACTTTTTCTGTATTCGTGTAGATATTCAAATTGATTATGTGATATATGGTTGGAAAGCTACAAAAGAGATGGTCATTTTGACATAAAGAACAGCCCAATCGGATTCCAAACGAGAAAGTTATGATCAAAGTGATAACGTCGCGCATGCTGTACTGAATAGCCACTTTGCATGACTTTTTACACATTCAAATGTTAGAGTTTCTATGATTTTCTTATATGGATAGGAAGCCAAGGAAGAGAAGATCGCAAGAGCATAAAAATCACTAATATCGGAGTCCGTATGAGGAAGTTATGCTCAAAACGGTGAGATCGCACAGTGCAGTCTCTACCGCTCGGCTGGTAGCTCGGGGCGAGCCGGCCTGGCTCGGTATCCATTTTCCGGCGAGCGGGGTCCGGCTGGGGCCCAAATAACGTGGCAAACCACCCTGCATCAGCTCGACCCCCGCTCGGCTAGGTCCATACCCAGCTCGGGCCGAGCTTGGTGCCGAGCGGCCCAAAATCAGGCCCAGACGAGGCCTGTTCGATTCTACAGCGTATTTATACTTCCAGATCGTGTTTTTGAGCTGTATCGATGCAAAACAGCCCTGCAATAGTCCAAGAGAGATCAAGGGAGATCGATACACAAATTGGAGAGAACTCATCCATAATTCATCATCAATTCACTCCTCCAACACCTTCATATCAAATTAACAACCTGATTTCATCATCCATCCACTTTCAAGAGGGTTCCAAGTGCTAATTGAGGGAGAATCGAGCAATTGGAGAGATAGAAAAGGAACGTGAGACTACGCTTACGCTAGGGTTTCATAATTCTTATCTTTCTCTTTCTTTTACTTTGATTTTTGGTATGAATTGTTTAGCCATGAGTGTTGCTTTTAACCTCATGGGCTAATTTTATATACAATTATAGAGTTTGATTGATTGATTTGATTGATTTGGGGATTTAGACCAAAGAATGAGATTTTATGCAGTTGATCTTTTGATTTTACTTATTTTATTCAGACTTGTTTATCTGCTTCGTAACGTCTTCATAGTATATTCATGACATCCGCTATAATGCTTGGATTATTGTGTTAGCTTGTGTGCGCACCTTAGGATTTAAACCAAATTAGACGGTTAGCTTGAATCGAATCATATTCAGTGGGATAACAGGGATATGTGGTGTATTTTTAGTGATTTTTGTACTTTAGATAATTAATTCAAAATCTTGAAAATTTGGTTACTAGATTCTTATTAAACATAAATTTATAGAATAAATAAATAATTAGCTGTCTCAGTGGGATCGATAATTTAACTTGGGAACTTGCTGCTACAATTGATATCCTTATACTTGAGGATTAAATTGGAGATCGCAGAAAAAGCCTATCAGCTGTTATCTAGACATCACTTGAAGCAGAAAAGTTGTTTGAAGATATCTCTATGAATTCACGTGACTGGCCTACAGAAAGAGTAAGAGGATCATATGTACTTGGTACGGTGGCACAGGTTGAGCATCAAGTGGTGAAGCCGAATAGGGATGATGAGATCGTCTCTAGTCTAGCTAACATCAACAAGCTAATAAAATCCCAGCAAAGGCAGATTATAAAGTTGACACAAAGGGGCCTAGTATGCAGCAGCAGGAAGTGAATAGTGTTGAAGATACCTTCAATCTATACATGGCTGAGAATGATGCAAGGGTTGGCCGTATCGAAGCGAGAATGAATATTGATCATGCAGGTTTATCTATGCAGTTGAAGGACCTTACCTTGATTATTGGGCCGATGGCTGCGAAAGTGAATCAATTATCACAAATGTTGGAGAATAATGCCATCATATTGAGGTCTTTCATGCAGTACGAAGGTCCGATAAAGACAGCGGGAGAAAATGAAGGAAGTAGGGAAGTTGTTCGACCATCCCTCATCAACTCGACCAGACCTGATGGTCGAGCTGAGGTCGAACAAACTTCGGAAAAGCAGAATTTTGATGCTCTGTTTTCTGTTCTGCCATTCGACCAAAACACATCCGTTCGACCAGATAGACTAGTTCGAATGCTGGTCGAGCAATAGGGGGAGAACGTGAACTCGCAATCAGAGAAGTTGTTCGACCAAGCACCTTCTGTTTGACCAGACCATCATGGTCGAACAGAGGTCAAACAATTTCGTTCAGTTCCCATTTCCTTACGAATACTACACCTATTGTTCCGAACACTCCAGAGCCATCCCAAAAGCAGAATACTGAACTTATAATTGAGAAGAAGTGGGAAAGAACAAAGGAGTTGAGAGCCGAGAAGCTTAGATTGCAGATGAATAATGAAGATTTGGTTTTCTCTCTTGATCAAGCAATGAAGATGCCCATTGAGACTCAATCGTGCAAGAGCATAGATGTGGTTTCTAATTTGTTTAATCTTGATTTTAATGGGATAGATGATTCTGAATGTAAGTGGAAGATTGACAAGGAGGTGTCTAGACAGCCATGGGAGGAAGAAAATTCCAAGGATCATATATTTGTAACCAAGAAATGTGAGGTGTTGAGTGTAGGCAAGAAGAGGGAAAGAAAGTATTTGAAGGTGAGGATGCGAGAAGACTGTCCTCTGATCTAGTAGTCTATAAAGGTTACATCCGTCGTCACTCTCCGTCGCTAAATATGAGCGCCTGTTGGGGGCTTGTCTTTTTCGTTTTATTGCTTTATTTCTTTCGTGTGAGTGAGGAGTTATTATATTTGAGGTGCTCACGTTTCGGCAATTACATCTCTTTTTAAACTTAGTTTCGACTTATGTTTTTACTAAGTTTGGGGGGTGTGATGTACTTACCTCATTTATGAGCAATAAGGGTATAATTTTTCCTTTCGTTAGTTGTTTGTTGGTTAGGAGGTTGATTTTTTGTGGCGTATTAATACTTTAACCGGTGTTGGTATGTCGATTTTTTGCAACTTACCTAATATTTAGTGTGTTGTGTTGTTGTTTCTAGTGTGCGGAGTCTATTATATAGTCAATTGAGTCTTTCTTATAGTTCTCCTATTTTATTATTGATAAGTCATGTGATAATGATGTGTGCTTGAGTTTTAATGATAGAAAAGGTAACTAGAGTTGCAAGATGAGTTCTACACTGAGACTTTGACCTGACCGAGTTGAACAATTTGAGGAGCTCATACATACGTTGAAGAAAAATCAGGTGCCCTCGTTTTTTTATTCTAATTTTTATGTATGCTTTTAATTCATGGAGTGGAAGGATTGATATTTTGGTTTTTGTGATCCATATGAGCTTATATTATTTTAAATTGTGCCTAAAATTCATATGCTTTTGAAATTGATGAAGGAAATGTACTTGAGTTATATTGTGGTATGAAGTTCTATGTGTACTTGTGGGATATTACTTACCATGAAAAATGTTCTAATACTTGTTAAAAACTCATGTGAGATTTTGAGCCTTATTGATCATGTTACATAATCACATGATATTTCTTTCCTGGTGAGTATCGTTCTTGTGTGTGTATTATAGAACTTGGCTTGAGTCTCCTTGATATTTAAGATTAGTCTAGCGGATTATGGAAATAATATTAGGCCATCTTTGAATAGCCCATCTTTTCCCATATATTTTACCTGAATTCATTAAATCCTTAGTCAGCCCATTTGAGCCTTTTTAAATCCATTTTTTTGATAGCCAATAAAGCTTAATTGAAGAGAGTGATGATTTGAGGGATGATAAGGATGATGAAGGAAGAATCTTAATGATCAAAAGGAAAATTCATGGAGTAGTGCTTAAATATAGTATTCCATGGAAACAAACACCCTGGGGTAGTGCTTAAATCTAGTACCTTGTGGAGGATGTGAGAGGTAGTACCCGAAATTGGTACCTCAAAAAAAAAAAGAGAAAAAAAGGATAAAGAAAAGGAGAATGATGGAGTTGAAGAGTTAGAAAAAGTTGATAAAAATGTGTTGTGCTTGAAGGAGAAAGATAAGAGAGTTTGAGGAATATGTTGTGCGTGATTGAAGTGATGAGAAAGAATAAAAGATAGAGAGAGACTGCAGCTTGATTGATCCGAGTTTTGAGTTACTTTTCTATATATTCCCTACCTTTTACAAAGAGCTTACATTACAACCAAATAAACGACCTTTTTGATTCATGATTTTCTAGCTACAAGTAAAAGTAGAGTTGAGACAATGGGCAAGCTTATGGTTACTTATGCACTTGAATTGAATTTGAGCATAAACACCTTAACCCATAAATGTACATCTTTTACACTTGAGTGCGAGTGATATATACTTCCCGTGAGAGCATGTCAATGGAGCATTTGAATTGGTGGTGATTGTCTTATCTGGTATGCAATGAATTGATTACTACATGAAACAAGGGTTGCTAAGTTGAGGACAATTGTATTGTGAATGGGGTATTGTTCTAGTGATAATATTATTCACACATTTTACAAGAATATTTACTTGTGTCTATATAGTAGATTTGCATGGTTTAGTGATGCGTCTATAGTCTACAAGGCAGAGGTGGCCAGCACATGAGAGGAAAGTTAAGTAGTAAACCCGATTACCCTAGAGCTACCTATTCTCCTACTTGATCCACTTTCGTATTCTTCTAGTGATAATTTATTTTAGTTGTTATTTTAATTAATTTGTTAGTAGATTAATAATTCTCTATCTCATACTTAATTGCCATGTCTTAATTAATTTAGTATTAATAAAATTGATAATACGCCGTCCTTTGGGTTCGATAATCACTTGGTCGCTTTCTTAAGTTGCAATTGACATCCTTAATACTTAGGGATTAATTTTGCGTTCAAAGAAAACGTGCATCAGTGGGCTAGCCCACCTAGTTATTTTGTTACTAGTAGTGAGTATTATAAGATAAGAGAAAGAGAATGGAGAATTAGCCTTTTTTTTTTTTTAAATTAACTGAAGCTAATGGATGATTATAACTGCAGTTGCATGGTTATTTTTTGGATTTTTTAAACAATGAGAATAATATTTTTTCTACTATATTTCCGCCTTTGGTTTCTTTGGATTTTCTTGCAAAGCAGAGAGAGGGGTTGATGACACAACTAATGTTTTCATAACCGAATCGAAGATCAAATCGATTGACCTAACGGTTCACGGTCGGACTAATCGGACCGGCGGTTCAATCGCAAAAAATAAAAATTACTCCCTCCGTCCCAACTTCAACTTCACACTTCCGTTTTGGTCCGTCCCAAATTTAACTTCACACTTCCATAAAAGGAAAAAGCAATAAACTAATATCCCTCTAACATACTTTAATTTCACATTTGTCATCACCTTTTTAACACACATAACATACTTTATCATTTATTTATTACCCAAAAATATCATACTACCTTCAAAAGTAAGTCAAAAAGTGATTTTTCTTAAACTCCGTATCTACAGTAAACGTGAACTTGAATTTGGGACGGAGGGAGTACATATTTTTTAATATTATTTCATTATTTTATATATTATTTAATACTTTATTATTTTATATATGATTTAATATTTATATATAACTTAATAATTTATTATTTATATATAATTTTATATTAACATATTTAATTTACATGTGAATATAACATCCATTAAAAATAATGGATCGAAAGAAAATTAATTATGAATATTGAAATTGAATAAAAATAAAAAGAAAGAAAATTGTTAATTCTAATATAGAATTAAAATAATTAATTCTAATTTTAATCAATATTTATTAATTTTTTTTAAATTTTTTTTAAATTTTTTGTATACAAAGCAGATAAATTTATTTATTTCAAATTTGAACAAATAATGACTTAGTATTAAATTACATGTAGTAATATTTTATTTAATAAAATGATTCTCCTTCTTTTATTCAATATCCCACATTGGTTGCTTATTAGAAAGAATGGTGCATTGAAACTCTATATAAAGACTAATGTTTCCCCTTCTTTTTCTCATCCCACATTGATTTCTTATTAGAGAGAAGAGGTATTGGATCTCTATATATAAAGTCAATACTTCCCCTTCTATACACTTGTCTTGTAGGGATTGTTAGCTCATCTTGTAGGGATTGTTGGCTCTTAAATTAGTAGATGATCCAAATTTCAAAGTGAAAATTTGAAAAAAAAAATTAAAAAGTTAAAAATTTTAAAAAATGGGGAACCGCAAGTTACCGGTTTTACCAGTTCAGCTGGTTATTCCAGTTTGAGCTGGTTCAAACTGATTTTTCCCAGTTTGATTGCAAAAGTGGTTTTAGGGTGGCTTTCGGATCAGTTCCGGCTCCAATTCCCAGTCCGATCCGGTTCTGAAATTACTGGACACAACTAATGTATTTGATTCAGGTATTCATATCCTGGTGCAGGCAAGCCCTCTCCAAGTGAAAGCCAAGAAAAAGGAACTTGCTGATGCTCTTAGTGCTGTTGGTTTGAGGTTATGTGAGGTTTAAAAACTATGAATAGTATGTTCTATATTTGTTTTGAATTTTGAGTGTGGTAGGTTATAACTTTATGTCAAATCAATGTTATAATTAATTTATTTAAAAAGTTAAATGAGAGAGGAGAGATAAAAAGATAGAGTGTATTAATTGAGAAGAGAGAATGTAGTAGGTATATAAAGGGGCGGTTTTCAAAATCTGAATGTAGGTTTTGAAAACCAAAACCTGGATTTGAAACCCGAAAACGAACATTGTCTAAAGGTTTTTTTAATATTAAATAATTTATTTTTAAAAGATGGGAAATCAAGAGACGAGAAGATAGTGAGGGCCGTCTCACGTGAGACCATTTTAAAAATTTTAAAATAGTTATCACTTTTGCTATAAAACGTTATCATTTTCGCTACAAAATGTTGTCACTTTTCATTTATATTATAAATTGTTCATGTAGTAGCAATATCACTTTTCATTAATTGAATATCACTTTTTAGGGTAATTCTGGGGTGCATCTGGTGCACCGATGCACCCCCAAATTTATAGGCTAAAATGGTAGTGGGATGGTTTTTTTTTAAAAAATTAATTATTTTATATTTATTAATGGCAGAGATTGAATTAGAAAATAATCTAATGGTTAAGATCAAGGTGCACCGGTACACCGAGTGTACCATAGTCGGACTCCATTTTTTATTATAGAAATTATCACTTTTTATCTGTCTTACGTAAACCATTACGTAAAACGGTCTTACACAAGCTTTTGTCATGGTATGCATATCAAATATCCTGAGGAACTTTGAAATGGTGTTTGTGTGAATTTTTTAAAATTTTGACCTATGAAAAATACAATACTTTTTAAAGTTCCTGTTGGAAAACTCAAGTTCCCAAAAGCACTAACCCTAATCATGCCTAGATAGAAAACTTACCTTTCTCCGTAGGGTTAAGTTGCAGCGGAAGAAAAATGTATGAACCGATTGGTACTCACATTGATAAACTGTGATCTCTGGATCAATCCTTCAACACGGGGTTAAAAAAATATGTTCACGATATAGTATTAATTGTGAAGAATATGATGAACTGGGATTTCGTTGTGATTCGGGAGAGAATACACCGAGAGAGAGAGAGCTTCTTAGCGTTCTCTATTTCTGCTTCAGCGTTCTGTGTTATTAACGTATGTGATAACTGCATGGCGCAGTATATTTTATTACACTAACGATAGGAGTTAATAAACTAATCTCTTAACCCCTTTCTCTCCCTTATCCACTTTTATCATATGTGGAATTAATATTAAATAAATAATATTTGATTATTATTTACATCTCCCACTCATATATGAAGTCAAAAGTCACCTGACTCATTTTCTTCATGAATCATATTCTCGCACAGATTAATACATCGTGTGACCCACGAGATATGAGTTTTCATCGCTATACACTTTAGGTAACATGCTAAAGTAGCAACACCAAAGTGAAGACTTAGAATATAGTAGAAAGTCATAAGGGTAACCAATAGATAAGGACTCATACATTTGAGGAAATAGGGATAATTTTCTCAATCCTGCTAGGGTCAACTTAGCACATGTCGTTTTCCTAAAACACATGTCACAGTGTCATTAACTTCCTTCCAAGAAAGCGTATGTCGTATTTCATCTAATTCAGATATCGTGTAAATCAGAGTTCAAGTGTATCCCATAAACTTAACCTGGATATCCTCCCTCAAACGTACAAGATCTCCGTCGATTTAGCTTTACAACAAGTTGGATTCGATTCGTGGCGAAATCTATCCCAATTACATTAATCATCGTAATCTCATCTACGCTCCCACTGAGTTAGAGGCGATTGCTCGTATGAGAGAGCCAATCATAACTTGCCAACATACTCTTATATATGAACCATCACATATAATTTATAAAACATATATGTATAGTTAAGCCATTAACTATTCCATTAACATACGTACACAAACATATTCAATACATCTTTTTAAATCCTTCGCAAAACCAATCCCTTTACATGTCTTATGTATACATCTCTAGGAATTGGTTTGGTAAAAGGATTTGCTAACATCAAACGAGTAGAATGCAACTTAAAATCACTTTCTTCTTGTCTACAATATCTCTAAAAATTTAAACATCGTGTCAATGTGTTTGGTTATTCCATGATATTTGAGATCTTTTGTGTAAGCAATAATCGTCTGATTATCACAATTAATTAAAACAGCTCCCATTGGAGTGTTTGAGACCTCCAAATATTTCATGAATCTTCTTAACTAGATAGCCTCTTGAACTGCAAACGCACATGCCACAAACTCGGCTTCCATTAGTGGACAGTGCTATCCAAGTCTGTTTCTTGCTACACCATGAGATTGCTCCATTGTTGAGCAAGAACACATAACCAGGAGTTGATTTACGTTTATCTAAATCACCACTCAAGTCATCGTCTATATATTCATTCAGTGTATTGTTATTCCCTTGATAACAGATAGAATAGTCTGCAGTCAATCACATTGGCATATGGTACAGTGGACATTTCATTTTTTTCATCTTGAGTCTTGGGACACATCTGTTTACTCAATAATTCGCCTTCCACAATGGGAGTATCATTAGGTTTATAGGTGTCCATCTTGAATCGTTCTAAAAATTTCTTGATACTATATTATCTACTAATTTTTATCTCTACATAAGTATTAGAAAAATAAACAACAAGATGTATCTTATCCAATTCAAGAAACTTGATGAAAAGTTATACTTTAGTGAAAAAGATCTGGACTTCAAAGTCATCAAATTTAAAGAAAAATACAAAATCACATAATGTTTATCCATTTTGATATTAACGAAATCTAATTTGGTGAACATTCAATTTAGGGTCGAGATCATGTGTGTTTACGTTGAAATTCAGTTTGATATTAACTAGAACTAGTTTGTTTTTTGGATTGAAATTCAGTTTCAAGGCTATTAAATCCATTTATTTGGATAGCACAAAATGTCACTCGGGTTTAAATTTTTTTGTGCTACTTTGACCTAACATTTTTGTGCCACTATATTGAATGAATTACAAATAGGAAAATTTAGGAGCACTCTAACTATGCCTTAAGTCAACCAATAAATCTTTAAGCGTAAGGACTTTACTCTTATATGTTATTCTATAGGGATATGTTACGCCAAAGTGTCCTACCATCTCACTACAAACACTTTATAATTTCACACACATTATCGTTTATTTTCATATACATCCCATAACATTACTTTATATTTTTAATTTATCAATCTGTTTTTACACACACATGACATGTCCCTTGATAGATAAATGTAGTTAGAGTTCTGTGGCCCTTATAGCCCAAAAGCCCATATAGCAAAACCTAAAACATAAACAGGCCCGTATACATATCCATAAAAAGAGGTTAGGGCAACACACAGAAAAGCCGATTCTTTCGCAGTGTTAATTTTGTTCAATTTCTACTATCAGGTTTTAATTTTGTTCAATTTCTATTATCAGGTGTTAATTTTGTTAAATTTCTACTATGAGTTTTAGAGGATTCATCAAATAATTTGTTTAAATCGTTTTTCTTCTCTTTTCTGAATTTTTGGCATCCTACAGAGTATTGAGTTAGGTTCCACCAAGAGATTTTTTCACTGAATTAAGTGCTATAGGTATCATTTTGAGGTTTTCACTTAATTAAGAGTTATTTAAACAATTTTGAACTCTTCATTTTAGTCCATGGTATTGAGGTAACATATTGATTTAGAGTCTATTTGATACTTTGGGAATTAGCATTCATATCTGTGATTCTGGTGATACTTTAAGGTAAAGAAAGGGGGCTGGTATTGGGAATGTATGATGTCAAGCTCTTACGAGCTTAGCTCGATATTTTAACGAGTCGAGCTCGAGCTTCCATATATGGTATTCCAGCCGAGTTGAGCTCAAAAATATGCTCGTTGCATATTTGAGGTTAACCATATTGATTTAGAGTCGGTTTCATCTTGCATACGAATGATGTTTAAAAATTGTAGAATAGACGTGATTTTGGTGTTCCGCATGTTGTGGTCGATATTACTTGATTTTAGGTTAGGGCTGGCGTTAGGTTTTGGTTGTTCATTGATGTTTCGAAAATGTAGAGCAGAAGCATAGTGCTCTAGCATATTGATATTTGAATGTTGCTATTTGAATGATTACTTGTTAATATAAACTGATTCAGTTAACCATTTTGCTTGGTTACACCAATTGTTTATTCAAGATTTGAATGAATTTTGATATGCTGCAAATCAATGGATCCTAACTTTTTTTGGCGGATATTTTTTTATCAAGACACATTTTTTTATCCCGGACGTATCCAGGGAGTATTCTTCCGGTTCAAAATCAAGGACATTCGGGTAATTTTGTTGCCCATTGAGTTTTGGTTAGTTTTGTCTATTACTCCTCAATAATTATGCTTAAAATAAGTTCTTTATTTTCTACAGGTGCAGGACTGTGTTATGCGTGTGTTATAATAGATTGTATCTACTATTATGACTATATCCGTGGGGGTGCGGAATAACTATCTCTTCAGCAATTCCTTCACCATTACTTTGCAATTGTGAGGGGTGCATCAGGAAGCAATATTTATGCTGCCATAAGGTACATAAGAGTTCATGGATTGTGCACTGATATGAATTTTCTGTGGTAGGGTATGAGCGGTATCCTACCTTATGGCTTTCGAGATGTGAGTTTTAAATTTTACATTAAGTTTTTATTTTTTATGGCATGTGCATTGTATATTAATTTTATATTCTTCTTTTGTAGATAAACAGAAGACACGTTAATGGATATGAACGCATTAGAACTTATTCGAAAGTGAGAGAAAATTGCAGATATTATAACAATTATAATTTTTGGAAGGCAGGTAGAAATTACTCATTGGTTGTGGCAACTTGTATTTTTTTCTTTCTCATTTGCGCCAATAATAATATCAGTTGAATCTTTTTTAAGAGCTACAAATTAGCTTCAGAAGTTATATATGCATTATATACATCAAGATACTTGGGTTCTCCAAAGAACTATTAGCAAGCATATAAGCATATCATTAGGTTTTATAACATAGTAAAGCAAGTTTCTTATCACATAAACACATCAAATCTAGTTCACTTGCATATAATTTCAACACTCTACAAAAGCAACGTAGACACACAAGTTCTCAACGAAGAAAAATAACCATTATCCATCCAACATTGATCATGTTTAAATTGACAAGTAAGACACAAGCATTATCATCAATAAAGATAATTCAAATCACCAGATAAGGCCCCTAAACGATAGCTCAACAATGAAGAAGCAAAACAACCAGTAGGTACTAAAATGTGCTATATATTATTAATTAAGCAAAATCACCTAAAATTAAAATGAAATCACACATCCTAATTATAATCTCATGGTTCAGGGATAATACTTAGGTTCATTTACATAGAGCATCACATACTGATTTGGATGTGAATAAAATAAAAGGTAGATACTACACTCAGGCATAATTCATTGATGAATGTAAGATACAAGACTTAATGAAAAATAAAAATAAAATTGCATCTTTAACTGAAGAATTACAAATAATGTGTGAAATAAATCTTAAATTATATAGTAATGTGAAATTGTTAAAAAACAGATGGATGATGGATTTACCCACATAAGCAGCAATTAAAAAAGTAGCTAATTTTCCTTTTAGGACTAGAAAAGGTTTAGTAAAGATCAAGTAAGCCTTCTGGAGTATAAGGAAACATAAAGAATTTCATTACAACTAGGCTATTATCTGACATCTCCATCAATATGAAGAACTGCATAAAAAAAATTCCATTCTAAGAGTATGCCTTGCTGGTATATTATCAAATAGTACGACTAGAGGATATTATACTAAGCGTCACTAGAATTTATAATAGAACAACCCAGACCCTATATTATCTTCTAATTTTTATCTCTACAAGTATTAGAAAAATAAACAACAAGATGTACCATATCCAATTCAAGAAACTTGATGAAAAGCTATACTTCATTGAAAAGATCTAGACTTCAAAGGCATCAAATTTAAAGAAAAATACGAAATCACATAATGTTCATCCATTTTTATATTAACAAAATCTAATTTGGTGAACATTCAATTTAGGGTCGAGATCATGTGCGTCTACGTTGAAATTCAGTTTGATATTAACTAGCACTAGTTTGTTTTTTGGATTGAAATTCAGTTTCAAGGTTATTTAATCCATTTATTTGGATAGCTCAAAATGTCACTCGGGTATAGATTTTGTGCTACTTTGACCTAACATTTTTTGTGCCACTACATTGGATAAATTGACAAATAGGAAATTTTAGTGGCACTTTAACTATGCCTTAAGTCAAACTCTAAATCTTTAATCGTAAGGACATTACTCTTACGTGTTATTCTATAGGGAGATGTTACACCAAAGTGTCCTACCATCTCACTACAAATACTTTATAATTTCACACACATTATCCTTTACTTTTATATAATTGTTTAGACATAAAAATTAAAATTTATCCTACTTAAAATACCCAAATAAAGATATGTTTAATTTTATTAAATCCAACTAATTTTAAATTCATATACGTCCCATTACTTTATATTTTTAATTTATTACTCAATTTTTACACACACTTGACATGTCCCTTGAGAGATAAATGTAGTTAGAGTTCTGTGGCCTTATAGCCCAAAAGCCCATATAGCAAAAACTAAATCATAAACAGACCCATATACGTATCCATAAAAAGAGGTTAGGGCAACACACAGAAAAGCCGTTTCTTTCGCAGTGTTAATTTTATTCAATTTCTACTATCAGGTGTTGATTTTGTTCAATTTCTACTATCAAGTGTTAATTTTGTTCAATTTCTACTATCAGGTGTTAATTTTGTTCAATTTCTACTATGAGTTTCAGAGGATTCATCAATCAATTTGTTTAAATTGTTTTTTTCTCTTTTCTGAATTTTTGGCATCCTGCAGGGTATTGAGGTTAGGTTCCACCAAGAGTTTTTTTCACTGAATTAAGTGCTATAGGTACAATTTTGGGGTTTTCGCTTAATTAAGAGTTATTTAAACTCTTATGATCTCTTCATTTTAGTTCATGGTATTGAGGTAACATATTGATTTAGAATCTGTTTGATACTTTGAGAATTAGCACTCAGATCTATGATTCTGGTGATACTTTGGGGTTAAAGAAATAGGGATGGTATTGGGAATGTATGATGCAGAGCTCTTACGAGCTTAGCTCGATATTTTAACGAGTCGAGCTCGAGCTTCCATATATGGTATTCAAGCCGAGTCGAGCTAAAAAAATAAGCTCGTTGCATATTTAAGGTTAACCATATTGATTTAGAGTCTGTTTCATCTTGCATTCGAATGCTGCTTAAAAATTATAGAATAGACGTGATTTTGGTGTTCCGCAAGTTGTGGTCGATATTATTTGATTTTCGATTAGGACTGGCATTAAGTTTTGGCAGTTCATTGATGTTTCGAAATTGAGCAGAAGCATTGTGCTTTAGCATATTGATATTTGAATGTTGCTAATTGAATGATTATTGGTTAATATAAACTATTTCAGATAACCATTTTGCTTGGTTACACCAATTGTTTATTCAAGATTTGAATGAATTTTGTGATGCTGCAGATCAGTGGATCCTAACTTTTTCGGCGGAGATTTTGTGATCAAGACACATTTCTTTTACTCCGGACGTGTCCAGGGTGTATTATTTCGGTTCGAAATCAAGGACATTCGGGTAATTTTTTTGCCCATTAAGTTTTTGTTAGTTTTGTCTATTACTACTCAATAATTATGCTTTAAACAAGTTCTTTGTTTTCTACAGGTGTAGGACTATGTTATGCGTGTGTTATAATAGATTGTATCTACTGTTACGAGTATATCCGCAGGGGTGCGGAATAACTATCTCTTCAGCAATTCCTTGACCATTACTTTGCTATTGTGAGGGGTACATCAGGAAGCAGTATTTATGCTGCCATAAGGTACATAAGAGTTCATGGATTGTTCACTGATATGGATTTTCCGTGGTTGGGTGTGCACGGTGTCCTATCTTATGGCTTGCGAGATGTGAGTTTTAAATTTTACATTAAGTTTTTATTTTTTATGGCATGTGAATTGTATATTAATTTTATATTCTTCTTTTTTAGATAAACAAAAGACACGTCAATGGATATGAACGCATTAGAACTTATTGGGAAGTGAGAGAAAATTGCAGATATTATAACAATTATAAGCTTTGGAAGGCAGGTAGAAAGTACTCATTGGTGTGACAACTTGTATTTTTTTTTCTTTCTCATTTGCACCTATAATAATATCAGTTGAATCTTTTTTAGGAGCAACAAATTAGCTTCAGAAGTTATATATGCATCATATACATCAAGATACTTGGGTTCTCCAAAGAACTGTTAGAAAGCATATAAGCAAATCATTAGGTTTTATAACATAGGAAAGCAGGTTTCTTATCACATAAACACATCAAATCTAGTTCACTTGCATATAATTTCAACACTCTACAAAAGCAACATAGACACAAAAGTTCTCAACAAAGAAAAATAGTCATTATCCATCCAATATTGACCATGTTTAAATTGACAAGTAAGACATAAGCATTATCATCAAGAAAGATATTTCAAATCATCAGATAAGGCCCCTAAACGATAGCTCAACAATGAAGAAGCAAAACAACCAGTAGGTACTAAAATGTGCTATATATTATTAATTCAGCAAAATCACCTAAAATTAAAATGAAATCACACATCCTAATTACAATCTCATAGTTCAAGGATAATACTAAGATTCATTTACACACAGCATCGCATACTGATTTGGACGTGAATAAAATAAAAGGTAGATACTACACTCAGGCGTAATTCATTGATGGAGGTAAGATACACTACTGAGACTTAATGAAAGAAAATATGAAAAACAAAATTGCATCTTTAACTGAAGAATTACAAATAATGTGTGGAATAAATCTTAAATTATATAGTAATGTGAAATTGTTAAAGAAAAGATGAATGAGGGATTTACCCACAGAAGCAGCAATTAAAAAAGTAGCTAATTTGCCTTTTAGGACTAGAAAAGGTTTAGTAAAGATCAAGTAAGGCTTATGGAGTATAAGGGAACATAAAGAATTTCATTACAACTAGGCTATTATCTGACATCTCCATCAATATGAAGAACTGCATAAAAAAATTCCATTCTAAGAGTATGCCTTGCTGGTATATTATCAAATAGAATGACTAGAGGATATTATACTAAGCATCACTAGAATTTATAAGAGAACAACCCATACCCTATATTATCTTCTAATTTTTATCGCTACATAAGTATTAGAAAAATAAACAACAAGATGTACCATATCCAATTCAAGAAACTTGATGAAAAACTATACTTCAGTGAAAAAATCTAGACTTCAAAGACATCAAATTCAAAGAAAAATACAAAATCACAGAATGTTCATCCATTTTGATATTAACGAAATCTAATTTGGTGAACATTCAATTTAGGATTTGCGATTGCCAAAAAAAAGAATAAAGAATGAGAATGAATCCATAACACATAACTAGAAAACACCGAGAAGAATGGAGGGGATAAAGAAACACGTATAGAAATAAAAGAAGAATTATTAAAAAAAATAGTGCCCTAGAAATATCTAATGATACCAAGAGGGAGGTCAAGAAACTTACCTATGTTTGCTACTCCTCAAATTCACTTGGCTGTCGGCGTTGGAGAGAACGGAGATTGGGGAGCTTGGTTTCTAGATGGAGAATTGAGAACTTGATTTTAGTCTCCAATGTATAATTTTTAAAAGCTAAAGTACCCAAAACATAATTATAAAAGTATTTCTTTTCTTTTTCTTATTTTAATTTTAAAAGTATATTTGGTCAAAGTCCATTTCCACAAACTTTTATTAGAATAGGGTCACTGGACCTAATTTCCCTTAATTTTTTAATTTCCTAATTTGATATTGATCAAACAAGGCCCTTTAAATTTATTTAGGCCCAATTAATTTTACTCTATAATTAATTTTTCAATTTTTGAATTTTATAACAACCAAATAAGGTCTTTTAAAATTAATTAATTGGGTTAATGGATGACCCATCTCACATAAGAGGATCCGTGAAATGGTCTCAGCCAAGTCTTTGCCTTAATTCAATTCGTTTAATTTACGGCCCAAAATTGTTATAAAAAATAAATTTTCTAGTAAATAATTTATAAATCTAATCGTGTCATTAATAAATAAAAAAAAGTTACTTACTATAAGATACATTAAAAACTCATTTATTACTATGAGATACAAACATACAAAAAGATTACTAATAACTATATAAATATACAGTGATATTCCAATATTTCATGTGCTACACATAAATATTTGTGTGCAGCATAAAAGTTCGTGTGCAGCAAAAGTTATGTTCAGTAGAAAAAGTATGTGCAGCAAAAGTTATGTGCAGTAAAAAATGTGTATGTCATGTGCAGCGAAAAATTATATACTCATACTCTCCGGCGGCGGCGGACGCGGGTCACCGGTCGTCGGCGGAGCTCCGGCAGCGGCAGGGGGCGGCAGCGGCAGTGGGTGGGTGAGAGGTTTAGGATTTGTGGTTTAAAAGTGTGTGAGATTATAATTAATTAAGGTTATATTTGGTATTTTACTTTAATATTTTGTATGTGAAAGTAATTTTTTGAACTTATTGTAACTTCTAGCAATTTAGGTACAGAGTGTGTACCTTTGAGTAATTTTTTTTTAAAATTGAATCATTTAGGATAAATATTAATAGTAAACGTGAACTTATAGAACTATAGCTCTTAAATTACACAATGTGATAATTCAATTTAATTTGATTCATTTGAATTAACACATTTTTTCTGTACTTAAAATAGCAAAATAACTAAGTTGTTGTGGCCTCAGAAATTTAGTCATGTATTAAAATTGTAAAAATAAAAAGTAAATACAAATATTAAAAAAATAGTATATTAAATTGTTAAAAATAGAATTGAAAATTATTAATCCATTTTTATTTAAAAAATCAATAGAGTTGATATTAGGTGTACCCGGTGTACAGGAGCACCCATATGTGTATGACTTTTTATTCTACTTTGTATACATGTTATTCTATTTTGTATACATGTTTTTAATAATTGTATAATATATATATATATAAGCACACGTGGTCAACCTCTTTTTCCTACTCAAACATTTTGGCCAAAATCTCTTCCCAATTTCTCATATCTCTCAATTTCTCTTTAATTTCTCGCATTCATGTTAGATATTAAGTTTCATATTTTATATGAGTGACATATATGGTAATATTTTTCAAGAGTAAATTAAGGCATGAATCAATTTTTTTATTTCTTTTTATAAGATGATAATATTTCAACAGATTGTCTAATATTGTGTGTATATATATATCTTATCTTAAGTATATACTATATCAGAAACTTTTCTGCCTACGTGTCGTCTCCAGAGCGCTCTGTTATGACGTGTAATTTTCTTATTTTTTTGAATTTTTAAATATTTTTTCATATTTTCCTTATTTACTTATAATTAATTTCCTTATTTTATATTTATTTTTTAAAATAAAAAATGTATTCCCTTTTATGTTTATAAATCTAAATTAAGTAATAAAAGAAAATATATTTTAAAAATATATTTATTTGATTTTTATATTAATTTTATTATTTTGTATTTATTTTCTAAAATAAATAATATATTTCCTTTTCTATTTATAAATATAAATTAAGTAATAAATATATTATAAAAGTCAGTAAAATTAAGAATTTATTACTAAAAGTTACATACTTCGATCATAATTGCACTTAAATATAATAAAAAAATAAAATACTAACAACTATATAAATATACAGCAATGAGACAAAATTGGTCATATGTGTTTGCACACTTTTTTAGGGAGACAGAGGGAGTAATAAGTAGTTTTCAATTATATTATGTTATAAAGTAACATTAAAAATTATATTATGTTATAAAGTAACATTAAAAAATTATAAGTCAGAATTCTTTCAAAAAATTAGAATATATGTACATATATATTAACTATTTACATAATTTAGTTCTACGTTATATTATCAAAAGTGAAATGTTATAATTTGTTGCAAAATATTTACATTGAGGAAAGAAATTATCTAGCTATAAGAAAAAAAATCTCATTAATTTATGTTGTTAAGTTATATAACACGAATTATTTAATTATAAAAATAAGAATAATAATTAAATGATCCATCATTGTACGCGTGTTTCGTATTAGTAGTAGTAGTGTGTATATATATATATATATATATATATATATATATATATATATATATATATATATATATATATGGTGTTAAGTTATATAACACGAATTATTTAATTATAAAAAATAAGAATAATAATTAAATGATGTATGCGTGTTTCATACTATATATATATATATATATATATATATATATATATATATATATATATATATATATCGTCTTGAAATGTATGTGTATATTTTTCATTATTTAGGTGGAGAGTGATTGATATTTTTAATTTAGGTAACAATATTAATTTTTAAATTTTTATTTTTTTTAAATACTAAAGAGAAGCAATATGATTTTATAGCCATTGATTTCATTCTGTTGGTCAGTGAAAAAACATAATTTTCTTATTTATCTTTGATTTATGTTTTATTTTTGTATGCTTTTTTTTATCAATTAACATGTTTAAATTTATTACAATTTAGTTATCACAACAACAATGATTTCAGTTAATTTCTCCATAGTCCATTTGGGTAGAATAATTTCAAATTGCATAAGATGTAGATTAGCAACAAAATACCAAGGGACAACACTTTGAATGCCCTATTTTAATAATGATACATTTATCTTGCCCTAATGTTGTAAAACCATCTTTTATGCCCTATTTTTCATTCAATTTTCTGAATTACCCCCACCTTCTTGCACATGTCAGAATTTATTTCCTAACTTTTGGAAAAGTGGCATTGCTTTTCAATTACACTCAACACTAAGCAGACATGGATAATTATTAATTTTTTTAATTGTGAAATTTTGGGATAATATATATAATTAGCGGACATGGATAATTATTAATTTTTTTAATTGTGAGATTTAGAGCAAACATCACTAGGCGGACATACAAAAATAGGAACATGGATGGAGATTTTATGGGCGGACAAGCACGTTAGTTTTCTTTTTTAATAATATGGGTGGACATATCCAAAAGCTGAAGAGAAGTGTGTGTATGTGTAGGAGACAACTATTTATGTGGTAGATAATAAGTGGACACCCATGTTCGCTGATAAATTTCATTGGTATCCGCCACATTCAACTTTAGACTATTGAATTAAAAATATTGGTGTTGTGAATTTAAAATATTTACATGCATTATTATCCACTATTACTCTTATCACTAATTAATAATATATTTACATAATTATCCATTATTAGTCTTATTACTATTTTCATGTCAGTTGATATATATATATATATATATATATATATATATATATATATATATATATATATATATATATATATATATATATATATATATATATATATATATATATATATATATAAAATACACTCATGACCGATTATTTTTTGTATAATAAATTTTGGGATAATAAATAATATACTCAGCGGACAGGTGTTCCCCTACATCTATCAATTTGTAATATTATTGTTCTAATCTCATAAAATTAATTTATGAAAATTAATAAAGTTTTAGGATAATGTTTCATCAACCGCGAACATGCTATATATTTGAGAAAAAAATATCTTTTTTAATTTGTAGTTTATTATTAATATAATATGCCGATGATTTTCAAGGAAATCACCAGCGGACATGCCATATATTTGAGAAAAAAATATTTTTTAATTTGTAGTTTATTATTAATATAATATATGTCAAGTTAGCTTATTTTGATTGCATATCCGTCGATGATTTTCAAGGAAATCACCAGTGGACATGTTATATATTTGAGAAAAATATCTTTTTTTAATTTGTAGTATATTATTAATATTGTAAATTAAAAAATTTTTAGGATAATTTTTCCAAAATTAATTTATATAAATTTTGATTGCATGTCCGCCGATAAGATTTCCTAGAAATCACAACAAACATGCTATATATTTGACAAAAAAAATCTTTTTAAATTTATAGTTTATTATTAATATAACATATATACCAGTCAACTTATTTTGATTGTATGTCCGCCGATAATATTTTCTTGAAATCATCGGCAGACATGCCATATATTTGAGAAAATTTTATATAAGATATCGAAATAATATATATATATATATATATATATATATATATATATATATATATATATATATATATATATATATATATATATATATATATATAAACTTATCATCAACGGACATGTAGCAAAATTAAAAGATTTTTTTTATTTATTCATTCAACAAACTACTTGAACATACATACACACTTTTAAAAGATTTTGTTGTATTAAAGAGTATTATTATGGGATTATCACTAATACATACACACTTTTAACTTAAATTACTATTAGATACATGGAATTTAAATAATTACTCTCCCATACAAAATATTAAAGTAAAATATCAAATATAACCTTATACTCCATACACTCTTAAACCAACAACCCTACCACTCACCCACCCACCGGCGTTGGCCGACCGTTGACCGGCGTTGACCACCGGCCGGACCGACGTTGACCGGTCGTTGACCGCCGCTGCCCGCCGTTGCTTGCTGCCGAAATTTAAAATTTACAAATAAAATGTGGAAAAATAAAATTGTGCAGAACAATTGTGCAGAACCAAATTGTACAAAATCAATTTGTGGAGACAAATTGTGCAAATATATAGGGGTATTTATGGTATTACAATCATAATTGTGTAATTATGAGTAATAGTGCTTTGAGTCATGTAGTTTAAAGCAATTATGCATTTTTTTGTGTACCCCTTAGTAAGTGACCCTATTATTATTTAAGGTATAGTTGGTAGTTGTATTAGTGGGGTGTATGGGTCACATAAGTTTATTGTATTAGTGATGTGTGTGGGTCCCATGTGTTTAAAAAGGGAAATATGGACATTTGGTGCGGACGTCCAAAATGGCAAAATGTGGACCTTTCGGGCGGACGGAGGAAGTATTAAAAAAGAAAATACACCTAATCTAATCACTATATATATATATATATATATATATATATATATATAAATGGACATATAAAAGAAAATATTAAAGAGTGTTTACGATGATAAAAAATGATTGGTGATAAGAAAATTTCTTATTATTATATTTTTTACATGTACTGCGATAATAAATTTTAAAAAAAAATCAATTCTTTAAATTAAAAAAAAAATCAACTCTTTAAATTTACTTGTGTCCGCTCACTTATAATTAACCAAGTTATGTGGTAATAATATTAAATTATAACTTACACAATTAATTATGTCCGCTGATGTGAAAGACTTGATGTTTGCCAATTCAATTCTTTAAATTGACTTGTGTCCGCTATTGTATTATTAAAGTAATCACGTCCGCTGTTATTAATTTCTTGTTAATTATCCAATTATTTAATTTAGAAACACAAGTGAAAATTAATTTCTTTCATCTATACTAACAAAGGTTGATACATGACTATATATCCTAAATTCTTTGTTGCTTAAAAGTGACATGTGGGCCATCCTTAGGGATATGACAGGTAGTTTCCTTTAAAGTGGACAAATTAGATGAAATATAAAAGTTTGGACAATTTAGATGGAGTACATAGCAAGAATTGGTATTTCCCAAATAGTAAAGTACTTTGACTTATTATTTCTTATGCAATGGCATTAATGAAAGTAAGAGTTAATTATTTGAAAATTTTGGGTTGTAGAGATAGAGATATGGCTTTTGCTTCTCTACTTTCTCTTATGAACACCATCGAATGTGTTTTGAATTCTTCTCGTATTTCACTAGTTTCATCCTCTCCAGAATTCCTAGAATCTGCATATGAGGAGGTGAAATCCTTGCCAGAAATCCTCAAAAGATTAGATGGCATCAGCAAGAGCAGAAGCAGGAAGACAGCAAATACTCTGGATGATACTCAGGGAGGCCCTGTCGGAATTTGAAGATGTAATGGAATTCCATCTCTCCGATCAGATTGTTTTACAGTCATCCACGACTCGCCCATTGATCTTCTCCATAGACCTGTCTGATCTCGAGCACGCCTTTCATTCTTTCATCCAAAAGATGACAAATCTGAAAGAAGAGTATATACAAGAATTAGACAAGGAGTCGTCCTTGTCTGAGGAGGAAGAGGAAGAGGACGAAAGAGATATTTCATCAAGATTTAATCTTGATGTAAGGAAGTCAACGGTTGTGGTCGGATTATCTGATCTACTGACCCAAATAAAAAACAAAGTCAGACATTCTTTCCTTCTCCATAGATTCTCTGTTTTCAGTATTTTGGGAATGGGAGGTATTGGTAAGACTCTGGCTGCAAGTTTACTTGTCGAAGATCCATACATTGTGAGCCTCTTCGACTGTCTCATATGGGCGAGCGTCGGCAGAAGAGGTGAAGCAGAAGAAGTAGCACGAGGTGTTCTTGAATCTCTAACACCCAACATTGATAAATCAATGCTCATGGCATTAGAACTACTTGTCCGAAACTTTGAAGCGCTCGCCATACTTCATCGTGTTGGATGACGTATGGGACGAGCACTTCGTGGAAAGCTTCGTCGAGTTTATGCCGAAAAGAAACAGACAGCTCTTGCTAACAACTAGACGGCCTGAGGTTGCTCGGGCGTACTACAGCAGACATAATTCTCCCATTGTGTTTGAAGTAAAGTTCCCCAGTAAAAAAGATAGCTGGGATCTTTTTTGTGATGAGGTGTTTGGTGAAGATCACCCCTGCCCTCATCAGTTGGAGAAAGTGGGAAAGAAAATAGTGGATATGTGCGAAGGTCTTCCTCTGACGATCCTCAAGGTTGCCGGCCTTCTAACGAAGGCCGACAAGACCCCCGAGTACTGGCACGAGGTAGCAGAAAACAAGAAACATTCGGTGTGGAGGGAGGCACATGATGTGGTAGCAGATGTCCTGTTTCCTACCTATGAATACCTTAATCAACATTTAAAGCCCTGCTTTCTTTATATGGGAGCTTTTCCTCAAGATTATAACATCCCTCGATCTAAGCTTTTCAATATGTGGATTCTTGAAGGCCTTCTTAAACCGGAAATAGCACAAACTTTAGAAGCTTGTGCTATGGAACGTTTGTTGGAGCTTGATTCCAACTCTTTTATTAGGGTCCCCCAAAGGAGCTCCATTTTATCTTCAGACAGAATCGACACGTGATAAAAACATGACTGACTCCGTTCTTCGTGGTGGCATCTGTGTAGTAGAGTAGCTGAAAAGAGCAATTTCTTTCATGTCATGGATAGTTGTAGGGATATTTTACAAGAAGGAAGTCGACGCCAGCGTCGACTCTGCATCCACAACAACGTTCTGTTTGCCATCAAAGACGTGTGCAGGTGGATTGAAGGTGAAAAATGTGGCTCCACCGTACGTTCTCTGCTATGTTTTGGACCATATCTCCGTATCCTGTGCCAGTATGTTTCGGTTTGAGGTTGCTTAGGATAATCGATGCTCTTACGGTCCGTTTCCACGAGTTCCCCTTGCAAGTAACTGAGCTGGTCCATTTGAGGTACTTGTCCCTCACTTACAATGGAAGCCTCCCTCCCACTATATCCAAACTATGGAAGCTTGAGTTCTTGATCATCCATCGACATTCGAGCATCAAATCTTGTAAAGCTTCGTCTTCGTTTGTGCCTGTAGAGATATGGGATATGCAAGAACTGCAGCACATCCAGATCATGGGAAGCGATCTACCGGATTCGGGCAATGGAACCGTCTTGAAAAATCTTTCAAAACTCTTAGGTGTGAGTGCTCTCAGTTGTACCAAAGGAGTTCTTGAAAGACTTCCCAATCTCCAAAAGTTAGATATTCAAATTGAACTCTCACCCAACGGTGATGACTCCAAAGTAGTACCATTCCATTGCTTGAATCATCTGAGACAACTGAAATCACTTAAATGTGTCATCGTGAATCCTAACTTAAGGTCCGAGGTTGTCGTTGATCATGCTTTGATGCTGCCAATAGGGTTGCAAAGGTTGCATTTGAGTGGCTTGGGATATCCTTGGGAGTATATGAACGTAATAGGCTCGTTGCCTAATCTTCGTGTGCTTAAACTTCGATGCTATGCCTTTCGAGGTCCGACGTGCCAAGTAGAAGAAAATAAGTTTCTAACACTCATAAGTCTTGAAATTGAGGACAGTGATGTAGTGCATCTGAGTGTGGGACCAAGAAGCTTCACAGGGTTAGTGCAAGTAAGCATAAAAAGCTGCTACAGATTACAAGAGGTGAAATGGGATTCACAATTCATTGGAATCTTTAGGTTAGAAGATTATAATCCTTCTAGGGTAAGTGGGGTAAGCCCATCTCAATCAAGTTCGTTTTTTCATGGGATGGCAACCACGACAACTTCAAATGATCATGACAATGTTAGCAATCAATCATCGGATCGGTCGTGGAACGATCATGACAATATGGTTCGTGATGCTATATTCTATCAGTACATACATGATCAACTTGAGAAAAATTAGTGCTCGTCTAGCTTTAGAGCTGGCCTATTTCTCGTGTCATTTTAGTTTGATATCTCATGTTTTTTCCTATGTTATTTTAGGGTGATATCTCATTTGTCATCATACAGTTGGTAAATTCCCGTGTCATCTCATGTGTCATCATGCCATTGGTAAAATTTTCCTTGTATTTTCCTGTGTCGTTTTAGTGTCATATCTCATCTGTCATGTGTCATAATACGACCATTGGTAAAATTTTCATGGCTTATAGAGAGGAGAGTTGTTTTGTTTTTTCGATATAATGTTAAATAACCACCTCATCTAGAAATGTAAGCTGATTTAGAGGAGTGTCATTTAATACTTAATCAAATCAATAAAAGATAACATAACAAAATGACACAAAAAAATCTGAAGTTACATATGGCTTGTAATTTGACTGCAAGCTTGCAACATTAACTTTTATACTAATATTTCTTCCGTCCTGTCTTATTTGGTCGTCCCACCCAAAGAGTCTCATTTCCTTTTTTACACACATGGGACCCACATACCCCCTCTAATACAATTAAATGTTGGGACTCACACTCCTACTAATACAACTACCCACTACACATTAAATAATAATACTCCTTAATCTACGTACCAAAAAGCAAAAGACCCTCTTAATGAGGGATGAAGGGAGTATATCTCTTTCATTTTTTAGGAATCGTGATGTTTAGTGCAAGCCCTTCGGGAGTTTTTTTGTCAATGTGATTCCTATTCATCGTCATTTCAGTAATTAGCCATTTGTTGTATTCCCTCTCCATTCCACCGAAAGGTCTTCATTTTACCATATTGAGTGTCTCATTTAAAAGTCTCATTTTCCCCTTTTATAAAAGGTTTGCACATCTGGTCCACCACTTATTACTAAAAATTACACACTTAATATAAAATAATAATATTTTTTAATTCACGTGCAAAAGGCAAATGAGGACATACACGGAGTACTTTATTTGCTCCTTCAGAGCTTCTCTTATCTCTTATTAAATGGATTCTCAAATAGATTCGAACAATTATCTAATTTTACTGTTCTTGTATGGAAAGTCCTGTTTATGTATGTAATATTAATTGTTAATGTTATTTGTAATAACTTAATTAATACACATCACATAAATTAGTTTATTTTTATAGCCCGTCTCATAAAACATTTTCCATTTACTGTTGCACGTTATTATTTGAAAAAATTACACTTTTTGGACCATGTGTTGAACAACAATAGAGTGTATTCCCTTAAAATCTTCAGTCTTATTACGATATTACTCTTCCACCACATGCTCTGAAAATTAATCATATGATGAACCCAAAAAGGATTAAATCCTTCTGTCAATGGCCAAATCTTGAAGTGTTAAACTGCGATACAGCGCCTCACATTGTCGAGCGAAGAGAATGGATTTCAAAAGCTTCAATTTCTGTTGATGGAGGACATGGATCGAGGGAATTTCTGGATTCTTATTGGAAGAGCTCGATTTGGATCATGATTTGGAGTAGTTAATTGTAATCCCTTTGTTGAAGTGAGCATAAATCAAACCATATTATATCAAGATTATGATACATCAGGGTGCAAGGAGACTACTTGGATCAAAACTTTGTGATTCAGGAGGAGCTTGGTTGGGAGTAATGGGTGGGGTTAATGAGTAAGAATGTATATTGATTCCCGAATACTTGTATGATCTAATGAGAATTGAAATTTGTCAATCATTCTCAAGGATTCAATAACTACTCTCCCACCCTTCAATCACTTTCAACGCCGTTGTGATTGACCTCCTAATAATATTCATTATCATTACAGATTGAAAATTTTGAACCAAAAGAACACTTAGTTGTAATAATTTTCAGTATTCCCCCTTTATTTCTCTGCATATCATGTGTTGGAATCTATCTTGTTTAGTGCATTAATAAGTTCTGTTTATTCAATAAAGCTTGCCAAGTTATAAACCAAGTGCCCACAAGCAATAATTGAAGTGTTAAAATGTTAATTATGCCTATGTATGAATTCTTTAACAATAAAAATTTAGTTGTCAACAGGTAGCTTGATTTGAATAATTTAGTCAACTAATCATTGATTTAACATTTATTGCATCTTCCCAAAGCACAATTTCATCACCAAAATGCCAGTTTGGGATGTGAGAGAAAATCAGCAAGAGGCAAAAAGAGAGATGAGGGAGATGTCTGCTTATGGTGCTGCAGTTTCTCTAGAGATGGCTATTTCAAAGGTGTTGCATCATTACGATGTTCTTCTTCCACCCCACACTCAAACTCCTAACATCAATCCAAAAGGGTTTACAATCTTTCCAAAATGTTGTGGAAAGATTGGATAAAAGAAGCAGAAAGATGGCGAATGCTCCACTTAGAATATCCGCAGAGGCAATACTTAAATTCGAAGAAGGTTTACTCTCTTGCGATTTAAGTCTTTTGGCTGATGAAGGAAGCTGTATCACTCCATTGTTCAACTTCAGGATTCACTAACAAAGTCGAAGATAGTTGGACTAAAAGATCTGCGCAAACAAATAAAAGATCACATTGTGTACCACCGAAATCAAACCAATGTTTTCATGCTGGTTGGGATGACTGGCATTGGTAAGACCACTCTTGCTCGTGAAATCTTTCACGACTTGGACGTCGTGGAGTGTTTCGACTGTCGCGTGTGGGTGACTGTAGGCGACGAATGGAGGCCGGAAGATGTCACACGAGCCATTCTTGATCAGGTGAGCATGCATACAAGGGATGGAAGCCTGAGCTTGAAGAGTAAGCGATGCTTGTTCGTGTTGGATGATGTGTTTGTCGAGCCGGGGGATCAACGAATCAACGACTACTTGAAAAGTTCATTTCCCGACAGCAAAAGTGGAAGTCGGGTTTTGCTTACCACGAGGATGAATCACATAGCTCGAGGTGCCTCATTTGATTTGCGCTTGTTGAACGAAGAAGAAAGTTGGCATCTTCTACGCGACAGGGTGTTTCGTGGACAATGCTGCCCTGCTCAACTCGAGGATGTCGGAAAGAAGTTTGCTGAGAAGTGTGATGGTCTCCCTCTTACAATCCTTACAGTTGCTGACCTGCTGCTGAAAATCCCTCTATCACTCTGGAACAACGTTGCGAAAGAGAAGAAACATCCACTCTTCGTTGAAGCATATGATAAGATATCAGAGGTATTATTCTCTGTTTTCTTGAAATTACCTGATGGATTTAAGTTACATTTTGTTTATATGGGGGTTTTTCCTCTAATGTATAAGATACCTCGATCCAAGCTCATTAATTTGTGGATTGCTGAGGATATTCGTGAACTAAGTAAATTGACAAGTAGAACGAATAGGACTGAATAGAACAAAATAAAGATTGACAGAATACAATAAAACAGAAAATTGACAATACACATTGCCGAATAGAACAAAAAATTGACCAAGTAGAACAAAAATGACATGACCGAATAGAATTAACTTAGACAGAAAATAAAAAAATTTAATATTAAAATATTCAATTATATAAGTGATTTGACGGGTGTCTGACACATGTGAATGATATTTTGATAAATTTAAAAGAAAAGTGGGCAGATTTGCAAAATTTTAGTTAAACCGGACATTTTTGCTTATTGAATTTTGATTTTGGGCACAAAGGGGCACAATAACAGAAGGATATCAAATTACAAGCTTTGAGTAAGGATTTGAAAATTCATCCAAAACAACTAAAAAAATTCAAAATCAAATTCAATATTTGAAATCTATTAATTTAAAATCTCTAATTTATAAATCTATTGATTTCACGTTGCACCTAAACATGAGGGAGGGATTTTTAAATCTCTCCTCAAATTTTTTCATCCAAACACACCTTAAAGAAAAAGTGATAACAAAACTTTTTTCATTAAAAAAAAACCCCAAATTAAACAGTAAGCAAGCCCTATCCCAACTGCTGCCAACACTAGTCCCCTCCTGCTCTAATCCTGGAGGATAGCTTACAACAAACTCAAATCAAACTCCTCTAAACCCTAGTTCCTCCTCCCATGGATAAACTTTTGATATTTATGTTCCTAAACTCTGTTTTATTCCCCAACCTCAAATTGAACTCTTCTTTCAATTCTCACAAGAAAACCTACTCAATTCTCTCTTCAAACCATCCCAAAATACTCCTTCTCATTAAGCTATTCAAACACCACCTGAGAGGATTGAGCTGCTTGCCAAACCGGCCGGGTGAGGAGGATTCAAGTGTGAGAGGCGACTATGGAGAAAAAGATTTCATAGTAAGTTTGAACTTTGTAAATCGAAATGTAATAGATATAATAAATGTATGATTAATCTTAATTGTATAGTTATTATTATGATTTATTTCGTAGCACAATGCCCGTGGTTTATTAATATGATTTTCTAATTGTAGACTTGTAGCGAGGTCTAAAGAGGGGGAAAAACTCATAACGGTTGTAAACCAATTTGGTCTTATCTCAGATATTCATACGAATCAATTGTCTTCAGTATTGCCTTTAAATAATTCAATTGGGTTAAATATTGGTTTGTATTTTAATTTATTAACTAAAAAGAATTTGACCAAGCTGCAATGAAACACTAAAGCTAATTTATGATCAGTCAAGATATTTTACCTCTACAGTTGTAGAAATATAAATAGTTATTTAGTATTGTGCAGCTTTCTACAGGCATCCATGATAAAAAATAAAAAACAAAAAAAACCATGGAAGCCCTTGTAATATAACAAATATGTTCACTTATTATAAGAATCGAGGAATTAAGAATTAGTTAATGACCCAAGAATTTGGACTATTAATACGACTTGTAAATTCATGTGGTAGAAATTAATTGTTGTGTAAGATTTGGGGTGTATTGTTTTATTTCCATATCTCGTATTTTCGAAAAAATCCAGGTAAAAATATGTTGCTTATGAATAGCTTATGATTTTTTATTTTTTTTCAGATTCATCCTTCAAAATATGACCTAGAGTATTATTACTTCAAAGATTTAATCCATAAGGTGGATTTCAGATTACTCCTCCCAGTTCGTGATCAATTGTGTATTTGTTCAGAAATGTGATTATATTTTTTTGAATCCTATATCGAGGACGAAATGTGTTGTGCATGTTAATTAAGAAGAAAAATAATAAGAAGAAATTAGAGAAATTAAGTATCTTATAATTTTATTTTATGTACTTCTCAGGCCACTCCAATATTGGGTGAAATGAGAATGTAATTCTTACTGTCATTATTCATATCTATTAATCATCTATCTATTTTATTAATTTAGTTATTTAACTTTATAGTTTGCTTTTAATAAATACTATTCAAACCATACTTAAAAATTATTTAGGTACAATGCTATTAAAACTAAATCTTTTTGTTTTCGTGCACATTTTTAAATGCAACTATTGCTTCCTTTATTTTTTAATCCAAGGCAACCAACTCTCTACAGACACCACCTCTTTCTTTCCAATTGCTATTTTCTTTCCATTTTCTACAAACTCTCTTCTCCGCATATTGTTCTTTCATTCGAGTATGGCTGCTTTTTATCTCAATCCTCAGGTATTATTTTGTTGTTGTTCCCTCTTAAATTTTATGTTAAATATAGAAAAAGGCTGTAAATTTCTATTTATGGACAACGATTCTTTAATTGGTGTCTAATGTTTGAGGAAAGGTTGTTCCAGATGATCAAACAACATGAAAATTTCGTTCTATCACAAATGGAGACCACATATTTATGCAAAATGGAGCGTTGTACCTTGATGTTTGATGCTTCTCCTTTTGTTTTTTTTAATGTCGTGTTTGTAGCAAAATCCCAACAAAAGTAAATTTATGCACATAAGTTGTTTGTTGAATTGTTTATAACAATTAATTTTCATCTCGCATTTATATTTATATTGAGGTTTCAATAATGAGATCTCATACATGATTGCTATAAAAAAATATTGATTGTTTCATGCAATACATGAGAATAGTTTTGACATCAAACATGGAAGGTCAACGCCAATCTTTGTTCTTATTTCAACAGGCACAATAGGTTGTATCCTTTAGGTAACAAATTTTATTTACAATGCAGAGAAAGTGAAATGATTTCTTTTATGATTTTCATGTTAAAATTTGTGGAATTAAGTGGATTAGATTCCTAACATGGGTTTTTCTTTTGATTATTTAGATCATGCACATTCAATGGAATGCTCGTGAAGTAATGAAGGTACATGGAAGTTGTTTATGTAATCATTGTGAACATACATTATTTTCTAGATTATTTTGAAGTACGTTTTATTTCCATATTGTACATAGTTCAAGTGCAAATTTCATGAGGCAGATGGTTATTAAAGCCAGTGACCAGCAGAAAATTGAATCATATTTTGAAAGTTGTCGCTGAAATGTATTAACTGCAAATATAGGTTTGGTAATTCATGTCAATTCCTACTTATTAGTTCTTAACATACAAGTGATCATTGTATGCAAGAAAATGAATAGATGGCTATAAATTATAGTATTTCAAAAGACACCACATATATACTAATACATGAATTTGCATATCTATTTTCAACAAATGCTGCATGAATTGGCGTTTGAACATGAATTATTTTGTAAGTTTATCCTGATTTAGTATTAGCACTTTTTTAGTTGTCGATCGTTGTATATGAATTTGTCGATTTTCGGTGAGTGTAGCATCAATTGGTGTATGACTATGAGCATGAATTATTTTTTAAGTTTATTTTGATTCAGTATTAGCACGTTTTAAGTAGTCGATCACTGTATCTTTGGTAGTGTAGAATCTTATTTAAGTATTGTGACAGGAGTAGTGATATAAGCACTGTTCAATATATATGTTTTCTTCTTGAGGTTTTTTTTTTTTTTGGACTATAGGTGACAAACCTTTTTTTCACTGTTAAAATTTTAAAATTATGATGATATATATTTTTGGACTCTTAAAATTTTTGAACACAAATGTTAGGAATCACTAGTTAGGAATCAAACAACAAAAGAAAAAACTATCATATAGATCATTGCGTTCGCAATCAATTAATTTCTAGGAGTTAAAATTGTTGGTACAATATTAGATGTATTAGTTAAAATTGCGTTTGTATCCTCTATACGTCATAGAATTTAGATTTTTTATTGAAACCTCAAACCTTGACTTGCTATAACTTTTGACTCAAATTATGGTTCTCCTGGTGTTGATAAAGCCTGATGACATTTGATGTATAGGCCAAATAGTTCCAATATTTTTTATTCTTGCATGTCATCTTTGGGATTATAATGCCATTCCAGATGACATTACAGATTATGCTGGAGTGTTCTCCCAATTCAATTGCATATGTGTTGGAGATGCTTTCTTTGCGCCATTGTGAAGCTTGCCATTTCTATTGAGCAAAAGGTAAAGGTCAATCCATGGATACGAAGGAAAATCATGTAACAGATATAAGGTTTGAAATTTCTTGCTCTTCCTATTTAGCCCTATAGATTCTTGCATTCTAATTTGTTCAATAACTATGATTGAAGGATCTTGATTTAATATCTACATTCTATCTGCTGCAGTAGATTCTGATATAAACATTCTAATTTGTTCAATAACTATGATTGAAGGATCATGATTTTATATCTACATTCTATCTGCTGCATTAGATACTGATATTTATATCAGTCGTTTCATGTATACTTCCAGTTTTTAAACTTTTTAGGTTTCCTTTAGCCCTTCGTTTGCTCCTATTCAAGGAACACTGAGAAGATCAAGCAGTGACATTCTCCAAGATTAAGTGACATTTAGGCGGCGGAGGTGGGAGCTTCACTTACTGGGTGAGTGTTTCATTTTCGTTCAGGGAGATGTTTAGATAATCGTACAGATAAATTTTTGACATTTTTTTGTCTATTTTTATTTATTTAAGTAATATCTTATTTTTGCAATAACTCAATGAAACTGTGTACTTCCATTTAAATTCTTGGGAAGAATTTTCTCTTTAGCACAGGATTCTTTTCACCTCAAGATTAAACTTTTTTAATACAAATATTAATTAAAGGGATATTGTATGTCGAAAGAATTATTTTCCAATGGTTTTTATATGGTTATATTATTGCCACCCAAAACAAACCTACTCTTCTTCAATTTTATGAGCTTACTGCTGCTGGTATTGGTAGATTAAAGCAAGTTTTAAAATTTGCCTATTCCATGAGGTTAGAGATTGGCAGTTCATTTTAATAGTATGCTGCTGGCTTAAACTCTCAAGCGGTTCATTCTAATAAATTAAATATATCTATCTATGCATCTATCTATTTACACATATTTAAAAATATATTTATTCAATCTATCATTCTAATAATGTTCATTTTCTGCAGATATCAGCTAAGCGGCATCGCTGACGGCAACCCAGTGTGAGGTGATTCTTCTTATCATTTCATTATTCCAAGATTGATCTCTTTCAACTATCATATACTCATATAGTATAATAAATTTATTTTAAAGCCATCTTTTTAATGGTCATTTGACATGGAACTCTTTAGATATTACTAAAATTTTGTAGTGCTGATATAATTTGACATAAACATAAAATTTTATAATTTTCTAATTTAACTCTCTATGTGCTCATTTTCTAATTTAACTATTTCAGTCATTTGAGTTACTTCGAATGAGTAGTTAGTGAATTTCTGTTTATAATTTAATGTTAGTTAATTATTCTAAGAATGAATTCAATATCCATAATTTCTAGGGTTAATTGCGTTAAAAACTATGAACTTTCAACTTATTGTAAATTATTCCCTAACTTTTATAAAATTGCAAAAAAAATCATGACCTTTCATGTTGGTGTAATTCGCACCCGTCGGGCAGCTAAGGCCTGCCAGACCGCTGACGTGGCGTTGACCCTTGCCACGTCAGTTTTTAATTTATTGCAAGAAAAACCCCAATCTTTAATTAAGTTACAATTTAATCTCTGCCTTTGATATTTTGACAAAAAAGACCATCATTTTTTTTAATAGCACCATCTAATAAAAATTTATACTACCTCCGGCCACTTACAAGGTATCTATTTCACTATTCCTGACATCCGCTTCAAAGGTATCAATTTCCTCTATTTAGTAAAGAAAGTACACAATATGACTCACCAGTTCTCTCTAATACAACTACCCACTTTACCAATTTATATTATGTATAAAAGTACATAGGGTCAACTTAAGTTTTCCCGCTCAAATTTTGGTCAAAATCTCTCCATAATATCTTTTCAATTTCTCGATTCTCTTCAATTTCTCTCATCCCAATTATACTGATTTTCCTTTTTAATGTATGATTTAAATATAGTATTAAATTTAGGACAATTTATTTCAACTATCAATTATTTAATTATTTAAAATCTATCACATTTTTTAATTCTAATGATTTTATGTTCAACAAAATAATTAAAATTAAAGATATTTTTTATATGCTTTTTTTATCAATTAACATGTTAAAATTTGTTTCAATTTGAGTTAATTATTGAAAAAATTTGGGTTGTATTTGAAAATAATGTTGAGTAATTAAAACCATTATTTGAAATTGTTTATACGTTAACATATGATTATGTAATGAAATATAAATATTAATAAAAATTTTTAAAATGTTGGTTTTTTATAATTACATTAATTTATTGTACACGAAAAATGAATAAGTGTCGTATAACATCGATTCAACTAAATAATATTTAATTCATTACACATAAAGAACTAAACTAAATATACATAACATCACAACATAAAACCTCAAATATATGTATTTCTTTTGTCCCATTCTAATAGTTATATTTTTTTTTGCACAGGGATTAAGAAATTTAGTATTTTAATGTGTATTGAGTTGAGATAAATAATATTTTAATGTATAGTGGATAATTGTATTAATGTGGAAGATGAGTTATATTGAGATATTTTAATTACTTAATTGTGTGGGTCTCATAGAAAAAAATGTACCGTTAGAATAAAACACCCAATTTAAAAATATTTAATTATTAGGATGGGACGGAGGGAATACATAATTATATGTGTTTATGTGTCCACGATATATATATATATATATATATATATATATATATATAATATGACAAATATACCTATGAGATGTTTAAGGAATTTTATTATTTATATAAAAAAATTATTTAGAATTAATTTTATAAAATGTTACTATATATTAATTTATATATGATGTATTTTTATCAATTTCTTGAAATAAAGTTGAGTAAAGCTGTGAAATTACCCCAAAATACATAAATTGATTTATAACATTTTATAAAATTAATTCTAAATAAGTTTTTTCAAAATTCCTTAAACATCTCATATGTATATTTGTCATATTATATATAATGTGAAATTATGAAAAGATATTGAGACATGTTCACGAATACTCTGATATTATAAATTATAAAAAAATTATAATGTATAAAATATTTTATTTTGAAAATTAAAAGAATTTAAATATTTAAAGGTTGTATAATTATTTTTACTAATTTAACAGATATAATTAATTTTATTATTTTAATAATAAATATTTTATTCATATAATAATTTTATTATTTTATTTAATAATTTTTTAGAGTTTAATTATAAAAATAAAATATAAATTTTTATTAGATGGTACAATTTTAAAAAAATTGATGGTCTTTTTTGTCAAAATCTCAAAGGTTGGGATTGAATTGCAACTTAACTAAAGGTTGGGGTTTTTCTTGTAATAAATTAAAAGATGACGTGGCAAGGGTCAATGTCACGTCAGCGGTTGGGCAGGCCTTAACTGCCCAATGGATGTGAATTGCACCAACATGAAAGGTGTTTTTTTATCAATTTTATAAAAGTCGGGATTAATTTACAATAAGTTAAAAGTTCATGGTTTTTAACGCAATTAACCCTAATTTCTAATACTCTCTAAGAATGTATTCATTTCAGTCATGTCTTTCAGTTTTGTATCGTTTCTCTTATCTAAACATGATGTTGTGAAGTTTTAGATGTGATTCAATTTTTTCTCCTTTTGCTTTCTAGATAATCTGTATATAGTCCTGATGAGCGTTTTCTCAACACACAATTAATCCCCAAGTATGAAGGATGTTATTGTAGTTTTGATAAGTGACCAAGTTATATTTATCGAACCTAAAGGACGGATTATTATTAATTTAATTATAAACTAATTTATTTAGACTAGGTTTTACCAATTAAGTTGTGGAATAATTAATTAACTACTAAACAAATAATTAAAATAGCAAATAAAATAGATAAGAGTAGAGGTTAAACAAAGGTGAACAAGTGAGAAAATAGGTAGTTCTTCGGGCAATCCAGTTTCACTCATTAATTTTCCTTCGTGTATCAATGTCCGACTCTACCTTATGGAATATGGACGCATCACTAAACCATGCAAATCTACTCTATAGACACAAGTAAATCAGCGTGTAACACGTATGAGTATCCTTGGAGCAAGAGATATAATTCACCTTCTTTATTTCTCGTATGAGTATCCTTGGAGCAAGAGATACTATCAGTATCAATTATTTCTCGTGCACTAAGTACTCTAATCCGATATGATCTCCCTTTATAGGTACTATGAAGTTATTCTCTTTATCCTACTTATTAACCCGAATTAATTTCAATTAACAAGTATTTATATAAGATAGTTCTAATGAAGCTTCGGAGTCCTCTCACTTAGAATCATAACATAGAATTCTGCTCAGCAGTGAACGCGCTCAATCAATAACCAAGAAATATATTCAGACTCTATATAACAGTTAATGATGCACAAAACGACTCAGAGTACGGATTAAAAACACAGTCTTATATAAAATAAACCACAAGTAGTGTTGTACGGAGTATGCACACGTAAGTTCAATTAACTTGTAAAACCTTCATAACCTTAAAACTACCAAAGCAGTTTTAGCCCATGATTGATCAAAGAACAATCATGGAGGTTGGATAAATCTTACCCATTATCTTGAAAATTACAAGATAAATTAAGAAGCGAAGTAAACCCTTGATGTGGTCGCCATCGCGTCTCTCTCCGTCTTGAATCTTCACTTAGCTCTCACTTGATTCGACAGACAAATCTCTCTCCACAGCTCCTCCAGATGGAATTAGGGTTTGGATGTTGTGTAGAATGAATACGGTACCTTTCTGGAGTGTATGGTCTTCCTTTTATACTTCCAACTCTTCCAATGGACCTCTAATGGACTTTTAAGTGAAAACACGCACTGAAGGTGTAAAAATACAGATCTGAGGACATTTCACGTGTCGGTTCGACCTACACCCTTGGTCGAACCAAGGTCGAATCAGGTCGAACCGGGGTAAAACCAAACATCGGTGACCAGACGAACCTCCACGCATGTGGTTCGACCATGGTTCGACTTACATGGTTGGTCGAACCAGGTCCCCCTGTCAAACCAGTGTCCTGGACACTCCCCTTCCGGTTCCGAGCACTTCTATCCTGTTTTCCTTCGAAAATCAGTTGAAACGACCTCTGCTGCACCTGATTCATGACTTTCCACTATATATCTCGATTCTTCTCAACTTAAGATCAAATTACACATTTATCATATAAATTAGAGCTCAAGTTATGTGAATTTTCACTCTCATCAAGTCCTAACAAGCTTCTGTAATTTCCTCTACAATTTTCCTCTAATTAGATATATTTTATCGTCGTTGGGAAGCTGATAATGGATCAATTCCTTGGGATAAAGTAAGAATATCTATTTAATTGTTTTGGGTTTTTTAATTATTTCAACCAATATTAATTGGATCTTTCTACTTGATGTGGTAGAATTTTTTTGGTTAACCAACAGTAATTGGATCTTTTCCCTTTATGTGGTATAATATTTTTTATTCTAATCTAATCATTATTGATCTATGGTTATGATTTTTGAAAGTTAATGCTTAATTCATTTATGTAAAGATTTAGTTCCTTCTCATCAAGCGTAAAGATTGCAGGGAAAGTAATCTTATAAAAAGAAGAGGTTGAATCTATCGAGAGCACATGAATGAGACTCTTGACTGCCTAACTGATGGAGCTTAGGTAAATCTTCCATTGTCATGGTTCTTTGAAAAATTTTAAGAACTTTGCTACTTCCACTTTCACATTTCCTTAGTAGAAACCCAACTCATGCCTACATGTGAATATAAGGATATATACGATGGATATAAGGATATACATATAGTTTGTAGCGATTACAAAGTCCTTTTTTATGTATGTAGCATGAATTTTTGTGGTCATTTGTAAGTAAGAATGTATAGCTTTTTGTGAATATAAGTCTTTTTATATGTTTAAGTAAAGTAATTTTATGAGGAATAGAGAGGCTGCTCAAAGAAGACATCCCTAGTAATATCCATTGAGAAAGTTATTTGGAGTTCATCAAACAGAAGTTTTATATGAATAAAGTAAATGAAATTTATGCTTAACGACTAAAGTCCTAATCATCTTTTGACGTTTTATGACTTATTATCATTACCAATTCCTCTAATAGATGTTTATTAATTTTAAAAAATCTTTTGCTTTATGAAGGAAATTCTTTAGGTGTCTAGCAATATGACATGCTTTGATTCATGAAGGGGGCGATTCCACTAAAGATTCAATATCAAGGTGTATCTTCTGATGAAGCTGCTTTAGTCACTGATGCAAAGAATTTTGGTTTCTTCTTCTACAAATATATGGTTTTTAATTGTTGTTTTATGGATTAGAAGATAACATTGTTTTTAGTTAGACTTGAAATCGACTGAATGCAAATGTACATCCACAATGATTTACGTACATGAGTCACATGTTGAGTAGATAGGGAAGATGCAAGATGTATCATATGAGATTTTAAATGTTTTAGGTGCAGAATTTATTAATAAACGAGGGAAGTCTCTGTGTGATGTATTAAGTTAGTGGAAATAATGTTTAGGTGTAGCAGTGCATGATGTATAAATAAGTTTAGATTTAAGATGTATTATTTTGTGAATGTATTAGAAAAATACGTTTAGGTGCAGGATGTATTAATAAACGAGGGCAGTGTCTGTTATAAGCATGTGGGAAAAGTATCCACACAGCATATAGTGCTATAACTTGCAGGGATGATGCTATCATGTTTTTCATAATATTAGTCTTCACCAGGCACAATTTATTAACTTTACTTAAAGTATGTTCTGAAATGTGAAAGTTCATGGATGGTTTCTTTATACAATATTTTCAAAGAGTGAAATTACCATGTAGCATGTGGTGGAGTAATGGTACACATGATTTTGCAGAATATGTTCATGTCATAAGTGGAACCCAACCAAATATCTTTTATAACTCTGGAACTATAATATGTTAGTTGACTCCAACAAGCCCCTTCTCTTTCTTGAAAGTATACACTCTGTCTCATATTAGTACACCATTGCATCAAATTTGTTCACATTTTTTTAAAAAAATGGAAGCTATAAATAAGAAGATTTTGTGCTTGCATTGATTCATGATTAATGGTTGCTTCCTTGAAAAGCAAATAAGCAAGTGGGATTCTATAATTTTTGCTTATTTTGATTTGGTATGATGTACACTCTTAGTCAGAATTCAAGTTTTCATATTTTCACAGTGTTGAGATTGATGTCCAAATCTCTTATTCTTGATCTAGATTACACAGGTCATGTCATTTATTGACTGATTATATTATGCTAACCGTAATGCTAATAAAAATCTCACTTGAAATTTTGGTACAAGTAATCTTAAAAAGTGCTAAGATTTTAAGTTATCAGAAATAACTATGATGGCAGATTGTGAACACTACAAGATTTTCCAGATGAAATTTTCTTTGCTGGAGAGAAATCAGACATATAGGGCATATTTCTACCACCATATTTTGAATGCTTTCAGTTCAAAAAGGTATATGAACTCTATTAAGTTGTGATCATGTATCCAATTTTTTTAGTGATGTGTGACCGTATTTTATCTCTTATAGAGATGTGATTTTAAGTTATTCAAATTGGATGTAATTTTCCTTTACATAAATTTCTCACTTGAAAAGTGTTCAGACAGGTGTGTTGATGATGATTTGTCCACTATATGCCAGTTGCAAAGAAATGAAGTGGTTGTGGAGTGTAAGATTGTGTTATAGTTGACAAATAATTTGGGAAGTTATGTTCGCTTAATGTTCAGATTTATTAAGTGATAGTAGGATACAAAAGGATTAATGATTTAAGTTCGAGTTTTTTAGAAGTTGATTTTTTGGTGTAGTTGAGAATATCTATGTAGGATATAGTAGAAAAATGGTTGTTGGTTCAGGTGGATTGGTGAGTTATTACTTGATTTGGATACTATACATAATTTGTTTAAATACACTTATGAATAACTGGATTTGTGCTCTACTTGAAAATTTTTATAACTTGCTTAATTCACATAGAGAAATTCCTTTTACATGATTCTTAGAGAGATACATGAGTATGGATATTTTATTATCATGTGAAATAGAGATGAAAATATACTTTCATGTATATTTCTTGCAAAATCATATTCAAGTATCAATATGTAGCACATATACAAAATATTATTTTCTATTGTTTATTCTTCATAAGAGATTTATATTTTGAAGTTTGCTTAGATATGTTATCAAGTAGTTCTATGTAATTCATTTTTATGCATCTTTTTTATAATCTATTGGTCTACTCTATTATGTGTGTGGGCTATGATAAATTGCTAAATTCTTTTATACTTGAGCTGGCTAATTAAAATTGCAATAATCTGTTTCTTTCATGAAAGATTGGTGAATCATTTAATTTTGTGTGTATGAGCTATATTTATCTGTTGCATTTTTCGTGTATGTATATCTTTGTGTGTGTGTATATGTAGTATTGTTTCAGTATAGGGAATATATTCTTGATCAACAGTTTCACCATCAAGAATGATTTTGTAATCTTGACCAGAAAAGATTATTGGATGAATTTAAAAGGTAAAAGGTAAATTTTCTTTATTTGATTAAATTCCTTCACTTGAAAATTACTTAAAGAATTGAGGATAAATGAAAATTTATGCTTACACAGATTTTGACATTTGAAGGACGCGATAATACATAAGTAAAATTATTAAGCTTATATTTATTGACGTTGACATATTTTAACTTAGTCATAGTACCAAGTATAAAGAACTTTCTCTTGATTTATGCTTTTCCAATTAAATTTAATTTTTTTTGTTGGGTTTGTGGCATATATGTGTGTTTTTTATAGAAGCATGAGCATTTTGATAAAAGAGAAAAAAATTAATGGATGGAAGAAGAAATTGTCAAATATGTTGCAAAATATGATATTTGTGCATGCAATGTTATAGCTTCAATTGTTAATACTTAACTTTAAGCTAGCCTATGATTGCCTTCTGATATCTTTTCTACTATATTTACTTTTAGAATAACAAAATCATGAGTTGCTTTGGTTGTTGTGAGAACGATGATATACATAAGGTTTATGATAATAAACAATATGTGACAATTCATTCGGTAGGGTGAGGTTTCATTTCAATTCAAGGTTTTGATTATTAATAGAAAACAATGTACTTGGGAAAAATCGTAGTTTGACTCAACTGAATTTATTATTATGTTTCTTGCAATAATGAAAAACTTGAAAATTTGCTGGAAAATAATCCACAAAACTAGTTTACCCTTCACCGATGGATATTGATCCTATAAGACTTCGCCATTAAATCTACCATAATTTATTGGTTTTGCTTATTAATTTAATTATTTATTTGCCTATAATGTTTCACTTTGGAATCTGTTCCCTTCATTGTGGAAGGGTAAATATTGGGCTCTCTAATTTGGGATTTTTTAATGATTGAATTGTGAGGTTCAACTTCATGGAGTTTAATCAAATTTTGGGCAAGAGCAATCTTTTTTAAGTTCAGTGTCATGGCTATAAATTGGTGTGGTTGAATGTGGATTCTTATCATAATTGTTGTATTTTGCGAAATTTATATTATAGATTTATTTTACTTGCGCATTTCAATCTCTTCACAATATACTTTATAAAAATGTGAAAACTTTTTCACAATAGGTAGACCGTTTTAATGTGTAGTAGGTTGATTTTAGTTGTATTTTTACCTTTTTACCTCTAAATTACTTTGTTTAATGAAAAATTATGTAATACTTATTGTAAAATTTTTAAGGTAATTTTTTGGTATATGTTCACACCTACCAAAAAGAAAATATAAATCTTCAAGTGAGACACCCAAAATAGAAGATGTAGCACTCAACTTGCTTGATAATATAATGTATTGTATTTGAATCAAACTGTTTATATGTACATATTTATGTAAATATCACACTGAAATGCACATTTTATTTTATTTTCTATAAAGATATCTTTATATTAAAGTTAATCTAATCAAACTTAACATCCGCCATTTTTTATTTCAAACAAAATAGTAAGAAAAGAAATTGGATTGCTTGCTTTCAATATATAAGTGAGGAATGCAGTACTACCAAATGTTAGTAATATCACGAATGTGATGATATTTTATTTATGACTTGCAAGTACTGTTTAACCTATTGTGAAAGTACATGATGTGCTCAACTATTATCTGGGAATGTATCTAATTATTTATTCATACGAAATTGTGCATACGAGAGAAAATAAACAACAGTTAGATGAAAAAAGTTATGGTCTCACATCAACAAAAATATGAAGACGCATTCCTTTCGACACTTTTAGTCCGGGATATCTCCAGTAAATGAATAACATGGTGCACTGTTGTAATGGAGTATAGCTTCTGAGTTTCAATGACTTGCAAAAAGGTTGATCAACAATCTGATTTATGGAGATATACGAAAAGATAAATATTGACAAGATCTACTCATATTAGAATGAGAATTGTTATAAGTTATTTTTTGGATATATAAAGTAAAAATAAAAAAATATTTTGGGTAATAATATTTTACGTAATGAAAATGACGAACAAATACTTTCATTATTTAGTATTTCTACTTTTTATTGGCTTTGATTTGGTAGATATATGAATATTATTGAATCTTTATTGTAGGATTTATGTTAAGATTTATCTTTTCTTGTGTTTATTTTCAATTATTCTTGACCAGTGACGCATAAAATTGATGAGTTTAACAAAAAAAATTAAAAGCATAAATTGATTTTGAAGTCGGTATTTATCAACCAGTGATATTCACCTTCATCTATTCTCTTATCATGATTGTCGTATTTAATGGATAGACTATGTTAGTTGTGAGTATTATTATTATTTTTTCTCTATATTAACATTTTATTTGGAGTTTGTTTCGTCATTTCGCCTTTAAACTAATTTAATCAGAGATTTTTTTAACTTTAACATTCCTACTTTCTAATAGTCACTTCATTTGCAGTGTGATGTAAATAGGGGTTTCACGCAATAAAATTCTTAATAATTAATTAATTTGACGAGTATCAAATTAGTAGTTTGTACCCAAAATCGTATTTTGTACCCGCAATCCTTTATAAATAAAATTCTCAATAACCATTATTCATTTTAAATCATTTAAATTTACCACAAAAAAATAAAATAAAAAATTATCATAACGTCTTCCTGTGCAACGCACGGTTTAAACGCTAGTTTTCTTAATATAGTGAAAATCAACTTCTGAAATGAGTTGTTGATGGGAGGAATTCTTTTCATATATCTATTGAGATAAATATTTTTTCATATAAAAATAATAATTTTTTACTCTAAAGAATAATTTTTCATTAATTGCAATTTAATCACAACCTTTAGTTATGAATTTAAATTTAAAAATAAAATATAAAATTTTAATTAGATGGTGCAATTTAAAAATTAAAATAAAAATTTGATGGTCTTTATTGTCAAAATTTCAAAGATTGGGATTAAATTACAATTTAAGTAAAGGTTGGGGTTATTCTTGCAATAAATTAAAAGCTGGTGTGGCAAAGGTCAATGCCAAGTCAGCGGTCGGGCAGGCTTCAGCTGCCCGACGGGTGCAAATTGCACAAATATGAAAGGTCATGATTTTTTTTGTAATCTCATAAAAGTCGGGATTAATTTACAATCCGTTGAAAGTTTATGGTTTTTAACGCAATTAACCCTAGTTTTAATCGTGTATTGCTCTCTTAAAGATTCACACTAATGTATATTCGTAGGATTTTTCAATTTAATCACGTATTTTCTGTTTCTC
The DNA here is from genome assembly GCA_023678885.1 of Pogostemon cablin. Classification (NCBI taxonomy): domain Eukaryota; kingdom Viridiplantae; phylum Streptophyta; class Magnoliopsida; order Lamiales; family Lamiaceae; genus Pogostemon; species Pogostemon cablin. The sequence goes on from CM043000.1 coordinate 16,391,004, forward strand.
TCCCAAGAATGCACACTAATGTACAGTAGTAGGGGTTAATCGCATATTTTCAATTTCTCTCTAAAAAATGTACACTAATGTACATACGTATAAACATTATATTTAATAACGTAGTTTTGTTCCTATTTGATAATGCACAATAATGTACAGATACGTATGGGTATTATGGGTAAACTAAAATATAATTTTGGATTTATCAGTAATTTTCTAAAGCGAATGTATTACTTAGTAATTCTATAAATACGTTTTGTACCTACTATTTATTGACAAAAAATTAAAAAAGTTGAAATTATCCATAATTAATTGATATTTTATAATATTAATTTTTGTTATCAGTACATATAGTGCATTCATTTTATAAATTATTAATGCAATACTACACTATATAAAAGAAAAAAAAATATATATATATATATATATATTTCATTAATCATATATTGCACCTATAATAATTATAAAATGCATTATGTAATGTGCAAATTATTGGGCAAAAGGATATTTTATAGAAAGAATCAGATTGAGCATATATTATATTTCTATCTTTATTTTCTTTAGGCAGGCTGCAGGCACTTGTCATCACCCCATATGCAGCGTGCCAAATGATCATCATCATATCATAATCCTAATATCTTATATAATATAAAATGTCCTAATCTACTTTAGGCTTGATTAGTATATATTAGTGATCACTTTCAGTTAAAAGGAACAATGGAAGAAGGCAAGAAAGTATTTTATCTTTCTAACAAATTAAAGTGTATTGTACCATTCTTTAATTTCAAGGGAATGACATTATAATTGTCGCTATTATTTTATTTATTTATTGGCAAGAAATATTTATATATGAAATTAAAGGCAATTAATCCATGACGTTTAATTATGAAAAAAAGGGAAAGGTTCTATATTCGCCGCCACAACCATAAACACCACTAAACGACAATTTGTTAACAAGATAATAGAGTCTCTTACTTTTTGCTTCTCCATTAATAATTGGAACACTTCTTTTTAGTCAAAATTCACTCATCATTTTAATATTAATTCTGTAATTTTAAAGTTACATATTTTTTTATGGAATCACAATTATATATGGCATCAGATCCGATGATTATTTTACTTAGAAATTTAAGTTATGCTTTCTCTAAGATATGATCAGCTATCACTCCCTTTTTTTTATTGATTACTTCAAATTGCAGTAATTGTGTGGAACCTAGTGCATGCGTCTTTCTTTAAAAAAAAATAATACTACCTCCATTCTCATCAAGATGGTCATTTTCATTTTAAAATATTCAATTTTTCTAATTTTATGAAATTAGACTGAATCAATATTTTTAAAAATTATGAGATGAAATTCGTAAAAATATATTGTTTTGAGACTAAATCAGAAAGGTTTGGGACAAAAATGAATATTCTAACTAATTTAGGACATTTTCAAATAAAATAAAAAGATACGAGATGATTTATGTATTAAACTCGTAATTGTCTATTACACTGAAGATGAAACGACTCACAATAACTTTTGAGTTGATATTCTATGCACTGGGGTGCGCATGTGCAATTTTATATATGTATATTAATTTCTATTCAATGTTGTATATATTTTTCTTAATAAATGTATAATTTTTTTATATTCAATTTTTCATTAATAAAGTTGACATAACATTCGCTAACAAAGTATAAAAGTTTTTGTTCATTAGTTTATACTCTCTCCGTCCCACGTTAAGGTTTACATTTTTCATTTTAGATTGCCCCAAGTTAAGGTTTACGTTTTCTTTTTTGTCAAGTTTGGCCCACATAAAATAATTAATTATTACATGTAGGGCCCACATACAACACTAATACAACTACTCACTTCACATTAAATATTATTTTTCTCACTTCAATATACATTAAAATATTATATCTCTTAATTTACGTGCAAAAAGCAAACGTAAATATTAACACGGAACAAAAGGAGTGTATTTTTATTCATTAGTGAAAACATTTTAAAAGCGGGTATGCCGTGCATCCTGCTAAATAGAATAATTTGCATAACTTGGAGTGTATAATTGTGAATGACATTCCATGTATAGTTAATTTATTTCTTTGAGTTCTAATAATTAATTTACTAGTTTTTTATTTGGCAAGAAATAATTCCAAAATCTAAACCGTCATATCACATATAATTGTTCCTATATATCTCGTGTAGGTTCAACTTCAGTTGAATATATGATTAACCAATTGAACTACTTTAATATATATAAGGATCGAGTTTAAGTAATAGAAAATCCAAGTGGGGGTCACTTAATAAATCTCACAATAGCTAGTACAATTATATCTTGGTATTTTATGTGTGGAATATGAGGTATGGACCATTCATGTCCTATTGACATGACATTAGTTGATAGCAAAAGAAAGCCATCAGCATATCCATTGGCTATAAATAACGATTGTCTGGATATGGAAAGTTTAAGAAGATACAACGCTAGGTAAAGAGATTCCTCAACAATTGAAGTTGTGATTAATGTTTTGTGTCCGTACATAATCTCTCTAGCTAGCAACTTCTCACTATCTCTTACCTAACTTAAACCCTTCCAAACATGCCCTTTATCAAGATAGCTGCAGACAACTACGAGCCGGAGGAGAAGCCCCTTGTGGTGGTGAGAGAGTACGATGAGAGGAGCGATAAGTCCGCGGTGGAGGAGCTAGAGCGGCGGTGTGAGGTGGGCCAACCCGGCAAGCCTTCGCTCGTCACCGACCTCATGGGAGACCCGGTTGCCCGAGTTCGCAACTTCGTCTCACACACAATGCTGGTGAGAAAGTGTACACTTGCACAAATCTTGATCATTATCAAGATTCATGCAAATTATTATACTCCTTCCATCCCAGATAAATAGGTGCATTTTTGTACCAAAGCGCCTATTTATCTGGGACGGGGTAAATACTATGTCTTTTGGTGTTTTTTCGGTTATTTTGAGGGGAAATTGATTGTGTTAAATTATTATGAAATTAAAGGTTGCTGAGTATGGTTGTGCAAGAGAGCTTGTGGGAGTGATTAGGGGTTGTATTAAAACAGTGACAAATGGGAAGAAAAGTTCAAACACTCAAGTTCCAGTGTATGTGAAGTTAGCTTATATTCTTGGACTTAGGGTTTCATCCACTCACAGGTACATCTCTCAACAAATTTCCCATGCAAATTTTTAATTAATTTCAACCAATTAACCTATTAAAATAAATTAATATTTAATTCCACTACTTGTGATCAATAGTGCTAATTTGTTATTGGTATTCTCCTCAACTTCTTTCGGTCTTACGTGGTCCATTTTGCTTTCAATTATCGATCACTAGTTTTATTTTGAATGTATTATAATAGGAAGGACATGAAATGTATGTATATGTGGTGTTTTGTTTTAATATGTTTGTTCTTGAAATCATTTTTGTATATAGGGGGTTGGGTTTTGTGGGTGGGGGAATGTGTCCCAAAGAAAATATCCAAGTACTTGTCAATAACATATGCATATGCTAGACAATGAACTTATAACATGATGTAACATGTCCCCCAAGAAAGTATTCTTTTTTGTTCTTTTCGCATGTGGTCTAATATAATTAATTGATGAACCCCACCCCCACCCCCACCCCCACCCCCCACTATAGATGTATATCACAAAAATCGAACATATTCCTACACTTTTATTGAATATATATATATATATATATATATATATATAATTGGAACCAAATTGATAATAATGAATCAATACCTAAGAACATAATATTATATATATAGTGATCTTGGCAATATCCTAGCTAGATCTAAATTCTATTACATAAATAATTCCAAACTACTTAGCACATAGGATCAATGGATCTTAATTAAATTATGTTATCTTGGCACAGGAGGCTTGGCATTGCTACAAAACTAGTCCAAGAATTGGAGAATTGGTGCAGAAAAAATGGTGCAGAATATGCGTACATGGCCACAGAATGTAGCAACCAAGCATCCATAAATTTGTTCACTAAAAAATGTGACTATGTGAAATTCCGAAATCCAACGGTTCTGGTTCAACCGGTTCATCTACACTCCAAGCCTTTGCCCTCGGATATTATCATCGTCCGCGTCTCCCCTCGTTTATCCGAGTTACTCTACCGTAACATCTTCTCCACCTCCGAGTTCTTCCCTAAGGACATAGACCGTTTATTAAGTAGCAAGTTCAATTTGGGCACGTTCATGGCCTTACCAAAGACAACCCTCACTAAATGGAACCCTAAAACCGGAGAACCGCCGGCCTCTTCGTTCGCCATGCTTAGCATATGGGACACAAAGGGTGTGTTTAGGCTACAAGTGAAGGGAGTGTCTACCCTAACACACGTCGCGTGCCTCGGAACTAGGGTTGTCGACGCAGCCATCCCGTGGCTGAAGATTCCGTCGGTCCCTAACGTATTCAAGAATTTCGGATTCTATTTCATGTATGGGCTTCATATGGAAGGGAAAGATGGTGCAAGATTGATGACAAGTCTATGTAAGTTTGCACATAATATGGGGAGGAATGATGTGGATTGTAGGGCAGTGGTGGCTGAGGTAGGGCAGAGGGACCCAGTGAGAGAGGCCATTCCACATTGGAAGAAGTTCTCATGGGATGAGGATGTTTGGTGCATCAAGAGAATTGGACAAGTCCATGAGAGTTATAACCATGATTGGTATAAGTCTTCAATGTCTTCCGAGGTTATATTTGTGGATCCACGTGATCTTTGACGGCCACTTATATGTTAATTTGTGGAAATATTTAGTTAGTAGATAGTTAATTTTTGTTGTATGTCCATGTAATATTTATTGTAAGTGGTCATCATTTGATTATGTACCAAATATATATATATATATATATATATATATATATATATATATATATATATATATTAATAGGATTAATTATTCTCAAAATAAATATCATGATTTTCCTTTGATAACCATATATATATATATATATATATATATATATATATATATATATATATATAGTCTTTTCTAATTTTTTCGTAGAATTGGATCTTTTTAATGAATGTGTCAAAAAAATTCAAAAGGGTTACCTTCATTCTTTTCTCTTCTCTTTCTCTCTCCACATACAAACATGTTGGCTGGGTTATCATTACCCTTCTCTCTCCTCTTTCTCTCTCCACATATACATATGCGCCGCTCTCTTTCCGCCCCCTATTTCAGTGCTAAAAAATAGCCCACGGTTTCTCTCTTGAGCTTTGAATCTGAGTATCTAGTCATGGCTAATACGATTTAGGAAATTGTTTGAGTAACTCATTTACTCATTAAATATATTTTTTATTAAACTTTAAAAATGTTGTTACTTTGTATTTATATTATAAATTATTGATGAAATAGTATGCATAATTATCACTTTTCATCAATTGAGTATCATTTTTTACTAAAATGTTATCACTTCTTATCATTCTCACAAAGCTTTTCCGTGAGACGATCTCACACAAATCTTTTCCAAAAAAATTAAAAACCCTAATGACAATTATTAGATTTCATCTCTCTTACGCATAAATCTCACAACTTGTGACAGTGGAAAAAAAATGGTGCAAGATATAGAATTGGTGTATAAATGTAACACAGAAGACACATTTACATGACTAAGCTAATTAAAACTTTATTTATATATTATAATAATTATTTATTGTACAGTACAAGTAATTAAATAGGATCCATTTATGAGAGCATCTGAAGGAAAGCATCAGCGAGCATTGTGCCGACCTGCACTTGGGCTGCGGTGGTTAAATGGACCCCATCGGGCCCACGTTCCAATCCAATAGCATCCACACATTTCACATTGGCCAGCCCACTATCTAACTGGGCTTTTCTCACCGTGTCTATATAATAAGATCCGGATGCCAATGCCACCTACAAAATATTTTAAAATATAAATTAATTAATTAATTGATTGTCCACTTAATTATCAATTAACATATAAGCTGAAATAATTATAGTACTCCCTCCGTCCCGGGTATTTTTACTTGTTTGTACGGGTACGGAGATTAAGACGTTTTATTTTTTTAATATATAATGTAAGAGAAAGTAGGGATAAATTAGTAATTTAAAAAGAAAAAGTGAATAAAGTTATTGGGAATTGTACGGAGATTAAGACGTTTTATTTTTTTAATATATAATGTAAGAGAAAGTAGGGATAAATTAGTAATTTAAAAAGAAAAAGTGAATAAAGTTATTGGGAATGATGAATAAAGTGTAAAAAAGTAATTAAAGTTGTTGGGATTGTAAAAAGTATATGATAAAATATTATGTATTTTTGCCAAAAATGGAAGGGATAAAAATACGTGGGACACCCAAAATGAAAAGTGGATAAAAATACGTGAGACAGATGAAGTAACAAATTTTACCTGACACACTGGAAGCGATGGTGACTGCAAATCAGATCGTACATCATTAAAAAACTGTATCAACCTACTTTTGTACATCGTAGCATCATCATACGAGCCCGTGTCAGCTTCACCTTGGTACCATAGGATGGCTCGAATAACACCGCCGTTGGAGGCCGCAGCCCTAGCTCGAGTCAACATCCGGTTGTATAGGTCAGTCCCACGCATCCATTGGCTTATTTTCGTCCCTCCCACCGCACAAGGAACCAATCCTATCTCTCCAATATTTGGATACTTCTTTATGACAGTATTCGCGAATGGCATCCCGGGCCCCACACCGAAGGCTCCGTTTCCTTGATTTGAGCCTTGGTGGAGGGGCTCTCGTGCCTCTTCCCATGATAGATTGTCGTTGAGGCGGAGGATTAATGGATTTGATTGGCACTCGGATGGAATGTATCCGTCCCATTGGTAGTTTACAACACCTCCTTCGCCAACCATATTGCTTTGGCCGGCAAGGATAAAAATATTTCTTGTGCTCTCCGCCATATTGGTGCAGGCCAAGAACATCAAACTAAAAAGGATATACATAGTTTTATTGACTTCAATGAATATTGATATGTATGAATTATAAGATGAAAGAAATAACAATATGCAATGAATTGTTGGGAGACTATTGCAACACCTTATATATAGATGTGGAGTTTTGTCTTGACCAACTTGATAATGTCATCACGACTCAATGTCGTAAGAATATTTGACTTATTGATATCTCTTTACATATCAAATAACACTATGCAAAATTGAACTTTGACACTATTTCCTTTTCTTGAATGTATTTCTAATATACAGGTTGCAAATATTAAATAATTAGGAATACTTTATGCGATCATTAATATGCAAGCGTCGCACAAAATTTCTATGGGACTGTAATATGGATGTAAGTTAATACTCTTTCATGTAAGAATGACACATAAGATTTAAAATTAATAATATGAGCTACTATAATTATTTTACTTATTTTTCTTTATTGAGCTTGTTGTATATTGGGAATCCAGTGCTATACTTTACTTTATCAAAATTATATTTGATATATGAAAATTTATTTTTTAGATAGTAAAATATTATTCTTTTGAATGAAAAATATTACAAATCATAATAAATTAAAATTTGATTAAAAGTATTATTTTTCATTCAAATGAATAATAATTTATTATTTAAAAGAATGATTTATTATGTTATGTGTTTTTTTTATGTTACAATCTAGCTAGCATTATTATACTACTGTACATCATTTTACTAAAAAAATATAGTATATCCAATCTCATTTGCATGCAATTAAAATATCTTTTTTTTTAATGTAACAATCCAGCTAGCATTATTATATTACATCATTGTATTAAAAAGTAAAAATATATGCATCCAATCCCATTTGCACGCAATTAAAATATCATTAAATTGTTTGAGCGTGAAACCTAGACACAAAATTTAGCGCGCAGACATCCTATTATTTACTTATTTATTTATTGGGTGCCGTTAAATGATTTTATTGAATACACACTTTTTAATTTATTTAAGATTCTCATGCACACTCCAATATATTGAATACACACTTTATTATAATAATAAATAAATTATATATTTATAAAAAATAATTTACCCATAATTCACTAAATACAAACCCTATACATATTTTAAAACAAATTCAATCTAATCTATACACCATCATGCCTAACAAAAAAACAAGATAACCACGATGAGTTTGTGAACTCTTTACAACCAACTTTCCCAAATTCTTTTTCACCCTTTTTTTTTTTTAAGATCCCTAAATTCTTGTATTAATATTTACTTTTCGTCAAGATTAAAGAGAAAATTTTTGCATCTACCACGATACTAATTCCAGAGTAATCTCCACTCTCTATTTCTTCACTATCATAATCACTAAGTTCCCTTTGCAGAATTCAAATTAGAAAATAAAAAAGACGAAACAAAATCGATTTGGTTCACATACTCTTACTGCCCGAGCACAAAATTGAACGTTAAGACAACAGTTCCTCTTAAGTGGAAGATGAACTCATCTCTATCCGAAATTTCGTTGTCAATATCTTGCGGGAAAATATCAATTTTGATCTATTAGGATAGGCCAAATCCAATTTTAGTCTTAAGGATTGGTAATTTCTCAAAAGTGATCCTCATGTGTCCGAAATTAGTCCTTTTAATCCACTTTTGATCATTTTGTCCACTTTTGGTCCTTTTTTCGACGACTTTAAGAAAATTTTCGGCGAAAAAAGAATCAAAAGTGGACTTAAAGGACCAAAAGTGAACTAAAAGGACTAAAATCAGATACCGAATTACCACTTTTGAGAAATTACCAAACTTGAGAACTGAAATTGGATTTTGCCTATGTTAGAGAACTAAAATTGATATTATCCTATATCTTGCAAGTGTTCCATGAAGATTTATAAGAACTCATTCGTTTGGAAGCAAGAACGAGGGAGGTAGCACAATCACCAAAGACATCATTGAATTTCTTTTGCTTATTCTCCATTAACGCTGAGATTTCATAAAAATAAAATAAAATAAAATAAAATGAGAATTTTAAAGGGTGTGTATAATTTTAATTGTAAAAAGGAATTTTTGATATTTTATGGGGTGTGTATTAAATAAAATTAAGAAATAAAAAGTAAAAATGAGTGTGTATTAAGCAAAGGGTGTGTATAAAATAAAAAGTGGTGTGTATTTAATAACACTCTTTATTTAATTTTTTTTTTTAGTTTTGAGTTGATATCATATGCATTTGGATTTACGTACTCAAATGTGCATTAATTTTTAGAGTTCGTCTCTTTTGTCTACAGGTGTACAAAGTGTATAAGGGTTTAACATTTTGTTTTAAAACGTATACACTTTAATTAATAAGGATACAATTTTTTATTTTATATGACGATTGAAATGTGAATAGTATAAACACTTGATTAAATAAATTAAAAATTTTCTCAAAAAATAAAGGATATACGCTCTTATACTAAAGTGTATATCATGTAATATTTAAGGGTATAACTTCCGAAAATCAAGGGATTTGAGGGCTTGGTGTCCTCGGGATACGCAAGTTTTAGCCTAATTTTTATTCAATAATGTCTAGTATATTTTTTTAATGAACGTATAACTTTTATATGTTCAGTTTTTTATTAAAAAATTAATAGTAGAAAATTCATTAAAAAATGTATATGTTTTATTCATTAATGTATAAATTTTCAAAAAAGGAGGTGTACAATAAAATTTACATTTAAACTTTATTGTATACACATATTTTTTAAATTCAAAAATTACTTTTTTAAAATTAAGATATATGCACCATGTTAAACCATCAATTTTTTTTTACTAATAGAAATCTATCCATTTCTATTCTTCTACACATTCTCCTTTAAACACATAAACTCTGTGATCAATCTTGCAGTAACATTTACCCAGATTCGAGAGGAGACCCGAGTCCGTTTTTGCAATCCGCGCGCAATCAATACATTCCTCACAATCTGCCAAAATTACTGGATTACCGTATCGCCTTCCGCAATCTCGGTTACGCCATCAATGTACAAAAGGTGGTTCGCCTACCCCAGGCCTCCCCGCACGCCGGCCCAACAGCATACAAGGAGCCCCTTAATTAAGAGGTTGCTCCCATGCTGCGGGTGGGATTCGATCCTTGGTCAATGTACAAACTGTCCCCTTGCTTGACCAGTTCTAACACTTTAATCACATTTTCAACCTAAAACCATAACAATTATTATTACATTTTCTTTTTCAATAGATGAGAATTGAGACGTAGGCTATGACATTCATTTACACTTTCAATGCAGAAACATCAAAATATTATTCAGTGGCGGATTCAGAATTGTAATTTTGGGGTACGATACACTCCCTTTGACCACTTACAAGGTATTCATTTTACCATTTTAGGCGGTCACTTCGAAGATATTCATTTTTCCTTTTATAAGTGAAATGAATCCACTCAAGGCTCACCACATCCCTCTAATACAACTACTCAATATATATATATATATATATATAATACTCCTTAATTCACATTAAAAAGAATAAATAAATATCTTGTAAGTAGTCGAAGGAAGTATCTCCCTTCATTTAATTCGTAATACACACTTCTTTTCTTTTCTAATCATTCTATTCCATACGTTAACACCTTAAATGGAAAACCAACCATATAAACTCAAAACATAATTTAATTTCAAATTATTATATACTCATATTTTTTTTATTGTTAATAACTTACTTTATAATTTATTTAGTATTTAAATAAATAAAATATTCCAAAAACTAAATAAAATAAGAAAAAAAATCAATTTACTTAATATATATCCGTAAAAATCAAGTATATGGAGGGAATATAATTAATTAAAAAAATATACTCCTTCTGTATTGATCTCAACTTCATAATTTCCTTTTTCATCCATCCATAATTCAAGTTCATACAAAAAAAATAAAGTAACGTTTATTTATTAACTCATATCACAATTTAATTTTAAAATTACTATTATTTTTTAACATATATAATATATTTAACCATTTAACTATTATAAAGAGAAAAAAAATATACTAAATCACTTCTACAAGTCAAAAAGTTATTTATATTAATGTTAATATAAATAATAAAGATAAAAATGAGTTCGTGTAAGATTAATCTCACTTTTTTTAACATAGGTATTACTAAATTACATTTTGGTTTGGGGTACAGTTCTACCTCATGAACCCAACTGGTGTTTGCACCACTAATATTATTATTACATTTTCTTTTTGTTAAGAAAAGATAGATGGGAATTTGTAACTGAAAAAATATAGATTTACAAATTAAAAATAAAATAAATCAGGAATGTAAAATTCAAACGAAGTCATGTTTGTCTCATACAAATTATAATCTCATCTCATTCATTTTAGAAAACAACAAAATCTAAATTTGAAATCTTCATTTTAGAGAAATTTATCAACTCGCCTTAAAACTTTCCACGTCAAAATTAGAAATAAATTAATATTTATGAAAAATTTTGCATTATATGGATGAAAAATAAAAATAGTTCAATAATTTATAAAATAAATAAAAAGTGATAGTATGTTCGATGAAAAATGATATACTTCCTTCATCTCACAATAACATTTACGCATTTCCGTTTTGAACGTTCTACAAAAATATTTATATTTCCCTTTATAGTAAATGGGATGCACACAAAACATTTAATGATTTAAATATCTCTATGGAGCCCACAACACTACACTAATTCAACTACTCACTACACATTAAAATATTATATCTTTCATTTCAATACACATTAAAATATTTTATTTTTTAAGTCTCGTTCATAAAGCAAACGTAAATGTTTTAACGAAATGGAGAGAGTATCTAATAAGAAAAAATAAATTGGTCTCCCTATGTGGGACAATCTCACAAAAGACCTAGTATTCAAGATAAATAAGAAATTAACCAAAATACATTTCAATTTATGCAAAACCTTATGTATGATTGTTTCACTATATAGATTTTGAGAGACGAATAAAAAAATTAACATTTTTATTTTACTAATAAAAAGTGTTACTTAAACAATGAAAAATAATAACATTTAATTGAACTATTTCATAAATATAAATTCGTAGAATCATTGAAAAATGATACTAATATTTTTAGTAACATATCATATATAATAATTTTAAAAAAATTATAATCATATCACCATGCTACGTTGCTCTTAGGTTTAAAGTTATCGCAATTTAATATTTCATAATATATACCAAACAAAGCAATTATCACAACTTAATTATTCAAGATATATACCAAACAAAGCAACACTTTACTTTTAGCATTAGTCATCAAACTCTAAAATTGGAAACTAAACAAGAATGAAAACAAGACTATGATCAACAATATGGAACTTTTAAATGGAAAAGATGACTTTTAAATGGAAAAGATGACATCATGGCAATTATGCTTTGCATCCCTCCTACATTGTCTTATTGTGTGATTCATGTCTCTAAATTGCCTACACAAAGATTTGATATTCCTTATCATAACCTACATTTCCAGATGAGATCAATCAATTCATACTATATGTCTATATCTTCTAATCCTCATCATAGTTTCAATTCTAATAAAATAAATTCGTACATATACGAAAATCGTTTAATATTTTTGATAATTGAAATAATGATACAAAGAGGATAGAACGTAATTCAAATTTATTACTCCCTCCGTTCCATTTCAATGTTTACATACTTTTATTTTGGGCGTCTCATTTCAATGTTTACGTTTTCTTTTTTAGAATATGGGATCCTCATAAAACAATTAATATATCACCATGGTCCACACATCCAACACTAATACACCTACCCACTTTACATTAAATATTATATCTTTCTATCCACTATCTATTAAAATAATATACTCCTTAATCAACGTGCAAAAAGCAAACGTAAATATTGCAACGGGACGAAGGGAATAATTCATAAAGCCAAAAATAATAATAATAATGCAAACGCACATGTAAAACAGTTTCATGACAGAACCGATAAGAAGTGACATTAAACAAAAAAAAAAACTTTTTTTAATCAATAAAATATTTCGTTAAGTCTTAATATATTTTTGTCGTTAATTTTTTTTAATGTTGATGATTCGTTGCTAATAATTTCATTGATAATTTATGTATTGATTTCATTGCTAATCCGTTGATAAATAACAATAAATATTATTCCGTTTATAAAAATAATATAAATTCATTGGTATTTTGTTGTTAAAAGACAAATGAAATTTTTGTTGGTAATCTATTGGTAAACTACAATAGTAAAAAAGATTTTTTTTTTTTTGGGGTAGTGTGTTAATATTTGGGCAATTTTGGGTGACACTGTTTAGCAGTGAGACCAATTTACATTTTTTTAAATTAATTATGATTTTTTATTAAAGATGTTATCACATTTTTTTAAAAATATTTTTTTTATTTACATTAAAATTTGTTATTGAAATAGTTCAATGCACTATTATCATTTTTCATCAATTGAGTAATTTTTTTTCATTAAAATGTGAGACGTCATCACACAAGTCTTTACCGATAATATTTTAACAAAAAATAATAAAAGTATTTAAATTAAAGAAAAGTAATAGTGGTGCAGTGAATTATTTTATAAATCATTGTAGTATAAATAAAAATTGATAATTTTTTATTTATTAAAAGTGATAACTATTTGAGAAAATGTAACAATCACACGAGAAAGTTTTATGCTAAGTGTTATTCAATAAAAAAATCCTACAGTAAGAGACATTTGTGTGAGACCACTGATTTTCTTATAAATAATAACTTGTGTTATTTAAATTCTTTAATCACTATAACTACCAAATATTTTTCTTATTTAAAAGATTTTCTATTTCAAAATATTATCTAAATCATGTTTATGAAGATAAAATCTTACACGTTAAAATGGATAGTGGATAGTTTTTTTTTAAAAAAAATTATTTTATATGTGTATAAAAATTAATGTTACATTACTAGAAAGGTGTAGTTAATAAAATACTTTAATCACTATAACTACCAAATATTTTTCTTATTTAAAAGATTTTCTATTTCAAAATATTATCTAAATCATGTTTATGAAGATAAAATCTTACACGTTAAAATGGATAATGGATAGTTTTTTTTTAAAAAAAATATTTTATATGTGTATAAAAATTAATGTTACATTACTAGAAAGGTGTAGTTAATAAAATACTATAATCACAATTTTTATAAATAAAAACGTTGATATACACATAAAAAATTATCGGGAGTACATTGCTCTCGTTGAGAGTCGAACTCAAGACCTCCCGCTTACTAAACGGGTGCTCTAACCAACTGAGCTACGAGAGCTTTGTTCTGCAGTTTTTCTAAATTTTTAATATTTAATCTGAAAAACACATTAATAAATAGCACGCCCACTTTACACATAATCTTATTTTTAACAATTTGTCCAAAGAGATTAGTACTCCTATTTGTTAATAAATAATAGGATTTTTATCAATTTAAGGTGTGAAAAATAGGTAAACTATCAATTTGGGGTCTGAATTATTTTTCTATAAATTTGGGGCCTGAAATATATATAACTATCACTTTGGGGCCTGAATTTAGGCTCTAAATTGATAAAATATGAGATAATATTTGATAAATTCATACCCTAAATTAATAGTTTTACATATTTCAGGCCCCGAATTGATAGAAAAAATAGTTCAGGCACCGAATTGATAGTCTACCTATTTTTCAAGCATTGTATTGATAAAATTTCTAAATATATTTATACCTTGAAAAATTTCCCACAATTTTTTTTTAGAAAAATCACTACCAGACATACACTTTTACCTTAAATTACTAGGATATACAATAAATTCAAAAAATTACTCTCACATACAAAATATTAAAGTAAAATATCAAATATAACCTTAATTAATTATAATCTCATACACTTTTAAACCACAAACCCTAAACCCCTCACCGTCGCCGACCGACCGCTTATCGCCGCCGGACCAAAAACAAAATTGTACAAAACAAATTGTGCAATACAAATTGTGCAAATACATAGAGGTATTTATGGTATCACAATCTATAATTGTGTAGTTATGAGTATTAGTTCTTTAAACCATTTAGTTTATAGCAATTATGCATTATTTCATGTAACCCATAATTATATACATATATTCGACTCAGTCTCGTAAGATTTTTATATTTTTCATTTTCGTTCACATTCTTAAAATGGTAAAAAAGTTCAAAAAACTAACTTTCTTTATATATGATATTACTTATAAAAATACTAATCATATCTAATACAATTAACATACTTTATTAATTAAAAAATATATTAAAATACTTTTAAAAGTAATAATTTTCTTAATTTACGTAAAAAGAATATGAAAATATTTTTGAAACGGAGAAAGTATAATAGAGTTAGAGATTTGAGGTGTATTTAAAAAGTGGTAATAATTTTTCTCATCTCAAGTATTTATGTGCACTCTACATTTTGAGGTGTATTAAATAATAATGCACGCTCCATTAATGTTTATGGTGGGAGCATTTAATTTAAAAAGTGTATTTAAAATGGCTAATACTCTTAGAGACAAATACCGTTTGAGATGAGATATTTTATACTTTCATGATTAATTGTCATTTTTATTATAAAATATTATCATTTAATACTATTAAATATTATAATTTTTTATTTATATTATAAATTGTTAATCAAATAATTCACTGCAACATTATATTTTTTATATATTGAATGGGGGTGACTATTTACACCCCGAAATTATTAAGCGAACCTCATTCATTTATAGAATTAAAATATGTTAATATGGAAACACTTAAATACCTTTTTATAAATGACCCCAATTAAATTTATAAATGTACCCCAAATTCAACCCCTTTTCTTCTTCACCTAAGTCCAACGCCTCTTTTTCGTGTCAAAATCCAATTAGTTTTACCATTTGGGTTTCTCTGTTTTTGTGCTGAATTAAGGGAGCGAGCGGTGAATCAAGAATCTATTTTGTTTGATCAGCTTCCATGGATTCAGGTAAGGAAAAAGGTAAATGGAATAAGAAAGGTGGAAAGTGGAGTCTAATGTAGTGGGAGAGAGATGCAGATCAGACTTTTACAGAGTTACAAAAATGGAACTCTGTTTCCGACGAACCTTCGAACCGGCCGTTGAAGAAAACCTGAAGCCCGGAACGTTACGAAACCGGCCCGCACTCTTCTTCTTCCTCCTCTCTCTCTCCTCGATCCTTTCAGACTTCAATGGCGTTCACGCATCCTTATTCGGACCCTGTTTTCCCCTTCGCGTTGGATCATTCTCAGATACCATCGGAAAGCCCGCAACAATTCGGGTCGAACCCGGTTTTGGTGATGCTTCCGGTTCCTCTGTTTCAACCGCCGGTGGGGTCAGATGATTTCTTTCGCTCCGCATTACCAGAATTTCGATGCCTGGTATAGTTCATTCACTGAGGTTTCCTTTGATTCTTGCTACAATCATATTCGGCACTCTTTTTGCCTCATCATCATCACACCTGCTTACAACCAACTTCATTCTGAAAATAGGTCGGTATTTTTCTACCATCAAAATCCATTCATTGGTAATCAAGGGAGATCAAATTTGTTCATGCGAAAGTCGAATAATAACTCGTTTTTATTTGTTTATTTCATCATCAACCTTTCACATTAGGTAACATCACACAACAAAAGCCATAAATTGTAGACATTCGTAAATACATCACCATAAATCTTGATTACATACCCCATTACCCCATGTTTCAAGCAACACCATAAAGTTGAAGATTAAAACGAGGAGTAATCTCAGCCATGAGAGGCGTGGCTTTCACAAAGCTAAGCCTGGGACTGACCGTCATGTCGATTTCTTCTCCTTCAGGTCTGGAGATGTCGAAGCACTACCGCAAACTGGCTAACGTAAGATGCACGATTTGAAGACCAAGAGATGTTCCGGGACAAGATCGTCTTAGAGGGATGCCGAATAAGAGGCCTTAGATTTAGGAATAGAAGAAAACTTGATGAATTTGGGGATAGTGTATTTAGAAATTTAATTGTGATCCTTTATAAAATGATATTTATGTCTTCTCACATTAATATATTTTAAATTTATAAATTAATGGATTCGGTTTAATAGATACGGGTGTGCAAAGAATACTATCACTCTTTTTTTAAGTAGTAATTAATAATGTATCGCCTTTTATCAATCTTATTCTTACACAGGGATTTACGGGAGAAGAATACCTACCTAAGGACTCTGCCTACTAATGCATTTCTTTTAGTGGACGGAGGCCGTTTATTTTTAGCCTTACAAAGTCGATCGACTCCGTCCCCATAGCAACCTCTCCTCACAGCAGCCTCCACACCACCGCCGGCCGCCGCCCACCGGACACGGTACTCCCTCTCTCTCTCTCTTTCTTCCCACTCCACTCCATTAACGAAAACTCCTCCGCCGGCATAATAAATCAATTCTTATCCCTTTTCTTTGTCCTCTATGCTTTTGTGGGTTAGTTTGCTACTACCAAGAAATTTAGAAACGAATGCTAAAATGATGGAAAAAAAATTGAATTTTGTTGTTTCGATTTGGTGCTAAACCCCAATTTAAACCACCCCCCCCCCCCCCAAAATTAATTCTAACTTTTCACTTCCATATGTGCAGTAAATATTTCGAATGATGAGTTCTGCAGCAGCTATAAGTTCTGGGACTTGGTTTTATCGGCCCAATTTATCCTGTAAAACTGGATTTTCCGCCGGATTACATTCAGTCCCCAGGAAGAACATTCCGTTAATTTCCAATCTTAGTCCAATCGAAAAGGTAATTCCAACTGTTTTTTGTATGCTGTGAATACGGTGTGCAAATTTGTGGTGATGGTTGCAATTATCTTTGTTTGATTGATGTTATTATATTATTTAATTTATGTGATATTATTTAACTAGAATGCTTATCCAGCAGTTTGATGCTTTCTGAATATCAACTCAGATTACTTGATGAGAATTTCTGATTCAAGTATAATGTTGTTCATGTTTATTGATCAGAATTGGATTCATAAATTATCTGCTCATTGCTTTAACTGTACAAAGATGCGAAGCTTTAGGGCATATTTGGTCAAGAAGTTTTGGATATAAGGAATGAGTATGGAATGAATTTTCATTTGGGTAATGGCATGAGGAATGTAATGATGTCCCACTTATTGGGAATCATCCATTCCTCTGCTAAATGGGAGGTGAGGGTTTGATTTCTTACCATTCTTTTGAGAGTTATTAAAATCATACCAAACACCCATTTGGTATTAGGTGTGTATTGCTATGTAATATTCCGGTTTATCGCATAATGTTTCATTCGTCAGTATAAATTGTTGGTAAGTTCTTTGTTTGAAATATTTAGAATCCAACATGGGATAGATAAGTGTATCTTACTTTCGTACTACTTCATAATCCTGGTTATGGATTGATTTAGTTAGTTTCCTATCTGTTAAAGCATTGCTAGTCATACTGACATTACAAGTAGTCAATCAAGCTGTTGATGTGTTAGGTGGACAGTGAGGTGGAATTTGTTTAAACCATATGTTTTTTTGATACAAACTCGTTTTTTCTAGATCATCTCATATCCTGAAAAATCTACTTCTGTATCTAAATGATCTGGGAAGAACAGTTATGTCAAACAATATTACACATTGGTATGATGGATGTATTTACATTTTGGTGAAATTTCATATAGCACAAAAATTTGTGAGATTGTCCATGAGTGATGAGGAAAATATTCCAGAACACATGGGGTAACTTTGATAAATTACTGGTATTGATCAGGAGAGAATTAGATAGTGAAAAATAAATGGATGGAAAGGCCTTTCAGTCTAGATTCCAACGCAACAAATAGAGAGTCATTTGGAATTTTCTTTAAAGAGTTATTTTCATTTTTCTTAAAGGTGGCAGAAATACTCGAGAATCTGCCAAGTTCATGCGTTTGAGATCTTTTGAGTCTTTCCAACTATGTATTCTTGGTCAAGCCATCATATTTAATATATTAATTGTTGTATTAAAGGTATGTGTGGGTTTTAGTGGTCAAAGAAACATTTAAAGTGGTCAAATGGATTTAGTAAGTGTAGAGTCAAGTGATTAATGCATGGGTGTTCTAGGTTCTTCTAATGGCTCCTATGAATAGCCTCATTCCTTTGTATATGAGATCAGTAAAATTTGTGAGAATATAATATATTTGCTCTTGTCTAGATGATGAATTTCTTCTATCTCTTAGTCTTTTGGCGGATTCCATAAGACGACGATTTTATTCCAAACTTGTGGTGGATTCCATTTAGTGAGAAATTGTATCCAAGTGTTTGCTTGTGTTACCTCCTAAATCTCCAATTTTCCAGTATCAACGAGTGTAAGCTGTAACTGATAATTTGGGTATAGTTAATAATAGCGTAGGGATATACTATTTTGTATGTCATAGTCTTACACTTTACATTACTAGAGACCACACACATTTTTCTCAAAAACTGACTTCTAGCCCAGGTAAACTACAATATCCAAATGATCACTCTAATATTTGTTATAAAGTGAAGTGTAACAAGTTAGATTAAAATTCAAATATATGAATATATTGGCCATCCATTGCCTACTTTTCCTTTTCAAGTTTGTGTGGGATCCGTTTCTGTATTTCCAGTTTCGTCTTTTCTTTTGAAATGTAAATTTAAAAGAATCAAACTGTTATCTAATACTTCCAACATATACTGAATATAGGTTGTGAATCATAACTTCCGAGCATTCGAATCTCCCTTGCTAGGAAGAGTTTCTGCAAATGCTGTAACTTAAAGGTTGAAAGTGACTATGAAGTTGCTGCACCGACCCAAATTTTAAACACAGATGCTTTTGTATCTAGTTTGGAAGAGCTTGTCTCATATCCAGAGGCATCTTCTGGTGAAGAGACGACAACATCACAGAGACATCCTAAGCGGCTTACCACTAATGCAGCCCAAATGAAAAGGACTGTTAATTTTCCAGTAATCAGATATCCTCTCGGCACAGAAGCTGCAATAAAAGCAATGTTGGAATGTAACACATTGGTTTTTGTTGTAGACAAACGTGCTGACAAGAAGAATATCAGAGATGCTGTGAGGACGATGTTTAAGATAAGGGCCAAGAAAGTGAATACCTCGATCACGCCTGATGGTACCAAGAAGGCTTTTATTATGTTAGCACCGGAATTTAAGGCATCCGATGTTGCAAAGAAGATTGGGATCTTGTGAAGCTCATAAATTTGATCCTTACCTCTTTTCCTCCTTTTGGTGAAATGCATATGATTGATTTCGTTATATGATTTCTCATATGCATTTAAATGTGATAATCATAGGAAAATGTTACTCTCTCCGTTCTAAACTTCTGGGATTACTTGCAGACTTCCTTTGTAAGGGACGTGAGCAAGTAATTTCGAGACGGATGTAATATGATTTTTACAACGGTCTTTCACGTTCGTAGCAGTTTTTGTATGTTTATTTTGAGTTAAGATTATATATTTTGTGGCACTGGATTTCACGAGCAAGGTTGTAGAATTCATGGTCTACAAATTTATAGACTTGATACAAGTTGGGCTCTTGCTAAATCGCTAATGCATATATGTTCTGTGTTATTCTCTTGCAATTTGTGACCTCACATTCTCCCCCTTATTCAAAATAATGACGAGGTTACACACTAAAATATCACGATTTTTATACTTAGTTTCCAATGATGCTTTTAATTTATACTCCATGTTATGATATTTAAATACATTGTGTAATATTTCTCTCCGTCAGTGAGATACTACTCTGGTGTACGGATTATATGGAAATATAGAGCACAATATTTGGAGCTACTTATTAACCAAGCAGCACACTTGTTTTAGACTATCATCTCACAATCATTTTTTTTCTAAGAGTTATTACTATTTTTATTAATATTAGTATCATTTTTCATAAAAGTAAAACATCACTTGTTATTTATATTATATATTCTCTCCATTTCATTTAAAGAGATCGTTTTTTTTCCATTTTGGATGTTCCACCCAAAGAATCATTTTTTACACACATGAGATCTACACACATTCACTAATATAATAAAATAAGGGGCATATATTCCTACTAATACAACTACACACTACACATTTGATTTGGAGTAGTGAGATGGGTAATGGGAATTGATGTATATTGATTCCTATTGTTGATGTTTGATTGGTGTAGTGGGAATCAAAATTTCTCAATCACTCTCATTGATTTAATAACTACTCCTCACCCTTCAATTCTATTGTCATTGACTCTTTAGTGATACACATTGTCATTCCAATTGAAGAATTCGTACAAAGCGGTCCCTAAATAATAATATTTCTTAATTCATGTGCAAAAAACAAAAGATCCTCTTTGAGTGAGATGGAGGGAGTAAACACAAAATAGTTGATTAAAATGTTATTATTTCTTATCTATCTCATGTGTGAGACAATTTCACACAAGTTTTTGTTTTGTTTTTATTTATTATAAAATGAGGGAGAATATATATGATAAACACTTGTATGAGACCTTCTCACAAAAGAAAATTTTTGAGACGATAAGAAATTATAACATTTTAATAAAAAGTGATACTTAATAGTTAAAAATTAATAAATGTAGTATAAATTAAAATGTCAAATAGACACAAAAAAAGGCCCAGTAGGCAAAAGATTAATGGGCTGAATATTTGCTCCAATCTGACCTAGTTGGCGTAGTTTTCTCGTCGATAGAAATTAAAACTAAAAAAATATAGGTCGAAGAGATTAATTAAAGATCGGGACTGAATAAGCAAAAAAATAGGAAAAAAAAAGTCGAATAGGCCTTTTGACAAAAATTAAAATCTAAGAAAATAAATCGAATAAAATAAATAATTTGGGCCGAATAAACCATAAATAGACTAAATAGGCAAAATGAAAATGAAACGAATAGAGATGCATAATTTTCTCATCGACATAAATTTTAAAAAAAGGTTTGAATATACCAAAAAGTTTGGCAAAGACTTGTGTTAGACCGTCTCATATAAGGGTTTGCGTAAGACGGATAAAAAGTGATAATTTATATAATGAAAAATGATACTCAATTAACGAAAAGTGATAATGTTATTTCAGGAATAATTTATAATATAAATAAAAAGTGATTCCCTCTGTTCCAAAATTAATTGCACACTTTCATTTCTTGTTCGTTCCAAAAAGTTTTGCATACTCTTAAGATGGGAACAACACACAATACCAACACCCTTATAATATTACAATATTATAAAAATATCACCTTCTTCTTACACACAATTTAGCCAAAGTCAACTATATCATACAGTTTATTCAATTAATTTACTTAAAAAAACCCTACTTTTTTTACACCGATAATTACACAAAAAGTTATTTTTCTTAAACTACGTACAAGTCATTTTAGAATGAAGGGAGTAACATTTTATAACGAAAATAATAATTTTTTATCCATTTTATGTAAATTATTATGTGAGAGAGTCTCACGCAAAACTTGCCCAAAAATTTTTACCAAATAAAATAAATTTGGGCCTCCAAAAAAATAGACGAGGGTATTATAAAAATGTAAACTAAAAAGTGGCAAAATTATATTTTCTTCTTTAAAGTGGGTCACATATTCAGTGTCGGTCCTGACCATTTTAAGACTCGGGACGAACAAAGAAATTAGGCCCTTGTTGATATATACTCCATATATTATCATCATTTATAATGACTTCGTTTAGCATTTTGTTAAGCGAATTCATTGATAATATCATCATAATTAATTTGTTCCAACATATTTTTTCAATACAAAAATTTATTAATCCATTTAGCCTTTCTTGTTACATAGTTGAACGCAAGTACATTGTGTTTAAGAATTTAGAAAAGCTTCCTTTTGTAGTAATTAACCACATTTATTTTGGGCCTTAAATTTTTATCTTTTATTAATACATAAATATAAGCTTTTTTCAATTCCAATAAATTGATTGACAATATTTTATAAAAATTCTAATAACTATATTATGTATTTTATTAAAATATAATTATATCAATTATATATATATATATTATTTATTTATTTATTTATTTATTTATTTATTTATTTATTTTGGAGCCCTCATATTTTAAGGGCCCAAGCCGGTCACCCTGTTCGACCATCCTCAGGGCCACCAGTACTGCACGTATTTTCACTTTAAAAATATCAATGAAATAACATGAAACTTACTTTTGTAGGAAATTAATCCATGAAACCTTAACCCTATTATGATAAACTGAGATCAAACTGTAAAGCGGAAGCGTACCTGATCCGATGAGTCTCTAGGCGGAATACGAACTCAGGATCAATGGTTATATGGTCTTCCTCAACTAAGCCTCCTTATTCCTTATGGGGACCGTAGTAATCCCTCCCGATGGGGAGAAGGGAATACCATGTGTGGCTTAGTATATTGGGGACCATAACCTGGGAGCCTTTATATACTACTTGACTAGACCACCCATAATCACCTAATCATGTAGTATTGGGTATCTACTCAATAAGCCCATATCATTTATTATTATAGCCCATGGACCTTTAACCTTAATTGGATCACTTAATTAAGTCCATAAAATAATTGAATAGCTAATATAATTGCATAATAATATATTGCCCACAATTACATTATATTGGAAATTAAAAATTTCCAACAATCTCCCACTTGGGCTATATATTTTCCGTTAGCAATTATATCAAGAGTCCTTAGTTGCGCAACTTTATGCTATTCCTCTTCAGGCTATACTTAACAATCTGGTCCATCTCATATACTAATATGGAACTACTGCGGCATTCACCACATTATAAATCGTGATTAAACCCCGACAATTACCAATATCAATATACTCAATGACATAGATCAAATATGGTGAGTAGCATGGAAATTACATGTCAAATGTGATCAACATCATGTCTATTTCCAACTGGTCCAACTTTAAACTTTAGTGAGATCAATCCATAATGTAAAATATTACAAAATGAAATTACTTAAGTGAATTCACAATGAATTCAAAACCATGAACTTTATTCTGCAGAAAACTAAATTATCCAAATCAAAGTGTCTTGAAACTTTAAAGAGCAATAAATATAGACTCCCACTAAACCAATGTATTCTAAAACCATATAACACCCATATGAGTAGCTAGCTCAAAAAAATTACAGGGCGTTGAATACATAATTGGTGGATCCATATCTAGAGACTATCATAATATGCTCTTCTAAAATTTTATCTACACAAAACACTTTCTTTAACAACCAAGAATTCTATGTCAATATGCTTGACTTATAAGAACTCTTGTTGCTAATACTTTACTGCGAACTAACTGTCATAATGAACTTTATGTGACAAATCTTCGCAACCTTTATTTCATGTTTGAATGCCCTTAGTGTGCTACTAATTCTGTTGTCATGGTTAATGAGTTAAAGTGTTTGCTTAATACTTTTATTTGTATAGCTCTCCGACCAACAGAAAATATAGCCTGAAGTGGATCTTATACTGTATTGACATCCAACAAACTCAGAATCAGAATTCCTCATGATCTCTAACAAATCTGATCTCTGATGTACAAGCATATTATTCTTAGTTCTCTATACATACTTTATAAAGATCCATACTAGAGTTACTTAAATGTTTACTTAATATACCAACAACATAAGCCTAATTAGGTCTTGTAGAGACCTCATCATACAACAACTTCCAACAACCAATGAATATGGAATGTTTCTACATTTCTTAAATCTTTAGTTTAACTTTAGGGTACCTGATTGAGACTGCACTTGTCTCCCTTAGTTTAACTTAAACATTCTCCCACTGAATCACATAATCATCTACATTTGTCTTAAAACCAAATGAGACACTTACTTCATGATGATACTTGTGATTCCTTTACGAAAAAAATTTGCTTGAATGCATAGATGGATTTCCTATTAGTTCTTAAACCATTTAGATCGTATCATCAGCGTTGCGATCAAGGAACTTTTTCTTTACATCCATCTAATATGATTCAAGATCAAAATGTGCTACTAATGTCACGATTATCTTATAATAATGACTTCCTTCCCTTTTGAGTATAATCCTATATCAAGATGCAAACCTAATCATCTTGTATTGATTTAAACTCATAAATTATAGCATTAACCCACTTTCGAGTATTTGGACCTTGCATGGCTTGATGAACATTGTTTGAATGTTCTACCATTAATTCCATAGTGTCATCATTATTTAAGAGAAAAACTACATAATCATTCGAATTGTCTTTCACCCAACTCTAGTGGTTTCCTTAGTGACATTAATTCTTGAGGTTGTTGAATTTGTTATTCCTTAAATATTATTTACATTGTCATATCATTATTCTGAATTTGCACAAATTCTTTAAAGCATAAGTGGGGATCGAATCGACTCCCCCTTAAGGACAATGTCTCTAATATTATTCTTCCCCCAAAATCAATATCCTCACATAATACCGTATTACCCGTCTCAAATATGATCCGTTCAATTGGATCATAAACTTATTATCTTTATTTAATATCAATAAAGTAGCTTGTATCTATTTGAGTCCAATTTTCTTTAGTAGATCCCAATGATCTAGTCTTAGTTGGATATCACCATATGTGAAACTCAAAGAGTTCTCACAACTACTTTGGTTAGAACTTTATTGAGACCATAAGCTGCAATTCTTAATATTTCTCCAATTAGTAACCATATAATATTGAGTACTATTTTTGTCTTTTAACTACACCACAAAACCATTCATACTAAGTAATCTTAATGTGGTGTATTATAAAACAATTCCACAAGCCTTTAGGAGAAAACGAAAGGTTATACTTTAGTTTCTTTTTAACAGCTTTCCAAACGGGTTTTTCTTTGTTGTCCTTATACTTTATTGAGACAGAGTTTGTTAGAAACTTATTAGGTCATTTTTATTGTTGAAGTTCTCATCATGTATAATTTTGTTGTTGACATAGGTTAATCTTAATTAACAGACTTTTTAATAGTATAGAGAATTAATCCAAAATGATTATCATGCTTGCACTAAACTTTATAATCTTTCAAATTTTAAATATTTAGAATCATCTCAAGGAATCGAGCACAACATTAGTATCAAGTCCAATGACAACAATACTAATTTGTAAGTGGCACCTCTTTGTAGTAGTCAAATACTGACAATAAAACTGTCAAGCAATAGCCTTCCTGTGGGCCGACTTATTACTCACATGTTAAACAAATAATCGTCACATATTTACCACCACAGGTGCTTGTGTATTTCTGCCAAATATTAATCTACCTATGGACCGATCAATACCCGCATGAAAATACAATCGCACAACATTATTAATTAGGGACCCATCACAAGACACCTTGTGCAACATTAACCTCGTCTGTGGACAAAAATTAACTGCAGGGGTAATCTTGGTGTAACAATCAAGTATTGACAATAAGTTCTGTCAAACAAGAGTCTATCTGTGGACCGACTCATGTTCACATGAATAATCCAAATAATTATCACATACTTATTATCACATGTGTGTTATTATTCTGTCAAACTGTGCCTACCTGTGAGCCGAACACAGAACACATAAATAATACCACACCCATCTATGTAATTTCAATAAAGCTTTTCTGCACACACGATATTGCTGTGGCAACATGGTGCTTCGATTGACTAGATTGAATGTTTACTAGACTAATTAAATAAATATTAAAATATTTAATTTAATTAAACGACATTTAACTGTCTTCCCAATTTAATTTAATTAATTAAATTCCACCAATCAAATGGGAATTTTAGATGACTCACATCAATTTAAAAATAATGAAAGATTTCTTTACTGGATTCCAAATCCTTTACCCAAAATACAAACTAAATTGTGGTTCAAATTTTTAATAGCCACATAAATCAATTAACATGAAACAGTAGCTCAATAGATTAAAATAAAATGAAATCATATATGCTATTGGATCCCAAAATTAAGTCGCGTTAATAGATTAAAAAAAAAGGCAATTTACTGCTATCAATCTCATGCCCTGCCGACATCCAAATACATGGAAATTATACTCAAAATACATGGCAATTATACTCAAAATTTTAATTAAGAGCAACTGCACTAATCAAATTAGTGATTCCTTAAAGTCATACCAACAATATAAACAATTAAATGGGTATGAGTTTAATATAAATAAATAATTTCAATACACAATTTTATTATAAACTTGATTAGCCAATATCCTTTATTGCATATGTCAAACCAATAGAGCATTCAAATTCTCATGACATAAAAGTCAATTGGGAATCGCATGTATAAAATTGATTTAATAACTACAATTTAAATCAAATAATTTAATCCACTAAACCATAACTATCCTGAATAATAACATGAATGAATTATACCAATAATATCCGGATTAAAATACATGAACAACTTCAAGTCACCTTCCACGAAAAAGCAGGAGAGTGAAAGTAAAATTGAGTCACGAGCCGTAAAGATTAGCACGAAACTTAATCAAAATCTCAACTATAAAACTTCAATTTTACAGATCTCAGAGAATCATACATAGGGTGGCTCTTATACCACTTGTAGGAAATTAATCCATGAAACCTTAACCCTATTATGATAAACTGAGATCAAACTGTAAAGCGGAAGCGTACCTGATCCGATGAGTCTCTAGGCGCAACACGAACTCAGGATCAATGGTTATATGGTCTTCCTCAACTAAGCCTCCTTATTCCTTATGGGGACCGTAGTAATCCCTCTCGATGGGGAGAAGGGAAGACCATGTGCGGCTTAGTATATTGGGGACCATAACCTGGGAGCTTTTATATACTACTTGACTAGACCACCCATAATCACCTAATCATGTAGTATTGGGTATCTACTCAGTAAGCCCATATCATTTATTATTATAGCCCATGGACCTTTAACCTTAATTGGATCACTTAATTAAGTTCATAAAATATTGAATAGCTAATATAATTGCATAATAATATATTGCCCACAATTACATTATATTGGAAATTAAAATTTTCCAACAACTTTTATTAAAATAATTAGTATTAATTAAAACAACAAAAAATGCCGAGTTCTATGATCTACTGATTCTAAGTCATTTATCAACTCTCAATATACAAAATAGTAGATTGATATACATACACATATGTATATATATTCATTCATTTATCATGATATATAATTACTTTTATTTAAAATATGGTTTTTTTTTTTTTTTTGACAGATAAAATTTGGTAATTAGTTGTAGCACATGGATGTATAATTGAAGATAGATCTATAGAACTGCACTTGGCTCCAAAGTGGCCACTGTTCCTGGACTAAAAAGCATGGCCGAACACCATGCAAGAGACGAAGGCGACAAGCTAAACCCTAATGGACTAAGTCCCCCAACACTACTACTCTCCACCGATTTCTGCGGCTTCTCTTCGCCGCCTCCCGCCACAAATACGGCCTCTAAAGGCCGATGATGTGGCGGGCAGAGGTTGAGAGGGGGCGGCGCCACCTCCTGCAGTCGCGTCTGCTGCAGATCTGGGGCCGCCCCCGTCAACCTCTGTACCACATCCTTGAACTCCTCCGGGTCCACCTTGTAGATCTTCGGTGGGGTCGGCGGCAGCGGAGCTATGGGCTTTTTCGTAATTATGTTCTTCGCCGGGAGCTTACGAACGGCGTGAAGAGCTGAACGGAACGCCGGCGGTGGCTTCCGGCTTCTTTCTTCTTGCTGATACTGATACAAGAAATGAGATGAAGAATTAGAGGAATAAGAATCAGCAATGCTAATATGATCTGAATAAGACTCCATGATTACAAATTCTGGATTAAAAGTTAATAATTTCTAGAATGTATGTATATTGTTGCAATATTCTGGGGGCATCAGAGCAATTATATATATACACTACATTTTAATATGCAACTTGCATATGTTGACTTCAAAGCAGAGGATATTTTAAAATAGAAATGTTCCTCTCAAAAAATAAATAATTAATTTCAAATATTTTTTTAATATGAATTACACCGTTCCATAACAAATTTCATATTTTTCGTTTACATACGTAAGAAAGTAAAAAATCATCATTAGAAAAAAAATGCACACCATCTTAATTCTATAATCTCAGAACACATTTTAATTTCAAAATTTACGTTTTTACATGACATTTTAATTTCAAAATTTATCTCTTTACATAATACACATAAATACTTCACAATTTATCTATGATATAAAAAGACTACATTATTTTTAAGAATTAATCGAAATAACAATTTTTCTTAAATCCCGTATTTGCGGTGCAATTTAATTGGAAGGGGGTATTAATTAGATGAGTTTTGTCTTGAGCGTCGGCGGTGTTTAGGGAAGCTGACCTTGCAAAATTGTGGTACATTATTTTGACCATATATGGAGGAATTATTAGCTACATTATTAAATAATGATTTAATGATCATAGGATCGTTGAAAATCGCAGATTCTTCGCTTGGTCTAGAGTTGTGATAATGCAAACATTTATTGATGGCGAATATAGGTTGAAGTTAGATCAGGTTTTACTGAATTATCAGCCGCCGTATATTATTATATATTAATTTATCATATCATCTCATTAGGAAATGTCATCAATGCTTCATCTGTTCATCATTCTATTGTATACTAATTTGTTGATTAGAATGAACTGTATATGATTAGTTTGACAAAGTCTCTTCTGAGACGGGTTATATGTGAGACGGGTCGATTCATATTTAAAGTATACTTATTATATAGATAAAGTATATCTAATAGTTGTTAAAGTATTTTTCTAAAGTATACTAAATTATGTATTAAAGTATGATTTTAGTGTGTTATACTATGATTTATTATTATATTTTAACTACAAAAAAGCATATTTTAACTATATAATAAGTATACTTTTGTGATGGGTCGACCCATCTCACATCCTTCTCACAAATAACTTGTCTCACAAGAGAATTTCTCGATTAGTTTTAATTAATTGGACAGTTTCTATGATTTTTTTTTAAATTTTAAATGGCTAAATGTGAAATACACCCACATCTTATTACATTTGGCGCATAAATATAATTGAAATGTAATGTAGTATATATATATATATATATATATATATATATATATATATATATATATATATATATATATATATATATATATATACTCCCTCTATCTATGGGTAAGGTATACATTTATTTTTTCACGTAGATTAAGAAGTATTATTATTTAATGTGTAGTAAATAGATGTATTAGTGGGGTGTGTGAGTCTCATATATTAATTGTATTAGTGATGTACGTGGGTCTTAAGTTTTTAAATTAAATAAAGGAAAATGTGAACCTTTGTGCGGATGCCCAAAATCACAAGCAATATACCTTGCCGGCAGATGGAAAGAGTATAAATTTGTTTTATTAAAATTAATCTCAAGAAATTTAATATCTCTAAATATTCTCATAACTTTTAAATTAACACAAAAAATATCCTTTTTATTAAAAAGTAAGAGTTTGATCATAGCAAATGTTTTCAAACCATGGGACCTAATCGACGCATTTAAAAAATTATGGGACAAAATTGATTTAAAATGATTACTTCTATAGGATGACATCTTATCAAAATTTAAAGGTTTGAGACGAAATGAAAACCTTAACTATTTTATCTAGACCTTTTTTAATAAAGTAAAAAGGTGCGAAACTATTTATTTTTTAAGCTCTCAACGGATTTCCTATGGAAAATGTATTTTCAAGCGTCATATCGATATTGCATTAGTCTTTTATAGAATTTTTCATGAATCAACTAGAAAGGAAATAAGGGGTTGGATATTTATAGATTTTAATTCTTTTAGTATCTAAAAAGAGTAGTCTAGTATTTTAACATTAATTGGAATTTAAACCTAAAAAAGGAATATGAGTTATTTTCTAATTTGATCTAAGAATTTTCGATTCATTGTAATTGTTAATTAAATTTCTCTTTGATCAAAGTAGTTTAACATGCTTGAGTGATCATTCCTATAAGTTTCTGTATGAATTTGAATTAAGGGTCTAAGGAGTTAACTGGCATGTACTCCTCTATCTTAAAATATTTGATTGTTTTCTTACTATTGTTTTTATTTTAATTATTCATAATTTCCAATCTAGTAGTTTAATAATCAATTCAGAACTTGTGGACCGTCTTTAATAAATTATCATTTATTTGTCAGTTTGATATTATATTGTAAGTTTGATATTTAATTTGGTCACACTTACTAGATACTACGATAGATTTCTTTAAGGTGAAACATCTTTTTTGGAGAAAAAAAAAGAGT
Source organism: Pogostemon cablin (assembly GCA_023678885.1). NCBI lineage: Eukaryota > Viridiplantae > Streptophyta > Magnoliopsida > Lamiales > Lamiaceae > Pogostemon > Pogostemon cablin. The sequence continues at coordinate 16,422,229 of CM043000.1, forward strand.
GAACACCCCCAAACTGCTTTCTTTCCATCATTCGAATTAGTCTTGGTTTAAGTTCAAAATCCTCGACTTGGATAGTCTGTCCTACAATTCCTGTATTTCTCAAGTTTCTAATCAGGTAGTGATTCCTAATGCCTAATTCTTGCTGTGAATTTGCATCTCAATTGTTTTGTCGTTCCGCGTCCCCTACATTTCCTTGCATTAACTGAAATTTCAAGATTTTAGGATTTGTTTTGAATCCCTTCGATATAGTAGTCATGCACTAACAAAATATTTTAGAGTTAGAATATGCATTCAAATAAAAGAAATAAACAAACAATAAAAAGCTTCTTAACTAAAAATGATAGCAAACAATTTAATAATCTCTTATTTAAGAATCTATTCCCCGACAACGGCACCAAAAACTTGTTCATTTTTTTTTCACTAAAAAGAGTTATCACCTCAAGTGACAGAAATTAATTGTAGCACGACATGTGACCAAGTTAAATATTGAATAAAGAAGAATAGTGTAGATAATTTACTCACTAATGAGGACGTAATTGGTATGGAGTAATTAAATAGGAATGGAATCATCATTTCATATTGTATTCTCATTCTTGTGATTGGTAAGTTTTTTTTTAATGGGAATCACCATCCTATAAGGAATGTGTATTCTTGTATATAATATATGATGATTCCTCCCAATAACATAGGTTTAGCTATTCCATAGATTTGGGAATCAAATTGAATTTGCATTTTACTACAAATAATATTATATTCATTCTTTTTTTTAAAAAAATTATTTTATAACATTATTCTTTATTTCAAATACACATAAATTCATTAAATATTTTTTAATTCTTATTTAATTTATTCAGTTCATTTTTAAAATTAATAAAATAAATAATAAATAAATAAATCTTATTTAATATAATATAAAATTAAGTATCATGTAATAATTTCAAAACATGGAGCATATGTCATTATAATGATGCAATAATTACACTATATTATAGAATATTAACAATAAAATTGAAATAAATTAAAAAATGTATTTTCAATAATTAAGTTATTCCCAAGTAATACCAATCACAAAAATTTTAATTTTTAATCATTTAATTCTCATCTTTATTCCATTCACAAGTTCATTCTATTCTCGCATAATTTCATATAATAAGTATTATTTGTATCACTAATAAAAATGACAGGATAGCCTTTTCAAGTTGGCAAAAACTTGTGTGCCCCGGGCACAAGAGCCCAACTTTTTCAAGTTTGGAGTTAAGATAACTTGCAGGAAATTAAATAGTAAGAGAACGTAAATAAAATAAAAATAATAAACAATCACATGTGTTTCAGGAGACAAAACAAGATAGTTCTAGAACAATCTAATTCGTCAAACCAACTTACTAGATAATCAGTTACAAATCCTACAAAAGTTATAGAAGTAATCACTTAAATATGTTAAGCTACAAGTTAAGCAAGATAACTTAACACATAAAAATTAGGTTTAAGGTCCTAATATGTAGGAGAAATCATCTCTCTTCCCTTTAGGTACTAACAATGCTTAAACGTTGCCTAGAAGATATTTATAACCTAACATTCATTCTTATTAGATAATACAAGAATAATCTCAGTTTTCCTGACCTAATTATCTAAGAAGGTCATTCCAAAATAAATTAGACAGGATATGTGAATCAATCCATTCTACCCATAACAGATGACATATAAATCCTGCAATGCACACAAGCAACATTTATACACATGTATAAAACGAAGACATGAATATAATTAAGGACAGATACAAACAAAATATATAAGCCTAAAATCCATAACATGAATAAACATTATATAAAAATTTATAACCTAATTTAGATTATTAATTCAACATGACTCAAACCTTCAAAATCGTAAAGTTATCAAAAGGAAACTAGCTCATGGTATTACAAGTAACAACTATGGCTATGGAATGAAACTTACCCGTGAATATATAAATCAAACTAGAAGAAAATTAAAGAAGGAAGAAAACATGTCCAGCGTAATTCTCCGTCTTCTCTTTTTGTCTTAATAATCCTTTTATGTTCTCATTTTGAAGTAGCAAACACCGTAACTGCATGCATGTGAGGTATGATATGGTGAAAGGCAGATGATAAGAAGATGATGGATGCCAGATGTGTTGATGGTAGGTTTTGATGTGTAGGGTTGAAAAGCTTCTTAGTTTTATAAATTGTGATGGCAGAGGGTCTCTTTTATAGGTGTAGGATGATAATGCTTATCCTCAAATTAGAGCTTCCTCTCATAAAAAAATATGCATAAACACGTACTAGGGGAAAATGTCGCGTTTCTGAACAAAACGTACATTCCAGCTCAACTCAAGTTTCCTTGCTTGACCAGGTCGAGTTAGGACAATACTATTCGAGCTGAGTTTCTGTAAAAAGTTGGCTTTCGGCTCGGGTTGAGTTGTTTGGCTTGATCGGGTCAGGTTAGGTTGCACGATCTCACCATCTTGAGCATAATTTCCACATCCAAATTCCAATTCAAGTGTTTCTTGCGCCAAAACGATCATCATTTCCTTATATATATTTCCATATAGAAAAATCTAGATAAAGATCTTTTTATTTTCATCACACTCAAATTGTATGACGAGCCATTCGATTTTTTGTCCTTTTCGACTCCCTTTTTCTAATTCTGCTCTTTTTCTTCCTGATTTCCACCTAAGACAATAAAACACCTCAAACTTTGTTTCAAATGTATGAAAAGTAAGAGATATGTGCTAATATATGACAATAATTTTCATAAAAGGTGTTAAATCGAATCCTAACTATATTGATTTTCACCCACAACAATATTCTGTCAAAAGTTCAAGATAAACATAGATTTTTTATCATTGTTCAATAGGTTTTTAAATTTCATTATTTTTAAAATCAAGTTTTCCAAATCTGAAATTTAAAAAACAAACATGCTGATGAGCGTTTTATACGCACTCTAACTAAATTCTCAAGTATGAAGTATATCAATTGTAGCGTCAAGCAATCAAATTAAATTATCGATCTCAAAAGGACAGTTAATAAATTATTTATTTTAACCTACTAACTAATCCGAATTAAGTAAGCGATTTTCCAAGTATGTGAATTTAATTATCTAAAGTATTGAAATATTAAATAACTGAATTAATTAAAGCAAATAAAAATAATTTCAAGATTAAATCAATAGACAATCAACAATTCTAAGGTACCAGGTATAGATCAACTAATTTGGGTTCCTAGACATCCAATTGTTTATCTATGCAGCATCAATGAAAATACACCACATAACTCTGTTATCCCACTGATATGATTCAATTTTAAACTAACAGTATATTCTGATTTATTTCCTAAAATGCGTGAATATTACCAAGCCCACTTCCTAGATACTAATTAACACGAACAATAATGCCTCTGGATGGCAAGTTCGACTAATAAGATATTTTCTGAAAGTACTACAAGGTTTATTTACTTCCTACTTGAATGTCTAATTGCATTGTTCCACTAAACAATTCAAGTATTTGATTTACCAGTTCTTGGAATTAAAGTGTTTATAGCGGAACTACCTTAACCCCTAACAGATAGACGATACCAATCATAAATGCACACAATCTAACATAATAAATCAAACATTATAGCGGATGTCATGAAATTATTATCAAGACGTTACAAAACAAAAAAGCAAAGTCTTATTAAATTAAATAAATTTAGAATATCAACTGCATGAAATTACAATCTTAGTCTAGGTTCTCAAATCAATTAAATCTAACCTTCAAACCCTAGAATTGTAAAAGAAATTAGCCCATGAGGTTACAATCAACACTCATGCTTATGCAATTCATACCACAAATCAAGACAAAAGAAAGGGAAAGATGAAAAACATGAAACTCTAGCGTCAGCATAGATCTGCGTTCCTTCTCTATCTCTCCGATCGTCCGATCTCTCTCAATCTGCACTTGGAACCCCTTAAGATGGATGAAAGATGAAATATGATGTGTTCTTTATGTGAGGCGTGAATCACATTGGGAATGAATGGGTTCTCCCCTTTTTGCGTGTTGTGTTCCCCTTTTATATCTTAGGTCGAATTCACTCCAAAATATGTTCTGATAGTCGTAAATACATTGCTAAATCGAAAAACATGCCGCTCGGCACCCAGCTCGGCTCGAGCTGGGTCTAGATGTTGCTGAGCGGTAGCCGAGCTGCTCCTGGACGACTTGCCACGTCACGTAGGGCCCATCGTACACCAACTCGGCTGGATCAGAACTGCGAGTGACCTCAGCTCGGCTCAAGCTGCATGCCGAGCAGCTGCCAAGCTGGCTCTTCCTGGTTCTATTCTATAATGCTTCCGATTCTGATCTGTTTTCCTCTATTTTAAGCCTTTAAAACTCACAAAAATACCTTAGTAGCCTCAAAATTATGTAAATACTCAAACGCACACAATTCCATGCAAAAACAAGGATTTTCAAAAGCAAAATGGTGTAATGTGCACACATAAAATGCATGCAATTCCACTCTCAACACGTGCCCTTATGATTTACTCTAAATTTTTTAGACATCTTTTCACTTTATAATTAAAGAGGATGTAATTACAAAAAGTAAAGATTTGGGTGGAATCGTCTCATGGATCCTACTTTTTGAGACGGATTATCCATTAAGTTTAATTAAATAATTTTAAATGACCTATTTGGTTGTTATTAAATTAAAAAATTATTTATGAAAGAAAATTAACTAGGCCTAAGTAATTTTAAAGTGACATTCACTTGTATGAGACTGTCTCACACGCGGGTTTATGTGAGACGGCTAAAAAGTGATATCTTCTATAATACTCAATTAATAAAAAGTGATAATGATATTTAATAAACAATATATAATATAAATGAAAACTGATAACATTTTATAGCGAAAGTAATAACTATTTTAAAAAGTGTAAAATTGTCTCACGTGAGACGCTCTCTCATAAGATTTATCCTTTTAAAATATCTTGTTTGGTTGATATCACAATTAGAAAATTCAAAAATTAAAAAGTGATAACCATCCAATTGCACTATTTTATGAACCATTTGTGAGACGAATAAAAAGTGATAACAATTTTAATAAAAAATGATATATGATCAATAAAAATGATAATTATTCAAGTAAATTATTTTATGATCAATTTGTTAGATAATAAAAAATGATTACATTTATTAAAAAAAAGTGACATTAAAAATATATAAAATTTTAATAATTAATAAAATAATCAATTTAAAAAAAATGCGGAAAGAAAAAATAAAAATTTAAGGGTAGGTCTTGCGTGAGACCGTCTCACGTGAGACAATTTTACACTTTTTAAAATAATTATCACTTTCACTATAAAATATTATCACTTTCGTTGTAAATTGTTATCACTTTTCATATAGTATACTATAAATTGTTCATGAAATAGCATTATCACTTTTCATTAATTTAGTATAACTTTTGATTATAAAAGTTATCACTTTCTGCCCGCCTCACGTAAATTCTTCCGTAAAACGGTCTCACACAAGTCTTTGCCAAAATTCTCGCCCATTTTTATTTAATCCAACTTTATTTTTAATTATATTTAATTAATATAACTAAATATCGCATTTTTTATTTAATTATTTTTTAATTTAATTTAAAATATGGAGTTTTTTTTTTTAATTCATGGATATATAATTCATGGACGATTAAAATTGTGAGGCGGTCTCAAAACTCCCCCAATAACACACACTAGAATGCATTCATCGACTTATTTCACTTCCAATTAATTGGCACAACTCAATTTTCGAAGTATTCAAATTTTATAAATTATAAAGAAAATGTAGTATAAAGCCTGAATTTACACCACGTTTAAATTGAGGCATATATTGAGACAAATAACAATAATCAAAATATTACAAAATTCTTCCTATATTATTTAGTAGTTATCAACTTTTCTTTTATAACTAAATATCTATTTTAGAATGTTCAATAACAAATTTATTTTATTTGACTATTATATATAATATGGATAACCCACAAAGATTACTTAATGCATCTAATTAATTATTAAAAAATATATGTACGAAAAGACTATGATAACCCTCTATTTATAATTACACATTCAAATTCTAAAATTAATAATTCAAAATTTTAATTGCTATTCACACCCAAATGGAAGCACTTGAATTGTCACTATTAAACTCATATGCACACGAATCAATGATTTCAAGGAAAGAAGGAAATAAGGAGAATGAAATCAAATCGTATTAAAAATTTCTGGAAATATAAAAGTAGTAAACCCAATCCTTCATGTTTGAGAAAATAATTTCTCAATTTTTGAGGAAATTATTTGCAGCATCACATATGGTTCTTCTTCTTTTGTCGTTTAAATCGAAGATATCATAATTCACAATTCTTAGTTGAATTGCAACCTGCTCACGAAAACATACAAAATAATACTCCCTCCGTCCTATAGAAGTTGACACACTTTCCTTTTTGGTTTGTCCCACTAAAGTTGACGTATTTCCTTTTTAATACATGGGACCCACATAAAAACAATTAATCTACTCTCATGGGCCCTACATATCACCTCTAATACAACTACTCACTACACATTAAATATTATTTCTCTCACTTCACTTTACTTCACTTTATTATATTTCTTAATCTCCGTGTCCAAAAAAAATTATATCAACTTTAATGGGACGGAAGGAGTAATAATAATAATAATAATAATAATAATAATAATAATAATAACAATAATAATAATAATAATAAAAGTAGACATTGTGTATTGATTTCCATCATTTCCATCATTTCCATCATTTCTTTTTATAGCAGTGCATCATTTGGACAATCTTGCGTTATGGCCTTCAACTTCAATTCCTCAAAACAACAACTCATTTTGGTTGCTGTATGGTGGGGGTTCGAATCCTGTCTTTGGCATGGATTTAGCCCTTACAAGCACAAGTTAAACAATAAACAATAAGCCCTCTCTATTAGACATGCACAAATGAACCGGAACCGGCGGTTTGAACCGGGGAACCGCCGGTTCCGGAACCGGCAAAAAAAATCGGAATCGGCTAAGGAAGGTTCGGTTCCGGTTCCTCATATTTGGGAAAAAACCGGCGGTTCCGGTTCGAACCGCCGGTTTTTTAATTTTTTTTATTTTTTACGCTTAAAATAAAAAATAATAATAATAAAATGGGAACCGGCGGTTCCGAATCGGAATCGTCGGTTCCGGAACCGAAAGCTTCGTACCCCGGTTCGGTTCCGGTTCCCCCTATCTTGGAACCGGAAGGCGGTTCCGAATCGGGGTGCATGTCTACTCTCTATAAGCCACTTGAGGCACATCCTGCGATTTACCTCCTCCATCAAACCCCAGGGCAGGGGCGGTGGGGTCCCCTAATGGTGTGGTACACCAATTAAATAAATCGATGGCGGTAGATTGTGCATCAAAATGAGAATTAACTGCTGAAAAATGAGAATTATCTGCCGATTGTTGCCTTTATTTTAGGATTTTTTCTTTCTAATTTTAAGATTTTGGAATGTGAATTTGAACCTGAATTATTATAGTCTTTTCATAATTATTTTTTTTTAAAAGTCGGGTGCCTTAAGCAATCGAATGTAATAACGTTACTCTTATATTATATGGTGTATGCAAGTTGTTTATCTGCTGCTGGCGTATCATTAAGGTAAGGCAAGTGAATAGTGATGGTCATAAATATTAAAAAAATATCAATTATTTATATTGTTTGTCTCTAATAAATCCCATTCACAATCTATTTTGATTTTATAAAATTATTTTTCAATACAAAAAAAGTAGTACAAATTTCTGGCCTGGCAATATTATTACATTTTACTAATTAAGAAGTCTTACAATTATTATTATATTTTTTTTGGTTACATGACACCCACAAAACAATTAATTTATAAGTCTCACACATAATACTAATACAATTACATACTACTATACATTAAATTTTTATACTATCTATCAATCAGCTATTTATTAAAATACTATATGTGCAAACAGTAAATATAATAACAATTGTGAATTGGATGGAGCAGTAAAAAGTTTTGAGAAAAAAAAAGTGCACCCAAAAAAGAAAAAAAATTTCACATTCTAAATTACTCCCTCCGTCCATTCGAATGAGGGGTTTTTTTTTTTTCATTTTGATTGTCCGTCCTAAAGATTCTATTTTTTTTACACATATGGATCTCCACACACTAACTAATACAATTAAAATATGAGGTTCACACTCTCACTAATACAACTATCTACTAAACATTAAATATTAATACTCCCTAATTCGCGTAAAAAAAACAAATAACTCTCATTCGAGCGAACAGAGGGAGTATAAAGTTATAAATAACCTACAAGACTAAAACATCCTTGATTCAATTGGTGACTTAATTTAAAAAGTTTAATCGACCCATAAATATGTTTAATCAAGTATACAAATTATAATATGTATAATCAAGTCATTTATTATATTAGAGATCATAACATATGAGTCTTTATATACTACCCAACTAGGTAACCTATAATTACATAGTCATGTAATATTGGGTATCTACTCAATTGACTCATATTATTATCATTATATCTCATGAGCTTTTAACATTAATTTAATTACTTAATTAAGTCCATAAAATAGTTGAATATTGGCTAATATAATTGTATAATAATATATTGTCCACAATTAAATTATATAGAAATAATAATTTCCTAACAGAAATTACCCCGTTTTGATACTTACAGTGATACAACGACTCACATTTTGTGAAAACAACACTTCAAAACACAAAAAAACGACAAATCAAACTATATTATGAATTAATCTTTAAGAGTATTAAGAATTATTATTACAACTGGACTAGGATCTTTTAGAAACATGCCCAAGTAAGAGAAGAGAGATCCCATATTATTCCAAATCTTATTGGTTGAATCACTGGCCTTTTCCTTCTCCTTCTCCTTGCAGTGGCGCACAGGTCTTCCAAGAGTAATTGCTGAAGTGGCAGTCTACAGGACTTTTTAATTGTAAGCATTGTAGGCCGGAATTAGGAGAAATTTCCACGTCACGCGCTTCTTCCGATAATAAATTTAAATTTTCGAACTAAAACTGAATAAAAATAATCAAAATTGAATTCAAAATAATTAAAATTGAGAATGCAAATACTTAAAACCTAAATTTGAATTCTTACATGGTTAAGGGATCAATCAATTGTGATCATTTCTCTTAATTTAATGTTAAACTATTAATTGACGATAAAACCCTTTATATAAAATTATAAATATTAATTTCATTGTTAAATTGATTTATCAATGGATTAACAACAAAATCTATTTATAAATTTCCTTTAATAAAATGATAGTTGCAAAATTTTTAGCAATAATAATTCTAAAAATGGTGTACCCCACCATTAGGGCCTCCACCGCCCCTGCCCTGGGGATCCGCCCCTGCCCTGGGGATTGGTGGAGGAGGTAAATCACATGATGTGCTTCAAGTGGCTTATAGAGAGAGTTCACTTTTAACTTGTGCTTGCAAGGGGCCAAATCCATGTCAAAAGCATGATTCGAACCCCCACCCTGCAGCAACCAAACTCAGTTAGAAGACCTTTCCGTTGATAAATATATAATAAATACGTTGGCATTCCATTGCTAAAAGAAAAATGTAATTTTTGTGAACAATCCGTTTGTAATTACCACTGATATATATATATATATATATATATATATATATATATATATATATATATATATATATATATATATATATATATTAAGTGTTTATCTCACGAAATAGTTCACACCTTAAAAATAGAAATAGCAACTAAATAAAAAATAACCTCAAGAGTACACTAATTTTAAAATTTGTCATCGCCAACATAGATAAGTATATTTTATACTTTCATTTATTAAAAAAAAAATTCTCTCCATTCCACCATAATATTTACTCATTCCATTTCATTTTATATGGCACACTTTTTTATTTTGAATTGTCTTACAAAGTTTTCACCTTCTTAAAAATGTAAAAATTCAAATACAATCACATTTTCCCTTATATTTTATTTACAAGAAAAAAACACTATCCAACACACCAAACATACTTTATTATTTATTTATTACAAAAAAATATCATAATACACATAAAAGTATTACTTTTCTTAATATTCATGTCGGAGGAAATATAAAAAAATTTGTGGGACATAGGGAGCATATATTATTATTTTGGACATTCTACTTAAAGATTTACATTTCTTTTTTTAGAAAAGTATGGGTCCTTAATATAAAAATTAATACCCTAAAAATTTTACAATATTACACAATTTGTCATAGATTCAAATTAAAGTTAAAGGCATAAAAGTAAAAGTACCTTTTAAATCTATCAATTACATATTAAAATACTATATTTTTTTTTAATCTATGTACAAAAAGTAAACGTATACCTTTGAACGGGACGAAGAGAGTATCAAATTATCTCTAAAAATCTATAAATTTAGTTAAAAATAACTTTTTTAAAATAATACTCCCTCCGTCTCACAAAATGATTCATGTTTATTGTTTCACATTGTTTAAGAAAAATATTTTTTTATCAACTTTATTGACTTTAGAAATTATTGTAGTATTTTTAGGTAATAAAAAATTATAAATTGGTGATATGTGTGTGAAAAAAAGTAACAAATTTGAAATTAAAATAACTTTTGAAGTTGTAAAATAAAGTGATATTTCATTTTTTTAGAGTGGAAGAGTTTTGTGGGATAAACAATTAAATACTCCCTCCGTCCCATCCTTATAGTTACGTTTGCTTTTTGTACGTGGATTAATGAGTATAGTATTTTAATGTGTATTGAGGTAAGAGAAATAATATTTTAATGTAAAATGTGTATGTGTATTAGTGTGATGTGTGGGATTATGGAGAGAGAAAAAATTAATTTGTGTGGGTCTCAAATGCTAAAAAGAGAACGTAACCATTGGGATGAGACGCCCAAAATGGTAATGCGTAATAATTAGGACGGGACGGAGAGAGTAAAAAAGTGTGTAGGATTTCGGGACGGAGGAAGTATGATACATTAATTAAACGATAATGATGTTATGGAATTGAGGAAGTCTAGATGTTTAAAGCATCTAAAGAAAATGGTGTACCCCACCATTAGAGGATCATCCCACATCTGTCCTGATAGTTGGTGGATGATGTAAATCACAAGACGTGCCGGGGAATTACTATTATCTACACTTACAAGGTTAAAAATAAATTCATACTAACCAAGTGGGCTAGCCCACTTGGCCACCGGGCTCCTCACACAAGTGAGTGACTCATTCATACTAAAGACAGAACTACTAACTATACTAACAACTAACTTTGGCAGATCCAAAAAAAAATTCATACTAAAGACAGAACCACTAACTATACTAACAACTAACTTTGGCATATCAAAAAAAAAAACAATAGAATTAGAAGTTTATCTGCACTTACAAAGTTAAAAATAAATTCATAAAGGCAGAATTAGAACAATCAGCTATAAGTTTAATTTGAATTCCTTTAAATTCCAACCTCTCTTAATATGTCTCTTGAGTTATTTAAAATTTTAAAGCATCTCCAAAAACTGTTGGAGAATGGAGTTGTAGGCTTGTAGCACAAAAAACTTCTCCAACAATATGCTAAATTTGAAACACTATTTTTTTTTTAAAAAAAATGTAAATAATTGGAAATAATTTACTGTTTATATACTATTGAAATGTAAAATGTACGGTAAAATAGTGCTCTCTAATAGAAAATACTGCTTTGAAAAAACCTATCATATTGTATTATGAGGACATAAAAAATTCCAACGAATGCGCAATTTTTTATTTAGATTTTACAAAGTGACATATGAAGATTTACAAAGTGACATGATATCTTCATTAATTAATAAAAAATATAAAGAGGAAACCCCAACTACCTAGCTGGAATTACAATATTATACACATCAATTAGTTATATATCCAGTGGACTACTATTTAAAGTTAATTAATACTATCATATCGTATCACTATCTTCATACCTATAAATACACACAACCTTTCTCTCTCTTTCCCCCACCCCACCCCACCCCACCCCACCCACCCCACCCCCGTTCTCTCTCTTCTTCATTTTTAAATAAGATTTTGACTAACAAAAATTTGGCCGCGTTGATCACAAGCTAGAGATCATTTCAATACAGAAATCAAAGAATGAGCACTAAAAAGGTGAGAAAAGAAAGCAAATTCCTAAAATACATCAAAGGGCCCGTTAGAGTTTTGGCCCGAGCCCGAGACCTATACGTGCGGAGCCTCTCGGGATGTGCGGGCCATGCGTCGGTCTTCGGAGCCGCTGCAGGCCCGCAATTCCCGAGCATGCCGAGGAGCTTTAGTGCCAGCTCATCGCACTCGGTTTACAGCTCCAGAGATGAGGATATGAGGGAACTCATTAGGGTTGCATCCACGCGATCCCTCGCCGGAGACGACCGCTTCCGTTCGAGAAGACCGACGTCGAACGGTGGGGCTGCGGCGGAGATTCACCGCAGCCGCACGGTGGCCATTGGAAGAATCGATGAAGATAAGGCGTGTGATTTTGGAGGTGATTCTGAGGTTTATTACAGGAGCAAAAGCGCAGCTGTAAGAAGAAGTATTTAGGGACGGTGTGAATCTGTATTTCATCTTTTAGTTGATTTTCTTTTTATTAAGATATATGATTATATTTTTCAAAAAAAATCGAAATGTCATTTTAATTGTGAGTAGATTGTATGAATCATTGTTAATTTCCCATTTCAATAATTAATTATATTTTTTATTAAAAAAATTATAATTTTTTATTTATTTTACGAATTATTTATAAAATCATTTAAGTACACGACTATACATTTTAATCAATTAATTATTAATATTTTTATTGAAAATATTATATTTTTTATATGAATTATAATGAAACGTTTCACACAAGTTATTGTCTTCTATTATTATTTTGAAAATTATCATTTCTGTTTTATTGTTGGTTAAAGAATTTATTTTATAAGAGGATTTGAAATAATCTTAAGAGCGAACTTAATTTTTATTTTATTTTTTGGTAAATAAAATTTGTATTAATGACTTTTAAGAATAAGAAATACCAAAAAAATAGAATACAATTATTAAATAATCAAGTTCTACTTAAAAAGCCACTCATTAAAAGATAATCCGGACATATTCGCATCATTGATATAAAACCAATTCGGTATTTTACTTTTCATCTCTTCTATCAGTTTTTCAAAATAAAAAACTGCACCCGCACCCTAAAAAATGGGCGTCGGATGTCCTGTTACATTTTGGTGTTACATCTGTTACACGTGTTAGATGAGTGACACGAATGCGGAGAGGAAAAAATCTCAACCCTTCCCCTTAGGGTTGATTGTTAGGGTATAGATTAGTATATCTTACGTGTCAATCATCCAACGATTTGTAACAGGAGATGTAATACCAAATGTAATAGAAGATCCGAACCGAAAAAAATGATAGTATTTCTAACTTTCCAAATCAACCACATGACACATTGTCAAGTACCCACTAACTTTACTTTTTTTCTCCTTAAGACAACATCTAAATGCATTCAACTTCCAACGAGCATTTGAGTGTGGAATTGATAAGATCCCAATCCAATTCAAATAAACCATCCGTATCTTATAAACCACCTTACATTCAATAATAGGTGTCCCACAATTTCATTATTTTTTATGTATAATACACATTTTAAGTCGATTGTAGAGTTATTAATATTTTCTTATATTCAAGTTAGTTTTTATAGGTAAACGGTCTCAAAAACTCTTCATGAGTGAATAAATTACATTCAACAACATGAACTTATTCTATATGCTTGTGAAACTTAAATTGAAATTAATATTTACGATCATATAACTATATTATTATTGGTATAAAAGCATAAAAATAAATGGAGTACTTTAAATTACAAGAGTAGGTAAGTGTGAGTGTGATTTGTAAAAAGTTTGAAGATTGAAAAAGTCTAACGCCGAAAGACAATGTTTGGTTAATTTCCTTATTATTTTGACTGGTCTCTAAATTAGTTATTTTCCATATACCCATAAAATGGGAAAATTTAGGTTAATTCTTACATACCGGGTAATATATGACCCAAACATATCAGAGTCATCAGATATAAGTATTACGGTTAGATGAAGAAATACTTTTTAAAACTAATTTTCTATTCAAGTAGCCGGTAATAATTCATATTCCTTTATCACATATGCATAAAAGGTGGTTAACTTTAACATACGTGGCCCAATTAAAAAAGATTATATTTGTTAATGGAATTTTTACTTTTAAAATAAATTATAATCATTTTATATATTTTATTTTATAATTCTTTTTATCATCATATGTTTATATCTATTTTATAAGCATCTTTTACATTTAAAAATAAAAAAATTAAGAATTCAAATATTTTAAAAAAAATTCAAATTAAGAATCCAAATATTAAAAATACGTATGCAAATTCTACTGACAGATTTAAAATATTATAATTTCTCTAAAATTTCATATAATAATAGTATATAAATTAAAATACTAATCAATTATTACAAAATAAATTTAATATTAAAAATATTATTTTAAATAAATATATTATCATTATTTGACCGATTAAAAAATAAAGTAATACTAAATAAGAATAATAAGAAAAGTATTAATAATCACCGTAAACAACAATATTGTTCATTTACACAAAATTAGGACATATACGTGATATGATAATGGATAAAAAAAATAAATAAGTGACAATGATAAAAAAAATTATATAAAACCGATAATAAACAGTAATAATTTGTGTAATAGGTGACATGAGTCACCCAAGTAATCCCCGAAAATTTAATAGAGAGTCTTAATTTTTAAGCAGATACTTGTTTGAGCCCGTAAGCTCTTACGTGATACGGATAAAAAGTGATAAACTTTTATAATAAAATGTGATACTTAATTAATAAAAAATGATAATATTATTTCATTAACAATTTACAGTATAAATAAAAAGAGGGAACATTTTATAGCAAAAGTTATGGTGAAAAGGTTTTATGGGATAAAGAGAGATCATTTTACACTTTTCAACTTCCAAATTAATAATAATAATAATGAGAATTATTAATAATGATATTAATATTAATAAGAATGAAGTATTAATTAAATCAATAAATATGATTTGAAATTTTTGGATTCTAAGAAAGTGTACTAATTAATAGTATTCCTTTTCCCATTACTCTCCCATCACCTCTATCAAGCAAATGCCTCCTAACAGAGCGAGTATTTAATATGGTAGGAATTATGGACTCTCCCATCACCTGTATCAAGCAAATGCCTCCTCACAGAGTATTTAATATGGTAGGAATTATGAAAATGCGTCAATTTTCGGCATGACACTATAGCACGACATGATAATTACAGGTTAGTGTTCAGTCTTATTGAATTTATGTCATTATCCAACCCGATAAGAATACAAAAAATTCGTTTTGTGGTCGTGTCGAGTTCGTATCAACCCGTTAAACATGATAAAAATTAACAACCCAATATAAATATAAATTTGGTAAATATATAATAAAAATACTCATTAATAATTTTAAAATACTATATTTTAAGACATATTATTATTTTTAATTAGTATTTTTTATTTTCTTATTCTATTGTTATCGTGTTGTGTCAAACTCAATATTTTTTGTATTTATGTCGTGTATGAACGAATTCTTAATGTAATAGCACGAATTCTCACCCGAGTTATGAGGCAATTACTCCAGTATTTTAGTCATTTTAGGAAAAGATCTTTAAGAGAATGAAGGAAGAAGAAAAGCAGAGAAAGTTTCACGACGCCCTTCTCAAAATGATGTATCCCCCGCCTCCATCTCCGCCTTCTGCTCACGTTCAAGTACGATCCCTCCTCCCATCAAATAATTTTTTTTTTTAAAACTCGATTTCTCGTCCACTCTCGTAATAATTCTCTGTGAACAGGAAGACGACGTAAACGAAGATACAGATAACCCACCAGGTGTTTGTTAAAAGTACTCAATGAAAATTTTACTCGCACTCTCCCCTTAATTAATGAAAATTGAGCTTATATCTCAATACTTAACTACTTCCTTTGGCAAATGCAACAGAGGAGGGTAGTTCATTGCCATCAAGCGGCGACGACAACGCCGCCGGAGAAAACGGCAGCAGTGATGAGAAGTTGACGAGGGCTCAGAGGAAGAGGGTTCGTCACAGGAAGCTTAAAGAAGCTTCTTTGCAGCGCAGAAAGATTATTGGGCCTCTGTTACCTGGTTCGAATGATGGTGGCGTTGAAGATGAAGTTAATACGGCTGAAGATGTTCGACAAAATGCCCCAACTAATGTTTCAGGTGAGATATGGCTTAATCGATGAATGTTACATTCTTATGGCTTGATTGATACTCTAATTGATAATCCATTCTATAATGAAGTAATTCTTATTGTAATGGTTGGTTTAGGAGAGGCAGTTTGTTGCTCCAGAAAGAACAGGCTAAAGCAGAGAAGGAAGGCCAAGAAATTGAATCTTGCCAACTTGAATTCTTCCAGCAATCAAAATTGGGGCCCCAAAATGGAAACAGATCATCCTTTTAATTAATAACATTTTTTTTTAATCCTTCGCTTTAAATGACTTTAAAATGATGATCCAGAGACGGTGAACATTATATACATTGCCTTTGTTTTACGACGTTGATATCTTAATAAACATCTTCGTTTCATTTACTATTAAATTTTTAATGAAGAAATACATTATTTGAATTTTTATTTTTTTCAAAAAACAAGGGAAAACATAGCTACGATAGTATTCTCCCGTTCTTCTAAACTCTGAATAATTTTTATTTTTTTCTTTCTTTAAAGTGTGAACAATCTTAATGAAAATACTCAATACAATAATTTTACAATATACTTTAATTTTAAAATTTTTATCCATTTTAAAATAATAAAATTTTATGAATCAGTTTTCTCCAGAGGGAGTAAATAATAAATAAAATATGTTATGTATATTAAAATGGATAAAATTTTTAATCGCCTTATATATTAAAACAAAATAAGTTACCTAAATTAATTTTGAAAAATGTGATGTGTCATGATAAGGTGAATTTTATATTTATGATTTTTGTAAAAATGTAATGTGTCATGATAAGATGAATGGTGTATTTATGATTTTTGTAAAAATGTAATGTGTCATGATAAGATGAATGGTGTATTTATGATTTTTGTAAAAATGTGAGGTGTCATCATAAGTTTAAATGAGTATATATTATTTTTATAAAAATGTGAGGTGTCGTAATAAGGTTAAATGGATATTTATGATTTTTAAAAATAAATGGTGTTTAAATTTGATAGGAATTATTACTATTTTTATTATATATCTAAATATGATTTTTATTGAATAATTCACTATTTTCATTATATATGATATATATATATAATAAATAAATTAAATATATATATTAATTAAATAAATTATTTAAAAGTACCTAGCATTTTTTGAAATATGGTATTTAATAGGAATTGTCACCCAAATTGAAAATATGACAAATGTTGATGTCAAAGACAATCAAATAGAGAGGATTTCTATTGAACTTGAAGATGAAGAGTACGACATTTTATAATAATAATCATTAAAATTTATATTTTTCTAATGCATACAAGAATGAAAATATGTTATTGATAGCTAAAATGTTGTTGGGAAAAAATTTTAGAGATTTA
Organism: Pogostemon cablin; assembly: GCA_023678885.1. NCBI lineage: Eukaryota > Viridiplantae > Streptophyta > Magnoliopsida > Lamiales > Lamiaceae > Pogostemon > Pogostemon cablin. The sequence goes on from CM043000.1 coordinate 16,439,956, forward strand.
GACTTCATACCTAGAATGATATCCAGTCAGTCCGATGAATCTGTTCCACTAAAATTTCAGAGAAAACAATTCCCTATTAAGGTTTGTTATGATATGACTATTAATAGAAGTCAATGACAATTTCTTTCATGTGTTGTGTATTATTGATGAGACATGTTTTCAAACATGGACAACTGTTCGTAGCAGTTTCCAGAGTAAAAAGTAAGAGAGTGTTGAAGATACTTTGTCTAAACGATGAATGAAAATTAACAAATAATACTCAACACTGTGTATAGAGAGATTTTTCAAATTTTGATTTAAATAATTAATTGGATATCATTTTACTTTTTTAAGTATACTATTAATTTTTTTAATAAGAGTTTGTATATATGTAGATTAATTTTTTTTAATTAATATGGGTAGTTTTGAATTGAATATATAAACTATTAGAAAATTTATTTTATTATGTGTATAAAATGAAATAAAAAATTTTAGAAACACCATAAAAACTAGATTAAAGTAAAAAATGACATGTGAAGAATAACTTGCAATATGTATTAATATTATAAAATAAATAGAGAATGCATACTTTTCACTCGATTGAATTTATATAACTTAAGGCATTTTTTTCTTGCTCAAACAAAAAATTATATTTTCAATTATTTCAGATCTATGATTGATTTCTATTTAAAAATATAAATTTAAAAATAATAAATATATATAACAAACACGATAACCCGCGTCGCACGCGGGTAACATACTATTTAATTTATATTATAAGATAATTGTATGACAAAAACTTGTGTGCACCCGGGCGCACGGGGCACACTCCGTGCACCTTTAGAATTTTGTGTTAAATTGTATACCCTTTATTATAAAGATGTGTATTCTTTATTTTCTGAAGAAAAATAAAAAATATTAATGAAAAGTGTATATCCTTTAGAACAAAATGGTGTACCCTTATTAATTAAAGTGTATACCCTTTAGAACAAAACAATGTACCCTTACCAATAATACTAAATTCTAAAGGTGCGTGATGTGTCTGCAGGGCACGCAAGACCAACTGTTATTGTATTGAGTGTTTTTATTAAGATTGTTCACACTTTAATAAAGGACAAAAATTAAAATTATTGAGGGGGCGTTTGGTATATTAGATGGAATCGGAATGAAAATAATAGTGATAGTAGTAAGGAATGATAATGAGTTTGTATTTTATAGTTATATTGTTTGGTTGATAGTAGGGAATGACTATCATAACTATTGATTATGTTTGGTATGATTAAATTCTATGAGAATTGATGTGTACTTTTTACAAATTTATTTTTATTTAAATATAATTTTACTATTTATAAAAGAAAATTATTATTATTATTATTTATAATTTATAATAAATTTTATATCATTAAAATTTTAGTTAACGTAACTACAAGCAATGGAATTAAAGTCATAGTCATCAAAATACAGTGGAATGGGCCATTCCATCATTTTGAGAAATAAAAAATACTGTGCTACTATCATTCCCATTTAACAAACAACCTTTTGTTATTCCAATTCCATTCCAACTCCCCACACCCATCAACCAAACACTCCTCAGAGTTTAGAAGGACAGGGGAATACTAATGTGGCTATGTTTTACCTTGTATTAAAAAAAATGTATTTCTTCATCGCTAATGATAGGTAGTTCATATCATAGTATGGTTTTACGACGTTGATATTGGCTGTTATAATAAACATCTTATAAGTTTTTCAATTTTGAATTTTAATATCAATAAACTAATAATTTCTTAACTAAAATTAGTAGGTCACACAAAAGATTTTTAATTTTTTTTAACATGATTTTTTTAATAAATCTATGTTTTAAAAAATTAGATAAAAATAAAATATATAATTGCATAATAAATTTGAATCTAGAAATATGAATGAGAAATTAGTAAGAAAGATGTTTATTTTAGGAGTAAAAAATTTAATATTTTTAAAAGGTTTAATAGTTTTAAAATTAAAGTTGATCTATTGTACGTCTGGATACATAAAATTTTTAAAGATATAATATTTTGTTTTGAATGGTATAAATTAGATATTATTTTTCGTTAAAAATATAAATTGAAATATAAAGAGTGTTAATTATTAACGCAAAAAAAATAAAAAAGTTCTTTAGAAAATTTAGGATATATACTAGAGGGATTCTCTTATGAGACGAGTTTATGTGATACGGATAGTAAGACATGTCAACCCGTTGTTAAAGTATAGTTGCTATATAAGTAAAGTATGCTTATTAGTCGTTAAAATATGTTTGTAATTAATCGTATTACAATACTTTAAAAATATACTTTAATTCGTCATTCATCATATTTTAAAAAACATACTTTAACTACAAATTAACATATTTTACCTATATAACACACATACTTTAACAACGGGTATTTCGTCTCACAATCTGTCTCACATACTTACCGTCTCATAAGAGACTTTGTCTATATACTAAATAGTACTCAGTCCGTCCACCGGATATGTGGACATTTTGTCATACTTTAACAACGGGTTGATTCGTCTCACAACCCGTCTCACGTAATTATCGTCTCATAAGAGACTTTGTCTATATACTAAAGAGTACTCCCCCCGTCCGCCGAATAGATGGACATTTTGCCATTTTGGCGTCAATACTAAAGGTGTATATTTCTCTTTTTAAACACATGACACTCACACATATTACTAATACAATTAATATGTGAGACTCACACACCCTACTGATACAGTTGTCAATTACAAATTAAATAATAATATTTTTTAATTTACGGGAAAAAACAAATTCCCATATTTCCGGCTAACGAAGGAATTAATAACTTTCAACATATAAATTTAGATTTCGACGCCATTATATTTTAAAATACTCAATTTGACAAAATAACTTTAACTTCACTCAAGTTTTTTGCAATTTGATTGTATATATTTTTATAAATCAATTGTATATATATTTATAATAATTCGATTATACACATTATAACTCATTAAAAAATTTAAATTAAGTCACCAATTTAGTCAATAATATTCGGGATATTTGAGTATATATATAGATTTTATATTTTAAATTAAGTCACCAAATGATTATAATAAAATTTTACCCAAATTTAAATGTAGATGGCATAAAGATAAAGATTTTATTTGTGTAAAATAAAATTAGAATTACTATTCCACACTTAGAGCCATTAAAATGGGCTGGACCCGTCGGGCCGAACCGTACCATTTCTAGCCCGCAACCCGCATAGGCCCGCCAAATACGCGGGTTGAGGCGGGTTTGGCCCGCCCCGCCTAAGCCCGCCATATGTCAAACTCTAGAGAAATGCCTAAAGTTTATTTTTCGTGTATTATGTTTTATAAAAGTTTACTGCTTTAAACATGTTCTTTTAATTCTTGATTTAGATTGAAAATTTGAAAAAAAAATGTTGATTATGTTTAGGTAATTATTTTGTTTGGGGGTAATTAATATTTGTGTTTGTATTTATATTCTTGCAGATTAGAAGAAAAAAATTATGGAGTTTGTCGATTTAAATTAAAGTAATACTAATATACTCCCTCCGTCCCGCCTATTGCACCGTTTACTGTAGCTTTTGTGAGAGCTTTATGCAGTCAAACGATGCTGTTTGATCGGGACGGAGGGAGTATATGATATTAGAAATACGAACTCAAATGATAAATATAAGTAGAGGGAATTTTCAAATGTTTGGAATTTTTTTTTGTGAAGAGAGTGATTGGTAAGAATGCAGATCTATAGGTATCATGTTTATGTTGATATTATAGTATTTTGTACCATTATTTTGGTATTTCATTCATTTTAATAATATCATCCCTAATTAAAAAGAAAAAAGAAAAAAATCACGGGTTGACCCGCCGTAGCCCGCGATCCGCCTTTGAATGGGTTGGGCCGAACATTTCTATCCCGCAACCCACCCGCCTAAGATCGCCAAATACGCTGGTTGAGACGGGTTTTGGCCTGCTCCGTGGCCCGTTTTAACAGCTCTATCACTTGACAAACCGACTTTACTATACACCTTATTTTTTCGAAATTAATTTTTAATATAATTATTCTTCTTAAATTCTAACATGTTATAATTTTTTTATATTTTTCTTTAAAATGAATAAATTTTTTATTGAGAATAGTAATACTTCACTTTTTTATAGTAAAAATTAAATTTTCATTTATTAAAAATTAATGTTTTAAAATAAAAGTGGATAAATTCCCACTTTTTTTTTTTTTTTTTTCAGTAAGCAAAATTCTAATAATCATTCAAATAACAATGGAGTCTTTTCCAAAGGCCAAAACCCTAAACCTCTCATCTAAGTAACACAGACGCTGTACTTTCTCTTTCCCCCATCTTCCTCTCGCGAATCTGTACAGTCCAGCCATGGCGGAGATTAAACTCTCAGAGATGCGAGACCTCACCCGAATTGAGAGGATCGGTGCTCACTCCCACATCCGTGGCTTGGGTCTCGACTCCGCCCTCGAGGCACGCTCCTCCTCGGAGGGTATGGTTGGCCAGACTTCCGCTCGAAAGGCCGCCGGCGTCATCGTCAAGATGGTTCAGGAAGGGAAGATCGCGGGCCGGGCCGTCCTCCTCGCGGGCCAGCCCGGTACTGGTAAAACCGCCATTGCAATGGGCATGGCTAAATCCCTAGGTCAGGAAACCCCCTTCGCTATGCTCGCAGGAAGCGAGCTGTTCTCGCTGGAGATGTCCAAGACCGAGGCCCTGATGCAAGCTTTTCGGAAAGCAATTGGGGTGAGAATCAAGGAGGAAACGGAGGTAATTGAGGGCGAGGTTGTGGAGATACAAATTGACCGTCCAGCGGTGGCGGGAGCGGCGTCTAAGACGGGGAAGCTAACTCTGAAGACGACGGACATGGAGACTGTTTATGACTTGGGGGCGAAGATGATTGAAGCGTTGGGGAAGGATAAAGTGCAGAGTGGAGATGTGATTGCCATAGATAAGGCATCTGGAAAGATAACGAAGCTCGGGAGGTCCTTCTCGAGGTCTCGGGATTACGACGCCATGGGACCTCAGACCAAGTTCGTGCAGTGCCCAGATGGCGAGCTGCAGAAGAGGAAGGAAGTTGTGCATTGTGTTACACTCCATGAGATAGATGTGATTAACAGCAGGTAAGACTGGTGCTGAAATTATACTTGCAGAGTTTTTCTTTTCCTTATCTTGCTTGATATTTTGAGTTTTTTCTTTTCTCATTTTTATGGATTTTTGAAATAATGCATCTTCTGTTGAATGTTTTGAACTCCTATTATGATGGATTTATATATGCAAGTAAAACAATTGGATTTGGTTGGTTAATTGAGTCAATACCTACATTCCCTGACCAAAATTCAGACTTTTTTATAAGCAAGGAAATTCAGACTTTTTTATAAGTAAGGAATGGGGATGCAACCTCTATAATAGGAGCATACTGGCAAGCTTAAGGTTGTAAATGTTTAGCAGCTTAAGCTTAAGGTAGGCTGGAAAGCTTAGGTCAATTTTTACCAAAAAACTAGTTGGTGATTGTCTAACATCTAGCAATTCGCAGACTTAAGTAGTGATCTGAGTAATGGATGACTTGCAATCTCTTTGTGATAAGATTGCAAGAAAATAGTTGGCACATTGTAAAACACTTGTGTGGGAAACACTCTAGACTAACTGTGAAAGAGAGGCAGAACAAAAGTTCCCAGAAAAGCGAAATAATGAACAATGCAAAATCAAAGTAGTGAGGTGTTTGGAAAGTGACTAGATACTTTTGGTAATTAAGATAATCTTAGCTATGACTGGGACAAATTATCATGCTGGGGTTCCAAGGCCAAACTATCAAGCTATCAGTAGCTATACAAGTGTGGCAGTCTGCTTTAAAAAGGTTTCTTTGGCTAATGAGAGTGCAAGTGAATTTACCAGTTAACTTCTTCGGTTGTGTTTCCTAATTTTGCATGTAGATTCTCTTATGTCATAGTTTTGTCTTTGGTAGGGCTCCCGAGCGCATAAGGCATAAGGTATATAACTTATTTATCTTAATCCATCTATGGTGTACTAATGTCATGCTTCCTAATGTGACAGCCGTCAGGAGGATAAAATGAAACTTGTTTTCAGATAGGTGAAGATTTGCAATTGAATCAACATAGTTTTAGAGCTTAGCACATAATTTCATTTAGAACTTGATATACTCACTCACATGGGATTTTGTTTATCAATTTAACAGTTGGTAGATTTTGGTCTTCTTATTTTGATAGTTTGATATACCGCAAAATTATCGGCTGAATGTTGAATTATCATGATTTATTTAGAATTTGGCTGGCTTGGTATTTATTCTTTCTGACTCTAGGTATTTTTAGCCAGAAATGCATTTCTGGCTTGGTGTCATTGTAGTTCACCTTGTTTTTGGTTGTGGAGTTTAAAGTAAATAAAATAGAATGGTGCATAAATGTTTGGGTCAGAAGAGATGGGTAATTTTACATAGTTTATCTTTGAATAAAGTCAATAATGCGACCCATTGCTTGATAACTTTTACTCTTCCCCATGTATAATATAGATGATAAAAGATTTATGTGCTTGTACCAAATAGTAAAACCCCTTTTTTGAAACGACCAAGACTAATGGTTGTTTAAAGCATGCTGTAGGCTATAGTGAATTAAAGTGACAATGCAAATTTTAGTCGACTAGTTGCTTCTGGCAAATCTTCTGTCAGTCTGATCACTAGATAGAGATGCTGTGATCCACGAGGTTAAGGCTTATCAATGCTCGTATAAGACATCCAAGTGTCAGCAGTTACCTACGAGATATCCAGCCTGCTTTAGTTTAGGTGTTGGATTCATTACGAGAGTTACGGTTCTCTTCTTTCGTAATTCATTATAGTTCTTGACAACTTGCATTTGTAGATTCACATGAATCATTTGGTTGGGCTCCCTTGCTATGATTCTAAGAAGTGCGTGGTTTGTGTCTCTTTATACATCCAAGTTGAACTTACTGATTTTTACTGTTTCAATAAGATGGATTACCATTTTATGTTCAAGTGACATTTTATTTTTCCATTTCAATGGAATTATATTAGCATGATATACACAGTTTCTTTTTAATGTTACAAGATCAGTTTAGGTTTACTATTATATATAGTCACTACTGCATAGAAGCATGAATGCATTGTTTTCATTTAAATCAAAATGGAACTTCAAACTTTAAACTTCATTATCAGGATCATCTTTTCTCTTCATTTAAATAGCTCTCTTTCCAATTCCAGAACACAGGGGTTCTTGGCATTGTTCACAGGTGATACCGGTGAAATCCGAGCAGAAGTTAGGGAACAGATTGACACAAAGGTAGCAGAGTGGAGAGAAGAAGGAAAAGCAGAAATCATACCTGGTGTCCTCTTCATTGATGAAGTTCACATGCTCGATATAGAGTGCTTTTCTTTTCTAAACCGTGCACTCGAGAATGATATGGCACCTATACTTGTTGTTGCCACCAACAGGGGAATCACTTCCATTAGGGGCACAAACTACAGATCACCACATGGTATTCCAATTGATTTCCTCGATCGTCTTCTCATCATCTCCACTCAGCCATATACATCAGATGATATTCGAAAAATCTTGGACATCCGATGCCAAGAGGAAGATGTAGAAATGTCTGAGGATGCTAAAATTTTGCTGACGAAGATCGGGGAAGACACATCATTAAGATACAGTATCAATCTCATCACCTCTGCTGCATTGGCCTGCCAAAAAAGGAAGGGAAAGATTGTGGAAATGGAAGACATTAGTCGAGTTTACGGGCTATTTTACGATGTGAAAAGGTCCACACAGTACTTGATGGAATATCAGAACCAGTACATGTTCAGTGAAGTGATGGGAGAGGGAGATGAAGATGAAGCCAATGCCATGGTCTCTTAAGGACTGGTTTTGGTGGTGGATATGCTGCCTTAATGTCATTGCACCTTTTAGTGTGTGAATTTGCACGTTATTAATATTAATGTCATTATTATTATTTTGTCGAAATGTTTCCCTCCACCTTCATCAATCATATTCAAAGCTTTGCTAAATTATTCTCCAGTGGTGAATATTAATAAAATGGGTAAGTATTTGCCTATGTAAATGATGCAGTGATATATGCTTTATAAGACTTAATTCTTTTTGAGTGGAAAGATATTGGATGAGTTACTAAATAATCCTAATATAATTCAAATTAAATATATTACATAATATTAAAAAAAATAGAATAGTTCTACTTTATTAGGGAAAATAATGAAATAAAGTAACAGAATAAAAAATCAAAACATAAAAAGCTAATAATGAAATAAAATACCAGAATAAAAAATCAAAATTAAAAAACGCCTGTTGCCGGAAATACTCACCACTATACAACAACGACTCTGTCGGCATGTTTCTATTTTTTTATACTTTCACATTTTTTTGAATCATTTTTTGTACTTTTAATGCAGATGCGTTATCATAAATAAGCATATTTTAAACTTCAGCTATAATTAGAAGATAAGAAGTCAAACTTAAGGTTCAAATTCAAAGATGGGAGAAAGTACATCAGTTCAATTGATTTACTTTTAGCCACAATTTTGAAAATGATAAATCGAATTCAAAGTTCGCATAATTGCATTCCTACACTAAGACCTATATACTCTCCGTCCCACCCAAAGAGTGTATTTTTTTCATTTTGAACGTCCCACCCAAAGAGTCTGCTTTCTTTTTTTACACACATGAGACCCACACACACCCACTAATACAATTAAAATATGAGACCCACACTCACATTAATATAACTACCCATTACACATTAAATAATAATATTTCTTAATCTACGTGCCAAAAAGCAAAAACTACCCTTGTCGTGGTACGGAGGGAATATAAATTTTCTGCATAATTTTCAATAGCGGTGTAACCAATACAACATTAACAAACACATTCAAATTAATTTTCTGCATAATTTTTATTGCTTAAAAAATGTATGTAAAAAAAGACTACCACACAAAAACCATATATCCTCACGGTTCGTTTGGTACCCTTTATTAGGGGCTATTAGCATGTATAATACTGCCTTTTACTGTGTTTGGTAGCCATTATTCTTTTATTGAGGGGTATTGAGGGGCCTGTTACTAAATCTTTAGCCCGTTAAAATTCACTGTTTTCTTCATAAACGAAATCGGAGCAAAATTGTAGTATTAATATTACGTTCAGCACAGTAAACCATATAAGAAAACAAAATTACATATATATTCCCGTCTCCTCCATTCTACCACTTCCCAAACCCACATTTTCTCAATGATTTTCTCATCAGCGGAATCAAGTTTGTAAAGTTCATCCATGGGACGGTGACAAAATCGAGCTCGTCGAAGATGAAATCCATCGGTGGTTCCACTTGGGGAGGAGTCGGAATTCTTGTCAACCAAGATCTGTTTCTTTGATTGAGGATCCGACGATGGAGATCTCGACGTAGACATCCATATCCTAGAAGTGCTTGATGACCTTCAATCCTTCCGCCGTTGCACCGACCAGAACTCCATTCTAGAGATTATATTATCTTTTGCATAAAATGTGAAAGAAAAATTAATTGTTGTGGATGACGTGAAATTTTAATCAATTGATATATGTATATACATGGGAAGAGGAAGGGGGAGGAGAGAGAAGATGGTGGTGAGAGGGGAGGAACCGATCAAACAGATTGAGGAGAGAGAGATGGAGGAGACAGAAGATGGTAGTGAGGGGGAGGAAATGGTACAGATGGAGGAGAGAGAGAATGGGGAAATACAGATTGAGGTGAGAGAGATGGAGGAGACAGAAGATGGTAGTGAGGGGGGAGGAAATGGTACACATGGAGGAGAGAGAGAATGGGGGAAATGGTGGAGGTTTCATCCACGTGTGGTTTGTGAGAAGCAATAAATTATTAACAAAGAATAAATAGATAAATAAATAATAAAATTATAAAGAAAGGATATAAATGTAATTTGCAACTATATCTTATTTCTTTTATTTCCTACCAAACATCTTCATATTTTATTATACCTATTTTAATACACCTTATCAAACAATTTTCACTTTTCATATTACAAATATTTATCTTCACTCAAAATTCATTTCTTATATATACCCTCTTATCTCGTCTCGCCTATCAAACGAGCCGTCAATAGATATATACACATAAACAAGAATCTCTAGCTATGCACCAAATAAAGAGTTGAACAATATAAATTATTTATGAGAATATTATTTATAATATAATGGAGATCATGACACTTATTGTTCATCCAATGCCTATATAAATGTCAATTTGTTGTTCTTTGAACGCTGCTGTCAAGACCAAATTTATTTTATATAAAATAATTAAACTTAAAAGTGATATTTTTTAAAGCTAAAAATAAAACAATAGCATTTAAATTCATAATAATAATAGTAAAGGAGAGTTTAATTAAACCATAGTTAGAATTTAAACAAACATCTTAGAAATTAAGTAGCGGAAGACTTTAAATGGTTTGTGTGCAGTGACAATTCAAGAGTTATTGTTTACATAATTAACATTTATTTAAGTAAATTATATAGTACTTATTGCCATAATCCAACCCCTCCAACTCATCATCCGCCACGCCGGCTACACAACATCATATGTAGATGGAAACATAGAGGGGGGAGCACACGGGAATGTACTCAGTGGGAGATTTCTGGTTAGATATTACAATTGAAAATGACTACACCTCTTGAGAAATGAACCTCATGAATTTATAATAGTAAATGGATTTAACCCATAGTCAAGTCGCCCGAAAGCGCTCATTATTTAATCCGTCAAAGTTATGCGAACGTGTCCGTCTTTCCTTATTGACATTGCAATAATGTCAACTGTACGTACATGATCTCGACTCACCAGTCTTAGGTAAATTTTCATGCATATTCATAACATCAATAAATGCAACCAAACTCAATATAGAAATCGTAACATAAAGCCAACCTCAGTGAAGACGAGTTGCGCAAGGGTAAAATTAAAGGTTGAATTTGGAACGAGCATTATCGTTGCTAATTTCTCTTTGGACCCTTTACGCCTTCAAGGGTTTAATTCTTTCTTAACATATAATTAAGTGTATTTATCTATAAACTATTTGGATGATTTCTATTCACGTGTGAAAAAGTCACTTAAGATATCACTTGTTTAATTCTTAATATTTAGGTCACACTTTAGGAGTTTTCATGTAATTGTTTATAATCAATAATGAATTATTAAATAAAATTAAATTTTGAAAATTCTTTATTTAGTGGATAGCCTAAATTAGTGTTATGAAATAAAACTTTAAGTACAAGGAGCTTGTATTAGGGTTCTTAAGTTCGCATGGTGTTACAGTTTGGGAAAATATTTATAACTATTCAACCTCTAATTTTTTTCAAAAACTATTTTATATGCATATATTAGAACATGAGTGAATATTTTCATACTTATTTCTTTCTCTAATTCGTTCATTTTAATGGTTAAACGAAAAGATGAAGTTTTGCTTGAGTTTCACATAAGCATTCTGCCACAGTTTAGTAAAACATACATAACTTTTATTTGGATGAGTATTTTTCAAAGATATTTTACAGTTACATAATATACACATAGATGAACAAGTTTAATGTTGTACGTTTTGGAAGATTCATCCATTTTAATGGCGTAAAATGAGCACGAAGTTTCTGCAGTGTTTTTAACACATTCTCCCTTATGGTAATATGTGTATAATTATTAATGACCAAGTATTTTTCAAAAATTTTGTAAATAAGTTCTAAATATCATAACATACTCATATCAGTGTTTTTATAATCGGATCGGAGATCAAACCGGTGAAGGCAACGGTTCACGGTTCAACCAAAAAATTTAATTTAATATATTTTAATTATATTTTAAAATAACTATATATATATATATATATATATATATATATATATATATATATATAATTTTTTTAATAAACATGAAACCCAAAATAAAGCCCAAAATCTAATACCCTTTCATAGGCCCATTAGTCCATTATTCTTATTTAACATTTGAAAAGGAAAGTAGGGTTAGTGTCTTCCCCTTCAATCAACAGCCACCTGCATTACCTCTCTGCAACTCTTTCCTTCTATTTTGTTTTTCTATCAAAAAAGTAGCTCGCATTACCTCTCTCATTCTCTTTTATTTTTCTATCCAAAAAGCAGCCATAGCAAAGCTTATTATCTCTATTTCAACTTCAAGCATATTGCGCAATGAATTTTTATTTCAGATCAAAATTCAAACTTCGATCGCGACGCTCGTTGTTTTTGGCCACCTTATTCCTTCAATAGAGGTCCAAGTCAGTACCGGCAAAGATCTCTTAATTCCTTATCTCCCTCTGGAGAAAAAATCATTCTTCCTCTGTGATATTTTATTAACAGCGACTGTTTTTTAATTTTTCTTTTTTCTTTTTTACACAAACCGGCGGTTTTCGGTTATGTCGATTCTTCCGGTTCCTGTTTGAATCGATTTTTTTCGGTTTAACATAAAAAGTGGTTCTTTAGGTACTTTCGGATCGGTTATCGGTCTAGTTCCAAGTCCAACCGGTTGAACCGTCCGGTCCAGTTTTGACAACACTGACTCATATTATTGAAATTTTAAAATTTTACATGTTATATATATATATATAAGTGATTAGAAAATTGGACCGGAGGCTAAACCGGTGTCTCTACCGGTTCGAGGTTCAACCCGTTGGTTCAACTGGAAAAATTAAATTTATCTATTTTTATTATATTTTATATTAATCATTAAAATATATATAATAAATAAAATTATTTGATAAAATTTAGAATATAGCCCACTTTCATAAGAAGCCCACCAAGTTTAACTTGCTATGGCTCACCTAACATTTATTATTTGAATGCCAAAATTAGATTGCAAAATACAATGTCAAAAGCAGCAAAGTACTAGGGTTACTCCATTAAGCCGCAGCCCCCTCTCGAAACGATTTAAAGCTTTAAATCATATCACATAAAATTAAAAATGCGTGGAGTTGGCACATAGAGTTAAACTTTTCTAAGACATTGACCCATGTTAAAAACATAATTATAATCAAATCAAATTAAAAAAAAAAAACTATATATTTTAAATATTAAAAATTCCTATAAATATATATTCGCAATATGTATATGGATACATAGGACATTAAATTACATCATACACAACATTAATATATCTATCTAAATTCTAAACTACTAATATAATCTATTTTTTTTCAAAAAAAAAATCAAAAATAAAATTCACTTCAAGCAGGATAATCGAACGGCAGAGGTTTCACCCGGGAGGGATCTCCTAGATCAGGGTGCACGAACCCATAGTTTCTCAACACCTGATTATCCGCAAACGACAGCGCTTTCTGCATAGCATCAAAGCAAGTTTGGCCAGAGTACATCTGGTTATGGTCCCCACTGCAGGGCTGGCACCCAGCTCCCCCTTGCGTACCCAGCACCCTTAAGGTACTCCTCCCACACCATAGCATAGCTCTCGCTCACCTTCTCTGCGTGCCGCCGCCTCAGCGTCTTCACATCCTTCTCAATTTCCAAGTACTTATCCGTAATATTATCAAATGTTCCCACAATTTCCATCCAATACCCCTCGAAGTAATACCCATCTTCCACGTAGATTTTACTCCCCCATTTTTCCTTTTCAGACAAAAGCAAATAAACTAGCCCAGATTGATCATCTGATTCCGAAAATATCTTGTCTTTAAACATTCTTTTTTGAATTTGGCCCCATTTATCGTAGTCTGGTGATTGTGGGCCCATATGTGTCCATGAAATCCATGGCCCACTGGCAATTGCGGATTAAGAACACGCCAGCGTTAATACTCGTGTAGCTCTTTTTTTCGTATATCAAATTGGGCCAGGCATGGATCACCATGTTATGGGCCGCGTACCGGCCCAACGGGAGCTCGAAGTCCATATCCGTCACCGCCGCATCGGAATCCACCCACCAGATCCACTCCGCCTCCGGGTGGGCCAGCATCGCCGCCCTAACCGACGGAGTTTTTGCCCAGAAGGAGAACATCTCCGGCTGCAGCAACACGTTGTTGTAGAAAACGTCGATTCCATGGCGCCTGCAGTAATCCACTTTATTCTTGAAGAATTTGAGAAGCAGATAATCTCCGATTGGATTCCGGCAAGGCGTCGGCTGCGAGCCGGTGACCATCAACACCCGGTTCGCCGCTCCGGCGGCGAACGACGGGTGCTGCTTCAGCCACTCTCCTCTCTTCTCGTCCCAATACTTCACCGGCGGCGAGTCGATGGCGTAGCTGATGCCCGGGTCGTCGTAAAAGTTGGGCTCCTCCGATTCGTGGCGGAAATTGGGGGTGGTAAATCCGTCGGCGCAGTCCGCGGAGAAGGTGGCGGAAGGGGGGAGATAGGGAAAGGGGGGGAGCAGAAGGCCCAAATGAGCAAGAGCGCGGCGAGGGCGCCGGCGGTGAAAAGGAGGGCGTCGTAGAGGAAGGAGGCGGGGCGGCAGCGAGCGGTGGTTTTGGCCATGGAGGGATTTAGGGGGGGTGGGGATAAGAGAAGGAAGAACAGAATTTATGCATGGATGTTGCATTGAATTTGATTTGAGATAGAGAATGGGTAGGATTTTGGGAATTGCAGTAAATCCGTCAGCAGCTAAATTTAGGGAAGAGGTGGCGGAATATGATGAATGCTTCCAAAACAGCTGAGATTTATAGCTTCCTAACAGATTACTGCGGTCCGGAATCCTGTCCCGTTTCACTCCATGACCCAAAATCATGTCTATCATTAGACACATTTTGCTTTTTATACAGGAGAAGTATACTCCCTTCCCGTCCCATTTAAAGAACATTTTTTTTCTATTAGGGCGTTCCACCCAAATGGTTTCCTAAACCTACACCCCCTCTAATACAATTAAAATATGAGACTCAAACTCCACTACACATCAAATAATAATACTCTTTAATATACGTGTAGAAAAGCAAAAGACCCTCTTTTAAAGGGACGGATGTAGTACTTATTTGTAGGTTAAAGTATATTAATAATAAATCATACTCCCTCCGTCCAGTTTTAAGGTGTCCGTTTAATTTTTACACGTGAGTTAAGGAGTATTATTATTATATGTAAAGTGGGTAGTTGTATTAGAGAGAATTGGTGTGTCATATCGTGTATTTTTTACTAAATAGGGGAAATGAATACATTTGAAGCGGACACCAAAAATAGTAAAATGGACACCTTAGAAGCAGACGGAGAGAGTATTATAACACATTAAAATCATATTTTAATATATAATTCAACATATCTAAAAAACAGACTGACCATTAAATATATATTTTTTTAATTATAACTTGGGTGGAACCATTTCTTAATTAATTGAACTCTATTATTAATGTTATTTTTATTTTTATTTTTTAAATTTACTATACTTAAATGACTATTATACTCTCAAATAAAATATAAACTAAACCACAATGCTGAAATTACAATTATATCATAAACCTTAAACCCTAGGGAAAATATACACTAAATCACAAAGGTGAAACCCTAAATCTTAAATTACAATTAGTACTCCCTCCGTCCCAAGCAAATAGATGCATTTACTGTAGCTTTTGTGAGAGCTTTATGCAATTAAACGATGCAGTTTGACTGGGACGGAGGGAATATACTCTAAACCTTAGGGATAAAATATACCCTAAACCACAATTGTGAAATTATAATTATACCCTAAACTCTAAACATTAGGAGTGAATTATATCCTAAATCATAAGAGTGAAATACAATTTTAATCTAAACCTTAAACTGTAAGGGCGAATATACCCTAAACCAAATGAATTAAATTATAATTATACCCCTAAAATTAAATTTAAAAAAAACAGAAAAGGAATAAAAGACGAATAAATGGGGAAAAAGTTAATTACCTAGGTGAAGGGTAGGGAGGGCATTTTTTTCGGGTTTCAGGTACCTGAACCGATCAGGAAAAAAATTAACCGAAATACCCGATTTTTTTGGGTAATTTCGGGTATCGGGTAAACCCAGAACCGATCTTTCACTATCGGGTCGGGTATCGGATTTTTAAAAATACCCGAATTACCCGATCGGGTTACCCGGTTAATATATATTTTTAATTTCTATTATTTATATATATATATATATATATATATATATATATATTAATATAATATAAATATACTAATTACATTTCTCACCCATACTTTTGTCTTTATCAATTATCACACACATTTCACAAATCAAACATTAACTTTTACACTACATCAATTCCTCAAAATATATTTTATTATACTCTAATTTACACTTCTCCTCTTGTATAATTTTCCATTTTTTTGCAATTTAATCGGTTATGCTTCAACATGCTAATTGATTTGATGAACAGTTTGCTTAAAATTTTATTTTAGAAAAATACTACTGTTAAATAAACAAATAAATAAATAAAAATCAACTTATTTATTTATGGATTGTTATTAATTGATTTTAATATTTAATGGAATAATATATACTATATTAGACATCAATTATTATGAGTTGAATAATATCAAACCCAAATTTATAATAATGCATCATGTCAATTTTTAGAATGTTGGAAAATCCTATTGAAATCCAAGCAAAATAAATATCTTTAGTTTAAAATTATATAATAAAAAAATTATGAAAAATCGGGTAATCGGATCGGGTACCCGAAATTTCGGGTAATTTCGGGTACCCGAAATTTCGAATAATGATATTATCGGTTGGGGTTCGGTAATGGAATTTCAAACCCGAAATTTCAGGTACCCAGACCCGAAACTCGAAAAACCCGATGCCTGGTCCGATACCCGAAGTGGGTGTGGGCCGATTCCACCCAATGAAATTTGGGACCAGCCCATACAAATTATTGTCTTTTTACTACTTCATCCGTCTCATGCAAAGGGTTATTTTTTATTTTTGCATGTGGATTAAAGAATATTATTATTTAATGTGTAGTGAGAGATTGTATTCGGGAATGTGAGCCCCATATTATAATTGTATTCGTAGGTATGTGTGGGTCTCATGCGTGTAAAAAAGGAACAGTGACTCTTTGGGTGGGACGCCCAAAATAGAAAAAAATAGACTTTTTGAGTGAGATGAAGGGAGTATATAATAAGTACTATACTTTAACCCGTCCCACAAGAGAGTTTGTCAAATAATTTTAAATATATTGTTGCTATTTTTTGGTGTAAAGGTTTTAATGTATTTTTAGTATTTTTAATTGTTTGTTTCATACGCAGTGTTTAATATTCTGTTTGTTAATAAATATTTAACTTTAGATTTATTTTATTATGAAAGTTGATCAATCGTACCTCAGTTGGTTAGAGCACCCGTTTAGTAAGCGGGAGGTCTTGAGTTCGACTTGAAGAGAGCAACGCAATTAATTTATAGTTGTTTTTCTTTTTTTCTATTTGTTTTAAATACAATAAACTGTTTTTAGTTGCTCTTCTTTTTTCTTTTTTTAATAAACAAATTGTTCTTCATTGCTTTTTTTTCTTTCTTTTTCTCTCTATTTATTTTCTATAAAATAAATCTCATTGAACAAGTTCTTTACTTATACACTAGATAAAGAAAAAAAATTGTGATTAAATAGTTTTTTTTTCTCTTTGTTTAAAATAAAATAAAATTTCTTAATTGTTTTTTTTATTTTATCTTTCTCTATATGTTTATTGTAAAATAAATCCCATTGAACAAGATCTTTAATTATATAGACATTTTTTAATAAATAAATTGTTCTTCATTGCTTTTTTTTCTCTCTCTCTATTTAATAAATCCCATTGAACAAGTTCTTTACTTAGACAAATTTTCTTGTGAGACACTTACAATAAACTGCTTTTTAATTGCTCTTCTTTTCTCTTTTTTTAATAAACAAATTGTTCTTCATTGCTTTTTTTTCTTTCTTTTTCTCTCTATTTATTTTCTATAAAATAAATCCCATTGAACAAGTTCTTTACTTATACACTAGATAAAGAAAAAAAAATTGTAATTAAATTGTTTTTTTTCTCTTTGTTTAAAATAAAATAAATTTTCTTAATTGTTTTTTTTATTTTATCTTTCTCTATATGTTTATTGTAAAATAAATCCCATTGAACAAGATCTTTAATTATATAGACATTTTTTAATAAATAAATTGTTCTTCATTGCTTTTTTTTTTCTCTCTCTCTATTTAATAAATCCCATTGAATAAGTTCTTTACTTAGACAAATTTTCTTGTGAGACGCTACATATGTAAGACGATTTGTAAGACGTGTTAAAATATGTTTATTATATAAATAAAATATGCTTAATAAATGTTAAAGTATATTTTCTAAAGTATGATAAATAATAATTTAAAGTATAATTTTATGGTGTTATAATATGATTAATTATTGACATACTTTAACAAAAAATAAGCATACTTTATCTATGTAATAAACATACTTTAGGAATGAGTTGACCCATCTCACAACCGCTTCACAAAAATCCATCTCACAAGAGAGTTTCTCCTTTACTTATACACTAGATAAAGAAAAAAATTGTAATTAAATTATTTTTTTTCTCTTTGTTTAAAATAAAATAAATTTTCTTAATTGTTTTTTTTTATTTTATTTTTCTCTATGTTTATTGTAAAATAAATCCCATTGAACAAGTTCTTTAATTATATACATAAATAGAGGAAAAAAATTAATCTATATCCAATAACATAATAATGGAAAAAATGGAAATTCCCCCCCTAACCTCACTTTTCTTAAATTGGAGTAAAATTAAATGTAGAGAATTTTGCAGTGGACGGGTATGCTTTGCAATTAGGGGTGGCAATTCGTGGTAATGGGTTGGATTTTGTGTCGATACGATAGTGACACGATACGATAAGGGCAAACCCGAACACGACACGATAAAAATTCGTTCCAATACGACACGAACACGAAAATAACGGGTTGACACGACACGATAACAACATGATAAGAAAATAAAAAATAAAAACTAAAAAAATAAAAAAATACTAATTAAAATAAATAATTTTTTTTAAAATTAATATATTTTAAAATTATTATTAAATATTTTTATCATATATTTTTCTAATTTTATATTTATATTGGGTTGTTAACAGGTTATTGGGTTGTTAACGGGTTAATGGATCATCTGTTAATATTAATCGTGCTTAACGGGTTGACACGAACCCGACACGAACACGACACGAAATTTTCGTGTCCTTATTGAGTTGACATGATAATGACACAAACCCAATAAGACCAAACACTCATCCGTAATTATCGTGTCGTGCTCGTATCGTGCTATCGTGTCATGTCGGGAATTGCCACCCCTATTTGCAATATGGTCCTAAACTCAATGTTTGTGTTTTTAGTCTTAAAAGATTTTCCCCTTTGGTATTAAAAGTTTAAAACTTATATATTTGGTTCTATTCAATTGCACTTGTGATATCATAAAATTTTCAAATTATATATTTGTCCCGAGTGATCTACTTAAATTAGATTACTTATAATATTAATTTTTAAGTCACATTAATTCGTAGAATTCGTTCAAATTTTTTATTTTTGTTTCATATCATATTATTCACAAAGGAACTAAAAAAAAATCAAGTTAATGCATAATTAAAACTACTGAAAGTAAATTAAAAGAAGATTATGTAGAATTGACTTAAAATAATTCCTATGATGAAAAGATTACACACTACAAAAAAACTGTTTTTTATCAACGGAGTATTTCGTTGGTAAAAGTCTCAATTCCATTATTAAATTAGTATACCAACGGATTAACAACGAAATCTGCTGGTAAAATTTCTGTTGGTAAAGTGAATCAGTGATGGTTGTAAATTTTTAGCATCGAAAATTCAATTCTTTTGGTAATCCGTTGCTAATTCTGTTATCAATTTATATAATGATTTTGTTGGTAATTACAAACCGATTTAATTCTGTTGGTAAAATAGAGTATAAATCCGCTAGCATTCCACTGCTAAAAGAAAAAAATATTTTTGTTGACAATTCGTTAATAAATTCTGTTGCTAAAAAAAGTTTTTTTTTGTAGTGACACGCTTCATGACAAAATTACATTTGTGACATGGGAAACCCTAATTATTTGGTGGGTAAAATCAAATGATATAGGATAATTCGGGAAGAATATAATTTGAAATTCTTATGGGATCACAAGTGTAACTGAGTGAGACCAAATCTGCAAGTTTTTAAACTTTTGGGACCAAATTTACAAGGAGATAATCTTGTGAAACTAAAATAGCAAACAATGGAACCATATGGGACCATATTGTAAAGTAGGCGTAATAACAAAATTAAAACTACTCAATTTTAAATGTAAAATGAAAATAAATTAACACATGTTACCACATTATAAGATAGGTACAATTATCTGTGGGAAAGTAGAGATGTAATCGAATTAAGTTGAACTGAACACTACTAAGCTTGAGTATCATTTGTTAAGGAATAATCGAACTCGAGTCTGAGCTCGAACTCGTCGAAAAAATATGCTCCTTTCGTCCAGGTCAAAGCGCACCATTTGCTTTTTGCACGTAGATTAAGGAGTATTATTATTTTATGTAAAATGAGTAGGTGTATTAGAGAGATATGATAGGTAGTTGCAGACCATTGGTGGGTCATTTTTACTAAAAGAGGAAAATGATAAATTTTGGATGTGACACCTAATATAGTAAAATGATGCTATTTGGCCGGGATGGAGGGAGTATATCGAAGTTGAGCTCGAACTCAAACTATTTGATAAGGCTAGCGAATGTGTTCATGAACACATAAAGTAACTTTTTTCATGAACATATAAATATTTTCTTTCATATACATTTAATTAGTTAATGTGTTCACGAATATATTTTGTTAATGAACGTTTAGTATTATTCATAAATGTTAATAAACAAACCAACAAAAGATAATAATAAAAGTTAAAATATATTTAAATAATCATTATTATCTTTTGTTGGTTTATTTATTAACATTTATGAGATTGGCAGCAGATATCCATAATCAAGTGTTAAAAGGAAGATCATAAAGAGACTACAATACAAAAGTGAAGCTAAGGGAGTTCAAGTAGGGAGATTTAGTTCTATAAAAGATACTACAAACAGCCCCAGGGACATTGGGGAGAGAATGGGAAGGCCCTTTCACTATAGCTAGAATATTGAAAGGTGGAGCATACAGGCTGATCAATGAGAAACAAAAGGAGGAGCCACATCCCTGGAATGCGCAACATCTGAGGAAGTTTTACCAGTAAGTCTAAAGAAAAGAAAGTTATGCAGTTTTCATCTTATTTTCAATCAAACGCCATGATGTAAGGAAAAATAGTACTCATTATGAGCAAGATCATGAGAAATTAGTTCAAATAAAAGTGTTAGCGTCAAAGCATTCTCGGTTAGTTAGAAATACAAGTCAAGTACATGAGGGAATAGAAGTAAGACACAAGAATCAGCATCATTAATATTCTTATAAAAAAAAGAGATCAGAAATTCAACAGCATAGAGAAATGGGAAAGACAGAGAAAAAGTTATCAGAATCCAAGGGCGAACACAGTGCCACGAACGTTAAAAGAAAATTAATAAGAAAGAAGTTCAGCAAACATAGTCGGGAATCAAGAAAAGCTTAAATAAAGGAAGGCTTTAAGTTTGGCTTCGGCAGCCTCCGCCCGAGCAGTCATTTCCTTCGTATGATTAGCTTCAGCCTGTAAACGAGCAGTTAACTCAGCGTTTTATGTCTCCAATGAGGATACCTGAGCAGTCAATCGAGCAATCTCTTCAGGGGTTGGAGCTGGAGCCGGGCTTATCATCTCGGGTTTAAACAACTTCTGACACTCAGCAAGTTCTCGAGCCATGTTAGCCAGGTTGGACAAGATACACCCAGCCTCAGAACTTAACCCCTGGTCGGGAAGATTGGAGGAAGGATTGGCAGGCTGCTGAACAGAAGACCGGGGCAACTTAATTTTCTTTCGAGTTTTAGGCCGTTTTCCCCTAGCAACTCTTTTCTTTCGAGCATTTTCAGATTCTTCTTCAGAGGATCCACCTGATGGGTACTGTCGGGCAATATCTTGGATAACCCAATGGGTTTCAGAATGTGTCCTTGCGCCAGAGGATCTACGCTCTGGAGTAACCTCTGCTGGATCATCATAACCAGATCCTAGATCTTCGAGCATCTCTTTACCAGGAGAATATGACGAAGCTGAGTGGGGTTGGCGAGAAGAAGGACCAGCATCGCTATATTTCCTTTTGCGGCCATGAGGTAACCCATAACTCACATCTTCATAAGGAACCAGAGATAGAAATAGTTTATCTGCAAAAGGAAAATAAGGGAAGGCATGTAAGAGAACTAAATATAAACTCCAAGTACAGACGATAAATAGATGGTACCTTCAGGAATAGGAACTCCACGACGAGCGAGATTGGCAGTAAGTAACATTTCATCAGACATAAGGGCGGAGGCTTGGAAAGGAAAGACCATATTCATGAGTTGGTTATAAGCTTTCCTAAAACTGCGGCTAAGACTCTCAAAGGCGAGACGTTCAGGACCTGCGGAACAGACAGTAATATCAATAAAGAGATAAAACATACCCTAGCCAACAAAGATCGGGTCAGGAAAAGAAACTCAGGGACAGAATGAAAAGTTTTTTTGTATTACCAGAAGGTAAAAGACGGAATAAAAAAGAGGATAACAAAGAATTATCAAAACCAAATGAAGCCCGATAATGACCCTGCAGTCAAAACCAGGAGGATTCCCATTTGCTACCAACAATGTCTCTTTCTCCTATCAATTTTGGCCCCTGGAGCATCAAACAATAATAACCAGCGTGACGAAGAGCAAAAGTAAGCAGGAAATCAATTTTTTGGGGCTCAACAAAGTGATGCCCAATCATTCGAAATAAACTGATAACAACAAGAAGATTCACCCAGGAAGCGGGAAGGATTTAAACAGGGATTATCCCCCAATGCAGACACAAACGTATAATAAACGAAGCCAAGGGTAATCGAAGCCCGACAGTGAACAACACTTCATTAAAAGGAATTGCACTAGAAGGGGGGACATTAATTCTGGTGTTAGGACCAGGGTCGAGAAATTGAACATGGTTATACCCGTGAACGTCTTGAAGACGATCCACATCAGCTTGGGTAATTTCACTGGCCCAGGAATAGGCGTCTCTAGTAGCAGGAGAGCTTTGAGGAAGGTGAACAGCCGGAACAGTATTAGGATCAGGGGCTCGCTGTGGGCGTGGAGTAATGGGCGTACAAGAAGTTGAACCGCTACCACGAACACGTACACCACCTCGGTCGCTATCACGACCGCGACCACGGCCGCAAGAGGTGGCGTGATGATTAGAGCGTCTTAAAGCACGAGCCAAAGATTACTCTAGGCTAGCGTCGGACGAATGAACAGACACAATGAACTCTTGTGAAGCACCGGAATTTCTACGAGCCATGGGAGAAAAGAAATCAAGAAAAGAGGGAAAGCAGAGGAGTAGAAGAAAGAAGAAGAAGGAGAAAAGAAAAGGGGATTGAAATATATATTATTTAGATGGGAAGTTGAAATGATGGGCGCGAAACCCTAGGCCAGGCAATTGGGCTGATGTCAATAAGATTCAAATTTAAAAATTTAAATTTGAATAGTTTAAAATGTGGGATCGTATGGCCCATTATAAAAAAAGAGGGAATATGAGGGTGCAGAACCCAGAAAATACTGGGAATATTTTCCATTAATATTCAAAACTAACAGAGTACAGGGAAAGGAAAATCAAATTAAAAAAATACATCAAGATTCGGCTAAGTCATCTGATGGCCTGGAGGGGATAGTTTCTGGTAAATCGAGGATGTCGTTTGTATCTATCTGAATTGGAGCTGAAATGACCAGAGAATCCACTTGTGAAGAAGGGGAAGGATCATTCCCAGGGAGCTCGGCATTAGCTGCTTCTTCTTGAACTTCAGAAAGGAAAGCTTTATATGATAATAGGGGCACCTCAGAAGAAACATTGGCCTCAGACAGATTCTACTCAAGAAAGGCAAAAGAGATGAAATCCTCAGGCTGGGCATTCTTCTCAGGAGGAATATCAGTGATGAAGTCAGAGTAAGCACCAAGAACACCGAAGTCAAGGTCCTCTTTCAGGCTAGCTCCTGGAGGCATGGGTACTTCAGTCAGACTTTCTTTCAACTTTGCACTGATGGTTTCCAAGTCCTCAGAAGTTAGTTTCCCAGCCAATTTTTCAACCACAGTTAAATAAGCAGAACAGAAACAGAAGATGCGGGCAACCGACAAGTAGTGTTCACGAACTTGAGTCAAGGATTTAAAAACTGTCATATACTCAGTGTGCCAAAACGTACGAGCGTCAACAGCCACCTGCACTTGATTAGATAGCTATTTCTTCTTAGTAGATGCACTTATACGCAGGGCTTGAAACTCTTCCTCCAGGCGAGAAAGATTTTTCTGGCAACGATCATGTTTCCAGGAAAGATCGACAAATGATTTTTTGGAACAATATCGAGCTTCTTTTTCGGATTCAAATTGATCATGGAAATAATCCCGAGCTTTCACAAATTTTAATTTCTCCCGCTCAATCGAGGAAAGTTTCGCCTTCAGATCCTCTAACTCCTGAGAGTAAGCTTCATAATCCCGGGACAATTTCTCTATATCCTCAGAAAGGTTGGCTATAAAACTGGAGGCTTGACCAAGATGACCAACAACACACATTGACTTAGCCTGAGGGCTCATTTGAGTAATGGCAGCTGTATTTTCCTCTGTCCACGACCGAGAGGGATAGTTCATGGCTGTTTTCAAATAGATTGGCAAACTGGCAGGAATCTTGGTAACCACCAATCGAAAATAGGTGGCTCCCATGCCATCCAGAGAAACAGTGGATTTGGAGAGGACCGCATTCATCTTAGGGTCCACAGGACAAAAGGGAGTGGACTGATAATCGAAGGGAACGACACCAGAGGGTGACTTATAAGAACATCTAGAGGCTTGATAGAAACTTTTCGAGAGGCTCCTTTAGTGGATTTGCCTTTGGATTTGGCGGAAGATGCCTTTAAGGAAGAAAGGGTTTCATTCCCAGAAAGGGGAAAGGGATCATTAGTAATATCAATCAAGCTATGGGCACCAGAAGATTTTTTATCTGGAAATAAATCCGGAGGGATAACTCGGGGCTTTTTAGGAACAGTAATATCCCCAGGGGGACAGAGGATAGGTCCTTTTGAAATAGAAGGAGAAGAGGAAGACGCGAGACGCTCACTGTCCGGAACTAGATGGGAACATTTTCCTAAAAACAAAGAGGGAAAAGTTATTTCAACGAAAAGAAGATAGCAAAAATATAAGAGTAATAAAATAAAATATTACCAGTATTTGAAGCCATTGGGGTAGCTGCAGAAGATAAATGATAAAGCCAAAGATTATCGTTGGTTACGAGCGCAGTCAAATGACGCTTTGCAGATGGCCGGACAAAACAGTCTCTAAATGCTCCAGAAAGCGAGAGGCGATCAGATGAAAAGACATTTGAGGCTATGCATGAAAGCACAAGCAGAAAATCAGACAGTAGAAATATTATAGCCACACATCAAGAAACAGATTGAGAAACAAACCACACTCACAAAGAGGAGAATCCTGAAAATAATTAGGAATGTCATTTTTCAAGGAGGCCGAGGAACTGCTATCTGAGCAAATAGGGGTATCCCTGCCCCAAGGGCCAGAAACCCAGAACCATTTATTCTTCCAGCCCTTATTAGAGCTGGGAATACCAGTAATAAGGCAGGGATGACTACGAGGAAGCAAATAGTAGCATTCCGGGGCATTATTCTCGACAGTAAAGGAATAGAGGTATTCAACTTCTTGAGGAGAGAGGAAGGAATAACCAGACTGGCGAAATAAATAAGTAGACAATACAGAATGGACCATCCATTAGGAGCTAATTGGGTGTCCAGTGAAGAAGGAAGCGTGAGATAACAGGAGGAAGAGGAAAACACACACCATTGTGTAACATAAGTTCGTATGTGCCAACATAATCTCGTGGGGACCAACACATATGACCTTGAAGATTAGGTCTGTGAAGAGTAATCGAGGGTGGACAGTATAATTTCAGAACATCTAATTTTTTCAGAGAAATGGTAGAGTGGCAAATGCTAACGCCAAAGTCAGATCCATCCGCACAAGTTGTCATATTGATATTAGGAGATACATCAATGGGTGTTTCATCTTCGCTGAGAGATAGATTAGAAGAGGTGTTTGGAAAAAAACACCAGATCCAGAAAGGGAAGTGAGGGAGTGTAATCGCTATCGTGATCCATAAGTGAAAGAGAAAATTTAGTACCTGGAAGTGAAGATAATAAGGTCGCAATAGATCCACGTGAAGAAGGGAAGAGCAGGAGAAAACCCTAGGAATACAAAGAAGAGGAACAGAACGATAAGGGAGTAATGAGAAGGATGAACAGTCAGGTTGGAGTTGGGCCACTTATAAAGCCCAGCAAGAATAAAACTATTGGAAGAAGAAACAACAAATTTAACTAGGGTTTCAACCTCGAATAATTTTGCTACACGATATTTTCCGAGCTTGAGGGGCTAGTGTTATTGGATCAATACTCGGCCCAGTTGATGATATTAAAGCGGCCCAATAAAGCAGGCCCAAGAAGCTAGGAAACTAAGGAAAACCCAGGTTTTATTTCTGTTATCCTTGGGGATAATGAAGTGCGGAAACCCCGGAATAACTACCGGATAACCTCAGGATAATGAAGTGCACAAACCCGGGGATAACTATCGGATAACCTCGGGGAGTAGCCCCAGGCCTCCTAATTTACCTTGGTAAATGGCAGGAGAAAGAATCAACCCCCATATAGGGAGGAAGAGAACTTGTCAATCATTGATTAGGAGGAATAATCTAGAAGGAAAGGAAGAATCAACCCCCATATAGGGAGGAAGAGAGAAAATGATGTAACACACACAATCTATGAGCAGAATCACAATGAAATATACAACATTTAGCAATGAAAATCGATCTTATCTTTGATCTATATTCTTCTCCTATCCATCTTATCTAAGTTGGGTTACGTTTGAGTCATTGTGATGAAAATGGACCACAACATTGGCGCCGTCTATGGGAATATTTGTTATCAAGCTTTACACTTGATCGTGTTTTCCAGCAAATACGATGGACGAAGATGAATCTTTTTATTCTCCAGGTGGAACCCGCTAGAAGAGACACGTGGTTCGAAGCTCTGGAAGTGTATATGTCCAGATACTAAACATACCACTGGCGCAATAGGCGGCAGATCCAATGGCGTGCACACCTCCCACGGTAGTGAAGATACCCATTTTGAGCAATCTAGAAAAGACCCGAGAATTTCAAGAAAAGTTACAGTCGCTGTTCAAGGAATTTACCATTCATTCAGTTCCTTCAACGAGATTGAATATCAAAGAAATACAATAAGCTCCAGCCAAAGATATGCGTGACAACCTCAACCGGAGAAGAGAAGTTCCAGTGGAAGATCTAAGTGAAGATCTTAATAGACGCAGGGAAGTCCCGGTAGAAGACCTTCGAGAGATTATCTGATGGAGAAAGGAAATGTCGGAGCAAAGGAGAGCGGATCCCCCACCTAATGATGCCCGGCAAGTCATAGATGAGGCCCGGACTCGACAAAACCAACCAGAGCAAAGTGTAAATAATTCACCCAGGGAAAGAGTGCACGATCGCCTGGGACCTAACAGATCAAGACACCAGCCTTACACTGAAGGGTCTGGTGAAACCCAATATGGGCGAGTATATGGGGAAGTTTCTAAGAACAGGAAGTCAGTACCCGCAAGAAGAATGCATAGTTCTCCACTTTCCATCGTACCGGAGGATGAACCACGAATTCCAGCAATAAATCCAGGGGATAGAGTCACGAAGCCTGGGGATATTTCCCTAGTTAATTGTTTGCTCAAAAGGGTGGAGAATCTTGAGAAAATACAATGGCTAGGAGAAGATGGACGTTCTCAATCGGATCTGGGTAAAACCCCATTCACTGAGAAAATTCGTTCGGCGCCTAGGCAAATGAAGATTAAGGTACCCAACGAAGCTTTATTCAATTGTGAGTCAGATCCACATCAACATATCAATACATATCTACTATGGATGGGAGCTCAAGGGAGTTCGGAGGCAACTCAATGTCGCATGTTTCCTTTAACTCTAGGAACAAAGCTAATGATTGGTTCTCTATACTGCCACCAAATTCGATCGGAAATTGGGATGATCTGGTGAGTGCCTTCATCACTCAATATTCCTATCTGGGAATAGTGAAGGAATAAAAGCACAAACTAGCAAGTATTAAGCATGGAACAAATGAGTCGATTCGTGTTTTTTTAAAAAGGTTTAATGATCAGAAAGCCAAAGGGGAATCCATGGGTGATGAAACTTATTTGGTCACTACAATGGGTGCATTGCATCCTGAGTCTGCATTGTGGAAAGCAGTAAAATTCAAAAACCGCCAACCACCTACGGCCCCTTCTTGGCTTTGGCGTATGAATATAGTCAAGCCGAGAAAACCCTAGCTTTGGCCAAGAAATTGGAAGAGCAAAATAAGAAAAAGCCAGTAAGTCAAGGAAGGAATATAAAACCCCAGAAAAATTCAGGCCCTTCACGAATACAGAGGAACCACCAATATCCAAGTCCTGCAGGAGAAAACAAGATGCTCTGTTGAGGAGATTTTCTATCAAGTAAGAAATCGACAAATCCTGAGAGAACCCCGCCAGATCTGGGCACCCCCGTGACAGTTAGATCCCAGGAGATTTTGCCAATATCATCAGTATGCAGGACATAACACCGACCAATATCGAGATCTGATATATGAATTATGGAGGCTATATAAGAGTGGAAGGTTAAAGGGGATATTAGCACCAGCTGGTCATCGCCCTAGAGGAGGAGGAAATCATCTCTAGAATCATGGTAGACCACATGAGATACCACAAGAAAGATGAAATTTACCACCACCGCCACCAGGGTTACCACCACTGGGAGCAGCTCAAATACAAATACCAGGGAACCATCCGCCTGGAAAGATTCATATGATGGAGATCCAAAGGAGAAAAAATATATTGGCACATCTCAGGTACTGTCGGGATTGTCAAGGAAAAGGAGAAAGGCAAAACTTTGAGTATTGGATCAACAAGAGCCGCGGGTATATTCTCTGTATCCAGTTGAGAGACCAAATATCACCTTTTCTGAAGAAGATTTCTACGGGGTAAAGAACCCACATACAGATCCCCTAGTGATATCAGCAAACATCTCGGGAATAAAAGTCCATAGATGTTTAGTGAATACAGGGGCATACACAAATATGATTTTCAAATCAGTTTTTGATAAATTGTGGGGTGATAGACACCATTCAGTACGTCCATATCGTGATAAAATTAGGGGATTCGGCAATGATATAACCAAACCAATAGAGGAGGTAGATTTAATGGTTCAAGCTCATAGTTCCGACGGAAAAGTACAAGTCTCGTACTCTATCAATTTGATGGTCGTGGATCAGGTCTCATCCTATAATTGCATATTGGAAAGACCATTCATCCATACTTTTGGTGCGGTACCATCAACACTTCATCAATGTCTAAAGTTTTAAACTTTAGATGGACGGATAACCACCTTAATTGGAGACCAAAAGATGGCTCGAGAATGTTCATTCATAGAGAAAATGGAGGGTTTGAACTGCTATGATCCGAGTTTTGAGATGCTCACTTTTGAGGATATAATGGATATGGAACCCAGGGACAAAAAGGACGAGGAGAAGCAACCTCGAGAAAAGAAATAGTGAAAAAGATTCCATCGTACAAAGATATTTCTCAATTGATGGAAGAACTAATAGTTCCTGAGTTGGATCCCCGAGTTACATTGCCAGAGATCTCCTCGGCAGGGGAAGAAACTGTCGAAATACAAGTTGATCAAGAAAATCCTGAGATTAAAGTAAGGATGGGAGTGACACTACAAGGGGAATACAAGAAGGAGATGATGGTCTTACTTAAAGAAAATTTGGATGTGTTCGTGTGGGATCCGACTATTAAGCCAGGAGTAGATCCCAGACATGCATGTCATCGCCTGAATATAGATCCACAAGCTCCACCGTTTTACCAAAAAAAAAATTTAGTCCCGAGAAAGATGCGGCTTTGGAAGCCGAAGTTACATGACTATTAGCGGGAAAATTCATTCGAGAAATAGAATATCCAAAAAGGGTACAAAACTCGGTGTTGATCAAGAAGGCGACATCGAATACATGGAGACTTTGCATGGACTTTACAGATCTTAACAAGAATTGCCCAAATGACAGTTATCCCATACCAGCTATTGACAGGCTGGTTGATTCCACCGCAGGGCATGAAATTATGAGCTTCATAGATGCCTTTTCGGGATATCATCAGATCCTCATGCATCCAGACGACCAGGAAGATACTGTATTTTTTGTAGGTAGAGTAATATATTATTGGTGTAACATGCTTTTTTGATTAAAAAATGCAGGAGCCACATACTAGAGGTTGGTAAATAAAATGTTCAGGGATGTCATTGGAAGTTTGTGGAGGTATTGATTGTTGCTATTTTCACCTAAATTTTATGTCATTTTATGTGTGTTTTCGTTCTTTTATTTCGTATTTTTGTATCTTTTTATATAGTATTTTGGAAAATTGATAATGATGATTTTCATGTCTTTGAATAGGTGATTATGAAGATAAATGGTGATAAAAAGCATGAAGAAAGGAGAAAGTTGACGAAAATAGAAAATTGGCCAAAATACATAAAAACACGCACGTGTTTTTCTGCAAGTGAAAAAATATACAAAATGCTAAAATTTTGCAGAAAAACACGTTCAAGTGCAGGAAAACACGTCCGTGTTTTCTTGCACTTTTGCCAAAAGTCGCGTTTTTCTCCTTTTTGCGATTTCTAGGTATGTTGAGGGGGGTATAAATACCCCCAATCATCATTTGAAGGTAGAAAATCAAGGGTTTTGGGTGCCCACACACATCATACACCATTTTACACCTCCATCTTCATCCATCTTCCATTTTCCATTTCATTCCTCCATCCTTCAATCCATCCATCCATTCCTCTTGATTTCCTCAAATCCATCCATCCATTCTACTAATCCACTAATATAAGAAGGGAAGAACATCAAGGAGTGAAGATTGGAGCATGTTGAAGGGGGAGAAGGCCAACCTCAAAAGAGAAGCCCATCAACCTTTGATTTGTTATTTTCTTCATTATTTAGCTCAATTGGAGCATGCCATGGACAATATTGATTTTATTATGATTTGGAGTGGCTAGTCCTCATGTGAGGCTAGCAATAATTGGTGAAGAATAATGTAGATTTTGCACACCACGTGTTCGAAAAAATGATTGAATGAATGCTTATTCTCATTTCGTGTATGAATTGTGTGGTTAAATTTTCTATTCGTACTATTAGGATGACCATTCCAATATTGTGCTTAGTGATTTAATTGAATCGTTGATTGCACGAGATGACTTAATTAGTGTGAGGGGAGGTAAGACATACCCTTCTTGTGCTTAGAACCTCATGATGGGACATTAGCGATGAACTAGTGAGGGGAACCCAACTTATGTTCATAGTACCTTCATGGGAATTGAGAGTAAGACACAATCCTAGAAGATTTAAACTTGTAAAAGAGTTGAGAACCTAGTTGCCTTGACCATAGGGATTATGTGTACATAAGTGATTGCTCTTAATATCATAACATGATGACCTTCAAAGCATGTGTGTGTGTAAATCTACATGAGTCTTTTCCATTATATTGCTTGTCTTACATACTTCTTAGATTGCTCACCATCACCCATTATCCATCTCATATATACATTTTCTATCCTTTAATTGCTTTCTTAGGTAGTTTGTAGTGTTAATCACTCCCTCCTTTTATTGATTAGTCCTTCTAGAGTGAAACATCTTTCGAATACGGATACATCACTTTCTCCCTTGGGTTCAATATTATAAATTTTGCACTTGGTCACTTACGTGCTACACACGATAGAGTACGCTTACTCTAATCAATTTATATCAAAATTGAGGCTAAGTTCATGGCGCCGTTGCCGGGGAGAAAGGCTTCGATGTAACGTGTTTGAATTTATTAGCTCTACTTAGGGCATTTTTTTATTTTTGCTTTTATATTTGCTTTGAAAAAACCTTGTTCTAACTTGTTCTTCTTGATGGGTACACCAATCTTGATATAAGAGAAGAAGGAGTAACCAAAAATAGTAAGTGAAGAAAAATTGTAGTAGATCTTGAGAAGAAGAGCATAAAAATGGATCAATACTACAATAATGGAATATATGAGGGATGACAAGGTGCTTACAATGTGAATACATTCCAACCATATCAAACAAACACATATTCCGTACCAAGTTCTTACAACCAAGTTCCGACGGTTACCCCTCTATCCGAGAATAGTGCATTAATGGAGTTGTATAGAAGATACGCTCATGGGAGCAATGAAAGGCAAAGTGTTCAACCAAGTCTTCCTAGTTATGGGGATCAATATCTTCAAAGTATGCCAACTTCTTATACTACGGTACAACAAGAGTGGATGATGCCTAGTTCTCAAGTGGAGGAAATTTATTACATGCAAGGGAGTAATTTCCAAGATTAAGGAAATAATCTCCAAGAACAAAGATGACATCCACCGAGTGAAGAGATAAAGCCACCTGTAGAAGATCAAATTGGGCAACTCATGGATATGCTCAATGAGAAGATTGAAGAAAGAAGAGAAGAAAGAAAGAGAGAAGATGAGGAAAATGAGAGGAGATTTGAGTCCCTTGAACATCGAATGAGTGAAATGATAAGTGAACGGAACACTTTTCATGAAATTGAGAATTTCAATGAAGAGATTGAAGAAGAGTTAGAAGTAGAAGAGTTTCGGTGGATAATGAAGACTCAAGAGATGTTGAGCTTATTAAGGACAGGGAAGACAAGGCTGAAGAGAATTTGGGGAAAGAAGAATCAAGGGAGGTGCTTTAAGAGCTCATTGAGGCAAATGATATTGATGAAGAGGAACAAAGTCTGGAAGCAAGTGATGATGACTTGAAGAGTGAAATGAGCATTTCTAAACCTTTAAACTCTTTAAGTTGCTTTGAATTTCATAATATTGTTTTTATAGACTTTGTCTTACCTATTGATTCTTCTCATATTCTTAAGGACAAAAGGGAACTTGAAGACATGCTAGAACTCTATGTGGAGAGAAGGAATAAGTGGTGCTCAAAAATGGAAAGGTTGATGGAATGTAAGCTCAAAAGAGTAGAATATTTAAAGCCAATCACGAAGGATGCAACTGAGGCCGTTACTTACCACAAATGCCTAATCGAGGAAGAAGCACAAATATTAAAATTTGATGGCAAGAACGAACGATATCCTTGGCCATTTCGATGAGTTCTCCAAGTTCCGTCCAGCTTGAAGATGTTAAACTTAGCGCTAGATGGGAGACAACCCATCATTATCTTTGTTGCTTTCAATAAGGATAATGGATTTGATTTTTGGTGTTTTGGTTTGATTTTTGTGTTTGTTGGTGTTTTGTGTAGAAATTATGTTGTGCTTGGTGTGGATGTGGAGTATATTGGATTACGAGAAGAGCTACGAGGGATGCTTCAAAGGGAGTACCTATTCTTCGGCTCAAACTTCATTCTAGCCTTAGCTAAGCTAAGAATTAAGTTTGGGGGGTCAATTTTTTTATGCTCACGTAGTTCTCATATTATGAAATTTGCACCGGCGCACATAGTTTCCTTGTGTCTTATGTCTTGTGTTTTTGTGTTTTTTTGTGATGTTCTTATTTTCTTGTGTTGTGAGTTGTTTTCTTGAATATGAGTGGTGATGTGTTGTTTGTGATAAGTGATGGCGAATTATGTTAAGAATCTCTACTAGTTAAAATTGTGACATGTTCTATTTAACTTGTCCAATTTTGAGATGAATTGAGGTGTAATAAGTTCCTCATGGTCTGAGCAAAAGCTTGTGGGCATTTGAGCCTCAACCGTGCATTCATGGTTGTTTCTTCATGAGTGAATCGATTGATCCTTGATAAGCTAGAACTTGCTAGTGGACTACGGGAATGAACTCGATTGGTAGAGGTTAGTGAGATGATCTTAGGCCATCTTTGTACTTTAAAGTCATTGCCATATATTCCTTACCTTATACATCATCCCTAGTTAGTCACTTTGAGCCTTTAAGCTCATTTCTTGTGAACTAAGCACATTATAAGCCATGATTATCCACTTAAGTCTTATATATATACCTTTTGAGTGGGTGATTGAGAAGATGGTGGTCTACATGATTTGATGTGAGAATTGTACAAAAGAAAGAGGGAAATGGTAAACAAGCAAGAAAAGGATGAAAGAGCTCAAACAAAGATACATGCTACCTCAAAATAAGAAAAAGAGCAAATCAACAAATTAAAATATGTTCATGTAATCGTGAAAGTCAAAGAAGGAAGCATACAATCAAAAGAAGCTCAAGAAACACAAGGAATGATAATGATAAGTGCTTGTATTTAGAAAAGAAATGAAAGGAAGATAGAAACGTGAAGAAGTTGAAGAAGTTGATCATCTCTTCGATTACTTACACTCGATAAGTCACTATTATCCAAATTCTCCCTACCTTTACCAAAAATTCTATCATTACATCCAAAAGTAAAGTCCTATTTGATCATTAATTGAAGTTATGGTGGTTTGTGAATGTAGTCCATGAGTAAGCCTATGGTGCGTCGGGCCAATCAGTTGATGAATGTTGATTTACCTTATCTTGATAGAGTGTTGAGTGCATTTGATATCCGATGTGAGACTTGGATTAAAAGGGACTATATTACTCTTTAATCTCTTTGAATTGAACTTGTTAATTTTTCATATTATGAGTTTAATGTTGGAGGGTGACTTGATATGATTTATAGTCCTTATTACTTATAATATGTTATTGCTTATGTTCGTTAGGTCTTTTTCTAGGTGAAAATTTCTCCTCTTGTTTTATCATTTTCGTTGCTTGGGGATGAGCAACACTTTAAGTTTGGGAAGGTAAGTTTGTGGAGGTATACGTTGACGTTACCCTGGTAAAGAGTTTAAAAAAGTAAGATCACTTTGAACATTTGTCCAGAGTATTTTCAATTTTCAGGGAATATGGCATGACCCTGAATCCCAAGAAGTGTACCTTTGAGGTATCATCGGGAAAGTTCCTAGGATACATTGTCAGCTGAAGAGGAATAGAGATGAACCCAACCAAGGTAAAGGCAATATTGGATATGCAGCCCCCGAAACATGGGAAAGAAGTCCAGAACCTGACAGGAAGGATAGCGGCGTTGACCCGGTTTATATCCAAAGCATCAGATAAATGCAAGCCCTTCTTCGACATCTTTAGAAAAAAGAAAAGGTTTGAATGGACAGCGGAAAGTCAGGAAGCCTTTTACAAGATCAAGGAAGAATTATCCAATCCCAAGATTTTATCAAAGCCATCGCCAGGGGAAAGTTGCAGTTGTATATCGGAGCCTCTGGAACTGCGGTGAGTGCAGTTCTAGTCAAAACAGAAGACAAAGAATGTACCATAGTGTATTATGTCAGTCAGGAGTTAAGAGAGACTGAGTTTCGCTACCCGGTGTTAGAAAAGATGTCATTGGCATTGGTCATGAACTCAAGAAAACTGAGACCTTATTTCTTGGAGCATACAATTGAAGTATTAACAGCATTACCCAAAGTCAAGTACTGCAAAGGCCTGATGTGGCTGGAAGGCTTTTAAAATGGTCAGTGGAATTAGGGCAGTATGACATCATATACGCCCCAAGACCCACTATAAAAGTGCAGGCTTTAGCGGATTTTGTAGTGGAGTTAACCTTACATGTCCCTTCAGAGAGTAAGGTAGAAGAACCATGGAAACTATATGTGGATTGCTCTGCCACAGCTTTAGCTTCGGGTGCCGGGATTGTACTGGAAAATCCATCATGGGGAAAGTTCTCATCAGCTATAAAGTTTGGATTCAAAGCTACAAAAAATGAAGCAGAATATGAAGCCCTATTAAATAGTTTATGAATGGCAATGTCATTGGGAGTGATAGCCTTGATAATCTTCAGCGATTCTCAATTAGTGGTGAACCAAATCAAAGGAGGCTTTGCTACAAAAGATGGTCAAATGGAAAAGTACAGAAATTTAGTGGTGGAGGTAATGAGAAAATTTGGGCAGTTTTTATCAAATATATTGGAAAAGAGAGAAATTCAGAAGCAGATGCATTAGCTAGGTTAGCAACGGCTGTAAATGCGAAGGAGTTGAATAACATCAACATCACTCGACAAGATAAGACCAGCGATAACATGATCTTAATTGTGAAGGAGGAAGCCAGGGATAATTGGATGACTCCAATAATTAAGTTCCTAAACTCGGGAGAACAGCCAGGGGATACCATTAAAGCCAGACAGTTGAGATCAAGGGCAACAAGATATACCATCTTAGAAGGAGTCCTGTATAAAAGGGGCTATATGACACCACTACTGAAGTGTTTGGCTTCTGAAGAAGCTGAATATGTCTTAAGGGAAATTCATGAGGGTATTTGTGGTAATCATACAGGGGAACGTGCCTTGGCACACAAGGTTATGAGACAAGGATATTTTTGGCTGACGTTAAAAAAGGAGGCTATGCAATATGCCAGAGCTTATAAAACCTGCCAAAGGTTTGCTCCGATAATTCGATCTCTTCCAGAAGAGTTGTTATCAGTCGTTAGCCTCTGACCATTCGCTAAATGAAGAGTGGATATCATAGGCTCGTTACCAACAGGAAATGGTGGAGTAAAATTTACAGTGGTAGCAGTGAATTATTTCACCAAGTGGGCAGAGGTAGAACCTCTAGCTATCATTAACGAAGCTAAGATGGAGGACTCTCTGTGGAAAAATATTCTACGTCGCTTTGGGATCCCAAAGACTTTCTGTGGAAAAATATTATATGTCGCTTTGGGATCCCAAATGCCATAGTGACAGATAATGGGAAGCAGTTTGACAATGCTAAAATCGGGAAGTTCTGCTAAAACTTAAAAATAAAGAAATTGTACTCAACCCCTTACCACCCACAATCTAATGGACATGTTTAAGCCGTGAACAAGATCATAAAGCATACACTCAAAGCCAGGTTGGAAGGGCTTGATGGGAGTTGGCCAGAGATGTTACTCGGGGTATTGTAGGCTTACATAACCATATCGAGGAATGCATCGAGAGAAACCCCTTTCTCCATGACATATGGAGCAGTGGCAATTATCCCGGTAGAAATTGAAGAACCAAGCTTCAGAGTTTCTCACTATTCAGAGGAAGGGAATCAAGAGGTTTTAAAGCTAGAGTTGGATTTATTGGAATAGAAGAGATTGGCTGCAGATATCCATAATCAAGTGTTAAAAGGAAGATCAGAAAGAGACTACAATGCAAAAGTGAAGCTAAGGGAGTTCAAGCAGGGAGATTTAGTTCTGCGGAGGATACTACAAACAGCCCTAGGGACATTTGGGAGAGAATGGGAAGGCCCTTTCACTATAGCTAGAAGATTGAAAGGTGGAGCATACAGGCTGATCAATGATAAACAAAAGGAGGAGCCACATCCCTGGAATGTGCAACATCTGAGGAAGTTTTACCAGTAAGTCTAAAGAAAAAAAGTTATACAGTTTTCATCTTATTTTCAATCAAACGCTATGATGTAAGGAAAAATAGTACTCATTATGAGCAAGATCATGAGAAATTAGTTCAAATAAAAGTGTTAGCATCAAAACATTCTCGGTTAGTTAGAAACACAAGTCAAGTACATGAGAGAATTGAAGTAAGTCACAAGAATCAACAACATTAATATTCTTCTAAAAAAAAGAAAAAAAGAGATCAGAAATTCAACAGCATAGAGAAATGGGAAAGACAGAGATAAAGTTATCAGAATCCAAGGGCGAACACAGCGCCACGAACGTCAAAAGAAAATTAATAAGAAAGAAGTTCAGCAAACATAGTCGGGAACCAAGAAAAACTTAAATCACGAAAGACTTTAAGTTTGGCTTCGGCAGCCTCCGCCCGAGCAGTCATTTCCTTCGTACTATTACCCTCAGCCAGTAAATGAGCAGTTAGCTCAGCATTTTGTGTCTCCAAAGAGGATACCCGAGCAGTCAACCGGGCAATCTCTTTAGGGGCTGGAGCTGGAGCCGGGCTTATCATCTCGGGTTTAAACAACTTCTGACACTCAGCAAGTTCTCGGGCCATGTTAGCCAGGTTGGACACAATACGCCCAGCCTCAGAACTTAACCCCTGGTCGAGAAGATTGGAGGAAGGAATGGCAGACTGCTGAACAGAAGACCGGGGCAACTTAGTTTTCTTTCGAGTTTCGGGCCGTTTTCCCCTAGCAACTCTTTTCTTTCGAACATTTTTAGATTCTTCTTCAGATGATCCACCTGATGGGTACTGTCAGGCAATATCTCAGATAACCGAATGGGTTTCAGAATATGTCCTTACACCAGAGGACCTACGCCCTGGAGTAATCTCTGCTGGATCGTCAGAACCAGATCCAGATCTTCGAGCATATCTTTACCAGGAGAATCTGACAAAGCTGAGTGAGGTTGGCGAGAAGAAGGACCAATATCACTATATTTCCTTTTGCGGCCGCAAGGTATCCCATAACTCACATCTTCATAAGGAACCAGGGATAGAAACAGTTTATTTGCAAAAGGAAAATAAGGGAAGGCAAGTAAGAGAACTAAATGTAAACTCCAAGTACAGGTGATAAATAGATGGTACCTTCAGGAATAGGAACTCCACGACGAGCGAGATTGGCGGTAACTAATATTTTTTCAGACAGAAGGACGGAGGCTTGGAAAGGAAAGACCATATTCATGATTTGGTTATAAGCTTTCCTAAAACCGCGGCTAAGACTCTCAAAGGCGGGACGTTCAGGACCTGCAGAACATACAATAATATTAATAAAGAGATAAAACATAACCTAGCCAACAAAGATCGGGTCAGGAAAAGAAACTCAGGGGCAGAATGAAAAGTTTTTTTGTATTACCAGAAGGTAAAGGATGGAATAACAAAGAGGATAACGGAGAACTATCAAAACCAGACGAAGCCCGGTAATGACCCTGCAGCCAAAACCAGGAGGATTCCCATTTGCGACCAACAATGTCGCTTCCTCCTATCAATTTTAGCCCCCGGGGCATCAAGCATTAATAACCAGCGTGACGAAGAACAAAAGTAAATAGGAAATCAATTTTTAAGGGCTCAACAAAGTGATGCCCTATCACCCGAAATAAACAGATAACAACAAGAAGATTCACCCAGGAAGAGGGAAGGATTTGAACAGGGGTTATCCCCCAATGCAGATACAAACGCATAATAAACAAAGCCAAGGGTAATCGAAGCCCAGCAGTGAACAAAACTTCATTAAATGGAATTGCACTAGAAGGGGGGACATTAATCCTGGCGTTAGGACCAGGGGCGAGAAATTGAACACGGTTATACCCATGAACGTCGTGAAGACGATCCACATCAGCTTGGGTAATTTCACTGGCCCAGGAATAAGTGTCTCTAGTAGCAGGAGAGCTTTGAAGAAGGTGAACAACCGGAACAGTATTAGGCTCAGGGGCTCGCAGTGGGCGAGGAGTGATGGGCGTATGGGAAGTTGAACCGCCACCACGAACATGTACACCACTTCGGCCGCGACCACGACGGCGGCCACGGCCGCGAGTGCGGCGTGATGATTAGAGCATCGTAAAGCACGAGCCGACGATTCCTCTGGGCTAGCGTCGGGCGAATGAACAGACACAGTGAACTCTTGTGAAGCACCGGAATTGTAACGAGCCATGGGAAGAAGGAAATCAAGAAAAGAGGGGAAGTAGAGGAGTAGAAGAAAGAAGAAGAAAGAGAAAAGAAAAGGGGATTGAAATATATATTATTTGGATGGGAAGTTGAAAGGATGGGCACAAAACCCTAGGCCAGGCAGTTGGGCTGATGTCAATAAGATTCAAATTTAAAAATTTAAATTTGAATAGGTTAAAACGTGGGATCGTGTGGCCCATTAAAAAAAGGAGGGAATATGGGGTGTAGAACCTAGAAAATACTGAGAATATTTTCCATTAATATTCAAAACTAACAGAATATAGGGAAAGGAAAATCAAATTAAAAAAATACATCAAGATTCGACCACGTCATGTGATGGCCTGGAGGGGATAGTTTCTGGTAAATCGAGGATGTAGTTTGTGTCTGTCTGAACTGGAGCTGAAATAACCAGAGGATCCACCTGTGAAGAAGGGGAAGGGTCATTCCCAGGGAGCTCGACATTAGCTGCTTCTTCTTGAACTTTAGAAAGGAAAACTTTATCTGATAATAGGGGCACCTCAGAAGAAACATTGGCCTCAGGCGGATTCTCCTCAAGAAAGGCAGAAGAGATGAAATCCTAGACTGGGCATTCTTCTCAGGAGGAATGTCAATGATGAAGTCAGAGTAAGCACCAAGAACACCGAAGTCAAGGTCCTTTTTCAGGCTAGCTCCTGGAGGCATGGGTACTTCAACCAGACTTTCTTTTAACTCTGCACGGATGGCTTCCAAGTCCTCAAAAGATAGTTTCCCAGCCAATTTTTCAACCACAGTTATATAAGCAGAACAGAAACATAAGATGCGGGCAACCGACAAGTCGTGTTCACGAACTTGAGTCAAGGATTTAAAAACTGTCATATACTCAGTGTGCCAAAACGTACAAGCGTCGACAACTACCTGCACTTGATTAGATAGTTGTTTCTTCTCAGTAGATGCACTTATACACAGGGCTTGAAACTCTTCCTCCAGGCGAGAAAGATTTTCCTGGCAAAGTCATGTTTTTGGGAAAGATCGACAAATGATTTTTCGGAATGATGGCGAGCTTCTTTTTCGGATTCAAATTGATCATGGAAATAATCCCGAGCTTTCACCAATTCTGATTTCTCCTGCTCAATCGAGGAAATTTTCGCCTTCAGATCCTCTAACTCCTGAGAGTAAGCTTCATAATCCCGGGACAATTTCTCTATATCCTCAGAAAGGTTGGCTATAAAATTGGAGGCTTGACCAAGGTGGCCAACAACACAGATTGACTTAGCCTGAGGGCTCATTTGAGTAATGGCAGCTACATTTTCCTCTGTCCACAACTGAGAGGGATAGTTCATGGCTGTTTTCAAATAGATTGGCAAACTGGCAGGAATCATGGTATCCACCGATTGAAAATAGGTGGCTCCCGTGCCATCCAGAGAAACAGTGGATTTGGAGAGGGCCGCATTGCTCTTAGGGTCCACAGAACAAAAGGGAGTGGACTGACAATCGAAGGGAACGACACCAGAGGGTGACTTAGAAGAACCCTCTAGAGGCTTGATAGAAACTTTTCGAGAGGCTCCTTTAGTGGATTTGCCTTAGGACTTGGCGGAAGATGCCTTTAAGGAAGAAAGGGTTTCATTCCCAGAAAGGGGAAAGGGATCTTTAGAAATATCAATCAAGCTAGGGGTAGCAGAAGATTTTTTATCCGGAAATGAATCCGGAGGGGTCACTCGGGGCTTCTTAGGAACAAGAATATCCCCAGGGGGACAGAGGATAGGTCCTTCTGAAATAGAAGGAAAAGAGGAAGACGCGAGACGCTCACTGGCTGGAACTAGATGGGAACATTTTCTTGAAAACAAAGAGGGAAAAGTTATTTCAACGAAAAGAAGATAGCAAAAATATAAGGTAATAAAATAAAATATTACCTGTATTTGAAGCCATTGGGGCAGCTGCAGAAGACAAATGATAAAGCCAAAGATTATCATCGGTTACGAGCACAGTCAGATGACGCTTTGCAGATGGCCAGGACAAAACAGTCTCCAAATGCTCCAGAAAGCGGCGCGAGAGGCGATCAAATGAATGGACACTTGAGGCTATGCATGAAAGCACCAGCAGAAAATCAGACAGCAGAAGTATTATAGCCACAAATCAAGAAACAGATTGAAAAATAAACTACACTCACAAGGAGAAGAATCCAGAAAATAATTAGAAATGACAT
Organism: Pogostemon cablin; assembly: GCA_023678885.1. Classification (NCBI taxonomy): domain Eukaryota; kingdom Viridiplantae; phylum Streptophyta; class Magnoliopsida; order Lamiales; family Lamiaceae; genus Pogostemon; species Pogostemon cablin. Next base: position 16,481,930 of record CM043000.1, read on the forward strand.
TTTTCAAGGAGGCCGAGGAACGGCTATCTGAGCAAACAGGGGTATCCCCGCCCCAAGGGCCAGAAACCCAGAACCATTTATTCTTTCAGCTCTTATTAGAGCTGGGGATACCAGTAATAAGGCCGGGACGACTACGAGCAAGCAAATAGTAGCATCCCCGGACGTTATTCTCGACTATAAAGGAATAGAGGTATTCAACTTCTTGAGGAGAGAGGAAGGAATAACCAGACTGGCGAAATAAAATAAGTAGGCAATACAGAATGGACCATCTATTAGGAGCTAATTGGGCTGAGGAAATTCTCCAGTGAAGAAGGAAGTGTGAGATAACAGGAGGATGAGGAAAACACACACTATTGTGTAACATAAGTTCGTATGTGCCAACATAACCTCGTGGGGGCCAACACATACGACCTTGAAGATTAGGTCTGTGAAGAGTAATCGAGGGTGGACAGTATAATTTCAGAACATCTAATTTTTTCAGAGAAATGGTAGAGTGGCAAATGCTAACGCCAAAGTCAGATCCGTCCGTACAAGTTGTCATATCGACATTAGGAGATACATCAATGGTGTTTCATCTTCGCTGAGAGATAGATTAGAAGAGGTGTTTGGAGAAAGAGCACCAGATCCAGAAAGGGAAGTGAGGGAGTGTAATCGCTATCGTGATCCATAAGTGAAAGAGAAAATTTAGTACCTAGAAGTGAAGATAATAAGGTCGTAGTAGATCCACGTGAAGAAGGGAAGAGCAGGAGAAAACCCTAGGAATACGAAGAAGAAGAACAGAACGATAAGGGAGTAATGAGAAAGATGAACAGTCAGGTTGGAGTTTGGCCACTTATAAAGCCCAGCAAGAAGAAAACTATTGGAAGAAGAAATAGCAAATTTAACTGGGGTTTCAACCTCAAATAATTTTGTTACACTAAATTTTCCGAGCTTGAGGGACTAGTGTTATGGGATAAATACTCGGCCCAGTTGATGATATTAAAGCGGCCCAATAAAGCAGGCCCAAGAAGCTAGGAAGCTAAGAAAAATCCAGGTTTTATTTCTGTTATCCTCGGGGATAATGAAGTGCACAAACCCCGGAATAACTACTGGATAACCTCGGGATAATGAAGTGCGCAAACCCGGGGATAACTACGGATAACCTCGGGGAGTAGCCTCAGGCCTCCGAATTTACCTTGGTAAATGGCGGGAGAAAGACAGAGGCAACTATAAAAAAAGACATCAAATCTGTTATTGGATAATTCTAGAATAGGACACTTGTCAATCATTGATTAGGAGGAATAATCTAAAAGGAAAGGAGGAATCAACTCCCATATAGGGAGGAAGAGAGAAAATGATGTAACACACATAATCTATGAGCAGAATCACAATGAAATATACAACATTTAGCAATGAAAATCGATCTTATCTTTGATCTATATTCTTCTCTGATCCATCTTATCTGAGTTGGGTTACGTTTGAGTCATTGTGACAAAAATGGACCACAACAATGATGTCTCAAACTTGTCCATTTGGAGTGGGAGAAGAGATGAAAAAAGGGCAAAATAGCCCCGCAGTATGAGGATGTTTTATTTATAATTCTGCTAAACATGTTGCATGAGATATTTTGTGATTTCCTTCTAAGATTTATTGATTGACTTAGGGTATAGTTTCTCTTCTCTCTCGTACCTTTTATTTATCCAACGGAGTAACATAAGATGTCACACCAAAATGATATAGAAGATTACATAAGAGATGTCACGCCTAAGTAACACAGACGGTTCAGACCCAGAAATGACTAGCCGTCTCTAAACATGCCCAAGAACAGAACGACACAGTCCTGATTTATTTAAGACGATTTCTGAGCCATCTTTAACCTGCGAACATGTTATGTTATCGTTTCTCCAATTTAGAGACGATAATTTTGTCCATACTTAAACGGCTCATCAAAAAAGTTATCTCTACAATGAATCGATCGGACTTATTTAAACCGACTCAAAAAACTCAAAATTCTCGTCTCTACCTATTTTAAGTCTGTCTCTAATTTAGATACCTTACTGGCTCAAAACATTAAAATTTAGTATAGATATTTTAATTAAAAAACATTCAACTTCTCAAATATTTCACTTTATTATCATTTAAACATTAATTATATCATCACTTTTCACAATATAATATTCATATGCAATTGTCCGTTTTTAGAAATTATATTTCACTATAACTATACTAACCGAACATTTATTTTATGATATACTATATTCAAATCATATTTTCGATAATGATCAAAAGTCAAATTACACCCAATATCAACTTTAAAAAAAGACTTAAAAGAATTATGGTAAAATCTTCTCACATAATGGTTCAGAATCGTCGTGAGACGGATAAAAATTGATAATTTTTATACTTTATATCTGCTCAAATGAGAGTCTATTTTTCATTTTGATTGTCCGCCCTAAAGATGGTCATTTTCTTTTTTACACACATGGGACCCACATACTCATTAATACAATTAAAATATGACTCTCACTAATACAATTATCCACTACACATTAAATAATAATACTCCTTAATCAACGTGTACAAAAGTAAAAGACCCTCTTTCGGCTGGACGGAGAGTAATGAAAAGTGATACTTGAAATATGATAATGCTATTTCATAAACAGTTTATAATATAAATGAAAAGTAATAACATTTTATAGCGCGATAATATTTTATAACGAAAATGATAATTAATTATAAAAGCGTAAAATAATTTCATCATGAGATAGTGTTACACAAAACTTGCTAAACAAAAAATTTATACTTGCTCAATATTATACATTTTATGTTTTTCTTATTTGTTTGTTCCATTAATTATACTCCCTCCGTCCCGTCGAAATGTACATATTTAATATATTGAACGTCTCATTCAAAGTTTATCATTTTTCCATTTTAGCAAAAAGACCCACCACTACCCATCGCATCCCCTAATACAACTACCCAATACACATAAAATAATAGAATTAGTCTTTTGTAAATCGGGTTTACATTATAAACCCTTGTAAATTCTGTGGTCCCCCTTAATTTAAACACACTAGCAATACATATGGTATATAGGATTGGAAGAGAGGCCACATGGCTTACACCGTGAATTCAGTTTATACTAGAGTTTGTAAAAATAATACTCCCTCCGTCCGATTTTAAGTTATTCATTTGTTTTTTGCACGTGGATTAAAGAGTATTATTATTATATGTAAACTGAGTGGTTGTATTAGAGGGAACTGGTGGACCATATTGTGTACTTTTTTACTAAATATGGGAAATAGATACCTTTGAAGCGGACGCCAAAAACAGTAAAATAAATACCTTAGAAGCGAACGGAGGGCGTAATACTTCTTAATACACGTGCAAAAAGTAAACGGTCACCTTGGTCGAGGGAGGAAGTATTATTCAAATAATAATATATAAAAGTGTATTTAAACGGGCTTATTTTTCTTTTTAATCCATTAATTAATAGGAAAAATAAGAAACCCTGTTAAATACAACATTTGAAGATGTGTGTTATAAAATCATATAGAACTAATAAAAATTTTAAAATATACTCATATATATATTATTTTACATATGTATAATATTTATTAGTTATCCTATCCTAATCCTAATATATTAAAAGTACTTGAAGATGTAAATTTTTTTTTTTCAGTTTTACCCTCTCCATATTTCAATATTTACCTCTTACTTTCTTATTAATTACTCCAAATTATACATTTGTTAACTTAATTTTTTATTAATTATTTTATCAGTTTCTCCATTAAATTTTTATTTATGTAATCACTGATCCGTTCAACTCCTACAATTCATTGAACTTCTAAGTTCAACCTATTTAATCAAAATCATAAGCAATTGTAGCTTCCCGTAAATCTTTTCCCATCCAGACGCCGCACTATCATCGCCATCCCACCACATGCGCCGGCCAACATTTCCTTACCAGGTATTGAATATTAGATAAATTGAATTGGTGCGAACCACATGGATTCAGATTACGGAGTAGCAAGTTTAATTGATTAAATTCGTGTGATATGGGTATAAGAGCATATTAGGGTTCATGTGCTTTAAATTTGGGAATTTTGGAATGTGATGCAATTGGTTGAACTAGATGTTAACTGTAGAGTGGATATTTATGCATATATGATGATGAATTTTTATGAGATTTGCTTATGTATTGAGAAATTGGACATGAGTATGTTTGAATTGCATGTTGAAATTATATTGAAAATTTATGCATGCCAAGTGTTCGATGAAATGCATAAGTGATGATTTTATGCAATGATGTTATGAAGAAGATGTTTCATGTGTTTCCATATGCTATACTTGGTACTTGAAAGTTGTGAGTGAATGACATGCATCTTTCAGGTCTATTAATCATTCTTCTTATTATCATGGGTGCTTTCTAATCTGCAAAAGCTTCCATCTCAGTATCAACCCGAACTCCCACCCTACCTTCAGGTCTATTAATCATTCTTCTTCTTCTTATTATCAGTAGGTATTCTTTTCTACATATCCAATTTCAAAGGGTGTCAATCGAATCCACTCTCCGTTCTGATGTGTAGTTGAGGAAATCCACAGTGCGTGCAGTGAGTGAAGAGGAGGAGATGTAGTGGTACGTCGTCGCTTCAGTACTCACCATTCTCACAAGCTTCCAGGTTCGCTCTCTCTCTCTCTCTCATTGTAGCTCTTAATTCGAATATTGATCTTTACGAATTTGTGTGTGTACGAATTTAATTGCGTGATTGCTGCCAAAACGAGATCTCTAGAGTAATGTAAGTTTGTTTTGGTTGAATTTGGCGGGGGATACGACAACGTTATCACAGAATAATGGGGGATACAAATATGTCTATGCCACTGTGCCTTTTCTTGCTGAATTTTTTAAGGTAACACTCAATGTTTAGTTCAGTTAACTTCACTTTGTATTTGTTTTTATTATTTTTTTTATTTTTTCTGTATCCATTCTGTGCATTGTGTTCATTTGAAGGTAGCTCTTTAAAAATATAAATTAAGATCGCTCTTCGTCTTTTGATCGACGCAATCATTTTCCAATTATCTTAGATATTTAATTCAGACATTTTGGTTGGGAAGTAATTTTGTTGATCGTCACGAGAAAATTTATTTTAGCATGAGGTCTGTTCTTCATGCTACCCAACGCCCCGCTAATGTTCAATCAACATGAAAACATGACATAAACAAAACTTTTGCAAATCCAAGACACATCTTATAGGTTTGCGAGTTAAATATCAATATGCAGATTACCTATTTAAAAGATTTTAGTTACTTCATGTATCTTAGTTCTATTGTTTTTAAGTGTATTGGTTTTATCTTTTGAAGACACTCTCAAAACTGGTTGCTATTTTTGGTCCTTATCATCGAATGACAGCAGGGATATATAGTTCGTTTTGTGTTCCTCTACCACACTAGCAATTTTAATCAGGTACTAGAATATAATCTTTGAAGTGAGCCCTACCTGAATGACTGACTAATGCCTGGTATTTTCTTTACACTAGCTTTAAACTATAGAATGTCTTGCTTTTCGAACATGAACCTGTTTACATGACCATTTAATTGTTCTTTAAATAGAATGTGCAGGTTTCTGTTGCCAATCATACGTCGATGAAGTACTTCGTCATTTTAGAGCAAATGATTGTATTTTCAGTCATTGTATAGAAGCATCCTGGGTGGGTTGGTGAGTAGTATATTTTTTTGACATGCTAGATGACACTTATTGAAGCATTTCACTAATGGATTGTTTGTAATTTTTTAATACATGACTCTGTTTGCAACTACTCGAGAGGTTTGAGTTCATAAACTAGAAATGTTTAATGATCCAAAAGAAATCGGCATAAGAGCTTATGTTGTCTACTCGAACACTTATGCTAGCATGGGAAGAGGCTGAGTACCAGCATAAAGTTTTTCATGCAATCTTCTGTAGATATTTTGTTACGACTTTAATGATGTATCAACATTGTCACACATACGTATTATCATATGTCATCTTTCATTCATTTGAGTTATTTTTCATTTATAATTACTCACAATAATTACTCACATGCTAACCGCATGATACACTGCACCATTGGCAAAGTTGCAGCCATAAGTTGTGTTTTCATTCCCGTAAACCGGATTTTGGTTTGCCCAAACAGATTACCCATAAATTCAAAATTCTCTTTCTTTTAACCCCTTGCTGTCTCTACAAAAATGATTGCATTGAATATACTGAATTAGAAAGGATTAATGTTAAATTTGAAAAAATATAATTGGTGTTCATATACTCTTCATTCTTACGTACATTAGTGTTCTTTGTGGTTTCTTAAATCAATAACTTCGGTGGGTTGAATATATGTCCTTCGATTGATAAAGTGTGCATGTGAGTTTCACCACTGATTGTTTAATTTATGATGTCAGTTTCTCAATAGTTTGGATTTCTATAAAATTATAATTATTGTGAATCATCTTTTTATACCAACTTCATGGAGATGGATGCATTCATGGGAAGGTTAGTGTGGTTTTTTTTTTTTTTTCATTTTGTCTTTTTTCATATTCACAGTTTTCTTGATTTAATTTTTAAAGACAACACTACAATAAACAATGAATTTAATGTACTAATTCTTAGGGTTACATTGCCTCTCATGTAGGCTGCAAGAATTGTAAAGGGTGAAAACCATCAGAAGATGCAAGGGGGAGCACAATAAGGTTTTCAACTAATTGAAGCAGCATATTTTATCTTTTAACTTTTTTAAATATTTATCTAGAGATAGCTTTGCTCTTTTGAACTACAACATCAGATTTTCTATTATTAATTAACTATGTAAGCTAGGAGAAGAACAGTTGCAGATACAAAAGCATCACCCTTCTGTATCAAACAACCTTTTGGTTGGCAGGTGGTTGAATTGAAAAGGCTTTGCTGGGATATACCTCCACTGAATCTATTAGACATGTATGACATTACAGTTGATCATTTCATTTCATTGAAGCTCATAAATGTAAACTATCAAATTTTAATTTGTTCTCTAATCTCATCCTGCTAAGCATCTTGAAACCCCAAGAACACTATTTTTAGAATAGGTTAGTTATTAGATTTATTTCTAATGGTTTAGGGAGTAATATTTTACAACATGAACATTCTCGAGGTAGCACTACATACTAATTAAATTATATTTACTTGAATTTAACAACTTCATTATTTTAAATTTGAATTATTCAAAAGAGACTTCATTAAATCATTTATCTTACAACATCCAACGGAAAAGATACCAGGACGAGAAGTATATATTGTGGTTTAACTACATAAAAAAGTTTAAAATTATGAGTGACTTTAAAATATATTAAAGAGTATAACGAACAAGTAACATGCGTTTTAAAAATCCAGTATATATAAACATTTGTGACTAATAACCTGGGGCCCTGAAGTCCACGATGTTCATTTCCTAATTAAAAAACTAAGGAAAATAAAAATAAAATTAAAGATTTTTTGCCCCCAGGGCATAGCTCAAGTGGTAGAGGGGAGGGTGGAAAGACCTTCCAGCTGAGCTTGGTTGCTGCAGGGTGGGGGTTCGAATCCTGCCTTTGGCATGGATTTGGCCACTTGCAAGCACAAGTTTAACAGTGAGCCCTCTCTATAAGCCACTTGAGGCACATCCTGCGATTTACCTCCTCCACCAATCCCCAGGGCAGGGGCGGTGGGGGCCCCTAATGGTGGGGTACACCATTAAATCCTGATTCATTAGCAACGCACCCCCACCCACCCCACCCTACCCTACCCTACCCTACCCTACCTCTGTCTCTCTCAGAGTCCCAACCTGCAGACGCAAAGTCATAAACTACCCTTCCATTTTCAGGTAATTGGTTTGGCAGATCTATCCAACACTCCCCATCACCATTATACTTCTATGTATTTATTCCTTCATATTTTAGATATTTACGTTCTTTTAATTTTAATTAGTTTCACAAAAATTAGTTTTTTTTATTAAAAAAATAATAAAAAAAGTCATAAGAACCACTCCCAATACACTTTATTTAAAAAAAAAAACCAATTCTTACATAATACAACTAACATACTAAGTACAATATTATTATTTATTTATCCAAAATATACCTTAAAATCAACTTTATAATCCCCTTGTCTTAAAAGCAAATAAAATATGAAATGAGCATCATTCACCATCTATTTCTTTGTACTCGCCCCTCTCTCTCTCTCTCTCTCTCATCACATAACTTCTCTCTCTTCACCCTCTCCTCTCTTCCACGTGTCTCTCATTCGACGCTAATGGGTAATTGCCAGGCGGCGGAGGTGGCGACGGTGGTCATTCACCACCCCGGCGCCGCCAAGGTAGAGAGGATTTACTGGTCGGTGAGCGCTGACGAGATCATGAACTCTAACCCCGGCCACTACGTCGCTCAGGTGGTGGCGCCGCCCGCCAAGACGGACAACGCAGCTTCGGCGAATCAGCTCAGGCTTCTCCGCCCCGACGACACTTTGGTTATTGGACAAGTTTATCGCCTTATTAGCTTTGAAGGTAGCTACCACCTTTATTTAACTACTCTATTATTTATTTCACAAACCATCACGTAAATCGGATTCACGGTGTAAACGTCTCCTTCCAATCCTATACCTTATGTATTTAAAATTAAGTGGATTATAAGTTTATAAAGATTTATGATGTAAACCAAATTTAAAATAGACTAACACCATTTATTTATTTATTTGGGTGATTAAAAATAATTTGCATTGATTTAGATGTATTGAAGGTATTTGCTGCCAAAAAATCCGTCAAATTAGGTAGATTATTAAAGGAGAGAAAACCCACAAGTTCCAGCCAGTCTGCTTCCATTAAGGTATATATTTTTTTTAATTAATCAATACCCCTACATTCTATATATATGAGTTCATATTTATTAATAATGATCATTGAAAATATTTATAAGGTCACTTTTTTTTTCATGTTTTTTTGTTTATCGATTTATTGGTACTAAAAAATTCCACTCCTATCAATTTTATATATATCGAATAAATTCAATTTAAGATTGTATATGAGATATGTAAATTAAATGGACTCTTGTATAATTAGTTAAAAAAATTATATGGATTACAAGATGAAAGATAACAAATATTCACTTGAATTATTAGTTTTTCATCATGAAACATTCAGACTCTAGTTGTTATATACTCTCCACACTTCTTTTGTAACCCTACAAAGGAAGTGCGAAGGGTTCTCTGGGACGGAGTGAATATTATTTTTAAGTCATGTGTAATTATTTTTCTTTTAAGGTTTAAAATTGATTAAAAAATCCTTCTTGTTCAAATTGACTTATAGAGAGTTAGAAATGCATCTTTGAATAATTCACATCAAATGCATCATAATTCATAAATATATTTATAATTAGACTAAATTATTTATTACTATCTCCATCGATCAAGTGTGTTTCTTCAGTTGAACCACATTATTAAATTAAAAATATATATATAATTTATTTACTTTTTGGGATAATCTAAATAAATAAAATATAAAATAAGTTATATGTTTTATGCAGTAATAATATATTTTAAAATGTTATTTATATTAAGTATTTTTATTATTTTTTAATATAAACAATATATTGAAATAAATAAACTGAGGGAAAATATGAAATTATAGAAATTATAAGACAGAAATTATAGAAATTATTTTTGCTCGTTATTAATTAGTTAATTAATTATCATAAGGTCAAATATGATTTTATGAGATTGCCTAACTTTATATATAGCCGTAGGGATACTTCCCTAATTAAATAAAATAGAGATGACATAATATTTGATACTATGATATATTTAGTTGGAGGCAACAAGAAATTGTAATAGTTGACATCTGAAAAGGTCAATTATGTGTGAATAATACAGCTTTAATAATGCTAATTTGATTGCTCAACAAATAGCTTTTATTTTTTTTATTGAGTACAAGAGTCAAGACTACATGTTCATAATAAGTGGAAATAATATTCTACTTTCTTATTTTATCTACTATTTTTATTCAATATATAATGTGTTACAATTATATATTATTTTAATTTCCTTTGTGTACGCAAAAGTTTGTAAAATAAGAAATTTTAACCGTGTCCCAAAGATATTTTTATCCTTGTTATATTAAAGAAAAAAGGCTTCTATATATGTGTTCTGAAAAAGAAAAATTTTTGACGATACTTAATTTTTGTCATCCTCTTAATGTCAATGTGCTAATATTTTTACTTTAAAATTATATAACACATATATTTTAGGGTTAATATGTTAATACCGTAAGATTACTGCTAAGATTTTCTATACGACGGTTTTATACAAAATTTGCTCATTTTAAACTAGCAATTTATATGATTAATTGTACGTTATGAACAACAGGAGATGCACCACCTTGCAAATAGTTGTAGTGGCGGCAGCAGAGGCGGAGGAAAGTTTCACGGTGGCGGTGGGCAGTGGAGACCAGCTCTACAGAGTATTTCAGAGCTTGGAAGTTAGAACACAAATTTAGTTCATCAATCTATTTTCTTGCTAATAAAATCCAACTCCAGCAATGTGTTTCTATGAGACTTCAACTAATTTATCATCCAAGTTTTGATAAGTTATACTACTCCATTCAACATATTATCACGTATTTGTGATCTACTTAGTATGTCATATTTGTTACGAGGAAATCAAACATCTAACTACCTAGTTTTAAGTACATAAGTACATATGTTAAACGGGCTGGCTCTAACGAGTTACATATTAATATGGTTTCAGGTTAATCGGAACGAGCTACTAAAATGTGAATTTAATTCTTAATCCTAATGGGTTTTGAACTAAACAGGCCGAGCTTGCGAGTTGCACAATATAAAATATTTAAAAAATTATAAATTTAAATTTGTTATAAATAATTTAACAATTCAAAATTAACTCATAGGTTATTTAAAATTTGAGAGAATTAAAATTAATACATGAAAAATATTAATGGTAAAACATATGAATTAATAAATTTGTGATAATCAAATTAATTCTAATAGATTTATTTAAGTAAAATTTTAATTATTAAAGAAAATGGTATGTTAAAGTGAAAGAAATAATGCAAAATAGATGAAAATTAAAAGATGATGAGAGTTTATTCCACGAGGGCTAAGGGTAGGGTGGAAGGGGTATTTGATGTTAGTTGATGTATAGATTAAATTAATTAAATAGTATAATAATAATAACTCTCAGTCCTATAAGCTAGTTTGGTTAGCCCACGAACCAACCCTATTAGCCTATAGATTAATCCATTCGGCTAAAAATCCTTGATGTTAAATGGGCTTAAATTTCTAAACCCTAACCCTAATTTTTTTAAGGATTAATCGAAAGCGGGCCATGAATCATCGGCTTTTTAATAATTTTAGTCTTAAGAATCAAGTCGCTTACTAATTAGTAAAAATTCATATTTGATTTGGTAGATAAAATTGGATAAAAAGCGAAAAAAATTATAAGATTAAAAAAAAATTATAATCAATAATGAGTGCTATTATTTGAAAGGATGCATTAAAATTAAATTAAATTAAATTAAACGGCTGCAATCACAAACACTCATGTGAATCCTAAATGAAAAAGAGACACTCTACGGTGAGATGAGTTTGTCTAAACGAATTATGAGATGGGTCGATCCATCAGTAAAATGTATGCTTATTTATAGTTAAAACATGTCAATAATGAATCATATTATAACACGCTAAAATCATACTTAATGCATAAGTCAGCATACTTTACGAAACATACTTTAACAACCATTAAATATATTTTATATACTATAATAGGCATATTTTAACACGTCTCACAAACCGTCTTACGTAAGTAATGTCTTATAAGAGAGTTTGTCAATGAAAATTACTATTTAAATAAATAAACTATTATTCTTTTTAATGAAAAATATTACTCTTAAAATTCTTACACTATAATTTACTGATTATTCTTTAATATAAAAATTTACACCCTTTAGAGATGAACTATTACTCTTTTAAATAAAAAAATTACTCTTCAAATTCTTGATTTTTAATTTATATTCTTGTTGAGAATAACTTTTTTTTATTTAAAAAAGTAATATTCCATCTCTTTAAATGGTACTCCCTCAATTCCATAGAAGTTGACACACTTTCCTTTTTGGTTTGTCCCACTAAAGTTGACACATTTCCTTTTTAATACATGAGACCCACACAAAACAATTAATCTATTCTCATGGGCCCCATATATCACCTTTAATACAACTATCAACTACACATTAAATATTATTTCTCTCACTTCACTTTACTCCACTTCACATTAAATTATTATACTCCTTAATTTCCGTACCCAAAAAAAATTATATCAATTTCTATGGGACGAAGATAATATTAGTATATTAAAAATTAACTAAAAAAATAGAACTTATGATGTATCATGTTCACACAAACTCTTTTAACTTAATTTATCTTGTTATAGTTGATTTTGTAATTTGTGAATAATAAAAAATATGATTTTGATTTATATATATTTATTTATTTGGGTTATAATTAATTAAGTTGAATTTCTTATATTACCAAAAAAACTCCTTTTTAATAACGTAATTGTCAATAAAAATAATAATTGTGTATATTACACCATAACTGAGTAGTATTATATTGGGAAGTGTTCATTTATTGGTGAGACCATTTTTATGTATTTTTTAATTTGTTATTATTTTTGTTATAAAATGTTACTTAATTAGTTATCTTTCGCGATAAAATGTTATCATTTTCTATTTATACTATAAATTATTTATAGTAGTTCATTGCACTATTATTATTTTTCATCAATTAAGTACCACTTTTTATTATTATTAATGTTATCACTTTTTATCCGCCTCACGTAAAAATTTACATGATAGAAACAATCTCACATAAGTCTTGGCCTATTATTATTCAATTATTAACCAATACTTTCACAATATAATAGTCCACCTACCACTAACAATTCAAACAATTATTTTTTATTTTTTAGTGTGCAGTACATTGATACAAAAATCCTGCAATTAATTACTATATCCGTCCTGTTTCAATGTTTACGTTTGCTTTTTGCACGTTAATTAAGGAGTATAATATTTTAATAGATAGTAAATGGAAAAATATAATATTTAATGCAAAATGGGTAGGTGTATTAGTGTTGGATGATATATTAATTGTTTTAGGTGGGTTCCATATTCCAAACAGGAAAACGTAAACATTGAAATGTGACGCGCAAAATAGAAACGTAAATATTGAAACGGGACGGAGGGAGTACAAATTTACGAGTAATTCTAGAGTGCACCAGAATTTATAAGTATAAATTAAGGGTTAGTGGGTGGTTATTGTTTTTTTTTTTATTATTTTAATTTATTTAGTGATTAAGATTAAATTAAAACGTAATTTAACGGTTATAATTGTTCAGGTACACTGGTGCACGCACCTGATACATACCAGTTCAACTCCAAATTTACATGCATGTGTACTCCCCAAAATACCCTCTGTGCAACACTAATATTGTGTGCAACACTCATTGTGAAGCATTGAGCTGGAAAAGTTGTCCAACAATAATGTACTGTAGCGTGTTTATATCGTAATCTTGTTCTAAGTGTGCAGCACTGATTGTACCTTACCCCCACTTAATTATATTATATATGGAATGTTTTTGTAAGTAAAGTAATATTTAAAAGGGGTAATATAAAGATGAAAAAAATAAAGTCAAATAGTTCAAATTAATAATATTAACTTTATGTACCTATTAATAATTAATGTTTATGAAATGCAGTTAAAAATAATAACTCCCATTTTTTTCATGTTAGGAAGGTAGATTTATCCACTTTACAAGGGATAAATAAGTTCTTTACTTAATGTTTTTTTTTGGGTTTATCAAATCATGATCACGTTTTAAAAATCCATATTTTTATTTTATAATTCTCTCTATGTACATATAGATATAAATCTTGAGTTGTTTTTTTTTTTCAATCGAAGTATATAAGGTAGGGCTGTGGAAAAATACCGAATTTTTGTATATCACCTTTACCATATCGAAAAATATTAATTTTATCGAAATTTTAGGTATGCCGAAATTTTTGGTAATGTATGATACCATATTGAAAATTTTGGTACGATAAAGGTATATAAATTATCAATACCCGCGGTATTTCAGTATATATCGAAACACCGTAAAATATTCAATTTTTGGGTAATATAATACGGTATACCATACTACATGATATATGCAATTATAATTATTTTTTATATATTATAATTTTTAATTAAATTATATATTTACACTATTTAATTAAAATATTAAATTTAAAATCCCGCTGTATATTTCATAATTATAAATGGGTGATAAAGTTGATTGGATTTCATGATGTTTTGTACTTCTTTTTTAACTACGTAGTTCTATCCTATATGAAAATTTAATAGTGTTGATTTTAATATAAGTTTCATATGATTCATTTGTAGATCTCTTGGGTACTATTTATTTAATGACAAATACTTGTGTAAACTGGATTTACATACATTAATTATATAAATTTTGTTACTCTTTAGAACATAATAAATCACTCTTTAGCACATAAATTGTTACTCTTCTAAATTAAAAAATTACTCTTCAAATTCTTGTAAATCATGATTTATCGATTACTTTTTAGTACATGAAAAATTACTCTTTAGAGACATGAATTATTACTCTTCAAAGAGTAATTTTTTATGTACTAAAGAGTAATTTTAAAAAATAGTAATTACATGTAGACATGTTTACATAAGACTCAATCTTATTTAATTTGGTCGTTTGTGGATTGTTGTATATTTTCCTTATTATGAATTTTTTATCTATTAGAATTTGTTTTATAACTATCTTTCCCTTTTCTAGTACAGTTTTTAATTAGAATATTTATTAAATTTTAGGTACATAACGGCATAGCAAACTATCTAATAAGACAATATATACCGATATTTTAGGTATGATATGACATACCAAAATATCGGTAAGCAGAAGCATACTATTATCCTATACCAAAATATCGGTATGCCGAAATATGGTATAACGAAAGTTTAGGTAAAATAACGATATGATTTTTTATATACCAAAAATTTCAGTACGGTATTTGGTATGAACAAAAAACTTCGGTATGTCATACCGCCCACCCCTAATACAAAGTGTTGAAGAATATAACATTTTGATTTAAGGAATAATATAAACTTGAATTAATAAGAATATTTTTTTTTTATAAAAAAAGTCATTAAAATATGAAAAGTATTAAAGTTTGACTAAAAAAATTTAAAAAAATAATGAAAAATTAAAGGTATTAAGAGTATAACATTCAATAATGAAGGGTATAAAATTATATTTTGGAGCACAGAACTAGCTCCGTACGCTCCGGTGCATGCAAGACTTTTTCATGAACCTTATAAATCATTAACTCATCCATCTACTATACGCTCTTGTTAATTTTTATCTTTTATATTATCTTTTCATCTCGTCTTTCACATCAATTAATATTATATTATACATTTACTAGTCATCTCTTATATTGATTGACATATAAATATACCCTAACAAAAATATAAAATAAACATATACATTACTATTAATGATTTATTGAGGGGCCGCTTGATTTGAATTCTTCCATCAGAATGATAATGAATATCATTAAGGGGGTCAATTAAAATGAAATTAAAAATGATTGAAGGGTAGAGAGTAGTTATTGAATCATTAAAATGATTAAGAAATTTTGATTCCCACTAAATAAAATACGTAATTAATAATGAGAATCAATATATTTTCATTCTTATTAATCTATCTCGATACTCCCAACCTATCACCTTCTAAATATACTCTACCCAAAATAAACATTGTTACATCTTTCCTTCTTGACATTCTAACTCAATACTCCCAACCAATCACCCTCTAAATTTACCTATAGCCGCCTTCACCAGTTCAATCAGCATCCAGCTCGTGTATTTTCAAAGTTTCTAAAATTAGATTTGGGTGCACAGAACTAGCTTTGTATGCTCTAGTGCACCCAAGACTTTTCCATAAACCTTATAAATCATTAATTAACTCATCCATCTTCTGTATACTCTTATAAATTAATATTTTTTTATATTACCTTTTCATCTATTCTCTCACATCATTTAATATCTTATTATACGTTTTACTACTCATCTCTTACATTGATTTGGCATATAAATCCATCGTAACAAAAATATAAAACAAACATATACATTACTATTAATGATTCATTAAGGGGCCGCTTGATTCGAATTATTCAATCTAAATGATAATATGTATCATTAAGAAAGTCAATCACAATGAGATTGAAAATGATTGAAGTGTATAGAGTAGTTATTTAATCATTAAGAATGGTTGAACAATTTTGATTCTCATTAAATCAAGTACGTATTAACAATGAGAATTAATATATCTTCTTTCTTATTAATCTCACTCAATACTCTCAGCCAATCACCTCATAAGTTTACTTATATCCAAAATGAACATTGGTACACCCTTTCTTCTTGTCATTAACTATTTTAAAATTCAATGTTGTGCATGAAATATGATCTATGTAGTAATTGCATGTACTATATAATTACAGATAAAAAATTATACTGACGAGAGAATTTGTTAATTGATTACATAATTATTACAAATCAAAAAATTATACGGATGCGTTAATTTGCTTCGTTGCAGATACAAATTTTTAAAAGTTGCTTTTTAATTAAGAGGAAGGCACGTAATACATGAACCTTAAAAATAATTAACTCATTCATTTACTATATACTCTTATTAATTAATATACATATTTTTTTTATATTACTTTTTCATCTCTTCTTTCACATCAATTAATATCATATTATAGTACATTTTACTACTCATCTCTTATAACATTGATTTGATATATAAATCCACTGTAACAAAATATAAAACAAACATATACATTACTATTAATTATTTTTCAGGGGACCACTTTGTTTGAATTATTCAATCAAAATGATAATAATTATCATTAAGGAGGTCAATCAGAATGAAATTGAAATTGATTGAAAGGTGGAGAGTATTTACTAAATCATTAAGAATGAGAATCAATATATCTTCATTCTTATTAATCTAACTCGATACTACGAACCAATCACCTCCTAAATTTAATTATACTCAAAATAAATATTGTTACATCCTTCCTTCTCGACATTAACTATTTTAAAATTCAATATGGTGCATGAAATATGATCTATGTAGTAATTGCATGCATTATATGATTACAAATCAAAAAATTGTAATGAAGAGATAATTTGCTGATTGATTATATAATTATTATAGATCAAAAAATTTTACTGACGATATAATTTGCTTCGTTGTAGATATTAATTTTTAAAAGTTTAATTTTAACTAAGAGGAAGATGTTGGGTTTATCCGCCCAGGGAGCCGGGCTCACTCAATCCACTAGCATGATATTGTCTGCTTTGGGTCGCCCACTGGTCCGCACGGTTTTACCACTCTGGGTATCACACCCAAAAGGCCTCATTCTAGGGAGAGACTCTCTAACACTTATAAACCCACAACCTTCCCCATGTCTAACCGATGTGGGACTTCGGTTGACACTCAACCAACATTTTCCCCTCAAACAAAGTCCCGTAGGTAAACCATCCAGTTTGAGTCCGAACATCCCACCAACCCTGGGCAGGGTCTATTAAATCTTTTTTACAATCACACAGAATTTCTCTCTCCTGACCCCAATCCATACACTCTTACAAATCTTTGACTAATTCACACATTTCTCTCTATTCTTACAACCGAGAATACAAGAAAGGAATTTAAGAAGAATCAAACACAAAGATTAAAGTGTATTTGATTGGTGCACTTGAAATCAAATCCAAGGGTCTCCTTATATAGTACCAAGAATCCCTCCCCTTTTACTCTTAATCCGATGTAGGACAAAAGAAATAAAAGACAACTTCTTTTATTCTTGACAAACCCAACAGAAGACACGTAATACATGAATAGGAACAATATAAATAAACTAAAATATCTTCCATAAAAAATGGTAGCATATGACGTCCTCCTCCTCCGATGTTGGATGCCCGCTTTCACCAGTTCAATCAGCACCAAGCTCGTGTATCTTAAGAGTTTATAAAATTACATTTGGACACACGGAAGTAGTTCTATACGCTCCAGCGCAAGATTTTTCAATAAACCTTATATATCATTAACTCATCAATCTACTATATACTCTTCCTCCGTCCCGCCCAAAGAGATGTATTTACTTTTTGCACGTAAATTAAGGAGTATTATTATTTTATGTAAAGTGGGTAGGTGTATTAGAGAGATGTGATGGGTAGTGGTGGGTCATTGGTGGGCCCTGTTTACTAAAAAAGAAAATGTTGCAATTTAGATGAGATGCCTAATATAGTAAAATGATGTTATTTGAGGGGATGAAGGGAGTAGTATATATATAACTATATTACCTTTTAATCTATTCTCTCACATCAATTAATATCTTATTATACATTTTACTACTCATTTCTTACATTGATTCGAATTATTCATGATAATGTGTATCATTAAGAAGGTCGATCACAATGAGATTGAAAATGATTAAAAGGGTGAAGAGTAGTTATTGAATAATTAATAATAATTGAGGAATTTTGATTTCCATTAAATCAAACATGTATTAACAATGAGAATCAATATATCTTCATTCTGATTAATCTCACTGAATACTCCAAACCAATCACCTTCTAAATTTATCTGTACACAAAATATACATTGTTACATTCTTTCTTCTTGTCATTAACTATTTTAGAATTCAATGTGGTGCATGAAATATGATCTATGTAGTAATTGCATGCATTATATAATTAAAGATAAACAAATTGTACTAACGAGATAATTTGCTGACTAATTATATTATTATTACAGATAAAAAAAGTGTACTGACAAGATAATTTCTTCGTTGCAGATACAAATTTTTAAAGTTGCTTTTTAACTAAGAGGAAGACACGTAATACATGATTGGGAATAATATAAATAAATTAAAATATGTTCCATAAAAAATAGCAGTAAACGACGCTGTCCTCCTCCAATGTTGGATGCTCGCCTTCACTAGTTCAATCAACACCCAACTCGTGTTACTTCAGAGTTTCTAAAATTATATATTGACGCACGGAACTAGCTCTTAACGCTCTGGTGATCACAAAACTTTTCCATAAACCTTATAAAATCATTAACTCATCCATCTACTATATACTCTAAGTAATTAATATATATTTTTTATATTACCTTTTCATCTCTAATCTTACATTAATTAATATTTTATTATACATGTTACTATTCATTTCTTACATTGATTGACACATAAATCTACCGTAATAAAAATATAAAACAAACATATACATTACTATTAATGATTTATTAAGGGACTGCTTAGTTCGAATTCTTCAATTAGAATGATAATGAGTATCATTAAGGAGGTCAATCACAATGATGTAAAATGATTGAAAGGTGTAGAGTAGTTATTGAATCATTAAGAATAGTTGAGGAATTTTAATTTTTATTAAATCAAACATGTATTAACAATGAGAATCAATATATATTCATTCTTATTAATCTCACTCAATACTCCCAACCAATCACCTCCTAAATTTACTTATACTCAAAATAAACATTGTTCCATCCTTTCTTTTTGTCATTAACTATTCTAAAATTCAATGTAGTAAATGAAATAATATTTATGTAGTAATTGCATGCAAGTGCTCCTCCTTTATAAAATGCTTTTAATCATTTATTACATTATTATAATGTTTCATTTTTCAAATCGTTTGATGAATGCGATGTAGGAGATTAATACTACATCCATCCCGTTAAAATATATTCATTTATTTTTTGCACGTAGATTAACAGATATAATATTTTAATGTGTAGTGAGATAAGAGAAGTAATTAATTTGTGTGAGTCTCTTTTATCAAAAAAAGAAATACATACTTTGTATTGAGACGAACCAAAATAACAAAACGTGGCCGGAACATACGTTTCGGTGAGAGTAAGGAGTAAATCTATACGTTAAAGAAAATATAAATAGAAAAAGTTTAGAAGGTGGTATACCGTACTGTACTGTATCGAAAAAATCGAGTCATACCGTATATCGTACATAAATAGACGGTATTTTAAAATTCATACCATCTCCGTGCCGACAATTTCGATATACTGAATTTTGGTATACAGAAATTCCGATATACTAAAAGTATGTGCCGTATTTTTACCAAAATATGGTAATACATCAATACATCTTTATACTGTAATGAATACAATACATATACCAATTCAAAAATTAAAAAAAAAAAGCATTCAAAATTTAATTTCAATATCTCAGATTCCCAATAATCCAAATATATATATATCTAACAAAAACAAGAAGCAATAAAACAATTCAATCAACTAAAAATATTTCAAAATAGTACGAAGCAGTAATAAACATTCCTACTTCACTTTCTAATCTTGAAATGAGGTACTCGACACTCGAGAAGGAATTCAAGCAAATAAATAAATAAGACAATCAAATTGTCAAAATGCAAAGTGGGGTAGAATTAAGAATCGTGTCGCGCACATGTTGGAGTATAAAATATGGAAAGAAGAAGTGGGTAAAGAAAGTAAAGCAGGAACAAGAAGACAATTGGAAGAGAGAGTGCTTGTTCACCTTCTTGCGTGTCCCCAAGTGTAGGGAATTAATTGTAGCTCATCGTGTGACCAAGTAAAAATATCGAATCCAATGTATTAGAGTTAAACAGATTACCACGTAAATATAATTTGCACCACAAATAATTAAGACAAAATAACATTTTCTTAGTTTGAAAATTATTAAACTAATTATGCTGAAAAATAATACTAAATAAAATAAATAAAAGTAAAAACCACAAAAAATCACAAGTGTTTCAAGAGAGAAGACAAGATAGCTCTAGGAAATCCATTTTAAATTAGTCAAATTAAATAACTAGACAATCGGTTATAGTTCCTGTAGAATTTATGGAAGCAATCACATAACTATATTAAATCCCTCTTTTAAAGTAAATTTAACACATAAATCTAGTTCAAACCCTTAGATGCAGAAGAATAATTCCTACTCCCTTTCTAGGTATTTCATGCAAAATTCAATTAAAGGCTAGAGCACTGGACTTCCCTTTATAGGTACTTAAGAATTAAACATCAGTTTCTACCTAACAATCTAAGAAACCAAATCCTCTAGAATGGTAATTAATAAATATATTAACTGTCCAATATTAATTATTCTAATGAATAAATGTTATATGGTTAGATACCATTTACCCATAATAGATAGACAAATATAATCACTTTATGGCACACGCAACAAGCATAAATATGCATAATATAATAACATATCATGAATGAGGGCAGACCATATAAGACAAAAATATAAGTTTAAATTCAAAACATTAATAAGGAAATAAGTATATTGCAGATATCCAACATATTCTAGATCATCAATTCAAACCGATTCAACTTTCAAAACCTAAAAACTATCCAGAAAAGTACTAGCCCATGGTGTTACAAACAACAACCATGTCTATGGAATGAAACTTACTCATGAGTCTATAAATCGATAATAAGAAATTAAAGAAAGAAGAAAAACCCTTGTTTGGAATAATTCTTCGTCTTCTCTTGTGATAGGTGAAAGACGGGTGATGGGTAGAGATGGATGGCGGATATGGTGAATTAGGGTTTAAAACCCTAGGTGGTGTGGTGGTGGTAGATTATGCGGTTTCTTCACACTTTATATGGTTATGAGAATGTGTATATATATGTGTGAGAATTGAATAAAAGAGAGGGAGTAAAAGGATGTGGGATCTTGAAAAATCAAGAAAAATATAATTATGGAATATATGGAGGGATATTAAATTAGGAAATAACTTAGCCACCAAGAAAATAGGAAATATAGGGTAATTTTCGTGAATTTTCGGAATTCTCGCCGGCAGCTGCGCGACCTCACAGTTTTGAGCATAACTTCTTCATCCGAGCTCCGATTGAAGTGATTTTTACGCTCACGCGACCCTCTCTTCCGTAGCTTTCTAACCATGTATTACACGACCAGTTTGGACTTCTACAGAAATACAGAAAAATTATAGAATGTAGTCTTCTGTTTCATTGACATCTTGCATAAATTCATGCTCCATTCCAACTTTGCACTTTTAATCCGTTTTCTACCTAAAAATACAAAATAACACCTCAAATGCACCAATATCTTAAATATATGAAAATGAACTATTTAGTGCTAAAATATGAACATTAATCCCACAAAGCGGTGCTAATCGAACCCTAAAACATGCAGATTTTCACACTAAACAGAAAGAATGGTGGGTGATGGTCTTTCAAAATAGGAGTATTGGCAGTGGAGGAGAGAATTGGAAACGGCACGGCTGCCACAGAAGAGAGAAAGGGGTAGGGTTTGTTATGTGTGCAACTGGGTACGGGATGTTCTGTGATATATTGGTGTGACATCTCATGTAACATCTTCTTATAGAATTACACGTGTCGGGGTGGAGAAATCCAATCCCTTGCCCCAAGGGTTGATTGGTTGACTTAGGGTATAGTTTCTCTTCTCTCTCTTATGTGTCACTCATCCAACGAAATGTCACAAGAGATGTCACACCAAAGTGGAACAGAAGATCCAGACCCGTGCAACTGATATAACTTTACTAATATAATTTTAGAGTTGAACTAGAGTGCACCAGGTGCACCTAGTTAATATAATCCATTAGATTAGGAAACCACTTAATAACCACATTTTGATCAAAATAAAATAATTAAAAATTTAAAAATAAAAAATGATCAATGCCCTATAAAATAGCCTAAAAATCTTAGACCGGGGCACCACATAATAACACATAATTTTATTATATTTCAATTTATTTAGAGTTGATATTAAGTGCACCCGGGTGCAAGGTTGCACTCATATGTGTATAATTTTTTATTCTATTTTGTATGCATGTTATTCTATTTTGTATACGTGTTTCTTAATAATTGTATACTTTTTTCACACTGAGTTTTTCATTAAAAAAACTAACATTCATATGTGTATAACTTTTTATTCAATAGTGTATACATGTTTTTTTAATAACTGTATATTTTTTACACTCAATTTTTTATTAAAAAACTAACAATTAAATTGTATACATTTTTGGTTATAATTGTACATGTTTCTGTTTATATTTGTATACATTTTTTAAAGTTGATACACCCTATCTTATAGTGCATCCGAGTGAATAGTATAATTAGCAATTTATTTATTTGTTAGTTGAATATTAGAATGTATTTAATTAAGATTATTATATTTATTCAATTAAAATTAATTGGGTATGTTGGAATATACCGAAATACCGACTTACCAATATTTTTGCAATATTTTGGTATATATATCAAATACCGAAATTTCTTAAAATCATTTATCGATATTGTATCGAAATTTTTGATATACCTAAGTTTTCAATAAATTCAATAATTTTCGATACGGTAAATGCGGTATATCGAAAAATCGGTAATTTTGTCTACCCTAATTTATACCCGACGAATTTACATGACGTACTTATCATGCACCTGTAATGCAGGATATTTTTATTTTTATTTTTTTTTCTAATCATTCATCTTAAATTTATTTTTTATTTATTTTATTGAAGAATACAAAAACAAACAATAAAAGGAAGAAGAATCAAGCGAATCGCCGCCGCCAGTATGCAGCACTCTTCCATGGTCAGCCACCATTGCTAGACTCTTTCAATCCGTTTGAAGCTAGGGTTTCGCTATTGTTGCTACTTTCTCGGGGTTAGGTTTTAATCAAATGGCTGCTACTTCTCCAACCCCTTGGACTCCAATTCAGAATGCCCACCCCATGAGTAAATCAATTCTCTATCATACCCCAATTTGGCGCTCGGATTTTCTGAAAACTCGGTTGATTCGGAAGCTTGGCGGCATTCAAATGGCAAAAGCATTGCCTTTCGATGTCAATAATGGTTTCGAACAGAAATTTAACGTGGTGGGGGAGACTGAAAGCGTTGGAATTGAAGCGAGTAATGCTGTTAAGGATGAGCTGTTCGTGCGTTTCTTTCGAGAGTCATGGCCGTATTTCCTGGCGCATAGAGGCAGTACTTTCGTTGTGTTGATATCTGCTGAGCTTGTTGATAGCTTTCATTTGGATCATATTTTAATGGTACGTTTAGTTGAGTTCTGTGTGTTCCGAGTATGTATTGTCCGTTTTTGGAAAAACGTTATTGAATTGATTGTTTATATTATGGTTTCTAAATTATTAATGTGGATTGGTTGATATAAATAGGTTACATTTGTGTAGGATATTTCTCTGCTTCATGGTCTGGGAATCAAGTTTGTTCTTGTACCTGGGACTCATGTACAAATTGACAGGCTTCTTGCGGAGAGTAGTAAGAAAAAAGTTTTTTTTTTTTTTTCAATTCCATGTTATATATGCTGCACATTTTTTAAGCATTTATGCTTGATATACTCTAATCCAAACGGAACTTTGGTTACACATTGTAATCGTATGTTTAATGCATACTAATATGCTATTCTTGTTACTTTTGGCTTTAGATGATGTTAATTCTATGTCTTGTTTCTCAGGATCCGAACCTAAGTATGTTGGGAGTTACAGAATCACAGACGCTGATTCCCTCAGTGCTGCAATGAATGCAGCCGGTAGAATTCGTATCATGCTTGAGGCTAAATTATCTCCTGGACCATCCTTGAGTGGGATACGTCGTCATGGAGACAACAGTCGTTGGTATGATGGTGTCTGTGTTGGCAGTGGTAATTTCTTGGCGGCTAAGGTTAGGATATGCTTATTCTGTTTTTTTCATTCTTATTTCATTTTTCTGGTCAGTACTGAACTTCTTTGTTTCTCATCTCTTTATGCTGAGATGTGATTTTGTTGGTTTGGCAGAGAAGAGGAGTAGTGGACGGAATTGATTATGGATCAACTGGTCAAGTTAAGAAAATAGATGTTTCTCGCATTCGGGAGAGGCTGGATCAAGATTGCATAGTGCTCTTAAGCAATCTCGGTTATTCAAGTACTGGAGAAGTATTAAATTGCAAGTATGCTAAATGGTTTTCATAGGTATTTTTGTTGCCTCGCATGGTATGTTTGTAGAATACACTCTACTTCAGATGGCTTAATGCCTTAATTTGGTAGAAGAGGATAATGTTTCTCAAATTTATTCTTCCAAAATATTTGCATCAATTTAGTTGCTTACTCGTTAAAACAGTTCTTTCTTAATTTAGTACTCACGTCTTCAGCTGAGTAATAGAATGAGCTATACCTCTTTTTGTGAAATCTTAGGTTGCAATACACAGAACTTGTTTATCTAACTTTTTGATATGGTAATTACTGATAATGTTAAAAGACCAATGCTTTCTGCTTCTCCTCATTGCAGCACTTATGAAGTCGCTACAGCATGTGCCTTGGCTCTTGGTGCCGAGAAACTCATATGCATCATAGATGGACCAATTCTGGACGAACAAGGGAGACTTATTCGTTTTTTAACTCTTCAAGATGCAGACATGCTGATTCGTAAACGAGCTAAACAAAGTGAGACAGCTGCTAATTATGTAAAAGCTGTTGCTCAAGAAGATCTTGCTTCTGTACTTTATGATGATTCAAATGATATGGCCAATTCTCCCAGTGTGAAGGCCTTTACTCAAGCTCCAAAATTTCAAAATGGTGTTGGCTTTGACAGTGGAAATGGACTTTGGTCCAGTGAGCAAGGCTTTGCCATTGGAGGCCAAGAAAGGCTGAGTCGGTTGAATGGTTACCTTTCAGAGCTGGCAGCTGCAGCTTTTGTTTGCAGGGTATGTACCCAAAAAAGTTGATAATTACCTTCATGTCAATTATCAATTACATTTTCTTTTAGAAAAGCATATATTGTCATACTTAGAATGTTGATTTGTCTTTTTATTTATTACATTGCGAAGTTCTTTGTGATTACTGAATTAGTATTCTTGGATTATGTTGTTTCAATATGGTTGTGAAAGGTATATTTTGAATAATGCTGAATTTTTTTTATTAAATCAAAGCAACATGATATTTTACTTTTTAAAATGGGAATCTTCTGATTAAATAACCTCACCTTTATTTATTTATCTTTGGGGAAGGGTGGTGGTATTTGAGATCTTTTAGCTGTTTGTATTTTTCTGAGCCCTGTTGGGTACTCCCTACTTTGAGAAAAAGTGCACAAATCACCTTCTCTTAAGGTTTGAAACTGGTATTTATTTTATTATATTTATATTTCATTAGGGTGGTGTTCAACGAGTACACCTATTAGATGGCACTATTGCTGGGGTTTTACTAAAAGAATTATTTCAAAGAGATGGAGTAGGGACAATGGTTGCAAGGTATGCTACTAGTCTTAATGATATTAATTTGTAACTATTTTAAGTGTCATTAGTCTTCCTTGTATTTTGGTACTGTTTGCCAAATCAGTAATATGGCTAAGATATGGGGAGGTTAACTGGTAACCACATATATGTTTTCTTCTCTAAATATCTTATGAAAAATGAAACAGGGACTGTTTCATGGTGTAGAAACAGGTGATTCTGATGCTTGCATGTTGAAACTTTATTTTGTTTAGACAAAGATATTTTACAAATATTTCTACTAGAAAGTAAATACATTGCTTACAACTATTTATAACTGAAAATATTCTTGAAGGCGAAGTCTCAATTCTTGCATGCACTCCACCATTCACGTTGATTTCATCTGCAGAGAAATAACCAGGGAACAAATCCACTACTTGTTACTAAAGGATAGGGACTTGTTATTTATGATGGAGTGTCTATGTTCGATAAAAATAGAACCAACTATCAACCATATTCCTAAAACAATGCTGCTAGTTTTTAAACCAGTCCAAATGCCCTTGAAAAGAATCACATGTGATGTTGAACAAGTAAGAATCCAATATCTATTTTTCGTTTTTTGGATGTTTAACATTATTTTGTTGGAGAACCATAGTCCCAGCTGTTCTATGGTCCCATTTGGCTTGAAAGAAATAGGAGAATTTTGAATGACTGCTTTGAATCTATAGAAAAAGTTTGGGGAAGAATTAAGTATAGAGCTAGCCTTTGGGCATCTAATCACAAACTATTAAAGAACTTCTTTATATCTGATTTGGATAGGGATTGGAGTATAGTTATATGATCTGTATTGATTTTCTTGTTTTGGGATTTCTCCTCCCTATTGAAGTTATTATTATTAATAATAATTCTGTTTCCTCTCCCAAAAAAAAAAACATATTAAATTATGGGTTGACCCATTGCTGGATAACTAGTCACTTCTTATTCCAAGATAAACTATGTTACCTTCTCATGGAAGGCACTGATTCATCACTGTCTTAAAATCTCTTTCTGTAGTCTATTTAGTTCCTGACTTTTTTTTTTTTGCCTTACACAATAAATGTTCCTATGAGAAGAGTTGACATTTGGTAGTTTGCAGAATATGTATTAGAAGACTTATTGCTGATATAAGATGCTTTGTTTGGCAGTGATCTTTATGAAGGGATGCGGACGGCGAAGGTCACAGATCTTCATGGCATCAAACAACTTTTGTTACCTTTAGAGGAGTCTGGAACATTGATTAAGAGAACTGAGGAAGAGGTTTTTCCTGCATAAATATGATAGTTTGATTTGTACTCCCTCTGGTCCATATAATATGTAGGTTAATTGACCTTTACAAAATGTATTAAGAATTTTTTGGAAACTTAATAATTAATTATATACCCATATTTAATAGTGATGTGTTGTGCTTAACAATTTAATGCTTAAAATTTTTTTTAGTATTTAATAGGGGTGCATTAGTAAATGGGTTGAGAAATGTTGAAATTGGAGCATATATTTGGGACATTCCTTAGGAAAACAAGCCTATATATATGGGATGGAGGGAGTATTGGTAATATGTATTTTTTTTTGTCTATTTGACCATTCATTTCCTGCAGCTACTTCAAGCATTGGATTCTTTTATTGTTGTGGAGAGAGAAGGTCAAATTATAGCTTGTTCAGCACTTTATCCTTTCTTTGAAGAGAAATGTGGAGAGGTAGCTGCTATTGCTGTCTCTCCTGAATGTCGTGGGGAAGGGCAAGGAGATAAATTACTTGGTACGTAAGAGCGTCCTTCATTGTTCCTTGAATGGTGTTTGCTCATCATTCTTCCAATATCCATAGAGAATTTCATGGCTATCTGCATGCAAGGATCATTGGTGATTTTGAGACTATAAATTGTGCAATAGGTTCCTTCTGTTATGCTTAATTCACTTTAGTAAATAACTCTGGAATGGCATCTACTAATCATACAATTCTAATGTTGATTCATTTATGCAATTTTGTTGTGGTCATCATGTTGCATTTTTGTCTCTCCCATTCTAACACATTATCACCCTCCTTTAGACATCATGAGAATGTTCTTAAAACAAATGGGCTCCTTTTCCGTTCCTTTTACTTGAATGCTTTTCTTCTTAAGAGAAATAGAGAACTTTTCTGCTCAGTTTTGCTAATCTGTCTATGCAGCATGTATATGTAATATATTTTGCATAAAGTGGAGATGAGGGATCAAACAATAGTGCTTGGTGTTTGATTGCTTCTTGTTGTATACTTACAGTTCTTTGATGTTTATTAATGGATGGATTGCAAATTTGTCCTTGAACATGTGCAGAGTATATTGAGAAGAAGGCATCTTCTCTTGGACTGCAAAAGCTTTTCTTACTGACTACTCGTACAGCAGATTGGTATGCCATTCTGATTTTATTAGCTACTAAATCATTTACGATATTACTTATATTTTGCATCTTATCATCTTCGTGGTTTATACTTTAGTTCTTTCACTCCTTTTGGGGTAACGATTGTAGTCAATTCGTTCTCTTTATAACAGAATTAGGTTTTGCAAGTACACAAATATGTTTGGCTCATCTTCTTACTGCCATGCAAGTTAAATTTAGAGTCACAGGTCATATTTAGTTGTCATATTATGATTATCTGATACTTTCTGAAGCGCAATGGCCAAAAATATTATTTCACTCAACTCAGTAAGATATCTGCAGAAAAATTTATTTATTCATAGCTAAGTATCTTTAGTTTCAGTATGAATCATGTTGTGAGGTGGCTGAATATGTTTGCGATTTGTGTTCTATTTCTATAATGTTATCGATAGCTTACTCACATGATGAGCTTGGTGAAGACAGTAGTAGCAGCTATTTCTATGGAATTAATGCATTAGCTTAAATAGCGTTGGTTGTGTTTGCTCTCATCTTCATGGCAGCTGCTAGTTATTTGTGGTCAAAGCTCATTCATTGAGGACTTAAGGTTGAACTCTCATTGATCACTATTTGACAAAAGGGCAGAGGGTTAGCTGTAGAAACGATGTTATGGAATAGAATGGTTTGAATTGAGTAGGCACCTTCTTTGTGAATATTCATTATACACTACACAGGGCACTTATGCTATAATAATTTCTTCATAGGGAGGGAACCTTTCAAACTGCTATAATAATATTCATTAGTTTCAACGAGCACTTGGAAATCCACTCCAACCTCCTCCTCTGTCCTCAACCCGTGCATAATAACCAACTGTAATGAGTTCAAACTCCTGCTGTCTTTGGATGGTATGTCCATATCGGGCACATGTCAGACGGGGTTATAATCCCCCACCATAGGCTCCTTATAATTACTGTTAAGTAGGATATGTCATTACGAGGTTGGAGTGAGATTAGATGAAGATGATGTTTAAACTGTTGCAACTTGTGATTTGCAGGTTTGTAAGACGAGGGTTTTCAGAATGTTCAATCGAAAGCATACCAGAACATAGGAGGAAAAAAATTAATATTTTGCGCAGGTCCAAATATTACATGAAGAGACTGCGACCGGACAGGAGCGGTATTCGTCTAGATGGTGCTTTTACATAAACCTACCAACATCACGTTCGCTCCTTTCATTCGTAATCTTCCTTTTATGTTTTATGTCGTGTTTCGTTGAGTTGTTTGTCAATAAAATATTAGAGTAGATTTGAGATTGGACCCAAGTACCTCATCTGTCTCTTAAGTTAAGGTAATATTGTAAATTCTTCATTTCTTTAAATAATATAAATATAAAATTTTGAGTTTAATCTCTTATATTACTTATTCCTTGTGGAAAAAAAGAAGAAGATAATGAGCAAGTTGCTGCAGTGTCCTATAGCTAATGTGTGGTTAGGGGTTGGTATAGTATATCAAATTTTTTGAGTTATATGGTATATTATATTTAAAATATCGGTATTAGAAAAATTATATTTTTACAATATCGAAAGTTTCGGTATACCACAGTTCGGTATACTGAAACTTCGGTATAAGAAAATGGTATACCTTTTTCTTAACGATATTTAAGTACTTTCTCCGTCTCACTTCAATCTTTACATATTTCTATTTTGGGCGTTCCATTTTAATCTTTACGTTTCCCTTTTTATGGGACCCACCTAAAACAATTAATGTATGGATCCACATTCAATATTAATACACCTACACAATTTATATTAAATATTGCTCCCTTCGTCCCGTCCTTATGGTTACGTTTGTTTTTTGCACGTAAATTAATGAGTATATTATGTTAATGTGTATTGAGTTGAGAGAAATAATATTTTAATATAAAGTAGGTAGGTGTATTAGTGTGATGTATGAGTTCATGGAGAGAGAATCAATTAATTTGTGTGGGTCATATGCTAAAAAAAAATGTAACCATTAGAATGAGACGTCAAAAAAGGAAATATATAACCATTAGGATGGGTCAAAAAAGGAAATATATAACCATTAGGATGGAACATAGGAAGTATATTTTCTACTAACTGTCTATTAAAATACTATACGCATTAATCAACGTGCAAAAAACAAATGTATTCAATTTAAAAACATTAATAAAACATAATAATAAAAGTAAGAGTTTAATTTTAATGAGTGATTAGTGTACCTGATAACGATTAAGTTCTAAATTAATTAATTAAAAATTAATACACACTTTTAGATTAAAATAAAAATAAAAATAATTACAATTATACTCTAAATTTGAAATAATAAACCCTATAATGCTTACACGTATGTTCTCCAAAATTTCACTAAATTAAATGATGTATCAATAGTTTTAATATATTAGAATTTCTTTTAAGTATTTATATCTTACTAAAATAATTTACTGTATTTCAGTATATATCAAAATGCCGCGATTTTAAAATTTTGCATACTTTTACCGTATCAAAAAATTCAATACGGTATCATATCTTACCAAAAATTTCGGTATACCTAAAATTTCGATAAATTTGGTATTTTTCAATATGGTAAGTGCGGTATACCAAAATTTTAGTATTTTTCACAGCCTATGTGTGGTTTTGGTTGTTAACCTTTATAGAGAGGTTTTAGTGAAAATTTTATGCCAAAATATCATTTGAAGTTGGATGTGGAAAAGAAGTTTCACATAATAACAAACTAGGAAATTTTTTTCAAATAATGATTTACTTATTGCTGTCAATTTATTAACAAAAATATAGTATATTGCACAGTTTATAAATGAATTTTTGCTGAATGTCCTATTAATTTTTTAGTGAATAGTGAAATATAAAAGAATAGTAATTCATTTATTAAAAATACATAGGATTAAATAAACCTAATATGAATTGGAAATATGAAAATTAACTCCATACTTTTGGTACACTATATAACAACTCAATTGTTATTAGTTACTATCATATAAAACCGGATATAATAAAAAATTCTAGTAAATTTAGGGAAGGATAATTATCACGTGCATGAACCGTGCACTCACTTTTAGAAAACTTACTGCCTCAGTCCATCATTAAGTTATCAAACATTTTGCCACTTTTATCGTTCACATTTAAGATATTCATTTTCTCTTTTTAGTAAAAATGTGCACATATGGTCTATCACTCCCAACAAATACAATACCTACTTTATATAATAATACTCCATAATTCAAGTGCAAAAAGCAAACGAATACCTTTGCGATGAACGGAGGGAGTATAAAATTATAAATAAAAATGTACAATAATGAATAAAAATTTATACACTTTGTTAAAATTTTTTTGTTAGTTTTTTAATGAAAAATTGAGTATAAAAAATTATAAAATTATTAAAAAGCATGTATATACGATTGAATAAAAAATTATATACATATAGGTGCATGATTATACTCGGTAAGACATTCTTGATGTGTTTGGGAATGCTAGGTGTGGCTAATATGGAAAACAAGAAATGCAATTATTTTCAATAGTGTTAAAATGGAGAAAGTTGATCTGATGGAATAACTTAAATCACATATATGGAGTTGATTATTTGAAAAACATTCAGCAAGTTTGTTAATATACTATGAAAATTGAAAACGTTCACCTACTTTCATTCTCTAACAGCTTTTGATTTACTGTTATACTAGATCTGTTGGATAATTTTCTTACCCTTTTCATATTTGATTAATAAGATTATTTTTTTGATAAAAAAATTATACCCGGTGCACCGGATATCAACCTCAAATTCGTGTTTTATTTTTTATACCCAATGGGAGACTTGAGTTTCAAAATAAACTTCATACTAAGAATGGTCTTAAAATAGCTAAAAATACTAGTCTACTACTATCATTTGTATTTCTATGAAGATCTATGGTATAAAAAAAAACTTTATAGTTTATAAAATACCAATTTTAGAAGATACAAATCTTATCTTTCTTAATAAATAAATTTTGGTAAACTTTATTGTGAAATAAATAAAAAGGGTACTTATTATTTAAAGACACGTTTTCAATATATACATCAATGACATGGAAATCATATTTTATAGTCTTATACGTTCAATTCTTCAATAAAATCTATTTAAAAATAAAATAAAATAAAATTCCGTACTAATCATAAATGTATAGTAACAAAGGAATAATCACTCAACGTACAAACATTGACATTTATTGAAACGCTAAAATACTTCTCATTAATAATGACTTGTAAGAAAAAAGGACCGCTTCTCATAGAGAAACTAACACGATTAATACAAAGATAAAGTGATGGTAGCATTAGAGACTTCATGTGCCAGTACAAAGCAAAACAAATGTTGAATGTTTGATTTATTGATTCGGGATCTTGTCGAACAAACATCGTCTTTATCGAACATGGTTTCACGGGAGTTCAAAAGGCAACATCACGGGGAAGATGCAACAACACGAGTAACTCCAAACAACCATTGATAAACGTTTAACTCGAAAACAGCTGAACTAATTTCCTTCTTCCTTGGGAGGGCCTTTCCATTTGAAGTTGTCTGCATATGACTTCACCTGCAAGTAAATAAAAACATCTCAATTTCAGATTTTGCCACTGCGATAGTGGCAACGAATACTTTTCTTTAGCATAAATGAGCAAAAGTTCCATCATCTCAACAACTATCAGGAAGATGGATGAAGAAATTGCGTGAAGGATTATGGACAATGAGAGGACGTCAAGTGCTAAGACAATTGAATAATTACTAGTACAACTGACTGCACTTCCTTCTGACCACAATATATATATAGTTCCTTTTCATAGTGAGAACATACAAAAAGGATAAAGCGATATAATTATCCTTTAAAATTATTGAGAATGTAAACTGGGAAGTACCTTCGATAGAACAATAAATCTAAAAGCAATTAAAGGCTTGTACTGTAATATTTCATTATCAAAACTTGTATGCAAATGACTGTCAACATATATATGTAGACTTATCAACCATATAGTCCTCTATCAATTAAAGCAAAGGCAACTAACGAATACATAATTCCATGATTTTTATTGTACGAGGATTCTGATGCAGTAGTTCTTCAAAATTAACGGGTTCTCATTTTCCTGCCCTGCTTCTTCGTGAGATGTACATTAAAATAAAAAAAAGTGGATCAATTAACTCTAAATACTTATGTTATGAGGTACTGTTATCATAAGTTTGATAACAGTAACTGCTCTGATGCTCTCCCGAAGCAAGATAAGACCAGTTAATAAAGGTCGAATCCATTTATGTTATCTAACTGTCCTGCCCTTGACAAATATTCAAGATATACTACCACTTCACCATAGAATACCCCCATTCGCAACATAAATATGCACACTTAAGGGCACCCAACTATCAATCTTAAATTCAATTAATAGATAAATTAATCACTCCAATTTAATTACTTCAATTGAAATTTATTATTTTAACACAAAATACACATATAACAATGATAACTGAATATAATCACTGAATAATTGTATAAAGATATTTGAATTGAAAAATGATGTGCATATATGTCATCACTTATAAACAAAAATAAAGTAAATCAGACCTTCAGTAATGGTGTCTGGTGCTTCTTGACCTGCAGTTCAAACAAAACATAAGACCATAAGAATGAAGACTGTAGCATACAAGCATTTACAAAAGCTAATAATTATGATATACTTATGTCATATCAATACAGATGCATCATAAAACTTCACCGGCAAATCCACCCACATGAAGCATTGAGCAAAAAAAGATGTAAGAGATCCAGATAACCACATCATTCATAGAGGTTCCGCTTCCTCCAATCTATTTCAAGTACTAAAGGAATAATAACATTTTAACAAAGATTGTATACAGTCTCATGTGCATTATCAAAATGGGTGAATATCCAAAATAGCAACAAACATGACTCTTTTTGATGCCTAAATCACTAACAAGATGAATGATGAATTAAATTATGTATTCTGATCTATAAAGCATACATCAACAGACTGGACTCAACCATCTGCAACCAATATCATATTTACTATTGATATAACTACTTCATCTGGAATCAAAAGTTGATGAAGTGCTTCATAAAAGGCCATATTTTTACCACATGGACATATACATAGTACATACAATCAATCCAAAGAAATCAGTACGTAGAAATATAGATTAGTTGCTTTAACAAACACACACAAATATATATATATATATATATATATATATATATATATATATATATATATATATATATATATATATATATATAAAGATAATTTCCTTCAAAATAATAACATTAAGAATTATTAGAACAAAATAGAAATAGTTATCATATTTACCGCATATTCCCATCCATGCCTCTCTGCAAAATTTATCGCAGCTTCTTTACTTTCAAATGATAATCCTGCATCACCAACATTTGCATAAGGGTCTCCAGTGGATGTCCAACCCATCAATGGATTTTCCCATCTGCATATCCAAAAATATAAGCACACTGATTGACTAGCAAAAGGAAACGGTCAAGTAACAAATCATGATTAGACTCTATAGCTCAGAATTGGGTAATATGTTGGCCAGGACAATAGGAAAGCAATACTCAGATCTCTTAGAAAGCAGCATAATGCAAGATACCATCAGTTAAAACAATGAGCAAGCACAGAACCATGGTATATTATCAGAAAAACTTCTCCTAGGCCAGAAATTCCAGATTACTGAAACATAGTCATACACAATCACAAAGATGCCTTTTTGAAAAGACCCCCTTTAATTTCATATTCTTCTTATCCAGATAATGCAAACACTTTTACTTTACCAATTCTGAAATCTTCCGCTATATAGCACGGAAATTCTCAATTATGTTAATAAACAAAACAATTCGGTGCATCATACTCAATCACTAGAATTTGTTAAAACAAATCATGAATCTATTATACAGAAAAATGCTATAGCCAGGCTTACATACGTCTATTGTCAAAAGCAAGAATGTGCTGTGGGGGGGGAGGGGCGTACGGAAAGTGTGCAAATTTGAGAAAGCATCAGTTATGCAAAGACAATACATGTATCAGCTTTAGGAGTCCTAAATTGAGTAATATCTAATTGCAATATATCAATGCCAAATATGCCAATACACCTTTTCCAGACGAGTTCACCTTCTCACGGATCATACTTCACGAGGATAACTATCTCTAAATATGTTTGCTCCACTTTTCACAATAAAGAAAACAATATGACAAATTCAATAATATATTGTTTGAGTAACACATTAGCAACAGTGCACAGATAACATCAAATTGAACTAATCCAGATAAATGCATCAAGCAAGAGTACCTCTTATACACCAAGTGGAAAAGGAAAGAGAGAAAAAAGATACGTACTTCTGTATCGACAGAAAATTAATTTTCCACCTCCCAACCTTGCCAGCGCCTTGTTGACTAGCAGTTCGAGCAGGTGAATAAATCAGAACCTAACAGAAACCCCAATATTAAAATGCGGCTATGCTATCATATACTGAATTAAATTCTATCAACACATTTCTAATTCTAAAATTAAAACTAGATAAAGAACACAAAACTCGTCGACACAAGCCATTTCTGGGCAACATTGGGAAATTTACTCCTATATTTAAAAATAAGCAATAATCACTCATAGTAGAAGTGAAGGAATAATTTCGAACTTCCAACAAAATTCCAGCTTATTCAGGGATGAAAATTTAATCGAATCATCAATCAATTTCACCATTTTTCAATCGCCATATACAACAGGATTGTATTAGAAGGGAATGAACAGAAATAAAATTAATGATAGGAAAATTTGTAGCATAATAGAGCTGAGAATAGCAAAGTATCAATCAAACACACACACACACACACACACACACACACATCTTACCCGACGGCGAAGATGCTCTTGGGGGATGCCGGAGACAATACCGATCTCTCCAGGTTTGACTTCGATCAATGAATCCGCCGTTGAGAACGCTCTTCTCCATAGTGGAGTCAAGACCGATCGATACCCGTTGCCGGAGTTCGTCGGAAGCCGTCGTAGAGAACTCGCCATTTTCACGACGCTAGATTTACTGCCAAAGGATAATCGGACAAATGAGAATATATATCTTCACCGTGGGTGGTGAATGGTGAAAATATAATGTGTGTCAAAAAAAAAAAAAATATCATCTCACTTTTTGCATATTTTTACTTTATCTAACAGGAGCATTAAGTGACAATATAAAATCTAAAAAAAAATGTCTATAAATTAAAAATTAAAAATTAGTGAAGTTTGTTTTGGTTTGACCTAAGTAGTAGTGGGTGGATTTAAGTAAATTCAACCAATATAATATTTCTCATGTGTTTTGAATAATTAAGTAAGGTGAATTTTAACCAGTAGTGAGTGAATTTAGTAAATTCAAAAGATATGATTATTTCTTATGTGTTTTGAAGATTCAAGTAATGTGAATTTTAAGTTGGTTTGTTATCTTGTCCCAAGTGTAAAATGTGGGTAAGTATATAATATTTTGTTATAAAATGTATACACTTTAATTAATAAGAGTACAATATTTTTGTTTAAAAGGCTGTATACAATTTCATTAATTTTTTTCTATTTTTTTAGAAAATAAAAAATACACATCGTTATACTAAAGAGTATATCACTTAATACTAAAGGATATTTGGACGCACGATGTCCCAGACACACAAATTTTAACCTTTTAAGTTTAGGTTATGTAAAAAATAAGTGAGCTTTTTATAATCTGATTTTTCTAAACCGATTTTATTAAACCCAAATAGATGATGAATTTTTTTTACTAAATTCTAAAAATTTAGATTAATTTACTATTTAAATAAAGGTACTGAGTTTTTAGCCATTAACCCTTTAAAGAATAGTTTGTTATTAAAAAAAATGGATTAAGTGAAAGTAGTCTTATTATACAATGGATAATAAATACTGTCTCCTTCCCTCTTATAGGTGTTCATTTTGCTATTTTGGTCCGTCCCACTACAAAGTGTCCGTTTCCTATTTTGGCAAGAAGTGGCCCCACACTCTATTACAATAATCCAAAAAGTTACACATAATTACAAGATTGCCATTATTTTAAAACACAATTAATCATGAATTAACCATTGTATTAACATCAATTAAATAAAAATTACTGATTACTATCAACATCTATTAATATCAATCTAACTTTCACCCCCATTTTTTTCTCTTCCTTTATCTCTCTCAATTGAACTGTCATCAACATTTACTAAAATCAATCTAACCCCCACACCCGTTTCTCTCTTCCATTATCTCTCTCAATTGAATTGTCAAGTTTGGAAGCTTCTGAATTCATTCTTTCTATCCTAGATTTAAACTTGTTGTAGCTTCAATTTAAAATAAATAAAATAATTTGTGGCTTTCTTATTTTATTTTTTTTCTCACGTTTGCGAATTGGCTATTCTTCATTGTGCTTTCTTATTTCAGGGGTGAACAAAAATGGTCAGAACCGAAATAATCGATCGAATCGAACCGAACCGATCAATTCGGTTCAGTTTTTCAAAAATCGGTTCGGTTTCAATTTTCAATATATAAAAAAATCGGTGTTAGGTTCGATTTCAGTTTTAGGGTTTGAAAAATCGAAAAAACCGAAATCGAACCGATTTTGAGTGTGTAAATACAAAACCCTATTTACCTAACCCTAATTTCATTCTAACACTTCACATTTCACATATCACGTGTTTGAGTGTTGACTCGCTAATCACTGCAGTGCTGCGTCCAGGCCAGCCGAGAGCCCGAGACCGTCCGTCGCAGGAGTCCGGCCGTTCCCAGCCTCGTCGCCAACCGCACGATCAGCCTGCTGTCCAGCCCACACGGCACCGCCAGCCGCACGATCAGCCTCGCCGCCAGCCGTTCGTTCGTTCTAGCCTCGCGTCTTCCACCTGTGTAGGCTCGCCGACTACCTGTCTTCTTGGTCATCCGTCGTCCCAGCCTCGCGCACTAACGATGCACCCAGCAGCGCTCCCTCCCAACGCAACCATGTTCAAATTTCTTGCAGGTTTGAGAAGAGTGAGAATCGATTGGCTTAGAAGCGAACCCATTACTTTTTGTGAACTATTATTTCAAAATTTTTAGTAGAATTGACTAATTGGAACAGACGGCTTTTGCCATAGATATTGTCCTACCTTCACGTCTTCACCATAGAATTTCACATCTGAATTTGGAAAGACTATCTTGTCCCACTACTTCCTCATTTCTTTTATTTTTTATTTATTAATCAATTAGTTTATTAATTTATTTGTTACACCACTCACACTCTGTATCTATTATCTATTAATTTATCTAATTTATTAACAATATCTTAGTTGGTTGATTGCACTAATTCAAAGAATCAGAATCAGATTATATTTTTATGCTTAATTTTTTGAGTTATACATTTATTCTTTTTTTATTTAGTTCGATTAATTCGGTTTTAAAATCGTACCGAACCGATTATTTTGGTTTGGTTTTGTTTGAATTTTCTAAATTTTTGATTTCGATTCGGTCTTGCATTTTTTAGAATTTCGGTGTTTGATTTTTGAAATTCGGTTCGGTTCGGTTTTCAACCGATGCACACCCCTACTTATTTTATTTTTCTTGGGTTTAAGATTTAATTATTCTTTTTAAAAAAATACCCCTAAATCATTCACAGTCTGCCTCTCTCTTTGTTTGAGCATGTCTCTCTCTTACAAACCCTAACTCCTCTCTCGCCTTCATCTTGAATGGGTTCATCTGAATCTCATCTCCAGTTTTTTCTCTTACACTTCGAGCTTCCGAACTCCATTGTCATGGAGACGGATGAACTCACATCCACCCCTGATTGTTGGGATATACGCAGTCTCGACCCATAGTTGACGACTGATTATCCTTCATCTAAGTTATCTCGAAGGCAGAAGACTTGTAAGGTGGCCGATTCGTCAGATCTAGTAACCGAGTGCCTAGATCCTACTGGATATGCGGTTCTGGAATCTTAGATCTACACGAAAATATTGGTAGCAGACTCCGATGGGAAAACCTACGCCGATCGACGTCTTGTCGTGAGGCCAAATGCAAGAGCCAAACGGCGACGGCTGGTTGACAGAGAGGGTAAGGGTTTGCGCAAGGTTATAATCGAATTTCTACTGATATTATTTTCGTGTGCCCTAACTCTGCCGGAATATAGTGAGGTATACCACTGTTCCCTATTATTAAAGCACATGTGTTGTTGAGAATATGGGTATAAGGACTGAAATGATGATTATATGTGCTTGAGAGTTGGGATATTTAATTGTGCCACCATGCATTAAGTTTGGAGGCTTACTTGTTTGTAATGTCATCACGTATGCATTTATGAGGCACACACTCACTCAATGATGAGATTATCCTGAGAGTGATGCATTACACTTCATGTGTGAATGATTGGGTGAACTGATGTTTGTTGTATGTTAACTGGTATCAATATGTTGGCTGGAAATATGATTAAAATGTGGGAATTTGATAGTTTTGAGGCTATTTTAGATTCTATGATGATTGTTTGACCCTATTTAGCAGACTGTGATGATTGTTTTGAGGTGTTGACATGAAATTTGATTCAAAAGATGCATTTATCAGTCTTGCAGTGCATTGGTATGCAAATGTTGCCTATATGTGATACAAATGTCCATGTTTTGGAGACTATTCCATTGAATATGTCATCACGTGGATATTTATGTCATATACACTCTATGATGATGCTATAATCTGAGAGTAATCATATTATACCACTAATAGAATTCATTTGAGGGTAGTTTGTTTAGTGCTTAAACAACTCAAACAACTCAACACATAGAGTTGTTTTATAGCTATAAACAAACATTCTTTACAAAAAATAAAAGACTGAAATTGCAGCAAAATATTGAAGTCTAAGCCTCAACACAAAAGCTTCATCCTCCATAAAAATTCCCTCCATCCAAAAGCTGCAAACTACCTTAAACCAAAATGTATCCAACCTGCAAAATAGTTAGTCCATTAGCATATACAAAAAGATCTAGCATTTACCATTAGGTCATTCCTTCAACATATGTTATGAGGTCTTCAAGTCCATCAGTTTCATTTGCATCAATCAAATGTTCTATGCATGACTAAACCAATTCTTTATCAACCTCTAAATTGGTAGGAAGGTTTCTTGTCCTCCTCAAGGATGCCTTTCCTAAATGAGGGATCTTGTACCTATTTGATCCATAACAAGACACTATTTCCTTATGGCATGCTTGTAGGCTTAGGAAGATTGAATCAAGGGTGGGGTGTGTCAATTCATCAAATGATTTGTGTACAGCCTTCAATAAATCATCCACTGAGTCAGCTGACTCCTTATGTTGCATAGATTGTAGTGCCCTAAACCACCCTAAATCATTTACATTAGTATCTGGACTGCTTGATGGTTGAAATATGATGTGGATGTTGAATCCATCTGAATCTGCAACTTTCCTAAAATCTGAATCATTATCATCAATGTGGGGAGTTGCATTATCTTGCTAAATTTGTATGTTCTTGCTTAAACCCTCTGGCCACTTAGTCTTTATTGCAGGTATAACCTGAAATAATGTCACCAATAAGATTTATTTAATTAAATCTTATTTTGGAGGCTTATTTCATTGTTTAACTCAATGATGAAATAATTATAAAATTTACACACACTTATGTATTCTACTCAGGTTGCATACCTGAGTTATCAATACATGTTGGGGACTTCCTTTGTGATTGAATTCAAAGGTTTAGTTACCAGTGTGCCTGATGGCGTATTTTTTGAATTCCTTTGAGCAAGAACATGTTCAATAAATGGAAAAACACCTATTTTCCCATCAAATATTTACTCATGGTTTGGACATATAATGGTCTAGCCATTGCACACAAGAACATAACTTTACCAATATACTGTTATGATGTCCCACATCGGTTCCGCACGCAAGTGCGGAAGGGCATATAAGTGGG
This sequence comes from Pogostemon cablin, assembly GCA_023678885.1. Classification (NCBI taxonomy): domain Eukaryota; kingdom Viridiplantae; phylum Streptophyta; class Magnoliopsida; order Lamiales; family Lamiaceae; genus Pogostemon; species Pogostemon cablin. The sequence continues at coordinate 16,523,677 of CM043000.1, forward strand.
AGTCAGCCCTTCACTCATCCATGGTTTTGGGTGGAGTTAGGGCTCCCTTCTTATGTGCCTAACAATTTGGTCCGACCTGCCGGATCCGGAGGGCCACGAGAAGGGGCTACCCGTTGTGTGGGCCCCGGGGTTGCCACCCCGAGTTGTGGACCCTGCCACCCGGAGTAGTGGGCCCCAGATATGGGTTGCCACCCGGAGTGTGCCGTCCGTGAGCGTCCGGTCCGAAGGGAGATGGATTGTTATGATGTCCCACATCGGTTCCGCATGCAAGTGCGGAAGGGCATATAAGTGGGAGTCAGCCCTTCACCCATAGCCATGGTTTTGGGTGGAGTTAGGGCTCCCTTCTTATGTGCCTAACAATTTGGTCCGACCTGCCGGATCCGGAGGGCCACGAGAAGGGGCTACCCGTTGTGTGGGCCCCGGGGTTGCCACCCCGAGTTGTGGACCCTGCCACCCGGAGTAGTGGGCCCCAGATATGGGTTGCCACCCGGAGTGTGCAGTCCGTGGGCGTCCGGTCCGAAGGGGGATGGATTGTTATGATGTCCCACATCGGTTCCGCACGCAAGTGCGGAAGGGAATATAAGTGGGAGTCAGCCCTTCACCCATAGCCATGGTTTTGAGTGGAGTTAGGGCTCCCTTCTTATGTGCCTAACAATTTGGTCCGACCTGCCGGATCCGGAGCACATAAGAAGGGAGCCCTAACTCCACCCAAAACCATGGCTATGGGTGAAGGGCTGACTCCCACTTATATGTCCTTCCGCACTTGCGTGCGGAACCGATGTGGGACATCATAACAATTCATCCCCCTTCGGACCGGACGGCACACTCCGGGTGGCAACCCATATCTGGGGCCCACTACTCCGGGTGGCAGGGTCCACAACTCAGGGTGGCAACCCCGGGGCCCACACAACGGGTAGCCCCTTCCCGTGGCCCTCCGGATCCGGCAGGTCGGACCAAATTGTTAGGCACATAAGAAGGGAGCCCTAACTCCACCCAAAACCATGGCTATGGGTGAAGGGCTGACTCCCACTTATATGCCCTTCCGCACTTGCGTGCGGAACCGATGTGGGACATCATAACAATTCATCCCCCTTCGGACCGGACGCCCACGGACGGCACACTCCGGGTGGCAACCCATATCTGGGGCCCACTACTCCGGGTGGCAGGGTCCACAACTCGGGGTGGCAACCCCGGGGCCCACACAACGGGTAGCCCCTTCCCGTGGCCCTCCGGATCCGGCAGGTCGGACCAAATTGTTAGGCACATAAGAAGGGAGCCCTAACTCCACCCAAAACCATGGCTATGGGTGAAGGGCTGACTCCCCCTTATATGCCCTTCCGCACTTGCGTGCGGAAGCGATGTGGGACATCATAACATATACCTTTTACTTGGCATGTTCTATGTGGTTCAATTTCATCTGGTCCCAAGTAATATCTCTCACTTGTTTTTGTGAGATTAAACCACTTGTCATCAATATGAACAATATTTGCATACTCTTAAACTTTATCAAATTCTGATAAAAATAACTTCAAGTGCTAAAAGACTTAATTTTAACCTGGTTATTTTCCGTGAGTGTTGGCTTGATAGCATTTGTATGAGGTCTGATCAGTTCATCTTTTACCCATCTTCCAACTGTAGTTTTACCTACTTTCATTTGTTCTGCAATGTCCCTATAAGTGTCTCTTTTCCTTAAGGAAATGCTTTGCAACTTTTCTAAATCAAATGGCTTTCTTTTCTCATGATGAATGACTGTTTTCTATTGCATATTTGGATTGATTTCCTTGCTGAAACTTGTGTCATTGCTCGTGACCATATCCTTCGAATCATTTGCCTTATTACTGCATACTTGGCTGCTGCTTCATTGATTTTGCCATGTCTTGGCTTGCCATGTGATGAATCTTTCAATAGGAATTGAGCAATGAGGTTTAACTCATCACTTGTTAAGTTTTTTTTCTCAATGTTTAATTTTTTTTGATGGTGCAGTTAATGTGAAAGGGTGAATGTTTTTATTCCACTATTTTGGAGAGAATTGAAATATTAGGAGGGAAATTATGATTAGGTGAATATTTCCCTCCATTCATTTTAATGTAATGGAGAGAATTTAAGTCACATTATTATGATTTGAATTGTAAATTCATTTTGATCTTGTAATTGTTTTAGAAATGTTTATTAATTTGATGTAAATTGGAAAGTAGGGGAGTACTAATTATTGTATTCTATAAATGAGTTGTTGTACTTTTTTGTTATTTTATTTACTTTAAGGGCGGCGCTATTGCCACCCGAAACTTTATTAAAAGTACCCAAAACTTAAAAAAAAATGATAGTGAAAATACTATAATATCTTCCACCCAAAATAAAAATCCAAACTCTTTATAACTAAGGCCACCCAACTTATGCTCAACCCACCCGTTTACAACAAAATTAATTAATCTTAACGTTCACTAATCAAACACTGCGCAACATTCAAGCTATGTATATTAATCTCAAGTGGTTCCAACTTCCAATCGTGAACATCATGAATATTAGTAAACATCACTCTCCCTTAAGCAAATGGAATTAATTAATTGGTTTGTAATTCTCAGGTAAGGGATAGAGATTCAGAAACTCAAAATAGATTATTAATATTATGATTCGGCGTTCGTTGGTAATGAGTGGTGGGTGGATTTGTTTTGCAGTTGAGAAGAAATCGAGGAGCTGTTCTTATAAATATCCTTTCGATTTTAAATGAGTATGTCCTAATTCCTAGGACACAGTTTATGCATTCATATTAGAAAACGAGGGTGTTTTCCGATCAAAAAAAAGAAAAGAAAAAAAAATCATCATAATCAAATGAACTTCAATTGAAGAGATGCTGAGGGTAGTAGTTCATTGACATTATATCCTCCATTTGTCTGCTAAGTAGTAGTACTTAATTTCTTTGGGATTTATGGCCTGCTTTCATTATTTATAAGGACAAAGAACCTATCTGCTTAGGAAATTGAACTAAAAATGTTTACTGTAGAGCTCTGAATTCGTTAACCTTGTTTAAACATTAACTTATATGCTCTTCCTTATATATTCATTAAGCACATCCAAAATGCTTTATTTATAAGATATAAGTGAGACCAAAAATGGCTGAAACTTGACATCTTAAGTCTCCATTAAGAGTAAGTGTAACAAGATATTATCTGATCTCGCGTTTGTTTGTTTATGATCACGTTTTGAAAATCTACGTAAAAGCTGTTGGCCAGGGAATGGATCATGAGAGTGATGATTGCAGAAAGCATGGCAACGAATCCAGTGAAGGGAAACTCTAAAGCTGGTCACCAAAATCGAACCCAACGCGATGATTTCTATGCTGGATGAGAAAGATATTTGGGTATACTTAGTAATATTATAGGGTAGGCTTAGCAAAATGAATTGAGTGGAACTGGGTATAATAGAAATTTCACTATTTTTTTTTTAAATTCGGGTGCCCTTGGTAAAGTTTTGGGTGGCAATAGTCCGACCCTTACTTTAATTCTCGTGTACAGTAGCATATTTTTGCTGCTTTAGTTAGGAATTATTAATGGTGACGGCAAAAAGGTAAAACATCATTTAATATCTACCCACTACACATAAAATATAATACTCTTTAAATCACGTGAAAAAAGTAAATGGTCACTTATTAGAGAGACGGAGGGAGTAATTTTTAAAGAACGCATGAAAACATCTTAATAGTAAGAAGATCATTATATGTTTTCATAATTAATTATTACTTTTATTTTTTATTGAATATATAGTACTTCCTCCATACGTTTATAATGTACCAATTTTGTCATTTTAGTCGTCCACTATAAAGGTATTTATTTTTCTTTTTTAATAAAAGGACCCCACACCTACCAACCACTCATCACTAATACAATTTCCTACTAAAATAATCGACGTTGAAAAAGTAAATGGATACGTTAATAGCGGATGGAGGGAGTATTACTTTTCTTTGAAAATATTATCATTTTTTATTTATATTATAAATTATTTATAAATAATTTCACTATATCATTATCATTTTTCATTAAAATAATATGATTTCTTATTCGTTTTATGGAATTTTTTTCGCAAAATAATGTACTTTTACTAATTGTTTATTTCACGTCAGAATTAAGAGGGAGTTCTTGTGAATTTGATTCACACGCATGCGTTTTATTTTTCCAAAATTTTTCTTTAGTGTTTGAAAAATTATTTTTTAGAAAAAAATTTCTTTAGTATTTGAAAAATTAGTTTTTTAGAAAAATTAACTATTCCCTCCGTCAGCAAAAAGGTACACATTTTGCAATTTTGGGCGTCCGCACCAAAGATATACATTTCACTTTTTAAACATATAGGACCCATACACATTACTAGTACATTTAATGTATGGGTCCCACACACCTTACTAATACAATTACCTACCACACATTAAATAATAATACTCCTTAATACACGTGCAAAGAGCAAATGTATACATATTTAGCGGATGGAGGGATTATTATTCTTTTAAATAAAAAATATTATTTATCTTAAAAAGAATATAAAGAATCACTGAAAAGTAATATTTTTGATTTAAAAGAATAATAATTTTTTTAAATAAAAAATATATTAAAGAGTAATTAGTAAATCTAGGTGCAAAATTTTGAAGATGAATATTTTTATTTAAAAAAAAATACTATAATTTCTCCCTAAAAACTTTTTTTTCATGTACTGAAAAATAACCAATAAATAAAAGTGCACATGTGATGTGAATTACGATTCACATAAATATTTGCCGAGAATTAATAATTAAATTCAAATCATGCTGAATCATTTTATGTTTATATTTTTTTACGAAAAAAAAAACTTGGATCAATTGTATGGAGTTGGTATTAAGCTACGTAACACTATATTGTCGATCGGTTTTAATTTTTCATTTGATTAACTTATTGATTAATTAAGTATTGAAGCATTATTATTCAAAAAAAATATATTGAAGCATTAGGATTACAAAAACGTCATTGTATTTGGCCGTTAATAGCTATTTTAATCTTACGCCATTTTACTTTGTTATTACAAATGATTACAAAAAAAAAAAGTTTTTAATCTCATCTCACACCTTTAATAATAGTGATATTAAATTTCATTTTCATCAAACTTTACGAAATTAATAAAATCAAAACATGTACTTGTCACGTGATAAAGCAATTTGGAATTTTCCTCTATGTTAATCGAAAAATCCTTAACTAGACACATGTTTCTTAACCGAGCATACTAGTACTCATCCGTCTAAATAAAATATTCACAATTTCTCATTTGCAATCGGAAGTTCTACTAATTAAATTCATTTTTTGTCCCGCAACAAAAGAAAACTTCTAATTCGACCAAAAATATTTATTTTTTTCAATGGCCTACTATAACTCTTTAATTTAATCGATTTGTGTCTAATTTTAATTGAAAATTTGAATTTTAGCTGGAAAAACTCATACACCATAAAAATACTATATAATCCTACAAAAATCAATAAAATTGATAAAAAAATATTTTTTGTTAAATCCTACATATTTACAATATTCGTATTGAATTACTCCATCCTTCCCCTTTATACGTATTAATTTTGTCATTTTAGTCCGTCCAAATACAAAGTACACATTTCCTTTTTTGGATTGATTTGACACACATGTGGCCCACAATCAACACTAATACAACTACTCATTACACATTAAAATATTATTTCTCTCACCTCATTATACATCAAAATATTATACTTTTTAATTCACGTGTAAAAAGCAAACGAATACCTATTAGCGGGACGGAGGGAGTACTTGTTATGATCAACGGAAAAAATGAAAAATCAAAAGGATTCTATTATTCAAAACCCAATTATGACATCCATTCTCTCCCACTTCACACCTCGAAACGTACGAGATAAACGTGCTTTCACATCTTAATCCGAAATGGTTGGAGAGAGAAAAAATTTCCTTTTTTTAATGAGTACTCCCGAGAAAAGATCCAATGGAGATGGGATGGGGCTGTAACTCAGAAGATTAGAGCACGTGGCTATGATAAATTTTTTAATAAAATATTTAAAGATACTAAGACTTAAATATCCTCAATGTATAATAAATATATTCTTATATTACTCCATCCGTCTCAAGAATACATTTATACTTTGCATTCTAGTCCATCCCAAAAATACTTTCACACCCTAAAAATGGAAATAATACACAATATCAATAATCTTACAATAATACAATATTATAAAAATGTCACATCCTTTCTACACACAATCTAGTCAAAGTCAATTAAATCATACATTTTTTTCTATTCAATTACCCAAAATATCCCCTCTCTTTTTTACATCACTACAACAAAAAGTTACTTTCTTGTCACCAATTACATGAATGTATTCTTGGAACGGAGAGAATACTCCGTATCTTTAATACTTATCATATTTAAATATGAAAATTAAAAGATAATCTCATATAAATATTACATATGAATGTCATATCCTATCTCCACTCAAATTAAAAGGAATAAATATACCTCCTCCCTATCGAAAGGTTCTCATTTTATTATATTGAGTGTCTCATTCAAATATCCTCATTTTCTCTTTTTAATAAAAGGGCCACACATATGGCCCACCACTCACTACTAATACAACTACCCACTACACATAAAATAATAATACTCTTTAATCTACGCACAAAAAGAAAACGGGAACCTTTGTCCGGGATGTAGGGAGTAATATTTAATAATCAAATAGAAGGAAAACAAAGAATAAGATGTTGAGTTGGATTAATCGAACAGAAATCTCTCTAAAAAGATACATTATAGATGAGTAAATTGCAGTAACGGCCTCCCTCAGAGATCTCTAAATATATACAATATAGAAAATAACTCAACTCAAGGTTTATTAGATCTACTAGGATTATCAGCAAAAACATAAAAAACACCAAGAGCAAAAACCCATCTTATTTTTTCTTCTATCTCCATAACTGAACATGTTCAATTATCTAATCGAACACAAAGAATGAGTTTGGTTGATTCAACCGAACACAATACAATTGTTCGGTTGAACCAACCGAACACAAATTCGAGAAATCCAAAATGGAACTCCTTTACTCCACAGTCAAATAAATTATTCGCACTTTCATAGCGGTTAACAACATAACCGGGAGAAAAAAAACCATTAAATCAATTGGAAAATTTGTTCAATTAATAGAGTGAGGTTTGTGTGCGTCCGGGCGCACGTGAACACATTCCGTGCGCCTTTAGAATTTAGTATTATGAGTAAGGGTACATTGCTTTGGTCTAAAGGGTATACACTTTAATTAATAAAGATACATCATTTTGTTCTAAAGGGTATACACTTTATTAATATTTTTTATTTTTCTTCAGAAAATAAAAGGTACACATATTTATACTAAAGGGTATATAATTTAACACAAAATTTTAAAGGCACACGGAATGTATTCCCATGCGCCCGGGCACACACAAGTTTTTGCCATGATACACATCTTTATATTAGAAGGTATACAATTTAACACAAAATTCTAAAGTCATACAAGTTTTTGCCCAATTAATATATCTTAACATCCGTAGAAAATGTGAGATAAGAAATATTGATAGTTTTGAGATGTTGATCGATATTGAAGAAGCTGAATTGATGCAAAAGATATATCCTTCTTTTTAAAAAGTAAGAGAATTTAAGAATAAAAATATTTTGCTACTCGATTAAAAGGACAAAAGAATCGGTGTGTATAGCAAATGTTTTCTTTTTTAATATTAATGTGGTCTACTTAATGAATAGAATTCAATAAAAATGAGTAATTAATTACTTAAGTTCCATTAAATTAAATTAATTCATTCCAGAAGAGTGAAAAAAACAAAACCGGTCAAAGAAATAAACAAATGAAGAAAAAAAAGAACTTTTTCCCCTTTAATTTAATCTCCAACAAAATCATGATATCATCGATCATCAAAAAAATTCCACCCATGCACGTGCCTCACGTGCCTGCGATCAAAAGGGTTTCCATTGCACTAGCCCACACCACCGGCTGCTGCTTCCAACAAAGGAATATTCCGGCGGAATCCCGGCCTTTTCCCTTTTCTTTTTTTTTTCTTTTTGAACTTCCCTCCCCTACTTACTCTTTTTTTTTTAATTTAATTTTATTTTATTTTTAATACATACTATACACCTAAAGCAACTTTTTTAATTGATCACGTAAGTCGTAAGTTCGTAACTACACGTTCGTGTAAAACTATGAGGGACAACGGAGTATTACTTTTTAGACACTCATAACAAATTTTAGTAATGCGAGTTTTATACTACATAATAAAATTTTTAAAGCGTATTATAAAATTACACAATATGCTATCAATACAATAAATAACATTCAAAACTCATCAACTACTAAAAATATTACTATATTATTATTCTATATGGATGTACGAGACAAATCGATACTTCCTCTGGGCGACTTAAAAATTACGTTTTTCATTTTGATTTGTCTTAAATTAATATTTATTTTATTTTATTTTATTGTTAAGTGGACTCACATAATATAATTATTTATTTCTGGTCAAACACAATATTAATATAACTAAAACACTACATATTAAATATTATATTTCTTAACTTACTATCTACTAAAATATTAGTAGCAATGTTCGCCAGAGAAAGAGGAAGAGAAAAGGAGAAATAAGGTGAAACACCATAAAAATCCATAGACGCAAGATTGTGAACTAAGATGTTGCCCATCGGATCCAGTTGAAATCCACTCGTTCGAATGATAGACAGAGAGAACGGATATCCCATCTAATAATTTACACTGAACTCTAAATTTGTTTTCAATTTGAATCCGATTTGAGGTTTTTGAAAACCTAGCTACTCACCAGTTCTATTATAAATTTTACAAACTTAAATTTTAAAAACTCTCAAGAAACATATTAATATTCAACTCACTTATCTCATCTTTTATACACTATATTTTTTTAATTAATATTTTTTCTCATCTCTTCACTACAAAAAAATTCATTTTTAGCGATTGAATTTTTCAACGAAATTCAATTTGTTGATAATTACTAATGAATATTCAATAAAGGTTATATTTATTTTTTAACAATGGAATTTCAATTAATTATATTGTTTTTACCCGTGGAATAATTACAGTTGTTAATTACCAACGGAATCATAATATATATTGCCAATAGAATTATTAGCAATATATTACCAATATAATTGAATTTTCGTCGGTAAAAATTTACCAACAGAAAATTACTAACGAATTTTATTTTTAATCCGTTGGTGATCAAATTTAATAATAAAATTAAAGCTTTTAACAACTTAATATTACATTAATAAAAAAATAGAGTAATTTTTTTAGTCTCTTTTTATGCATTAATTAAATATCATTCTCTACACACATCACCCTGAATTTTATGCATTAATTTAATATCAAATGAAAATCATACCAAAAACTCAATAAAAATACACATACTTTCAAAATTAAATTTTCAGAACTCAAATAAAGCTCTAAGCCTACTTATTGGATGTACAATTATCATACAATGATTTTAAAAAAAAAATTGGATAAAACTTGAGTGTTCCAGGTGCACGTGCACCAAAAGCTAACAACCTCATGATAAAATTATTATACAACTTAACATAAAAATTTATACTCTTAATTTTTCAAAAAATAAAAATAAAAAATTCAAACATTACATTTAGATTTCAATTGATTTTTTCATTAAAGAAATAATTCTTTTATAAATTAAAGTATATACTCCTTAAAATAGAAAACAATCTCACACAAGATTTACCCTTAAAACAAAATGTTATCTATATGAGTGCGATGAACACATATAAGATATCAAATCAAATAATTTATCTAAAAATATTCCGAATAGAATACGCAAGTGTATATAATATCTACTCAACCAATTATGAGACTCATACAAATTCATGAAACTTTCCTTTAATACGATCTGATTTGGTTTTCATTTATTTATTTTAACTAAAATAGAAACCCGACCTGCCCTCATATAAAGAAGCTGTCCCGCGAGTGTTTCTTTCAGGAGTTTGAATTTCCAACGTCGGACGTCAATTTTGTGTATCATTTTTGTATCATATATTATGGTATTGATACGTAAGAGGAGAAATAAATTCAATCATTGCCCCTAAGGTTTAATCTTTAAGGTATAATTTCTCTCTCCTGTCGTCAAGGTTTAATCTTTAAAGTATAATTTCTCTCTCCTATGTGTTATCATGGTGAATGACCCTATTTATAGGCGCACCATTCCACTCAGCCATAATAGCGATTGCGTGATTTACGACATATTAATTGTTGATGGTGTAATTTCCTCTAATCAGCAATTATGACGATTTAATTGCTGATTGCGTGATTTCCTCTAATTAGTAATTGCATCCAGATTCAACGAACCTACTCCACATTCAACGAATCTTTACACACACGTGATTCACGGCTTGACCCGACATTTGAGGATTTTCCTCTCACATGGGATAATAATTTCGTATTAATCACTTCACATAACCTCTCCAGTAGATGAGTCAAATTACACTCATCCACTACACTAATTTAATTGGTGATTAATTTAATAATTAACCCTTACTAACCAATTAAATTCAATTAATATAATTAATTAATTAAATTAATTCTACAAATTTTTTAAAATAAAAGAAACTTTACAATATAAATAATTATTAAGCCTTTGGAGGATGTGGAGTTAATTTGAAAAAAGATGTTAATTGAAAAATACAAGATGAAACATCTGGGGGTATTAAAATAGGTAGACCGATGCCTCTTTTTTCAGCCGAGTTAAAATTTTTTTTTGTCCCATAACTAGAATGAATTTTTGATTATATCCTAAAAAAGATAAAAAAAATGGAATTCCGGCAACTTTGGGACCAAAATTGGCTAATTTCAGGAGTTACGAGACGAAATTGAAAATTTTATCTTTTTTTTGGGCAGAATCAAAATTTTCGCATAGTTGTGGGACCAAAAATGATTTTAACTCTTTTTAGCCTATCAATTTATAGAGTACTTGCAAGCATATTCGTAATTTTGTGCATTACTAGCTACGATCGATCTAACGCAAAAACCAGCATGGATCAGTTTTATGGTTCAACTAAGATTACTCTTTTATAGTATAATGAAAGTTTACAGTATAAGTTATTCTTTTGTACAAAAAAATAATTTTGTTGTTAATGAACTCTTTCGCTGGAATATTAATCTTATATAATTTAAAGAATAATATTCAATATTTTAAAAAGTAACTCTTCTCAAGATGGTGCACCATATATCAAATTGCACCATAGTCCCTCTCACAATTTAATTATATATATCTCTATACGGTTCATATGGATGTAACGATTATTAATAATATTACTCCCTCCAAATGATCATATTATTCTTCATCGTTTTTGTAGACATGAAGTTTAAGAAAAGTTATTTTTTGATCAATTTTATTGATTTTTTGAGGGCAATGTAATATTTTTAAATAATAAATAAATTAGTGTAAATTATGTTATGTGTGTTAGGTGAGAGTGATAAATTGCAATTAAGATTGATTGGTGCGATGTTAGGGTTGTGAAGTTTAATGTGGAATGGACGAAAACAAAAAGTAAAATTTAACTTGGGATGAAAGAGTACATCGAATTTAAAAAAAAATACATTTATTAATTTAAGTAAATACTCTTACCCATTTTACACATCTTGCATCCGCATGTACAAAACTCTTCATGTATACGAATTATGAATATTTTTACGTGTTCATTGTAAGTGAAAAAAATAAAGTTATTATTTGACACACTGTATTTTACTCCTGCTTTATTTATTTAATTTTTTCTTAAACATAATAAGAATGAACAGTACTGTGAGACAAATTTAGAGGAAAATGACATGATATGATCTCAAGCTATCTGTATTTTTAAATTAAAAAAACCTCCAAAGTTCTTCTATAAGGACTATACATGAACCCAAAATTAGTGAACTGAATAAAAATGAGAAATTAATTACTCAAATTCCATTAAATTAAATTCCAGAAGAGTGAAAAAACAAAACTGGATAAAGAAATAAACAAAAGAAAAACAGAAGTACCTTTTTCCCTTTAATCTCCAACAAAATCATGATATATCATCGCTCATCAAAAAAAAATTCCACCCATGCACGTGCCTCACGTGCCGCCGATCAAAAGGGTTTCCATGCACTAGCCCACACCACCGGCTGCTCCTTCCAAGAAAGGAATATTCCGGGGGAATCTCGGCACGGCCTCATCGACCACCCCTCTTTATACCTCCTCAACAACGACCGAACATCATCGCACACCTCCTCATTAAACGACACCGGATTGAACCCCCCGGAACGCAACCGGTGTGACCATCTCACCGCCGTGTCCCGCCTCTCCACCGACTCCTCCGGCGGACACGCCACCAGCTCCACCACTGCCCGCCCGGCCGCCCGCTCCAGCATCAGACGCTCATTGCTGGTTTTCGGAAAGCTGTCATCCAATGCTTCGAAGTAAACCCTAAACCATCTCATACATTCTTCGAAACCCCTAACGAATTCGAACCCATCAATTCCAACATCCAGATTGGCTTCTTCTTCAACAACAGTCATAATCCGTGGCTGCAATCGCCGGCAAATTGAAATAAACGAATCCCTATTGGTCGCATTGACGGAGTGCAACGCGCCGACAAAGTTAACGGCGAGTGCCTCTCCGTCTTTGATATCAAGCTCCGTTAAGTTCAACCGCGATAAATCGTCTGCATGGTAAACGGCGTTAAACTTAAACGGAACACCCATGAGCCGAGCAAATTTCTCCATCCTACTCCCAATCTCCTTCATCACCTTCTGCACCGCCGCCGCGGCGGCGTCACCTTTCCGACAGACGACCACGGTGAGCTTCAAATGCGGGGTTTCGTCGCTGCGGGTGGCGATGGCTTCTAACAAAGTAGGCCACTGCGTGCAAAACGTGTTGCTTATGTCGATGATGTGTATCTCGCGCTCTCCTTCGACAGCCTCCATGATCGCACCATTGCAAGCCACGTGTCCGAAGGTGGTCCACGGGCTGACTTCCTGAAACTTGAGGACCATCTGTCGTGTGGAGTCGAAGGACGAGGTTTTCTCCGACGCGGAGAGTAAATTCCGGTGGGTGGCGACGCCGGAGTCGGTGGTGCGGCAGAATAAAGCTTGTAGAAAGTAAGAAGCCAACTTCTGATCGACGTCGCCGTAGGGGGAGCTGAGCTCGTTGAGCATCCAGAGGAGTTGGTGGAGACGGGAGGTGTTCCGATCGGCGAAGGCTTCAGCAGCTTCTAGAAGGATGTCGGAAGCCCAGTTGGGTTGTCCGGAGAAGGGAGTGGAGAATTCCGACAGGACGTCACGCGCGGGCGAGTGGGAGAATTGGTCGGATGGTTGGTTGTAAGTGTGGTGGTGGGTAGGGGTAGGGGTAGGGGTAGGGGTAGGAGGGTGGTATTGCTTGGAAGAGGAGGAAGAAGAGGAGAAATCTTCATCCATGTAATTGGAATTGGAGTTGGAATTGAAACAGAATGGATCTTGATCAGGAGGGTAATTAGGGTGGTGAGAAGGAGAATTGCTGGAATTAGTTGTGGTAGAATTTAGTGACTGATCAGAATTGAAATTCACAAGTCTGAACAAAGTATCCATCTAATCTAATCTAATCTAATCTAATGTACAGACCCACCACCAAACACACATCAAACAAGAATTCAAACTTTATAGGTTTGATTGGATCGATCTGTTGAATGTTTGTTGGATCAGAAATTAAGATGGAGTTGTTCTCTCTCTGGAGAGAGAATCTTGAATCTGTTTCCAATTTCTCCTAACTAAGCAGTGGATTAATTTGTGGGTGATTTGTTGAAGAATGTGTGGGGATAAAAACTTTGGGAGAAGGGAGGACTAATAGTGGAGTAGGAGTAAGATCATGATGTGGGGTGGGGCGACTAGTTTGATTACAATTTGCCTTTTTTTAATTTAAGTTACTGTAGCCTGTAGGATAAACCAAATCACTCTAATTTATTTTATAATACCTGTTTGGATTTGCCCTATCATTTTATTTTGGTGTATCCACTCGTTATGTCCCGTTATATTTTGCAATTACATCTTCTATTACATGATGAGTGACATGTATGTGGAGAGGAAAATCTCAACCTTTCCCAATAAGGGAGGAGATTGTATAAGTGACGCATACGAGAGAGGAGACGATAAATTCTAAAAAATATCAATTCTAAGGATAATAATTGTATTTTAAATGATACGCAGAATGATAAAAAAAATCTTTTGCATGTCAACTAAATTAAAAATGATCATTCCATTGAAGTTTATTTGATTTTTTAGGAAAAATACTTTATGACCCAATTTGAAATTAGATATTCCTTTTTTCTAATACCAAAAGAATTTTATTAAAATAAGATACCAGGTATAATCAAAAGAAAGTTTCACTGTCAAATGTGTGAATCTCCAGTATCGATCATAGTATTACATTCAAATAATTAATCGTGGGTTGAACTTACAATGTTAAGAAATATATTAACTCCTTCATCTAATCAACTCCACACCAAAAAAATTGAGCTCTTTTATCAAATTACCCACCTCATTTAGCTTTTTTTCTTTTTCTTTTTAATTAAAAATTTTTATACAAAATAAAAAAATGCATGTTCTTTTTCATTTTATATACTATAAAATAGTGTCACAATTTATATGGATATCAGAAGGTCAGAATCACTTTTTAATTAGACCTTATTTTTGCATAAATACACCCAAAATTTACTTTTTAAGTACATGATATACTTTCAGAGTAATATATATTCTTTTCAAATAAAAAAACATTTACACATTTCAAAATATATGAAAAAGTTACATTATACCAAAATTTAATTACAAGGAGTAATATCTTTATTTTATTATTACTCTAAAAGAGTAAATCAACTAGTACATTCTTTAATTATGTATTACTCCATTTCTCATTAAAAATACGAGTAAAAGTTAATATTCACCTTACTAGTATTGCTCATGAAATAGTTAAGTAAATATCACTTGTATAATTCAATTATCATTTTTATTACAAACATACCATTTTTATCTCTCAAAAGTCAAAACAACAAGACTTACTCCATAAGTAATTTTCAAAAAACGGATGAAACATTAAACAATTTTCTACATGCATAATGAGAAAGATGATATAAAAAAGAGCTTTTATCAATTCAAGGCCCGAATTATGGGTAAACTATCCATTAGGGGTCTGGATTATTTTTTTTATCAATTCAAGACCTGAAATATTTAAACTATCAATCCAAGACTTGAATTTGTCAAATATTATCACATATTTCATCAATTTAGGGCCTAAGTTCAGGCCCTGAATTGATAGTTTTACATAATTCAAGCTCCTAATCGATAGTATACATAATTCAAGCCCCAAATTAATAGATTACCCATTTTCAGGCTCTATATTGATAAAATTTCAAAAAAGGATGTTGTGGTAGTGGATTAGCTTTCATCCAACTTTATGTAGGCTTTATGTGAGAGAGAGTAGTGGGAGTAGGCGTGACTAATGAGTTTAGAGAGAGAGAGAGAAAAGCTGCGAGCGTGCTTGATCATATCATAAATCCCACCACCAAGGCTTCTCACATTCTTTGCCCCCCAATTCCTCTCCAAACTCTGCCTACTCTTCCCCCCTTTTAATACTAACATTACTTTTTTTATCACCTTCTCCTAATTCAAGGCCATGCTTATTTCACTTTTCTCAATAACCCATGTCATGCTTCATCACCTACATACATACCTTCATACATTCCTACTATTACCACCCCTTTTCCATTCCCATATATGTGTAATTATATATATATATATATATATATATATATATATATATATATATATATATATATATATATATATATATACTTCTTTCGTCCCGCGACAAGGGTCTCTTTTTACCATTTTGGTCGTCCCACCCAAATGGTCATCTTTCCTTTTTTACACACATGAGACTCACACACACCCTCTAATACAATTAAAGTATGGGGCTCATACTCCCACTAATACAACTACGCACTACACATTAAATAATAATACTCCTTAATCCACGTGCAAAAAAGCAAATACTATCCTTGCCGCGGAACGGAGGGAGTATATATAAACCTTACCGCGCAACTGAAGAAATACACGAGTATTTCTTTGACTAATTAATACTCTTATTTATTAAAAATATTATTTATTCTGTCTCAAGTTATTAAATTGCACGTTACTATAGCTATGGAGATTAAAGTAAATTGCTTTTGACCAAGCTTTTTAACTTTTAAAGAGTAATATAGTATTTATTTTTTGGTGATAAATAAATTGGAGTATAATTTATGTTATAAATGTTAAATGAAAGTGGTGAACTAATTACATTATAATTTTAAAATTGAGGTTTGTTATATTATTTTTTTATTGAAATTTAATGTGGATTGAAAAAATGGAAAACATAAAATTTAAAGTGAGATAGAGTGAGTATTATTTTAATTCATCCTAATAACGAGTATGGTTTATAAGTCAGATATAACTTTTTTAGTTAAATTTTATGACTTCTAGTTTGTTTATGATTTTGTAATCTATGTGCTA
The DNA here is from genome assembly GCA_023678885.1 of Pogostemon cablin. Taxonomy (NCBI): domain Eukaryota; kingdom Viridiplantae; phylum Streptophyta; class Magnoliopsida; order Lamiales; family Lamiaceae; genus Pogostemon; species Pogostemon cablin. Next base: position 16,540,287 of record CM043000.1, read on the forward strand.
TAGAAGGCCCCTAAAATTTTGAAAATTTTTATTATATACTCCCACCGCTTTCAAGGGTATCATTTTTTCATTTTGGGCGTCAGCCCCTAAGGGTTTCATTTTATTTTTTATTCACACACACCCACTAATATAATTAAAAAATGGAACACACACCTCCACTGATACAACTACCCACTATACATTAAATAACAATATTCCTTAATCTCCATGCCCAAAAGCAAATAACACCTTTAAATCCGGACGAAGAGAGTATATAGTATGTATATTTTAATACATACAATATGTAGTTAAATTGGTAAGAGTGCTATGTTTCTTCATCGCGATACCCACCAGTAACAATACTTACTGGGTTCGATATCCACCAATAGAGCTGTCAGAATGGGTTGGTGGGGGGTTTTGCCACAACCCAACTTTTAATGAGTTTAACTGGGGAGCGGGTCACTCGCGGGGCAGGGCGGGCCACTGATGGGGCGGGCCGCGGGTTAACCAAAACCACAAATCCTAAACTCACCACCCACCTGCTGCCGCTGGCCACTCCTCTGCCGCCGATCAGTTACCGACAGCCACTGCTGGAGATGCCGTTGCCGACGTCGGGAATGTCGTTTGATGAACGTGTTTGCACACTTCAATTTAAAATCCTCAAGTGTAAGGATGCAATTGTAACGGCAAGTACCAAAATTAAATTATCGATCCCAAAAAGACAGCTAACTATTTATTTATTCTAAATTACTAACTAACCAGAATTAAGTTACTGATTTCAGAGTTTATGAATTTAATTAACTAAAGGCTTTAAAATTAAATAACTTAAATAATAAAGCAAAGAAGAAAGATTTAAGATTCAGTCAAGAGATAAGCAACAGTTCTAAGGTATCAGGTATAGACCAATTAATTTGGATTCCTAGACTTTCAATTGATTATTCATGTAGTTTCTATGAAAATACATCACATAACCCTGTTAACCCCACCAGATATGATCCTATTTTAAGCTAACAATATATTCTAATATATTTTCTTAGGTGCGTGAATATCATCAAGCCCCCTTCGTAGATATTAATCAATGCAAACAACAATTCTTTCGGATGGTAAGTTTGACTAATAATATATTCTCTAGAAAGTACTACAAGGTTTTATTCACTTCCTACTTGAATGTCTAATTGCATTGTTCCACTAAATAATTCAAGTATCTAATTTACCATCCCTTGGAATTAATGTGTCCACATGTAATAAATTATGTATGCACACAAGCTAACACAATATACCAAGCATCACGAACAATGACAATGAAATATTGCGAAGATGTTACACAACATATAAATAAAGTCTAAATTAATCAAATAATTTAGAATATCAATAGCATTAATTCACAATAATAATCTAAGTTTCCAGATCAATCACCCTAACCTTCAATCCTTAGAACTGTAAAAAGAAATTAGCCCATGAGGTTACAATCAACATTCATGGCTAAGCAATTCATATAAGAATATCAAGATTAAAGAAAGAAAACGATGAAAAACACGAAACCCTAGCGTAAGCGTAGTTCCACATTCCTTCTCCATCTCTCCGATCATTTGATCTCCCTCAATTAGCACTTGAAACCCTCTTGAAGATGGATGGATGATGAAAATCAGATTTGAATCTGATTGATAGTGTTGGTGGCATGAAAAATCGATGGATTGTGGATGGGTTCTCTTTCTTTGTGTGTTGATCTCCCCTTTTATATCTTAGATTGTTTTTAGGGGTTTTTCGATTTGAATTCTTGCTAGTTTATGATCTGTGAGACGTAAATACACTTCTAAATCGAACAAGCTATGATTAGGCCCAAAAAACAACCGCTCGACACCCAACTCGGCTCGAGCTGGGTCTTGGATGCTGCCGAGGCATTCCAGCTGTATCAGGGCGACTTGCCACACCACGTAGGACCCTCCGTCACTCAACTCGGCTGAAATTGGCTGCCAAGCCACCCCAACTCGCCTCGAGTTTGTCCGTCGAACGACTCCCGAGCTGCAGACTGCATTGCGCGACCCACCGTTTCAAGCATAAATTCCTCATACGGACTCTAATTTGAGTAACTTTTGTGCCAAAACGATCCTCTCTTCCATGTCCTTCGAAAGATTTTTTACATGATCAATTTAGAATTCTACAAAATATAGTAAAATTATATAATGTGGTCGTGTGTTTCTCAGCATTCCTTCATACTTTCACTCTTCATCCCAACTTTGAACTTTTGATCATGTTTTACCCTTCAAAACTCAACAAAACACCTTAGTAGCATCTTAATTATGCAAGATATGAAAACCATGCAATTCTACATAAATTATGGATACATTCTATAAAAAAAATGGTGTAATGTGAGATCTAAAACACGTGAAATTCCAATTTCAACAAATTGAAAATGTCATCGTCGACGAAATTGTCGCTGGAGCTACTACCGCCACCATGCTGGAAATGTCGCTGAAGCTGCCCCTACCTAGTGGTGGAGGTAGGGTAGATTGGGGTGTGTGGGATGGGCAGGTTGGTTGTTTTATTTTTCATAATTGACAATTTTTAAAATTTTAATTTATAAAAGTTGGTTGATATTGGGTTGGTGGGGCGGTGCGGGTTAGCCCACACTTTAGTGGGTTTTGAGTAGGGCTAATTTTATGGGGCGGGTTAATTTTGGGTTAGGTAATTGGTGGGTTTAGAGTACAATACTTTCGGAACTGTTATTTATTTTTTCAATTTTTATAGATGTATTACTAACTACTACTATTATTTATTTTTTCAAAACTTTTATAAATGTCATCACTAACTACTATTATTTAAACATTTTTATTCATGTTACAAAACTCATTCCGTAAGATAGTCTTATAATTTATCAATATAAACAGGGTTCCACTTGACTAAATTCCTGAGTCCGTCACATGATTTATTTCTTTTACAATACTAATTGTTAATAAAATAATTCTTTGTATCACTATATATCATTTTTTATTAATCGAGTTTTATTTTTTATTATAATGTTAATCAATGTAAACTGGCTCCCCTCAACTGAATTCCTAATTCCGTCACTGATTACGGAACAGATTCATAATACTAAAATCTTTTACAAATTTTTTTGCTATTTATAGGCTACTACTATTTTCATAGTAAAATCTTTTACAAAATATTCTCTATTCATAGACTACCACTATTGCACTCCAAATAAAATGTTTATTCACTTTTTTATCGTCCTATTTTTATTATGAATTATTATTATTATTATTTTTAATATTGATAATAAAGGGGCGGCTATTCACGCCTCCAATTTTGTTAAACATATCTCATAAATCTATGAAATTAAGTTATCCTTATATATATATATATATATATATATATATATATATATATATATATATATATATATATATATATATCCTTATATTAATTATTAACTAATTATTTTTATTTAATTTTCTCTCAATTTTTGAACGTACCCTAATAAATTTTTATATGTACCCCAATTTCATAGAATTATAAACCTGAACTACAAATCATATTAATTTTTCATCGTCTTAAAATTAAATTAGATCAGTATTTATTTGTAAAATTAAATTATAGTACAATTTAATTTGTAGTTTTCTTAAGTTCAATGCATAGTTTTCAAATTTAGTCGAACACGATCTATGACTTGAAATCCCTAAAAATTCAATATGTTCAGACGGTCGAACAAGTTGAACTGTTCGAATACTGTGACCAAACAACATAGAACAATGTGTTTCGCTAGCATCATTTGGATGTTGTAATCGAACACAGTTTATGATGATGATATGGATCAACAGCTAGAAATCAATGAAAAAATAAGGACAGATCTTTTTGATTGATTGATTGAAGTACACTAGAAGTTCAAACTTATGCCTCAAAGGCCAAAGCCTTTACGTTACTGTAGTTTTTTAACTCCAAAATTAATTTGAAGTAATTGGGTTATTTCATTGTCATATCAGACAACACATGAGAGAGCAAGTGCTAGCTATGGAGAAAGCAATTATGGGGAAACTGGTGTGGTACTTAACGGTTCCAACTCTATACATGTTTTTAGTTAGATACATCAAAACCTGATAAAGAGATAGAGAACACTGTTCATGGCAGAATTGGGGATCATAAACTACTGCAGCTTCTCTTCTCTTGTGAAACTACCTCTCTTCCTTCTCTGTGATCTGTAAACAAATTCAAGAGTGAGTTTTTCTTTTTATTCTTTTTAATTCTTAACTATTTAATTTTATTAAAAGGCTGTGTTTAATTAAATAAATAAAATGACATAAGAGCCTACATTGTGGTGTATTTTTTTAATTTAAGGGTTATATATAGTAATTGAGGTACATTTAGAAAAACCGAGGGTGTGAATAGCCACCCCCTAATAACAATTATTAATTTGATTTCTTTTATCATTTTATGGGAAAATGTCATAATTTGGTCTCATAAGAATTTATTCAATTTAATTTTAGTACCGTAGGAATTCACTGGTCTCATACCTAGTGGTTTTGATCCCATAAGAATTTCATATTCATAATATTTCGAAAATTTCATTCTGTAACTTATATTATTTAGATTTATATTATTTTCTATCTTTAAACACAGACAATCAATTCCCCTCTATTTTCTCTCTCAATAAACATTGTACTCCCTCCGTCTGCCCGAAAGAGGGTCTTTTTTTCATTTTGGTCGTCCGCTCCAAAGAGGGTCATTTTTTTTTTACACACATGTGACCCATCCCCACACACCCACTAATACAACTACAATATGGGGTCCACACTCCCACTAATACAACTACCCACTACACATTAAATAATAATATTTTTTAATCAACGTGCACAAAAGTAAAAATCCCTCTTTGGGGCGGACGGAGGGAGTATTAGTTTTCTTTGGGGATTAGTTTTGCAAATTATGGAATCAAATTTACAAGTTGTCATTTTAGTCTTGCTAACGGTTTAAAATATTTCATTAACTATTAACGGAATTTGATGAAAAATTCCTATGAGATAAATCTGTCAGTTTTGGGACCTTTTTGGCACTGAGCAATTCTTACGGGACCAAAAGTGTAATGTTCCCGTCATTTTATTGAAGGGAAAATTTTAATTTTAGTCCCGGAAGAATACTAAATTTGAAAATGGTCCTTTTTCTTGCAAAATTAATCCCACAGGAATTTTTAGTCATTTTCCTTTGATAACTAACGAAATTAAACATGTGAGAATCACGTGTCTGTTAGAATGGTCAATGGTGCGTCGTCAATGGAGAAAACTTGTGCTCTCAAATGCATTTCTCTTATTTTCTCCATTGCAAGTAATCCACTTTCATCTCGCACCTTCGAGCTATTGGATTTCACCCTGGATTTGTGATGTTTCCAGATATGTACTTGCGCACAGGTATACCAGATTGGATTAGGTTTAATTTCTGTATCAAGATAAATGATTTGGTTTTGAATTGAATACTCTGTTAAATTATATAGGCAGTTGTTAATAAATGCACATGAACTGATTGATAAAATGATCTCAATAACTTTTTAGCATGATAGGAAGATTATCAACCCTTATTGCAATTAGGAAGATTTATTATTATTATTATTATTCTATTAGGACATTTTTGTAGTGTGATTCTTTATTTTCTTTTTTTCTAATTTCATTTTTAATGTATTTGCGTAAGGTTTATTTTTCACATTTGAATTATTTTCTTTTTCTCTATTTCTTTAGTGATGGATTGAAAAAAAAGAACAAGATTTGATTCCATACCAGAAAATGTACACAATTTATCTTATTTTCCTTCATTGTTTAATGTTGTTTGAGAAGTCAATTTTTACTTGGGGAACTAATGCTTCTTTTGTTGTTTGATGGTTCTTTATATTATCCATAATGCCTTTTGGCCATTGTACTCGATTAAACAAATATGGATATTGTGCTCTGTATTGTGATTATTTCTAAGTTTTGAATATAATTAAAGTTAACTATATGCTCTTATTCCTTACCATCAAGTTAAAGAGTTGATTCTTGAACTCTAAATATATCTTAGTGGTGGCTATGTTCATGTATGTATATCATACTGTGTCATAAGTTATTCATAGTTTATGTTAGATGGGTTCGAAGGTTCCATATGTTTTTCACTCATTGGTGATTCTTGAACACAAGGTATCATCTTAATCAATTTGCAATAATTGGTGGGGAACAAACAGCGGTCGAGCTGCCAAGAGACTGGATTTCCATGGACCGGAATACACAATGGCTTTGGTTTTGTATGTGCCAAATCAACACATTTCCTGCAAATTCTTTGAGCATTCAGAATTTGATCTTAGCTGCAAATGATTTCACATTCTTAATGTAGCCAACAACTTAGCTGGCGCATGAGCTTTTTAGCAATTGGTGATTAAGCAAACTACAATGGTTGAGACATATATGTTGAAGGTACTTGTAAAAAAACTATATAGCTTGAGGTGTTGCGGTTGTTATATAGCTAATAGGATAGAGCTTTATAAAAATATATCATTTTTTCCCTCAATTTTCTTACTTAACGGTTTCCATCCAAAAACTAACAGTTAGGACTAAAATTTTTATGGACTGGTTTCCATCAAAAAACTAACAGTCAGGACTAAAATGAAAGTTTTAGGACTAGTTCATAAGTATAAGACTATTTTTGTAAGTCAACAATTCTCATGGGAGTAAAATTGAAAATTTTCCTTTTATTGTAACATCTTCTCTATCACACGATTAGATGTATGACATTATTTCTTGACTTATTACACTCCTCTCGTTCCACGTTAACATCGACGTTCGCATTTTGCAGGAAGATTAAAAGATATTAGTGAGGTGAGAGAAATAATATTTAATGTAACATAGGTAGTTGTATGTTGGTCCTACATGGAATAATTAATTATTTTATATGGGCCCAACATGATAAAAAATGAAATGTAAACCTTAACTTGGGATAACCCAAATGAAAAACGCAAATCTTAATGCGGGACGAAGGAAGTATTAATCATATAATTAAGAGTTAATTATATTGAAAGTCCCAACCTTTTCGCGAATTGCGGATTAGTCCAGACTTTTCAATATTTACAAATAAATTCACTACCTTAAGCCTTTTTTAAATCAAGCCACCGGGCAGCTGTGCATGCCCGGTTGTTAACCTGTCCATTTTTTTCACATCACCCTCCAAATGTATAACAAAATAATAATAATAATAAAATGTGATAAATGAAAAGACGTCGTTTTCTAATCCAACAGAGTGCACTCGTGAGGTGTGAGGAACGGTCAGAAACCCTCTTGTACCCATCCATCCTTTCCAAGCAATACGACAACATTTCCACCGAGAAAGCTTTTGAAGCAGCCAAAATCATCGAGCAGGAGGCGTTCAAGGAGGTGGGGAAGGTGGCGACCGCCGATGACGACAGAATCGAAATTTTGCAAATTTACTCTTAAGAAAATTAGTTAGCGGATCCTGAAATAGGATAAAGCCCATCTTAATGTGTATTCATTTTAGACAATCAAAGCATATGTGTAGCATCAACAAACAAAGCTAGATATCTTTTTGGATTTCATTCACCCTGTTTATACTTCTAAATAAGTTATGTATTTAATTTACATTAAGTGGAATCTGAATGGTCATGTACTGCTCTATTTTTTTTTATAAATGTTAGTTGTTAGTACTTAGTTCACCAATCACTCATACTTCCTATTTTTCCAAGCCTCCTTATAACTCTCCTCTAATTCGTCCTATTTTTTCAAGTCTCCTTATAACTCCCCTCTAATTCGTTCCCAATAAGAATTGAACCTAGATCTCTCTGGGAAGTAAGAAGCTCATTGGGATCTTAAAAACGACCTCGTTTCCTCTCTCTTTCTCTTTCTCTTTCTTTCACATAGCTAGAGGGATAATGTGGAAAAAAAATGGACAAGTCAGCAACCGGGCAGGCCTCCAGATGATCGGTGGCTTGATTTGCAATATTAGCCTAAGGCCGAGAATTTATTTTTAAATATTGAAAAATTTAGATTAATCAACATTTCGCAAAAAGATTAAGACTTTTAGTGTAATTTACCTTATAATTAATGAACACAGAAAATTCCTTATGAATTTTCTTTGCATACTTACGTTCATATGAATTTTCTTTACATACTTCCAGTGGAGTTTTCGCAGCATAACACGGTACATTATGAAATTTTAAAAATAAAATATTCATTGCAATGAAATTTGGTACCATAATCTGACGCCGTTAGTTTGTGACGGGGCCGTCACATATTTTATTTATTTTGTTGAGTAATATTTTATTAGGAGTCCTCTCTTTAGAAGATGGGTAAGTCTTGCGTGAGACGTTTCACGACCATTTTACACATTTAAAATAATTATCACTTTCGCTATAAAATATTATCATTTTCGCTATAAAATGTTATCACTTTTCATTTATATTATAAATTGTTCATGAAATAGAATTATCACTTTTCATTAATTGAGTATCACTTTTCATAATAAAAGTTATTGTTTCTATCCATCACACGTAAGACCTTATGTGAGACTGTCTCATACAAGTCTTTGTCTTAGAAGATTTGAACCTGGGGAAGGGCTGACCACTTGTGTCAGTCAATTCTTATTCCTTGTTTTACATTTCTTTTAGTGAAATTAGTAAATTTTATTTTACTGGAAACATTTACAAAGTACTTGCGTACAATGCGAATATAAGTTCTATCCCACCTATCCAACCTACCTAATCAAAGCCTAGGGTGAATACATCAAGAATTTAAATACAACGATGCAATCTGCAACTTAATCTTGTCCACTATATGATTCGGCGACAGCATCCTCGTCCCAAAAATGTAGAGCACTCCTTTCCATCCAAATATAGTAGACGTAAGTAGCAAAGTGAACTTGATTTCAATTTTGGTTAAATTGATTTAGAGCAAGTGTACTCTATCGTGTGTAGCACGTAAGTGACCAAGTGCAAAATTTATAAGATATCGAACCCAAGAGCGAAAGTGGGTAGCCGTATTTGAGAAATGTTTTACTCTAGTAGGACGAATCAAATAAGGAGGATTGATTATACTACATACTAACAACTAGGAAAGCAATTAAAAATAGATGGATACAATGGAAATGGAAGATGGATGAAGGTAGAACAATCTAAGAAGTATGTAAGCCAAGCAACATTCATAGATAAGGTATATATAGACTCACACACACACATGCATTGAAGGTTTTCATGTCGTGATACTAAGGGCAATCACGTTTGTACCCCTAACCCCTATGGCCAAGGTGATTAGGTTCTCAACTCTTTTACAAGTTTAAATCTCCTATGATTGTCTTACTCTCAATTCACATTAAGATACTATGATCATAAGTTGGTTCCCCTCACTAGCTCTCACTAATGTCCTATCATGAGATTCTAAGCACTTAAAGGGTATGACTTACCTCTCCTCACACTAACCAAGTCATCTCATGCAATCAATGATTCAATTAAACCACTATACTATCCTAACACTATGAATAGAGAATTTAACCACACAAATCATACATAAAATGAGAATAAGCATTCATGATAGAAAATATTCATAACAATCAATTCATCAAACATGTAGTGTGTAAAATCTACACAATTCCTAACTAATCACATTGCTAGCCTCACATGAGGACTAGCCATTAAAAATCATGATAAAATCAATACAATCCATAGCATGCTCCAACTGAGTCTAATAATGAAGAGAATAACAAAATAAAAGTAAATTGGCTCCCCTTTGATTGTGAACTTTCTCCTCCTTGATCATGCTATAATCTTCAACCAATAATGAATTTATCGTCTTAGATTGGTGGATGGATGAATTTATGGATGGATTTGAGAAAATCAAGTGGATTGGATGTGTGAAGTGAATGATGGAAAAGATGGAGATGAATGTGTGTGATTTTGGTGTTTAGTGTGTGTGGAAACTGATCCAAAATGATTTCTCCCGGATTTTGTGGTCAAAACATCTATTTATACCCCCATGGAAGCTTCTAGAATATTTAGAGATCATAAAACTACCTTTTGAACCTACACGGGCCGTGTAGCGGCACACGGTCATGAGGGTGGCCGTATACCATTTTCTGGTGTCCGAGCACGCCCAACCCTTACTGGGTCATGCTCGGTACACAGGCCGTGTAGTGCAGCGCGTGCAGCGCATTCTCACTATTTCGCGCATAACTTTCACATCCGATCTTCGATTTGAGTAATTCTTACGCTTACGCGATCCTCTTTTCCTTGGCTTTCTATCCATATAAAGATCTGATAAAACTTCCAATATTTGAGGGTGTAAAAAGTCATGCAAAGTAGCGCAAATGTGCTGAGTAGGAACAGCTTGAGTGACGTCACCATTTTAATCATAACTTTCTCGTTTGGGCTCCGATTGAAATGTTTCTTATACCAAAACGATCCTTTTTCTGTGGCTTTCTAACCATATATCACACTTCTAGTTTTGAGCTCCAAAAGAGTACAAAAAAATTACACAAGTGGGATATGCATTTTTCAACATTTTGCTTTGACTCATTCTCCCTCGTTTCAACTCCAAATCGAGCTATATTATTTCCCACATCTTCTTTATCATGTCTAGAATCTATTTTTACCTGGAAATCACACAAATTACACCAATTTACCAATTCTCTAAATATTCATAAATGTAGCACAATTTAAGACACTTAATCATGAAAATCACACATTTATTATTTAAAGACACACATCTTCATATCTTCATATAACACAACCAAATGATATACAAAATGAATAAAAACACACAAAATACATAATAAAAAGACACTAAAATTTAGGTGAAAATGACACCGATCACAAAGATGATGTATAAGAGTCTTCGTGCCTTAGAATTGCTACGAGTGTCTGCTATAATCTTCTGGAAGGAATCCGTGATAGATGTGATCGTCCTCTTCCACCACCCTATCCATCTTTTAACTTCTTCCAACATATGCTTGGTACAAGGGCAATGGAAGAAAAAATGTGGAACTGTTTCAAGATTAAAACAAAATCCACATTGTTCATCCTCTGGATTGCACCAAGCTCTATCCTTTGTCGCCAATCCCTCTCTATGAACAAGCCAGAGTCTAAAACTATACTTCTTTACTATCCATTTGTGCAATATATACTTGTAGACAAAGCTAGGGTCGGCTTCAAGAATGCTCCTCAAGAGTGTGTGCATATAACTTGCTTTGAATACCCCATTCTCACAATGACTCTCCATGATTTGATCCACTCCCTCATCTCCTCCCCACTCACGCTCAATTGTGTTTTAGATGCTGATCAGTGTTCTCCATAAGTATGTAGAATTCAGTCCAGGGGAGATCACTATCCAATGCATTGAGGTAAGATAGACTGAATGAATTCATTTTACCCATAGTGAGGAGGCTTCTTTGTGTACATCCTATAGTGCAGCTGAGAGTAAAGATTTATTCCAAGTAGCAATATCCTTCAAACCCAATCCACTTGATTTTTTAGGTGTAGGATATCCTTCCAACTCACTGGACTCACCTTCGTACCCACAAAAATCTTCTAATCAATGCCTCAACTCTATGTATCACCACAATTGGAATTTTGACAATGCCACACTAGAAAGTTAAGATGTCAAAGATCCCTGAGGTGATTAGCTCCAATCGACCCGTGAATTATAGTAACTTCGAAGACCAAGACTGAACCATGTTGTTGATATAATTCAATAGAGGTGCAAAGTCCTCCACTCCTATCTTCTTGCTATATACCCAAACATTTAAAAGGAATGGTACATGTATTGAATGGAAGAATCTGAGCAATCTGTTCACGACGTTGATTCGGTATTCCTGATGTGATGAGGCTTTATTTCTAGGGATTTATGACCAATCCCGAGACATTAGCAAAGTCTTTCAAAATCTGACCGATAGAAGTAGCGGTTTAAATGTCTCAATTACCCAAAATAAGTAAATCATCAGCAAAGATCAAGTGCAAAACCTCTACACGTTTACAGATTCTGGAGTGGAATCTATATTCATGTAGGTCAATGGCTCGTGTCATCAATCTACTAAGATACTCCATGCAAATGACAAAGAGGAGGGAAGAAATAGGATCACCCTGACGAAGACCCCTTTTGCCTTTGAAGAAACCCTCTGGTTTACCATTGATGAGTAAGGAATATGAAGTAGCTTTGACACATTGCTCAATCAACTTTCAAATGTTAGAGGGAAAACCTTACCACGTAAGCAAATCAAAGAGAAATTTTCAATTAATAGAGTCATAAGCTTTGGAAATATCTACCTTGATTGTCATCCTAAGGGAGATAGTGCCCTCCTTCTTTCCATAACCTCTGAAAATCTCCTCTGCAAGCATAGCAAAATCCCTCAACTTTCGACCCTTGATAATTCCAAATTGAGACGGATTAATCAAAGTAGGATGACATAATCTGAGATGAGCTGCCAAAATTTAGAGATAATCTTGTGCACAATGTTGCAACAAGAGATATGCCTAAAATCCTAGAATCCCAGCTCATGTGTTTTTTTCGGAACTAAGAAAACAAAGGTAGCATTGATTTGCTTGAGTATTTTTCCTTTCTGAAAAATTCCTTCACTGCTGCCACTACATCTCCTCCCACCACATTCCACACATTTTGGAAGAAAGCCGATGTGTAACCGTCTAGCCACGAAGATTTATTCTTGTTGATGGACCATAATGGCTCCTTTATTTCCAATTCTTCAACAGAGTCCTCCAATCTACATGCATCATTCTAAGAAAGCCGTGGGCCTCTCTCTAACACCTTCTGACTCACTGTATTAATAATGGTTCTCTCTGATTGATAATAAGAGATGAAAGTGTCAATCAATTCCTGATACGAAGCAATGAGACCACTAGCAGTGTTAAGAGAATGAATATCATTCCTCACTCCATTACTTCGAATAAGAGAATAGAAATACCTTCTCCGGCGACGACGAGATGACGAAGATCGATACCTAACAGTGGTATCAGAGCGGGTTTCGTCATTCTCTGCTCGTCCGCCATTCCGTTCGTCGCTGCCTGATTTGCTGTTCGCCCGTCGCCGCCGCTATCCACCGTCCGTCGGTGGTTCCAGGGTTCCACCTGCCGAAAATACGTCGGATCTGCCAGCCCGGAGCTCGACCTTCGTCCGTCCGTCGCTCAAAGCCGTTGCAGTCAGCCTCTCAGAATCGCGATCTGTAGCAGCAAGGGACGCGCCGTCTCCGCCCGCTACTGACCGTCGCCGCCCGTTGCTGGAGTCTGCTCGGCGGTGCTAGGGTTCCGCTCTTCAGGAGTTGACTGTCGTTGTCTGTCCTCCTGCCATTGCCATTGCTATCAGCTGCTAGAACGCGTCGCCGTCATCACTGGTTCTATCCACCGTTAGGGTTCTTAGGCCGCCTCTAGTAGCTGTCTGAGGCAGCGTGCTGCTAGGGTTCAGTCGACGTCGCGGCTGACCTGCCTTCGACCACCATTCGCAGTCATTCCGGCCTGAAGTACGATCGCCGCCGTTTCTGTCCGCCACGCTGCCCACCACCATATCTTTTCATTCCACCGCCAGCCGCTGACCGCCGCCTATCGCCTCCAGCCTATTCACCGACGGTCAGTCTGACCGCCACCAGCAGGTTCCGGTCAGATCAATTCTGACCCTCGGCGAAGGGGAGTTTCTCTCATTCTCTTTGTTATAGATTTGTTCTATTTTCGGAAAATTTCAGACTTGTCGTATTGCTTTTCAAACTTAACAGTGGTATCAGAGCTATAATTGTTACGAGCGTGGCATAATAACAAGTTTAAGGCCAAGAATCTTAGATGCTATAATTATAACGAGCGTGGCCATTATGCTAATAAATGTACTCACTCCAAGAAGGATAAATCTAGTAAACAAGCTAATGTTGTGACTGAAACTGAGTGTTATGGTGATGTTTACTAGTTGTGCTTGTGTGAATTATGTGTGCCTTTTAAAATCTTGTGTGTTTTTTAATTTGCTAGTTAATTCTGCTTGTGATTAGGAAATTTGTTTTTCTATCTTGTTTCACTTTGAATCTATGTGCTTCTTTGTGAATTTGTATTTTCTTGTGTGAAAACTTGTTAGAAATGTGTCTTCTATGTTTTGTGCTTGTTTATGTGTTAAACTTGCTTGGTTTTAGGTTGCTCCTAGTGAGGTGGAGTATTTGCATATATGTTATGCTTTTGTGCCTAGTCTTACATGCTTATTTGTTTCTCTTAGTGAGGTGGAGCATGTTGTGTGCAGTCGAATGTGGTGTAACATTTGATTATTGATTGTCTATGTGACTGTGTGCTTCTGTGTGAAGTGTCTGTGTGACTTTCTAATGCTATAGTTTGTGTGTCTATGTGACTAGACTATGTGTCTTTAGAATTGTGTATTTTATTCTGTGTGATAAATGTTATGAATGGTGTAATTCATGATATTTGTGATCTCTTGTTAGCTTTGTGCTTTGTTTATTTGTTCTATGTGAACTGTTCGTGTGTCATGAGAACTGTGAGTTCAAATCTATGTGATTACATGACTATGTGAACTTTGTGTTTTCTTGAGCTTGTGTGCTCTGTTTATTTTGTCTTTGGAATAATTTAGACATTTTGCGACTTTGTGTCTGTGATCTTTGCTCCAACTTAGATTTGAGTATCTTTTGTGATACCTTGACTTTGTGTCAATTTTTCTGGATCTTGCATTTGACTTTGTGTCTTTCGTTTTGCAGGTGTCCGGGAAAAGGTGCGATAATGAACTCCCATTTAGTTATACACAAGGTGGATGATTTGGGCCAAGGTGGAGATTTGTTGGGCCCGTTGGGTTTTGGCCCAAATTGCTGGATCTCTTTTCCTTAATATTGGGCCTATTCTAATTTATTAGAATATGGCCCATAGCCTTACACTTCAACCCATATTATTCCCCATTTATGACCCTAACGGGTAGAACGTGAATTTGAATTCTTGTGTGAGTCCAATGGAAATCTGAGCACTGTGGAGTTCAGCCCCTCGACCACCTTCTCCGGCGAGGACGAGACCGACGAGATGACGGAGATCTACCTAACAATGAAGGTAAATAATGAAGTATGTTATAATTATAACTGTCAGAAAATATAGTATGTCAAAGAAATTTCCTAATTCTTTATTACGTTTCAGATTTGCAATTTATACATCACAATCCGTGAGTATATTGCTATTCACTCAATCAACTCCCTACCGATGAAGGATCTCATTTTAAAAGCAAAAGATACTAACTATCAGAAGGTAATGATCGGGAAATAATAAATACTCTAAAAAACCGTATTAATCCAGTCATGATAACTCACAACTGGACCCATACATGATACATGTGAGCTTTAATGTTAACCCATATAACTAAGTGTCTTAAAAGAATTGCATTCCCATGTGTTTCTTCTGCACCTTCTAAAGCGAAATATATTGAAAGAGCTGCAACAATTCCTCGCAATAGCTTTGTATTGATGCAGGTTTTGCTCTGCATGTTGAATTGGTGGGTAAATACGCAGAGCTTAAGGATAGCACCGAACTTGCTATTATGTCATCATACGAAGATCAGGTCGACCGTATCAGAGAAAAGCTTCAAGCTTTTGGTGCTGAGCCCAAGAAACTTGTTGATATAATCAACACAGTTGATGGATTTCGGGTAGTTTCTAAATTTCCTAAATTATACTACTCCTTCCGTCCCCTTGATAAGTGTCCGTTTGCCTTCTGCACGTGGATTAAGGTGTGTAATATTTTAAATTGTAATGAGGTGAGAGAAATAATATTTTAATGTGGAGTGGATAGTTGTATTTGTGTTGAGTGTGGATACCATATGTAGTGGGTTGAGTATAATAGTATTATTGTGTGTTGTCACATCAACAAAAAAAAATGGTTATTTTGTATTGGGACGGACTAAAATGGCTAAATGGACACTTATCGAGTGGACGGAGGGAGTAATATTTAATTTGGCATAAATAAAGTTGTGAAAATAGGTTGGTGGAACGGTTTAGCGCACAATTTATCATAACCCGCACTTCAGCGAGTTCAAATGGGGCGGGTCACGCGTGGATTTAGTCACTTCCAGAGTGGGTCATTTGCGGGTTGGGTCATCACGAGTTTGACCACGGAGGGTCGACCCGTAGGTCGGCCCTTTTTTTTGTGTCACTTTTACTTCTATATATATTACTTCTAAATATTCTAAAATCTAATACTCCCTTCATCCTAGCGGAAGGACCATTTTACTATATTGGACGTTACATTCAAATTTTTCAATTTTTTTAATTTTTAGTAAAAAGGCTTCATATGTGGTCCACCACTTACTCCTTAAAAAGCCCCATAGTAGTCAATCACTCACTACTAATAAAATTACCGTTATATATAAAATAATATTCACTCTTTAATTTACTTAAAAAATGCAAATACAATTACCATTATATATAAAATAATACTCTCTTTAATTTACTTAAAAAATGCAAATAGCCACCGTGGGCGGGACGGAGCAGTAGACATTAATTTAGTATTGTAGTCATTAATTTAGGTATCATAGTAAATGAATATTATTAGATCGCATAATTAATTAAGTGGATTCAATTTATACAAGTATTTTATTGGGTTATTTGACAAGTTATAGTTTGCATGGTGGTATAAGTGATATGCTCGATTTTATTTTTTATTAAAAAAAATTGTTTTACATTTCATAGAAACTTAAAAAGGCAAAGTCTTTTCTATGATATGAGACGCTTTGTAAGATATGTTAACGTATGTCTATAATTTAGATCAAATATGCTTAATAGTTGTTAAAATATACTTTTTAAAATATGTTACATTATTTTAACGTGTTATACTATAATTTATTATTAACATATTCAATAAATATACGGTTGACCTGCCACATAAATAACTTATATCACAAGAGAGTTTCTCAATTAAAAATTACAACAAAATTACAATATAATTTTAGTTATATTAGGAAATTAAAAAATAAAAACAATATACCTACCTCCACTAAGGACAACCGCTAGGATAATTTTAATTATCACTGATTAACTTTATTATGTTTATTGGGGATTAATTAGGGCAACACCAATGGTTGGGTTACCCAATCACCAAATTTTTGGTGGTTTGGTGCATATCTCCTTCAATAGTTTTTACTCAAAATTTGATGTAAAAAGGAATATTCTATAAAATCTTATTAAAAATATTATTTT
This sequence comes from Pogostemon cablin, assembly GCA_023678885.1. NCBI lineage: Eukaryota > Viridiplantae > Streptophyta > Magnoliopsida > Lamiales > Lamiaceae > Pogostemon > Pogostemon cablin. The sequence goes on from CM043000.1 coordinate 16,557,441, forward strand.
ATTAAATTTAAATAACTATAATATTCTAATTATTATTTATCCCTCTAATTTTAAATTATTAATTAAATAATATATTTTTATTTTTTATTAATTAATTTATATTTAAATTTTAAATTAATTTCTAAATTTTAATATGGTATAAATTTTACAAATTACATCAAAATAAATATTAACATGAAATTAAAGAAATATATAAACAACACATATTTTATTGATAATTGCATAATACAACACATACAAATAAAATGCATAAACTTTTAAATTTTAATCCTCTGATGAATACCGTTCCCAAATATGATCAATTAATGCACCTCGAAGTTCATAGTGAGCATCTCAATTTTTTATTTTTCTAAATCGAGCCAGAAATTCCTGGAATTGAGAATAAAATTATGTTGTTTTATTTTTTCAATATTTGTGTTTGTGTTTGCATTTGTATTTTTATTTATCATAATAGTGTTTAAGTTTTAAGACATTTATTTATATATCTAGTGTATAATGTATTTGTATATCTATCTTTTTTAATGTTCAATATAATTTTTTTTAATGTAATATGTAATTTTAATTGTGCAAGAAGTAATATTTTAAATTATTTTAATGATACATAATTTATTATATAAAGTATGAAAAACATAAATATATATTTAATAATTAAAAATAAATATTAAGAGTGATTAAAAATAATTTGTAAAAGAAAAAAAATTGGGTAATATATTTGGGTAACGCCCAAATTTACCCAAATTTGGGTCATGTTCCCCTTTTATCCAAAAATTTGGGTAAAAGGGGTAGCCATTGAAGATGGCCTTAGTATTAGATGCTATTATTACTTTAAAATACAAACTATTCAAATATATTATCATCAGATACAAAAATTTGATATACGTAATTTAACTCCAATTAAATATTTTAAAAAAAGAAATAAATATATTATCCAATTATTTATTATGATCCTTATAAGGAATTCTTCAATCCACTCCTCTATATTACGCATATGATTTCAGCAGAATCCACGTCCTCTCCACGTTCTTTTCTACTATAGACGAGATCCTATAGAGATTTCGACTGGACTCGATCGGTAGGATGAGGCGTCGTAACAAAAGCCGGAGATCGATCAAGAGTTGCCAACTGTTCATCAAGAGTTGCCACGTCATCCTCAACGACGACGAGTAATAATTTTAGTATGAAAATGAAAGTCGTACAAGCCTGGATACCCAAAAATCCATTTATCAAATGAACTACGTAATTGGGATTTTAATTTTCTCTACTTTGCAACTTTGTCATACTATATTCTATGTCTGTTCCTGAATAATCCATAAAATATTATGTTGTGCAGAATTATTAACTCGTTGTGCAGATGTATTAATTCGTTGGGCAGAATTATTAACTTATTGTGTAGATGTATTAATTCGTTGCGCAAAAATATTCACTAATTGTGCAGAATTATTTACAATTCCATTAGAATATATATACAAAATATATAATTATGCTTTAATGTGATGTGCAGTAATAGACAATCAAATTAAACAGAATATGTTGTTCAATAATATAACTATATTGTACAACAATAGATTTATAAGAAATCGATTATCTAAATACATGTTTTGTAGATTTATATATTAGGTGTTCAAAAATATGGTAAAATCGTGCAAAATATTTAATTGATTATGCAGAGTATATCAATAGAAAAATCATATATAATCTACAATAGAAAAATTATATCTACAAATAAATAACGTGAACGGACAATAGAAAAATCATATATAGTCTATGATAGAAAAATCATTTATGCAAATAAATAGAAAATTTTGCAAAATATTTCTAAATTGTGAATGAAGATTAGCGATCCTGTAATTGTATCGGCTCACAAAGGGAAAAGAATAAGATAATATATGTCAATTTTCATGGGTTGTGATAAAAATTATATTGAAAGGGTATATTTGGGATTGTGCAATATAATTTGATATCTAATAGTATTAATTTTAGGTGGACATACCTAAAAGTAATAATGAGATATAATTTGCACCTATAAGTAAGTATTCCGTTTATTTTTTTTTTTAATTTTTTTTAATTTTTCTCTTAATTTTTTTTCATTTTTTCTTGTTATATATATTTCTTGTTTATTTTTTGAAAATTACACACTTTGTACCCATAATTATTATAGGATACATTGATTTAAAAAAATTTCTCTCACATACAAAATATTAATTAAAAGTAAAATACCAAATACCTAAACTCATACACTTTTAAACCACAAACTTGAAACCCTCACCCACCCCCGGACCACTGCCGCTGCCGTTTGGCCGCCGGACCTCCGCCGGACCACCATATTTTTTTGTTGCACACACTTTATTTAATACAAACACTTTTTCTACACACGAACTTTTGTTGCACACAAATATTTATATGCAGTATATTGTAAAGATAATATTGGAATATCATTATATATTTATGTAGTTAATAGTAATATTTTTGTATGTTTATATCTCATAGTACTGAAGAATTTTTTAGTGTACGTAGTAATCCTTCTATAATAGTATAATTATAATTTTATTATTGTAATTTAGGATATATTTTACCTTACTAGTTTAGGGCATATTTTACCTATCCTTAGAGTTTATGGTTAATTCTAAGGATATTATTGTAATTTTATAATTATGGTTTAGGACATATTAACTACTTTTATTTTTTTTACAAAATAATAATAATACTAAATTTAACAAAAGCAGAAATAAATAATTAAAATTTAAAATTTAAAAATAAAATAAAAAGTGAAAAATAAAATATATAATAAAAATAATAGTGAGGATTACTGCTAAGTACACAAAAAAATTCTTAATTACTACTCCCTCCATCACATTTCAATGTTTACATACTTCTATTTTAGGCGTCACATTTCATTGTTTACATTTCTTTTTTTGGAATATGGAACCCACCTAAAATAATTAATATATCACCATGATCCTCACATTCAATACTAATACACCTACCAATTTTACATTAAATATTCTATCTTTCCACCATTATCTATTAAAATACTATACTTCTTAATCAACATGCAAAAAGCAAACGTAAACATTGAAACGGGATGGAGGGAGTATGAGATAGAAACATACAAAAATATTACTACTAACTACATAAATATATAGTGATATTCCAATATTACCCTTACAATGTGATACACATAAATGTTTGTGTACAGCAAAAATTTGTGCGCAACAAAGAAATGTGTGTAGTAAAAAAAGTGTGTGCGTAGAAAAAAATGAAGTGGGGCGGCGGAGGTCCGACGATCGGCCGACGAGCTCCGGCGGCGGTCCGGCGATTTCTGGTAGCCGGCCGGCGGTGGGTGAGGGTTTAGAGTTTGTGGTTAAAAAGTGTACGAGTTTATATTTATATTTAGTATTTTACTTTAATATTTTGTATGTGAGAATAATTTTTTTTAAAAATCAAAGTATCTTATAGTAGGTAAGAGTACAAAGTGTGTACCTATGAATAAATTTTTCAAAATAATAATATAAAATAAAATCAAATATATAAACACTTTAATAAATAATAAATATAAAAAAGTCAGAGGTGGAATCAGTGGGGGGTGGAGTGGTAAAGTGGCGTGAGTTATGATTGGGGGATGGGGCGTGAGTTTGGATGGGGTCCTGCTAGAGAGATTAAAAGGGCCAGCCTTAACCCATTAACGCCTATCCTAACGAGTTTCGGGCTAATCGGGCTTCGGGCTAAATAGGGTCTATTTAAACGGGCTACGAAAATATGAACCTAACCCTAACCCTAACGGGCTGTGGGTTAAACGGGTCGAGTTAGCGGGTTGTACGATAAAAATATTTAAAAATTAAATTTTATAATTTATTATAAATAATATAACAAATTCAAAATTAACTAATATATTATTTAAAATTTGAAAGAATTAAGATTAATACATGCAAAATATTGTTAAAAGATATAAATTAAAAGAATGTGTGATAATTAAATTACTCTTAATATATTTATTTAAGTATTATTTTATTTATTAGAGAAAATTTGTGGGTTAGAGTGAGAAAAAAGATGAGAAAGAGATAAAAATTAAAAGATGGTGAGAGTTTGTCCAACGATGGGTTGGAGTAGGGTGGGATTGGGTGGTCGATATGTATGTTATGTGTGTTAAAATTAATTAAACATAATAATAATAATAATTTCCAACCCTACTGGCCGGGCCGGTTAGCCCACGGGCCAGCCCTATTAGCCTACTAGTTAATCGGTTCGGGCCAAAAAGCTCGGATGTTAAATAGGCCAAAATTTCTTGGCTCTATCCCTAATTTTTTTAGGGTTAATCGGTTCGGGCCTACGGTTTACGGGCTTATTAACAATTCTAGGTCCTGGGGAGGGTCCGTCAGTTTGGTCAGGGTTATCAACAACTCTAGGTCCTGGGGAGGGTCCGTTAGTTTGGTCAGGGGTAGAGGGGCAAGTTGGGAGGGGTAAGAATGAATGTTGGGTTGGAGTTTGGACATTGGATTTAATGGGTTGGGGCAAATTAACCCACAACCCATAATAACCCATTTTTTAGTGAATTTAGATGGATTGGGTTGTTTTTTTGACATGTCACTTTGAGTTGGCAATTTTTTAGGCTAAGTTGCTAGTGGGTTTTGATGGAATTGTGTTCATTTGGGTTTAACATAAATCGACAGCTTTTTAAACATAAATGAATTGAGTTCTAGCATAAATTAATATCAACCCTATATTTTTCAGTACAACAGATAAACATTGTTATTTTTTTCATGGTTCAAACCAATGCAGATAGAGAAATAGGTTGTCTTATTGATTATAGACCAATGAATGTTTGTATAACCCGAGCGAAGTCCTCTGTCTTTAATTGTTATTCAAGGTGGTGGTTGGGCAATTTTTTGGGCGGGTTGCTAATGAGTTTTGATGGAATGGAGCAGATTGGTTCATTGGTTTTACCTAAATTGACGAAAATAAATTGAGTTCAACTCTATATTCTTCAGGGACAGGGACAACAGAAAGACATTGTTATCTTATCATTATTTTAAGATAAAGGAATATGTTGTTGAGTTCAACTCTATATTCTTCATTGTTATATTTTCTTGCGGTCAAACAAATGCAGATACAGGAATAGGTTGTCTTAGTGATTATATATCATGAACGTTGGTATAACCCGAGCGAAGTCCTCTGTCCTAGTAAGGCGCTTTAATTGTTATTCAAGGTGGTAAGTAGTTATCTCATTATATTGTTCTCTTTATCTAGGTTGTGAGTTCTCTTTATCTCATTATATTCTTTAGGGATAGTAGAAAGACATTGTTACACTCTCATGCATTTGCAGATAGAGGAATAGGTTGTCTTAGTAATTATAGACCAATAAACGTTGGTATAACCGAGCGAAGTCTTCTATCCCGGTAAGACGCTTTAATTGTTATTCAAGGTAAGATGGTGGATAGTTATCTCGGACAATTTTTGGGGCGGGTTGTTAATGGGTTTGGATGGAATTGAGTGGGTTGGTTTATTGGGAAGGGGTTGATTCTTTGGGTTTAACCTAAATTGACAACTTTTTTGGACATAAGTTGAGTTCTAGCCATAAGTTCAGTTCAATTCTATATTCTTCAAGACAGCAGAAAGATAAGTTCGAACAAATGCATATAGAGGAATAGGTTGTTATTTCAACTCTATATTCTTCAGGGACAGCTGAAAGATATTGTTATCTTTTCATGTGTTCAAAGAAATGCAGATAGAGGAATAGGTTGTCTTAGTGATAATAGACCAATGAAAATTTGTATAACCCGAGCGAAGTCCTTTGTCCTGGTAAGACGCTTTAATTGTTATTCAAGGTGGTGAGTAGTTATCTTATTATGTTGTTCTCTTTATCCAAGTTGTGAGGCAAGTTAACCACAATCCATAATTACCCGTTTTATAGTGGATTTAGATGGTGGTTATCTTATTATGTTGTTCTCTTTATCCAGGTTGTGAGGCGAGTTAACCACAACCCATAACCCGCGTGGATTTAGATGGATTGGGTTTTTTTTGGACATGTCACTTTGAGTTAGGCAATTTTTAGGGCGGGTTGCTAATGGGTTTTTATGTAATGGATTCATTGGGTTTAATCTAAATAGAAAGTTTTTTTAGACATAAATTGAGTTCAACCCTATATTATTCAGAGACAGTAGAAAGACATTGTTATCTTTTTATACGTTCGAACAAGTAGGTTCTTGAACTCTATATCCTTCAGGGACAGCAGAAAAGTATTATTATCTTTTCATGTGTTCGAACAAATGCAGATAGAGGAATAAGTTGTCTTAGTGAATATAGACCAATAAATGTTGGTATAACGCGAGCGAAGTCCTTTGTCCTAGTAAGACGCATTAATTTTTATTCAAGGTGGTGGGTAGTTATCTCATTATGTTGTTCTCTTTATCTATGTTGTGGGTCTCTTTAACTACGTAGGCGTTTTAATTGTTATTCAAGGTGGTGGGTAGTTATCTCATTATGTTGTTCTCTTTATCTAGGTTATGAGGCGAGTTAAACACAATCCATAATAACCCATTTTATAATGGATTTAGATGGGTTGGGTTGTTTTTGGACATGTCACTTTGAGTTGGGCAATTTTTGGGGCGGGTTGCTAATGCGTTTTGACGGAATTGAGCGTTGATTCATTGGGTTTTACCATTGATAATTTTTTACAATTTTTTTAGACATAAATTGAGTTCTAGCCATAAATTGAGTTTAACTCTATATCTTTAGGGACAGCAGAAAGACGTTGTTATCTTTTCATGTGTTCGAACAAATACAGATAGAGGAATAGGTTGTTGAGTTAAACTCTATATTCTTCAGATTAGCTGAAAGATATTATTGTCTTTCCATGCGTTCGAACAAATGCTGATAGAGGAATATATTGTCTTAGTGATTATAGACTTGGTATAACCTGAGCGAAGTCCTCTTTTAATTGTTATTCAAGGTGGTGGATAGTTATCTCATTATGTTGTTCTCTTTATCTAGGTTGTGGGTTCTCTTTATCTCATTATATTCTTCAGGGACAGTAGAAAGACATTGTTATTTTTTCTTTTTTCATGCATTGGAACAAATGCAGATAGATGAATAGGTTGTTTTAGTGATTATAGACCAATGAACGTTTGTTGTATAACCCGAACGAAGTCCTCTGTCCTGATAAGACGCTTTAATTGTTATTCAAGGTGGTGGGTAGTTATCTTATTATGTTGTTCTCTTTATCCAGGTTGTGGGGCGAGTTAACCACAATCCATAATTATCAGTTTTATAGTTGATTTAGATGGGTTTGGTTGTTTTTGGACATGTCACTTTGAGTTTGGCAATTTTTAGGGCGGGTTGCTAGTGAGTTTTTATGGAATGGATTCATTGGGTTTAATCTAAATTGACAGTTTTTTAGACATAAATTAAGTTCTAGCCATAATTTGAGTTCAACTCTATATTATTCAGAGACAACAGAAAGACATTGTTATCTTTTCATACGTTCGAACAAGTGCAGATAGAGGAATAGGTTGTTGAGTTCAACTCTATATTCTTCATGAACAGCAGAAAGATATTGTTATCTTTTCATGCGTTCGAACAAATGCAAATAGAAGAATAGGTTGCCTTAGTGATTTTTCAAGGTATGGGTCATTATGTTGTTCTTTTTATCTAGTAGTTGTGGGTTCTTTTTATCTCATTATATTATATTCTTTCTTTCGGGATAGTAGAAAGACTTTATTATCTTTTCATGTGTTCAAACAAATGCAGATAAAGGAATAGGTTGTTGAGTTCAACTTTATTTTCTTCAGGGACAGGAAAAAGACATTGTTATCTTTTCATACGTTCAAACAAATGCAGATAGAGGAATAAGTTGTCTTAGTGATTATAGACCCATCAACGTTGGTATAACTCGAGCGAAGTCCTCTGTCCTGGTAACGGCACTTTAATTGTTATTCAAGGTTGTGTATAGTTATCTCATTATATTGTTCTCTTTATCCAGGTTGTGGGTTCTCTTTATCTCATTATATTTTTCAGGGACAATAAAAAAGCCATTGTTATCTTTCCATGCGTTCGAACAAATGCAGATAGATGAAAAGATTGTTTTAGTGATTATAGACCTTTGGTATAACCCAAGCGAAGTCCTCTATCCTAATAAGGCGCTTTAATTTTTATTCAAGGTGGTGGGTAGTTATCTCATTATGTTGTTCTCTTTTTCTATGTTTTATGTCATTATATTATTCAGGGACAACAGAAAGACATTGTTATCTTTTCATGCGTTCGAAAAAATGCAGATAGAGGAATAGGTTGTATTAGTGATTATAGACTAATGAACATTGCTATAACCCGAGCGAAGTCCTTTGTCCTGGTAAGGCTATGTTGTTCTCTTTATCTAGGTTGTGAGTTCTCTTTATTTCATTATATTCTTCAGGGACAGCAGAAAGACATTATCATCTTTTCATTAGTCAAACAAATGTAGATAGAGGGTTGTCTTAGTGATTATAGACCAATTAACGTTGGTATAACCGAGCGAAGTCCTTTGTCCTGATAAGGCGCTTTAATGGTAGGTAGTTATCTCATTATGTTGTTCCCTTTATCTTAGGTTGTGCGTTCTGCAACAACTTTAAAAATAGATGGCCACCGGAAGAACCTAATTGAATATGGAAACTCGTTCATTAAGTTATGCAATTTTATGATTTGTATGGAAAACTAAGTCATCTACTTTAATTAGCGTTGGGCTTTTACTATCATTTTCCATATTAATATATTAACAGGTTTCGTGAGTTGGAATGTTTAACAATTTGTGAGCTAAAATATTGATGAAATGGGGAAATTTGTGAAACTGTTGTGAATTTGAAATATTAATTAATGATATAAGAGTACTTTGATATATTTGGCCTATTTTTAGCTTTGTTTACTCATGATAATGATAATTGACTTAATTTAATAATAATTTCCTCAAAGAAAAGATCCAGAAGTATTTGTGTTCTAGAACAAATTTAGGAATGTGGTGGGAAGTATTATTAAAATAATTTTTGTTATTTTCTTCTTTCTTCAGCTGCAGAAAAAAGACACTTTCAATAAGATTGCAAAATGATGTTCCAATTTTGGGGTTAGTCATATTTTAATGTAGTAGGCTTCAGTTTTATGCTTCTATAGAGGAATGAAAAGTTACCTATTATCAGTTAAAATGGAATATTTACGGTTAATAGTTCATGGGTAGGTATAAAGTATGACTCTATTGTTATCCTGTTGATTTTTGTTATAGATTTTTTGTTATAGTTCATGGTAACAATTCATTTAATTTGAGTTACGTACATTTAAGGTTACATGATGTTTATTGAGAACTTTATAATAGAGTCAGTTTTAAACAAAATATTTGATTATGTATGCGAGATTCTTTAGTATATAAAGTGGCTGAAATTGAGTATGTGATGGAAAGTGTTTGCATTTCTCTTCTCTTTCTCCTTAAATTCTCATGTTTCATGAATATAACATAAGGGGAGAAGCTAGATTATTGTATGTTGCAACGAGTTCGTGATGAAAGCACTATTCGTATTTATTTGCTTCCAGACTTTCGGCATGTCCAAGTGTTCGTTGCTGGGATTCAAGTGCATATTAATTCTCCAATGAACAAAATGAAGTATATGCACCCGAAGCTCGTGATTCCTCTAACATCAGCAATGCTGTCGCGTATAAGTTACGATTGTTTTGGAAGGTGTCGAAAAGTACAGCAATTTAACTGCTTCTGTATGCTATCCTGATAGTGAATCAGCAAAAAACTTTGGATTGGAGCTTGTTGAAAAAGTAAGCAATTTCATGATGTTAGTATGGATGTACATAACCTCTGTGTTAGACTTTTTTTCCCCTTTTCATTTGATCTTTCCTTTTCTGATCTTTTAACTTAACTCTTCCCTTTGTGTTGAACATATATATAAAATGTTAGATGAGACTTATATTATTATTTTTTGCTCATTTTCTTCGAACTGTGTTGGCCATTAGTCCCTGTTATTTTTATTGCAAAAGCTCCTATGGGTGCACTCTTGCTCTCGGGTATAGCCAATATACACTCTCTTTATTGAAATATTACTTAGATATGAGCTAAACCTACAAATATAATTAAATATGTGAACATACATAGCTCGACGCATCCAGCAACTTAATACTACAAATATTTCTAACTATAACATAAATCATGTCATAATTCTACCTCTTTTTCTCCATACTCTAAACATAAAGAAAATTTCATTGTGTTAAGACAAATAAAAGGGTTTCGGCTCCGCATGTCATAATTTGAATTACTTCTAAAGTTAGGGGGATTACTCCACTGACCTTAGTTTGTTGTTGATTATTTCCAATTCCAACAATTATAGAAGAAAGGGCTGGAGTTGAAAATTTCTTGACATCGGGATCTTAGGAAACGGACGAAGAGAGGGTTGATCAGCCACATACACTTTTATACATATCACCATACGTTTCGTATACATTAATTTGACATAAAGTTAATTTATATTCTTTGAAAATTCAAAACAAATATATTTAAGGAAAAATAAAATTGACTAATATTTTTATTTTTTTTAAGGATAATTTGGTATTTTTAGAATATATAAAAAAATATGAAAAGTTATGTGTGTTTATAGATGATGTCAATTTTTATTTATGTAGTATACTTTCTCAATTTTGATTAGGATGATGTTATATTTTATAGGGGAAGAATACATACATTTGTGAAAAGAGTGAACATTTTTTTATGACGAAGGAGTATTACATACTAAGATGAAAAATTTTCATTTTTGAGAATTCAATTTTTAGTTTGTCTTAATTTGGGACTTCATTTAAAGGTTCAAATTTCACATTTTTCACAAAAACGTCATATTTTTTTGTATATAATATAAAAAATATATGAAATCTTAATAAAAATAACATATATCTATTTAATTATAAAATATTTTTTAAATGGTAAAACATGTATGAAATTGTCACACGAATTAACTTTCATATAAGATGGATAAAATGTGATCATAATTTTAATAAAAAATAAATATCAATTAAACAAAAATGATAATATAAAATGAATTGCATCATGAACAATTAAAAAAGTGATAATATTTTTTAATAAAAAATTATAACTATTACGAAAGTAAAATGAACCTATCGTAAAACGATTCCACCCAAAATTGTCCTCTTAAATATTACTTCCTATTCCACCCAAAATTGTCCCCTTAAATGTTACTTCCTATTCCACCCAAAATTGTCCTCTTAAATGTTACTTCCTACCCTCATTGTCAATGTATTTATTTGCTTTTTAATAAATTAAGAATTATTATTATTTTATTATATATAGTGCGTAGTTGTATCAGTGGAGTGTGTGAGCAAGTAGTATAAGTCACTAGACTAAAAAAGAAAATTGATAAATTAAGAATGGACAACCCAAAATAGTAAAATAGATAGATTAAATGTATCGACGGAGTATCTTGCATATGACTTAAACTGAGTAAATCTTAAATGGGCCTAATTTGACAAGGATGTGGTACATACAAAAATGTGTTACACAGGGAAAATAATACACAAATTAGAGTATCCTTAATTAGATTCGTTTTTTAATAAGCTTAGTACAAGCGTAGAGATAATTACACAACTCATATCCTCTTCACAGATGAAATAATCTAAGTGGTGAACGCATCACATTATTTGGTGCAGTTGATTGATCAATCAACTATAAGCTCCATACAACCAAGAATAGACTTCACTAATCTTGATTTTTCATTCAATTTAAATAAGCTACAAATCTGCACAACAAAACGAGGGTTTAATTTAATTACCTTACAATCAAATTATGCAACCAGAAAACCTTTTCTTTCCAAGTATGATACAACTTTTGCCGCCAATACATTTGGAGAATCACAAACTCCTTCACTTTGATGCAAAACAATCTGTAAAGAGAAACGTCATCTGACAGTGAGAAGGAATACATATATATATATATATATATATATATATATATATATATATATATATATATATATATATATATATATATATATATATATATATATACACACACATACACACACACACTTTTTATGTTCTTTATTCAAAAAAATATAACTATCCTTGATATTGTTTTAACTATGCTTCAAGAAAAATATAACAGTTATTTTTGCTTTAAGGTATCACATCTAGCAGACATTTATTTTTTTATCCATTATATGAAAATACTACCTTCTGTGATGCAGTTTCATATGAGATTTGCTATGATTGTAGCAATAAAACCAGAATGTAACTAACATATTCATTGCGTAGCAGATGCATACCTCAGAGTTTAATGGTGGTTCATATGGATCATCAACACCTGTGAAACCTGTAAAACACAATCAAAAGTAATCAATTTTTTATTCAACAGGGACTTTATAATTCACAGTGAATCTTGGTAAAACATGAAATTAATAACTTTGACAAAGCTTTTGCTATTAAATAATGCAGAATCACATCAAGCAAGGTGATTCACAAAGATTGCAATATTTAGCTGAGGATAATTTGCTTTTATGAGTTGCAAACTCAAAATCGAAACAAATTAGTGATCAGCCCAGCCAGAAACTAAGGTACTGATGGCAGTTATCACCAAGTAAAAACAACTTAAAAAATATAGCACTTAATTTTACAGTTGGGAACCGCAGTAAACATCAATGATTCTGAAATTTCTGGATATAAGAATGCAATCCTAAAACTCACCATGGTTGTAGAAAATTTTAAATTCGGGTATTCATACAAACAGTTTGATATGTTTGTCCTCAATACAAAGAGTCCAGAGAAGTCAAAGGTTCTAGATAATTGCTATCCATAATCCCCAAGATCTTTAAGTAAATGTATGCACCTTCAAGGCTTCATATTCTCATCATTATAAAATAATTTCATATGCTAACAGCAAATAGACTATTACATGTAAAAAATTGAATTATACAAGTTGCTGCCACATTAGCTGTGCAAAACAACACACCTTTAATTTTTCCAGCTCGTGCGAGCTTGTACAATCCCTTGGGATCCCTTGTCTCACAAACTTCTAAAGGCACATCCATATATACCTGCATATTTAAACTTCTAATTCAAGTTTTACAACAAAGTCCCGCTTTCCACTGAAGAACTTTCTTTTCCCCATGCACACACCAGATGGAAATTATGTTATCAAATTCTCAAGGCCAGGAAACATAACCTCAATAAAATCTCCGTCAGGAAGCAAATTTCGGCAGGCATCTCGCTCCTTTCTAAATGGTGATATTAAACTTGCAATGCAAATTACTCCAGCATCTGCAAAGAGCTTTGCCACCTCTCCTGCATACCAACAGAGAGTTGATTGAACCAAAATCAAATGAGTCTACCTAGAATAATTAACTCACAGTTGAGGTAAAAAAACCAACCTATCCTTCTTATGTTCTCAGATCTATCCTCAGCTTTAAAACTAAGATCACGGTTCAAACCATGCCTGCAGTTATCCCCATCAAGAATATAGGTGAGCTTCCCTCTAGCATGTAAGGCACGACTTAACGCACAAGCCACAGTACTCTTTCCTGGAGAAAAATATGAAGGAATTATTAGGGATACCGCCCTCTCGAGTGCCTTTTGGAAAAAAAAAATCACAAATAAATGGAAAGTAGCTATGAGCTAAAGGACAAGGAAACAATTCATAAAAAAAACAAACAGTTTGGTCAAACAATATTCTCCTACATTTCTATTCTTGAGATTACAAGATTCATACATCTTGAGATCGCCGTATTGCAATCACAAGAAATAATATGCAGCACCTAACCTATTGCAGCTAAGTCAACAGTACTCCATGTCTCCTCAATAAAAACACAAGTATCTCAGAGACAAAGAATACCATCAGATAGGGTCTCTATTCATCTTCAGAGCATCCCAAATTAAAAACTGCATACTGATCATATCCCTCTATGTTATCATAATCCCAAAGGCAATATTCAAGACTATAATAGAGATTCATTGATCATGGTTTCAAAGGTGAGATTAGTTTTGTATCCCAAATCCAGCTCACCGAGTCAATTATGAAGGTTTCACGGTGGGCGGTCGACCATAAAATTTTCAATCAATCAAATTTATTTGTATCATAACACCAAAAAGAGAAATCCGAACACAATACAAACCTGATCCACTCAGCCCAGTGATCCAAATTACACAGCCTTTCTGATTAAGCAACTCCTCCCTGTCGCTCTTCTCCACAGAGCACTTGTGCCACAAAATATTCGATGAATTTCCGACTGTAGACAAATGAATCGCATTTTTCCCTACATGAACGAATCAATCACACATTAGACAGCAGCAGAAATTCCAAATAACCAATTCTCACCACTGAACAGGGGCAAAAGAGAAAAAAAGAGATGTAACGCAGAGGTTAACAACGAAATACCTGAAGAAGCGCCGCAATCATCGGTGGAACTGTGCAGAGATTGATTTGGCAGGCCGTTTGCGTTCTTCGTCGCTTCAGAAGCTTCCATTGCCTTAATCGGCGCCACAAAGCTCGATCTCGCGACACCGCCGGAAACCTCCGATTTCCGGCCTCTTCTCCTAAATTCGGCGGTTTTGATAGGCCACGACTCGGCGCAATACGCCCCTGGAAAGTCTAATGCCGATGATTTACACAAATTCAACGTTTGGTTACCTAGCGCCGTCATTTTTCTTATTCCTCGAATTTCCTTATTAACAAAATTACCAACAAGCCAGATTCCTTCTCAATTCACGCCCAAAAATAAAAATAATTAATAATAACTAAATTAAACTAAATAAAAAAGAAAAAACAAAAAGAAAAAGGAATCACTGAAATTAGAGGGAGATATGAAGGAAGGCATCAGACGCGAAGAACGCTAGATTGATGGCGATAGATATTAGAAGAATCACGAAATGTAGCATAAATTTCGAAACATAAGAGTGCGTGCACCACTAATTGTGTGTTGTATATTAATAATAAGTAATAAAGGGAGGAGTAGTTATGGTTTGATTCAGAGGGGAAAAACAGAGATGATAAGGATGTTTATTTAGTATGGGTGCACTACACATAGGACTCCCATACCATGCTCCCTCCACCTCCACTTTCCCAATGTAGATTAAGGCATACTTCTATTTTTTAATACTGTTAATGTCGACAGTGACTTGACAAATACTCCCTCTCCGTCCCCTTTGAATACTCCATCCGTCCCCTTGTATATATATTTTTTTATTTTGGTCTGTATCATTATAAAGTATCAATTTTTCTTTTTAAATTGATGTGACTCACAACCATTACACTTGGCCCCACACTTAAGACTAATACAACTACCCACTACACATTAAAATATTATTTCTCTCACCTTACTATACATTAAATTATTATACTCCTTAATCCATGTAAAAAAAGTAAACGAGGGAGTATCATATTTAATGTGTAATGGATAAGGGACAATCTTAACACGGAGGTAATAAATAAGGAACACTCATAGGTGAGACTGATCACATTTTTTAATTAATAATACTTATTGTTTGTGCACTGCATTATTATCACTTTTTATTAATTGATTATCACTTTTAAAAATGCAATCTTTTTATCTGTAGTATTATTTTATGAGGCCAGTTATTTGCACCCTCGAAATTACTGAATGTATCCAAAAATTGACATAATTATCCTTATAAAATTTATATGTTGCAATAATCGAACAGTTATATATCTTATATGTTCGGTTGCAGCAACCGAACAAAATAAATAAAGAATTCATCTATCTTATATGTTCGGTTGCAGCAACAGAACAGAACAAATAATTGATTTATCTTATATGTTCGGTTGCAACAATCGAACAGAACAAGATTTGTAATTTTTTTAATTTATATATACATTACCGAATAGATAAGTTTCATGAATCATCATCAATACCATATTTGTTTAATGAAATTTATCTGTTATCTTATTTATTCGGTAATGTAGATATGAATTTAAAAAAGGGTTTATTACTCTCAGATACACACTTTTAAACATATTTACTATTAGATACATGTAATTTAAATAATTACTCTCACATACAAAATATTAAAGTAAAATACCAAATATAACATTATACTTCATACACTTTTAAACCAACAACTCTACCCCTCACCCACCCAATGGCGTTGACCGACCGTTGACCAGCGTTGATCGGCGTTGACCGACCGTTGCCCAGCGTTGATCGATCGTTGACCATCGTTGACCGACCGTTGACCATCGCTGGCCGCCGCCGCCTGCTGTCGGAATTTAAAATGTGCAAAAACAAAATTGTGCAGAACAATTGTGCAAATACATAGGGTATTTATGGTATAGTTATGAGTAATAGTGTTTTGAGTCATGTACTTTATAGCAATTATGCATTTTTTGTGTACCTAGTAAGTGACCCTTTAAAAAAATCATATCTTATTTTGTTCGATTGCTGCAACCGAACATATAAAATGAATGAAATCTTTGTTCTGTTTGATTGCTGCAAACGAACAGATAATAGATGAATTCTTTGTTCTGTTCAATTGTTGCAACCGAATAATTTGTTAGATGATTGTTCGATTGTAACAACCGAACAGATATACTTTGTTCTGTTCGATTATTGCAACCGAACAATTTGTTAGATGACTGTTCGGTTGCAACAACCGAACAGATATAAATTTTATAAGGGTCAATTTAAATATCTTTGGGGTACGTTTAGTAATTCTGAGATACGAAAAATCGCTCCCTTTAAAATCTTTACAAAAAAAATTAACCACTCAAATATATAAGATATACTATATAAATATAATGTTATTTATTACATAAATATATATATATATTTATTAATAAGAAGATGCATATAAATATAACTTTATCTATTAGATAATATATTTATAGATTAGAATGTATATATAAATATTTCATTTATTAATATCTTATTAGACTAAAAGTATAAGAAATTTTGTAAGTGAATATATGTAAATATTCAAACATGTATATAGACACTCTCTCATGGAAGGTTACATGTGAAAGAGAGATGAGCCTTGTAGATTCGTTATTAAAATATGGAATCTAATAGTATAAGAAATTTTGTAAGTGAATATATGTAAATATTCAAACATGTATATAGACACTCTCTGATGGAAGGTTAATTGAGAACGAGAGATGAGCCTTGTAGACTCATTATTAAAATATAGAATACTTATTGAATAGAAATGATATAATTATTAATAAATATATTTTACTTATATAATAATTATATTTTAATACAGCTTATAGTCTGTCTCACGTAAACTATCTTTCAAGAGATTTGTCATGAATGTATATATAATTTAAATTTATGTAAATTATAATTTTTCTTTTACATTATTCATTATCTTCTAACATAAATTTATTTATTTTTATAATTCTCTAAAATTTCAAGAATTAAGTATTACTATAATAATAAAAAAAATCTCAATAGTTAAATCATTTTAAATAGTAATTAATTTGTCATTTAATCTTATCTTTCCAATCATCGAGTCAAAAGAAATTTTTAGTGATCTGTTACTTCGACCTGGAACAAAACTCAGGCCCCCTTAAAGAAAAATCTTAGCTCGATCGTTATGTTGATTTTATATTTTAATTAATTAAGACACTTATATACGACCTTCATTTTGATACAACCTTCTTACTTCACCTTCAGTGTGTGTTTTCTTTTTTTAAAAAAAAATTGTTGCTGTTACTATTTTTTTTATTTAATTTTAGGAATATAATTGCAATTTTATCCTTGTGGTTTAGGGTATAATTTATCCCTAGTATTTAGGGTTTAGAGTAATTGTAATTTTACTCTTGTGGTTTAGGGTATAATTTATCCCTTAGGGTTTAGGGTTTAGGGTATAATTGTAATTTTACCCTTGTGGTTTAGGGTATAATTTATCCCTAGGGTTTAGGGTATAGGGTATAATTGTAATTTTACCCTTGTGTTTAGGGTATAATTTATCCCTAGGGTTTAGGGTATAATTGTAATTTTACTCTTGTGATTTAAAGTATAATTTATCCTTAATATTTAGGGTTTATGGTATAATAGTCATTTAAATAAAATAAATTTAAAAATAAAATAAAAAACAATATTAATGAAGGAACATGAATTAATTATGAAGGGTGGGGACCAAGAGTCTACCAAATTCAATTGGTACACCCGATTCTACCTAGTCCCTCTCTTTAATTAAATTAGTAGTGTGTCAATTCTAAATTTTAGAAAAAGAAGTTGATTTTTTATAATAAATAAAATAGAAAAAAGAGAAAGAAAAAAATAGTCTCTCGAAAATCCGTTTTACGCTACACCCTAATTATATTGATAATGTTAAAGATATGAAAAAGTACTCTATAAGTAATGAATTATCACTCATCGTGAATCAAATTCATACCTAAACCCTAATTTATCGATTATTTCTCAAATTCTTGCACTTTAAATTATCAATTACTCTTTATTACATGTAAAAATATTCTTTATAGAAATGAACTATTTTTATTTAAAATGAAAATATTATTTTTAAATTTTGATATGTTATAATTTTTTATATTCTTATTTAAATGAGTAATATTCATTCAAAAGAATAATACTCCCTCTGTCTTCTTCAAAGATGGAATTTTTTTCCCATTTTGGGCGTCTCACCCAAAGAGTTTCCCTTTTCTTTTTTACATACATGAGACCTACACAAATCCATTAACACCATTAAAATATGGGGTCCACACTCCCACTAATACAACTAATTACTACACATTAAAAAATACTTATACTTCTTAATCCACGTACAGAAAGTAAAAGATCCTCTTGTTATAGGACGAAGGGTAATTCATCTCTAAAAGATAAATTTGCAAAAATAGTGCATGGTGAATTAGATTCATAGGAAACTCCCTCGTAAACTATTTCTTTTATTCAATGAAAAAATTACTCATCTTTAAATGAATATAAAAAATCAAAATATATCAGAATATGACTAGGGGTAATATTTTTTATTCAATAAAGTAATAGTTCATCACTTTAAAAGTATACTATGCTCGTCCCATAAATAAATTTTGCCTACTATTTTTGTCTATCTCATAAAAAAGTATATACTCTTAAATAAGAAAATAACACACAATTTAATAACCAAACAACACACAAATTACAAATTTATCACTCATTTACAATTCACATAGTTTACTTTCTAATTATTTTATTCTTAAAAATATTAAACTATGTACCCTTAAAAGCAATTTTTATAAAATTTTCTATCTACATTAACTCTGAATTATATTATGGGAACGAGGGAAAAATATTTTTAATCAAAACTAATAAATAATCAAGAAAAATTAAATGAAGAAGGTATTATACCAAATTTAGATATTTTTAAATTTGGGCAACACTTATGTGAGACTTTTTCACACATTAGATTATTTACAATTTTGTTTTTTTAAATAGTAATCATTTTTTATTAAATATATTATCAAATTTTATTGAAAATGTTTTATTTTTATTTATACAATAAATTGTTCATGAAATAATTACCGCACTATTATCATTTTTAATTCATCCGAATATTACTTTTTATTTAAATATCATTTTTTATCCTTATCGGAATTCTTAACAAACAAATTTTTATCTTTAAATGTATACCCCTTCCTCATGTTTTCACTTCTTTTTCATCTAGATATTAAGAAAACTCACCTCTTGATTTGTTTATTGAATTTTTTTTTGGATAATCTAATATTATAAATAGAGTATTAATTAAGTTATGTGTATGTTAGCTGAGACTTCACTTTTACTATGTTGATAATCAGTTCTTAACCTTAGTTTAGGTGTTAATCGAGTTTGATTAAACACAATGAATTATCGGAATGGTTAATCGAGTTATTGATTAGGTAAGGTGAGGAGTAGCGTAGCTAGTTGCACGTAAATTAAGTCAAAGAATTGTCATGGTATCCACTACTTGTCAAATTTTCCGATTCCATTTTTATGTACACAAGGTGAGGAGTATTCATAGGCAAAAAAAAAGTCTAAGAAATGTAATAATTAAGTCTAGGGTTATATACCTATATATAGGCTCCATTAGTTAGCATCTTCAAGTGATGCCACATCAGCCAGCTGTCACCTAACCCCGAACATGTGTCGTGTTGATATTCAGTGGATTTTGCATGATTCAGCTGAGCTGGTCAAGGCGAGCTAGACTACCTGAGTTGTGGTTGACTGTGTTGAAGTCAATTAAACTGAACTAGCGGAGCTGGGCCAACTGGATTGATCAGTCAAGCTGGACCACCTGGAATGAGGTTGATTGAGTTGAACTAGCTGAGTTGGACCACCTGAGCTGAGGTTGATTGAATTAAGCAAGCGCAGCTGAACTAGCTGAGCTAGGTCTGGTAGGATGAACCAGCCGGGCTGGACTACCTGAGATGAGGTTGATTGAGTGCTAGACCACCTGAGTTGAGGTCGATTGAGTTAAGCAAGGAGCTGAACTAGTTGAGCTGGACAATAGGTCGAACAGATGGTCGAACGGGAGGTCTCTTTGTCGAACAGTCTTGCGCAGTCTCACCGTTTTGAGCATAACTTTCACTTTATAACTTCGATTTGAGTGATTCTTATGCCAAGATGATCCTCTCTTTCGTGGTTTTCCAACCCTATAAACATGACTAGTTTGGACTTCCACATGAATACAGATAAATTAATCAAAGTGAACGTGCGTTTTTTAGCATTTTTGCACAAATTGCTCATTTTCTCTAACTATACACTTTTGCCCCTTTTTCCTCTGGAGCCTAGGACTGAGCTTGGTGAAGTGCTTGAGAAATTTTTTTGAATTACTTAAGCTAGTTCAACCTGCATTGTATTCTCGGATTAATACTTAATTAATTCGAGTAATTGTATAATTAATTGCACCTTATCCACATACTATACATTTATTGTTTAGAAAATGTTTTTTATAATTTCAAACCAACTTTATTAATATTTTTTGTAATATGATTTTTTAAATAATAAATAAATGATAAAGTGAGTTACATGTATTAAGTGAGTATGGTATTTTTAAAATATAATTTATTGAGAAGTTATTATTTTAAAATTTTTGACAATTTTTTTAGTATGAAGAGGGTAATGTGATATTAAAAATATTTGAAAACAAAGATAGATATGAAACGAAAAAAAACATAAAATATAAAATAGATAGGAGACAAATGAAGTATTATTAGAATACAATCACACTCACCCAAATCTTAAATAATGCATTATGAATGTTGTAAAAATAAATAAATTATGCATTAAATATGTGTAGTTGATCTTAGTATATACTACAGTTCACAATTAGTTGTCATAAATAAATTCTAAAAAAAAATTCGTATCACCGTACAATTTCTCTAAATTATTTAATATTTGTTGATTTGTAACGGTCTCTAATTCAAGTATTTATAAATGTATTTGTCATAATCAAAGAATGATTAATTATGTTGTCATCTCAGCCAATTAAAATTAACCAAAATTTTCAAAATTGATTTAATGAATCATTGATTATATTCTTGCCAATTTAATTTCTTTTAAATAAATAATTACTATTAGATGGAGAATATATATTATATATAGTGTTATTGCTTGTGAGATGCGTTGTGAATAGAGAGAGGTAATGCATTTCTATAAATTACAAAATTTAATCTTACAATTCTAATTTAAACCTTACATAAAAGTCGAATAATTAATGGATTTGTATATGTTCTAATTAGTAACGTCTTTCCAAAGAGGGAAAAAAAATTGCTTTTCTAAATTTCATAAACTATTTTCTTTCACAAATAATCTTAATCACAATCTTTTTCACCTATCCATTTCGGCACAAATCTTTCCTTACCTAAATTCCATGAATATTTCCTTTCAAAAATATTTTTTATCACAATTCTTTCCTTCACACAAATGAATATATGAACTGCAATTTTTCATGTCGTAAGCATTCATTGGACGCTATCTTTTCGAATGAGTCGTTTTTTCATCGTTTTGTTAATAATGTGTAAAAAAATATTAATAATGTGCCAAAAAAAAAAAAGAAAAAACCTTACATATTGGGGGCTGCGTGCATAACTAAGTTAATATTGTACAGAATTATTCTATGCAAAAATATTTGAGTTAATTTTCGTGCGATTTGTTTTTTTAATGAATGTATTAATTTATTCATTAAAAACTACAAGGAAAATTTGTTAATAAATTGTATATGGGTGAATCTTGTGCGAGATCGTCTCACGAATGTTAATAAATTGTATATGGGTGAGTCTTGTGCGAGACCGCGGTCTCACATATATCAGATTTAGATTTAATAAAACTTCTTAAATCTCCCGGTATATACACATGCTGGTCCTATTAACCCTTATCTATCCCTACTATATATCACCTCAATCTCAGACAAAGGTCTTCATTTACTTTTTGTTTTTATGTGTGGTGGGTAGTTGTATTAGTAGTGAATGATGGGTCATATGTGGGGCCTTTTACTAAAAAGAAAAATAGAATCCTCTGAATGAGACAATCAATATAGTAAAATAAGGACATTTCGATATGATGGGTGAAGTATTATACTATATCCACAATTAATATTTATTTTTCTTTCTCTATACTCTTTTTTTTTCTCACATTAATTATACTTGATTTGACATACGTGTAGAATTTCCCTAAAAAACATAGAATAACACTATTTAATTATAATTACTACTCCCTCCGTCCCGTTTCAATGTTTACGTTTCTATTTTGCGCGACTCATTTCAATGTTTACGTTTTCCTTTTTGGAATATGGAACTCACCTAAAACAATTAATATATCATCCAGCACTAATACGTCTATCCACTTTACATTAAATATTATATTTTTCTACCCATTGTCTATTAAAATATTATACATCTTAATCAACGTGCAAAAAGCAAACGTAAACATTGAAACGGGACGGAGGGAGTATTAAATTTTAAATCTTAAATTTAAACCTTACCAAAAAATCACATTAATTATTCATTTTTTAAGCAAAAAGGAAGGACACATGACTAACCACTTATCATTAATACAATTATTCATTTAGTATATAAAAGAGAGTTGATATCTTATACACTCGGATGCACGTATATGTGTATAAATTTTTGTTCAATAAAGTATGAAATATACTATTCTTAATAATTATAAAAATTTTTTACATTTAATTTTTTATTAATAGAATTGTAGAGGAAAAGGTACAATTGAAAATAAAAAGTAAAGGAAAAGAAAAAAGAAAACATTGGCGTTACTGGGGGGTGGGGGGAGTCAGGAGTGGATAGCATATTCGTAGCCATAACAAACAATCTCCGAATGGCAGAAAAAGCCACCATTGATTAATTTAGTGACGAAACTACCAAACATTCTTTTCACGCCACATCCCTAACCAAACTCAGTTGCTCTAACTTCACTTGCCCCCCCCCCCCGCCCCCCCCCTCCTTTCAATGTACTAAGAAGCACAACAGTTGCTCCAGATGATAGTTCAAGTGGTAGAGGGAAGGATGAAAATGTCTTCCAACTGAGCTTGGTTGCTGCAGGGTGGGGGTTCGAATCCTGCCTTTGACATTGATTTGGCCCCTTGCAAGCACAAGTTTAACAGTGAACCCTCTCTATAAGCCACTTGAGGCACATCCTGCGATTTACCTCCTCCACCAATCCCCAAGGCAGATGCGGTGGGGGCCCCTAATGGTGGGGTACACCATAAATGGAGGAAGAAAGATGGAAATCACAAATATTTATTTTACATTAACTACAAAAGCAAACATACACGTTATGAATGGAGGAAGAAAGATTGGAAATCACAAATATTTATTTTGAATACACTGACTGTAAATAATTTTATACTTTTGTAATTAGTTATTATTATTAAAATATTATTAATTTTCTTTTAAAATAACCTTCATTCACACTATTATTATTCATAAAATAATTAATAGTATATAGTATGCATCGTTATCTTTTTATTATATAAAGATAAATACTTTCTACCTGTCTCATAACACTCATTTGGTAAGATAGTTTTACACTAGTCTTTCCTTTATTTATTGTTTACATTTGTATTTTCAACCCTAGAGATTCCAAACTATAGAATCTCTTAATTAATTAATTAATTTATGGGAAAAAAATAAAAAACACGTGACAACTGACAATCTTATTTGCTTCTAATATCACGTGGGGTAGACAGGGATAGCTGCATGCAATGCTAATTAATGTTGGGACATTAGCTTCACTACCATTTAATATTCAGGAAATTCACAAATTACTACCATACACGCACGTTTTAAGAAATTTCATTTTTTACCGACAATTTATTACTTTCTCCGTCATCATTTATACCCTCCTTCCCGAACAAGATATACGTTTACCTTTTTTACGGAAATTAAGAAGTATAATATTTTAATATATAAAAAATGAGAGAAATGATATTTTAACGTGTAGTGGGTAGTTTTATTAGTGTAGTGTGTGAGACCATATGTATAATAATAATTTGTATAGGTCACATCAACCAAAAAATGATATGTATACTCTATTTTGGGACAGACCAAAATGAAAAAATATATATTTAGTTGTGGTACGGAGGGGGTATATTTTATAAGTGTGCTAAGAAGTAGTATAATAATTTAATAAGCAGTATGTTGAAAAATATAATTTTTTTAATATGTAGTGATGATAATTGTGTTAATATTGAGTGTTAGCCACAAGTGTAGCAAATTGAGTATAATAATTATTTTTATAGATCACATAAATAAAAAATGAAATGAATATATTGTAATAAGATTGTGGAAAATAATAAAATGAATATTAGCTATCAAGAAGAAAGAGGGTGGAGAATGTTTTAAAATGTTCAGACAGAAAAATTCTTTACTTAATTTTAAAACGTTATTTTTTATCATTTTAATATTTTTTTTTGAAAAAATAGTTCACTACCTGATTATCATGTTTTTCCCATTGTAACGTTTACATTTTCATTTTGTGCTTCCCGTCATAAAATTTACATTTTTTTATAATAAATGGGATCAACATGCAATAATAATATATTTCGATGTGATTCACATTAAACACTAATATAACTATTCATTATATATTAAAATATTTTATTTCTCACCTCAATACACATTAAAATATGATATTTCTTAATCTCTGTGAAAAAATTAAATGTAAATTTTCAGACAGAAGGAGTATTATATTTTACATTAATTTTTTTTAAAAAAAGCATTATTTAATTAAGGGATAGCTACTACTAGTTAGTTAAAAACTCATTTATTACTATGAAATACAAACATACAAAAATATTATTACTAACTACATTAATATATAGTGATATTTCAATAATACTCTTACAATGTGTTGCATATAAATATTTTTGTGCACCAAAAGTTATGTGCAGTAAAAAAAAGTGTGTAACAAAAAAATTATATACTCCTACTCTTCGGCGGTGGTCCGACGGGGGTCCGGCGGCGATCGGTGGTGGTAGTGCGTGGTGAGGGATTCAAAGTTTGTGGTTTAAAAGTGTACGTGTTATTATCCATTAAGGTTACATTTGGTATTTTACTTTAATATTTTGTATGTGAGAGTAATTTTTTGAACTCATTGTATCTCTTACTCCCTTCGTCCCAAAGATATTGATACACTTTCCTTTTTGGGTTGTCCCACAGAAATTGACATATTTTATTTTTAAGAACATGAGACCCACACAAAAATAATTTATTTAGTTACATGGGCCACACACGCATCACACTCACCACTAATACAATTACCCACTACACATTAAATATTATTTCTCTCACTTCACTTTATATTAAATTATTATACTCTTTAATATCCGTGCCCAAAAAAATACGTCAATATCTCTAAGACGGAGGGAATAATAATTTAGGATACAAAGTGTGTACCTATGAGTAATTTTTCCTTCAAGGAATTTTTTTACTACTTCACTTTCAATTAGTTATTAAATAAAGTAAATTAATAATTAAATAAATTAAAATTATATTTATAAATAAAAAGATTAAACTTAAATTAAAAACGAATAAACTAAATAAATCATAAAATGGTGTTTTGATTAGTTATTTAAAGTAAATTAATAATTAAATATATATTTATAAATAAAGAAAAAAGATTAAACACTTACTCGGGCTTTTCTATTTTTAGAAAATAGTGTTCCAATTAGTTATTTAAATTAAATTTACTTATTGTACCACTATTCTGTTTTAGATTGAACACTTATTCACCCTTTTCATCGGGCAATATTCGTGCTTTTAGAGTTCTAGATTATTATTATTTTGCCAATTATTTTGTCATTACATTTAATATTATTTAATAATTAAATTTTTTTCAATAGATGGCTGTCAATTTAAATTTAATGAATTATGAAGTCACAATTTTATTTTACATAGAGGTGGCTCGCCCACTCAAATACCCCCAAATGCACGTCGGTCCGAAACAGATTTATCATGTAACTCAATCAATCAATAAAGAATTTTTTAACTCACCACATATTCCCTTAATTAAGAGATTCTTTGGGAGTGAATTCGATTCTTAATCATTGTTCAAATTATTTTCTTGTCACAATCTTAGAAAAGCCTGACATATAGGAGTATTTTAGTACGTTTAAAAACAAAGTGAACAGATTTAATTAATCTTGCTCTAAGTGCACATTATTAGCGACTGAAAATAAATTTTGGCAACTACCATAATTCCTCTTTAATGCTATTCCGTATCTTATTAGTTATTACATAAACATTGGAAATTGGAACATGAAAATATTATGGTCCTTGTTTATTTATTTATATTTAATATGAAGTTATTAATGACTTTGAAGTCAATGGCTTGTTAAGCTCAGTTTTAATTAAAACTAATAAACTTTATCTAGTTTTAATTAACGTTTTCAATAAATCTAGAACAACTCCCAAGAGTTCGATTTGTTTGGTATAATTAATTATTTTTAGTAATTCTTGTGTGGGATCGTTTTATCGAAAGATTATTTTACGTTTTTTTTAAATAATTATTATTTTCACTACAAAATATTATCACTTTTTCTATAAATTGTTATAACTTTTCATTTATACTATAAATTATTCATGAAATAGTATTATCACTTTTCATTAATTCAGTAACACTTTTTGTTATAAAATTATTACTTTTTATCCGTCTCACACACATTTTTATCATAATTTTCATATACTATTTCAAAATAAATGCGAATTAATAGTGTGTTATTTCTTCAGAACCTTTATTTGATCAAAATATTGGTGATGTATTACTTCCTTACTCTTTATTTGATCAAATATTGGTGAAATGTATGACTTCCTCACTCTTTTTATTGGTTAGTCCAATATAATTATTCACCCTCTAAAAAATAAATATTATTTCAATTTAACACCTAATTAAAAAGATACATATTAATTTAAGAAATGTCATTATTCTTTTCGCACAAAACATATTTTATAGTTTATATTTTACTATTTATTACCTAAAAATCAATAGAACGGATAAAAAAAATTCTAAATATATGTGGTATAATAAAAGTGACCAGTGTAATGGAGGGAGTATATTATACTCCAGTTGTCCGCTTCTAATGTATTCATTTCATTATTCCTGGGGTCCGCTTCAAATGTATCTATTTTCCTTATTTAGTAAAAAAATACACAATATGGTCCACCACTTCCCTCTAATACAACTACTCACTTTACATATAATAATAATATTCCTTAATTCAAGTGCAAAAAACAAATGAATACCATAGAACCGGACACCTGCAAAAAAGCAAATAAATACCTTAGAACTGGACGGAGTGAGTATTAATATAATGAATTAAAAAAAGGATTTTTTCTCATTCTTTTTGTTTAGTTTTGTCTACTTAAGTGTTTGGTTCAATTGTTGTAAATGTTATTAATAAGAGCATTAAAATTCTCTTATTTTTATTAGTTTAAAGTGATATTATAATCCTCCTCCTTGTATTGTACATATCGGTCCCTTATTTTTTACTATCGGATTCTAAAAATAATAAAATCTATATAAATGCAATTAGTGCGTATCTTCTTTTATTTTTAACACAATATATTAATTTAATGTTACCAAACGTTTGAATATAAATGGACAAGTTATAGTGGACACATGTATAATGCATAGAAAACGAGACACGTCACATTGCACCCCCAATTGCTCTTGCATATTATTTAAATAAATCCAAAAGCATTACGTAGATTACACTCAGATTTAGTAATTGCATTGAGATTGTGATCCGTGATATAGTTTTTTTAATCCGTCTCGAGAGTGTCTCTTTTATCTTTTACTGTATTTTATGATCAGTTTTACTTTTAAATCTTAATAATTTTTTTAAAAGTTTAATATTAATTTTAGGGACATTTCAGGTACACTTAGTTCACCGGTGTGCTTAGATTTTTAAAAAAAAGTTAAAATATAGGGTTTAGTGAATAATTATTTAATTTATTTTCAGTTATTTAATTTTATTAAGTAGTGAAGATTAAATAAAAATCTAATCTAACGGTAGATTATTCAGGTGCATCGGTGTCCACGTGTACTACAGTTTAACTCTTAATTTTAAAAATATAATTATAATTAGTAATAGGTATGTCTTGTGTGAGATTGTATCTCGTAATACCATTTTAAACTTTTTAAAATAGTTGTCATTTTCGCTATAAAACATTATCACTTTTCATTTATTTTATAAATTATTCATATAATAAAATTATCACTTTTCACTAATTAAACTTCACTTTTTATTATAAATTTTATATAAAATAATTGGGTCGATGGGAATTGTTCAAAATGTGCACAATATTTATTTATACATAATGGAAGTATGTTTTTTTTAAGTATATACTATAAATAATGAATTAAATAATAATTACAGATGTTATTATAATATAATTTTAATATAAATATATTTTAATTATCAATAAATATATTTTATTATATTTTAATAATAGATGTACCCAGTTTATATCACTTGTGACTTGTCACTTGAGAGTTCCCAAAATATCTCTTGAGAGCTCCTAAAATATATATCAGTACAGTAATCAAACAATCTCATTACCTTTGTGGTGTTAATTGTTATACATGTTATTTCAACAATAAAAATATTCAAATCTATATCATTAAAAATGATAAGAATATTGATTTGTCACGTGGTTAGTTTTGGAGTTGTGTTGAAATTTTGATCAATCTCTTTATATACACACAATCTCTTGTTGTAAGAGAAGGATGGTATATTGAAAATGATATGTCTACAATTTACTGGAATGTTAACTAAATGACTACGTTTGTAAAAATGGTAATAGTTTTTATAAAATTTTAGAACGGATGACAGCCGCCTCACAGTAAAATAAGTTTTATAATTAGTTATTACTTTCTATTAAATGATATCACTTTATATATAAAATATTATATAACTTTTTATTATATTATAAATTGTGGTATAATCTTCACTGATGGCCTAACTTCTGATTGCTTACTGGGCCTGGTGATCCATCAGGCCGTGAAAAGCCCAATAAGTCCATCCTCCCAGAGCGTGCGAGAACGACCGCTTGAAGGCCAATAGGCCACTTGATCCAATTGTCCCCGATACGCTAATATTCTTTGAGATATTTGGCTGAGCAAAAATCCTAAATCGGATCCTAGAATAGTCACATGAAGCTATATCGCATTTAATGATTGCACTGCACACGATAATCTGCTGATTCACCCCGATATGGGTGACGTCAGATTATCCGATATAAATATGGGAAAATCCCCATAGTAAGATATTAAATCAAATCCAATCCTTCCACCCCTAAAAAAGCACGAAAAAGCCTAAGGGGCAATTCTTTCTTCTTTTGTTAGCTTTACGCTTATTAATCCCCTCAACATCTCATTAAGATTACATTATCCCGCAATTAGGATGAGATTAAGAGCCGACGAGCTACATTTGGCGCTGTCTGTGGGAAACGGCATACAACCGCCTGCTTCGCTCAAGGATCTTGACAACCGAAACCTTTAAGTCCGTCTCTACTTTATCATTCGATGGCGGATGAGCGAGATGAAGCCACCCCTAGTAGGATGGGTTCGACCGCCAGCCGACACCGACAGGAAGACCCATATCCTCCTTGGACCGTGGAAAAGGAAGTCCCGCCACACGACACGAATCCAGAGGAAGATGATTCGCAGACCGACTTCCGAAAAAAGTACTTCGACCTTCTAAAACAGGTGAAAGGAAAGCAAGCCACGGAACAAAAGACTGCTAGTCGGAGGCTCAGCTTCAGCCTCGAAGAAAACTCAACAGAATGAACGAACGAGCGGCGACATGAACGAACTCGCCTAGGAGGTCGGTACATGAACGAATGGGCCAGAGTGACACGCCTAAGGAGCCGAGGAAGGCCCAGAGAGTGGTAGATGAAGGACGCGAGCGAAGAAAGATGGCATCTCGCGCTAACTCGGTCGCTAGCCGTTCCCCTGCACGTACGGTTGGACACGTTAGTGTGAAAGATCGATTGGGGCAAGATCCCATGAGGAATCATCACGAACAGATCGGGGAAAGCACGGGAGATGATCTCGTCGCCCGACTCAAGCGGCAGCACGATGAGGAAATAAACGCACTGAGGAGACAACTCGATCAAGTGGAAAGAAGAAATGATACCGAGTTTCGCAATGTTCCTGACCCGGAATCTAGAAGATCTCCATTCACCCACCGAGTGATCGCGGCAGCCACTATAAAGAAGATACGAATCCCTCAAATCCCCCAATACACCGGCGAATCCAGCCCTATCTCGCACCTCAATAAATATGTTGGGTGGATGCTGGCGCAAGGATGCTCGGAAGAGGATCGGTGTATGATGTTCCCCTTGACGTCGGGCGACAAGGCGCACTCGTGGTTCGAATCACTCCCTGCTAACTCCATCGACTCATGGGCACAACTCGCCACCGCCTTTTCATCCCACTTCGTGTATTTGGGGCAAGGAAAGGAGCCTAAGAAAAAATTGGCTTGCCTACGGCAAGGTCCGAAAGAGTCTTTGAAGGACTTCATGAAGAGATTCAACGAATAGCGCGCTAACACGGAGGAAGTGTCGGACAAAAAGTCGACCATCTTGACAACCGCCGCCTTACTCCCGGGTCTCCCATGTGGACTAGCTGTCAACAGAAACTGCCGAACAGCTACGCCACTTTTATGGCAGCGGCCCAAGCATTCATCCACAGCGAGAAACTTTTCGAAGAATACAAGAAAACTAGAGTCGACCCTAAGGAAGGCGACAAGAAGAGAAGGAAGTGGGAGAAAGATTATAAGGCTCCTTCTTCTTTCAAGCCATTCCCGGAAGATGATCAAATTCAAGAGATGACTGAGTTACTCGAACTCACACCCGAAGAGATATTCGGCAAGATACAAGACACCAACTTGTTAAGCTCTCCGCCTAGGATGCGTGCAGATCCAGCCAAGCTAAATAAGAAAAAATTATTTAAGTACCACAAATCCATTGGCCACGACACCAACAAATGCCGAGAATCTATTGGCCGAGCTCGTCAGATTATTTGAGGATGGAAAATTAGACTGACTGGTGGCTGGCCCGAAACGGAAGAGAGAACAACCATACACTGTGGCCGAACGGCCTAATGGACCAGCCCAACCACAAGGCCAAAGGGGGTTAGAAGACCGTCTGCCTACACCGCCCAGGGAGGTGTATATGTTGAACGAAAATTATGTGGGGACTTCCCAGGCCTTGACCACTATGTCATAAAGAAAGCGGAAAGCCGAGTTGAGAGAACTCGACAGGTACCAACATGTGCTTGTAGCAAGTCCACGACCGTCGTTACACGAAGCTAATATCTTCTTCTCTGAAGAAGACCTCACCGAAATATGAACTCCTTACAATGATCCCTTAGTAATCTCAGTCATCATATCAGGAGTAAGAGTGCATCGGTGTTTGGTCGACACAGTCGCATACACGAACATCATGTTTGAGAAAGCATTCGAGGCCATAGGGGGACTCTCTCATCATAAGACGTCCCCCTGCAATGATGAGATCCGGTTCAGAAATGCCGTCACTATACCCTTGATGCAAACAAACATGTCAGTCCAACTGATAGATGAGAAGCAGGCGGTAAAAGTCTAACACTCCCTCGAATTTAAGGTAGTGAATCTTTCATCACCTTACAATTGCATCCTAGGACGGACGTTCATTCATCAATTCAACTATGTCCCCTCCACACTTCATCAATGCATAAAGTTTGTAACCACCGACGACCGAGTTGGTGTAGTTAGAGGAAGCCAGAAGAAAGCTAGAGAGTGTTCGTTCATCAAAAAAAGAGATGGGCTCAATTATCACGACTAAGTTTCCACTTAATGATAATGGAACAACAAAATCATGAAGAAGAAGCAAATCGTGAAGAGAATCCATCTCCGGAAGAGTCGACAGTGGGGAATCACCGGAAGCTCAGACCCTTTGACAACCCGGGAGTCGGTCTTCCTCTGATAACTGACGAGGACCCGAGGTCGGATAAGAAAAAGAAAAGGGGGGAATCGATCGAAGAAACTGAAGCAATAAGGGTAGAGTCGAGTAATCCGGATTTGGAGTTGTACATTGGATCACAACTAAAAGAGCCCCATCAGACGACTCTAATTGAATTCCTAAAGTCCAATTTAGACGTGTCTGCCTGGACACCCAGCGACATCCAGGGATAGATCCAAAACACGCGTGCTACTGAGTTAACACCAACCCATGCTACCGCCCGGTGGAGCAAAAGAAGAGGAAGTACAGCCCTGGAAAACATGAAATTATTGAAGCGGAAGCCCGGAAATTATTGGCTAACAATTTGGTAAGAGAGGCATTGTTCCCCGATTGGGTAGCCAACCCATTTCTGGTACAGAAGGCGAACAAATCATGGAGATTATGCATCGACTTCACGGATCTCAACAAGGCATGCCCGAAAGATAGTTTTCCACTGCCACATGTTGATCAGATGGTAGATGCCACTGCTGGCCATGAGTTGATGAGCTTCATAAACGCATACTCGGGATATCACCAGATCCCTATGCACCCAGATGACGTGGAAAAAATGGCTTTCTACACCAAAAGAAACTTACTGTGCTGGATGATGATGTCATTCGAGTTAAAAAATGCATGCGCCACGTACCAAAGATTGGTAAATAAGATGTTCCGTGAGGAGCTAGGAAAAACCATGGAGGTATATATGGACGACATGTTGGTTAAGAGTGTAGACACGAGTGATCACGTGTGCCACCTGAGGAAAACGTTTGACATCTTGCACAGTATAAGATGAAGCTGAATCCCAAAAAATGCACGTTCGTAGTGTTTGCCGGAAAATTCATAGGATACATGGTAAGCAAGCAGGGAATAGAAGCGAACCCAGATAAAGTAAAGGTTATACAAGACATGGAGGCTCCCAAGCACTCAAAAGGAGTACAAGGTTATCCGGGAGAATCACATCCCTCAGTCGTTTCTTACCTAGAGCGTCCGACAAATGCAAACCCCTGATGGATGTGATCAAAAAATAAAAGTTCTTGTGGACACCGGCGGCGCAAAGGGCCTTCGAAGAGTTAAAGGACGCGTTGGCTAACACGCAAACCTTGTCCAAACCGCAGCCGGGTGAGACTCTCAAATTGTACTTAGCCGCTTCTGAGTCGACGTTGAGTGCGGTATTGGTCTGGACTGAGAAAAAACAATAAGAGTCGATATACTATGTGAGTCAGATGCTTCATGATGCTGAGCTCAGATACCCCATGGTCGAGAAACTCGCCTATGCCTTGGTCATAAGCGCGCGAAAGTTGAGACAATACTTCTTGGGACATTCCATCGAGGTGGTGACGTCCTTTCCCTTAAGGCAAGTGCTCTCAAAACTGGACGTAGCGGGGAGACTAATGAAGTGGGCTGTAGAACTAAGCCAGTTCGACATCAAATACGTGCCCCGATTAGCAATCAAGGCGCAAGCTCTGGCCGAGTTCATTGCTGAACTTACCATCCTCACTTTGCCCGGAGAGGTAACCAATCGACCTTGGCAGATGTCGGTAGATGGGTCATCCACTACTTACGCTGTCGGAGCCAACATAGTACTTACTAGCCCCACCGGAGAAATGTTTTGTTCAGCCATTAGGTTTAGATTCCCACCGACTAACAATGAAGCTGAATATGAAGCCCTGTTATCCAGTGTGAGGATGGCGTTGACGATTGGAGTAAAAAGAGTAATGATCTATAGCGACTCGGAATTAATGGTAAATCAAATAAGAGGAGATTACGAGGTTAAAGATCAGCAGTTAGTCGGTTACTGCAAACTGGTGGTGGACATGATTCAAAAGTTCGATCATGTCTACATCACGCGGGTCTCTAGACTGGGAAACACTCATGCGGACGCGTTGGCTCGGTTGGCAACTTCGAAAAATGCCAAGCAATTGGAAAGCATTAGCATCATGAAACAAGAGGCTCTAAGTGATCGGATGATTTGGCAAATTGACGAAGAAGAAACGTGGATGACCCCTATCAGAGCCTTCCTAGAGGAAGGAAAGGAGCCGAAAGATAAGACGGAAGCAAGACGACTAAAGCTCCGAGCGTCCAGGTATACCATAATAAATGATGTGCTGTATAAGAAAGGATATCGGATGCTGCTATTAAGGTGTCTGAATAAAGCGGAAGCCGCCAAAGTATTGATGGAAGTCCACGAATGGGTATGCGGAAATCACTCAGGAGGACAATCGCTGGCACTAAAGGTGATCCGACAAGGATATTTCTGGCCTACTCTTAGAAAGAACGATATCGAATACGCCAGAACATGCAAAAGTTTCCAAATCTACTCTCCTATAATCAGAGCCCCTTCTACAGAACTAGTCACGATGACGGCCCCCTGGAATTTTTCTAAATGGGGAATCAACTTGATAGGCCCATTCCCGCCTGGAAGGAGAGGCGTCAAGTACGCCATGGTTGCAGTGGACTACTTCTCAAAATGGGCAGAGGCTGAATCGTTAGCGACGATTAGCGGGTGGGGATTAACATGATAACCTTCATATGGAAGAATATCGTGTGTCGCTTTGGAATACCCAACGCAATTGTGACGGACAATGGAAAGCAGTTCGAGGGCATGCAGCTTCAAAAATTTTGCGACGGACTAGGGATCCAAAAGTTATTCTCAACCCCTTATCACCCTCAGTCAAATGGACAGTTTGAAGCAGTGAATAAAGTGATTAAGCATACCCTCAAAACCAGGCAGGCAAGTTTCTAAAAGAATTGGGCTGCTCAACTACCTGGAGTTCTCTGGTCATATCGAACCACCCCCAGAACGTCGACCGGAGAGACTCCCTTCTCGTTGACATACGGGACGGAGGTAATCATACCAGCCAAAGTAGCCTGTCCAACATTTTGCGTGTCCCATAAAGAAGGGAAAACCAATACAGAAGCCATTAAACTCAACCTAGACCTATTAGAGGAGCTCCGGCTACAAGCAGCGGAAAGGCATGCTATATATAAATTGAG
Source organism: Pogostemon cablin (assembly GCA_023678885.1). NCBI lineage: Eukaryota > Viridiplantae > Streptophyta > Magnoliopsida > Lamiales > Lamiaceae > Pogostemon > Pogostemon cablin. Next base: position 16,592,878 of record CM043000.1, read on the forward strand.
ATTGGAATCTCAATATAACAAAAAAGATATGTAATAGAGACTTCGCAGTAGGGAATTTGGTGATGAGAAAGATCTGCCAACAAGGTGGAGTGTTTGGAGTAAATTGGGAAGGACCATACGTGATAAAAAGAAGCTTGGGTAATGGAGCATACGAACTCAGTGAGCTCAGTGGCGAGAGCATCAAGCATCCATAGAATATTCGGAACTTAAAACGCTTCTATGCTTAAAGTATGCATAGGAAGAGTTTCCATGAGAACAAGTTGTACAATAAGGTTATAAAAACCATAAAGCCATAACAAAATGCGAGAAAATATGCAAAATACCACCACAATGTCAGAAATAAGTTTTTACAACAAAAAAAGAAAAACACGAAATAGAGGACCTTCCATCAAGTACCACTGGGCCCGTACCCCCCACACCATTGGGACCCGCACCGTCTGCGCCGCTAGGACCTGCACCATCATCGGCTCTGGAAAAATCACGAAGGCTCCTCATACATGCCACCTCCACCTCCAGTTGGGCGATACGCTATCTCTCGCGCTCTAATTCGTGCTCTGCTAAGTAGCGCATAACCTCCAACTGGTGAACCTGGTTCTCGGCCACACGAGCTCTCTCTCTGTACGTCATTGCCCGAGTGTTGGCGGCAGTGATAAGCTGTCCGCCACCATAGCTTGACGGGACTCCACCATAAAGGGAAACACTTCAGCACTGTAGAGGCCCCGGCGCTCAAACCAACTCCCGGAGGGATAGACTGCCCAGACTCTGTCACGAGAAAGAAACGACACAGAAAAGTTAAGACGTGTCCAATACTCACCAGAGTGGCGTTCCCAATCTCGTGTGGACCAGCGCTCTGCAACCAACGAGACAGCATTGGATTCCTTGAGCGGGCAGGAACAAAGCCGCCTCCAAAACACTCAGCTCCGATTCGATAGCCAAACGAGCATCCCCCATGCTCCTCAAACGTAACAGCTCGTCCAATGTGACTAAGGGGATGCCCCCACTAACACCGCCCTCCACGGCAAAAGCTTCTCTGGCCGGGGGGGCTTTGTGGTCGATCTCTACCCCCACGCCCCTCTCCTCCGGAAGCCGGATACTGTGAGGAGAGTGATTGAACAAATTTTAATTCTCATTACACACCAACCAAATATCAACCATAAAAACCAATATGCATCTATTCTCACGGCTCTCTTTCACAACCCAATCAACCACTAGCTAAAAATATTCATTGATTATTGTTGTTGCTAGTATTTTTAGTGGGTCACGTGGCAACTAACTCAGTCACTACTCCTAAAAACAAACAAAAATTAACTTTTTTAAAAATTTATGGTAACTCTTAACTTTTATTATGGGACATGTGGTATATTACAATTCCACTGTAATATACTCCCTCCGTCCAATGCAAAGGTAACTATTTCACTATTTTTGGAGTTCGCTTCAAAGATATCAATTTCCTCTATTTAGTAAATAAAGTACACAATATGACTCATTACTTCACTCTAATACAACTACACATTTTATCTATAATAATAATAATATTTAATTCACGTGCAAAAAGCAAATAAAGACCTTAAAATTGTCCACGTGCAAGCAGCAAATGATTACCTTTACACTGGACGGAGAGGGAGTATGCCGAACACCCTCTTGGTAGCCAAATAAACTGTCGCAGAGGAGGTGTGAGTGAATTCGTGATCCACGGTAATATTCTCTTTATTTTAACATAAACTTTACATTTTTTGTTTTCATTTCATAAACTTTATCATCAGGAAAAATAATAACATCATAGTAATAATTTCAAAATTATCACTCTTACGTAACATAAATAATATAATTTAAAGTTATTTATTACACAAAAATGTTACATACAAAAAAAAAATCGGTAAAAGAATTCTTAAAACTTTGCATCTACATTATCAATGCGACTTAATTCGAGACGTGACTTTTAGTGTTTGTACTGAAATTAAAGAATATAATATTTTAATATATAGTGAGTGAGAGATTTAATATGTTAATATGTAGTGAGTGAGAAATATAATATTTTAATATATAGTGAATAGTTGTATTAGTGTTGTGTGTGAGTAAAAAAAATATTAATTGTTTTATTTGAGTGATATCAACTAAAAAATAAAATAGTAACAATATTAACAGCAGGCACAAAATAATAAATATAACAAGATTAATGGGATGGAGAGTACGTTGTATTTAGTGATTTCTTGAGTTTCTAAGATGGATGTATTTTGAAGAGGTTACGGTGACAGAACCCAAATGTATTTAAGGTTTTATATCTTTTAATTCTATTTTTAAGGGAATATGATAAAATGCCCAATTAATTTAATAAAAAGTCTTAGTCTTGGTTTTTTTATTTTGTTATCATTCTATTAAATTAAATGATTTGTATATATTTGTGATTCTCGATTGTATATATTTATTAATCGATTAAAATTTTTAAATCGAATCATAAATTGAGTCAATGATATTTTCATCACTTTATAGTTTGCACATATAAACATTTATTACTAAGGTTTGCTTATAATATATATTTATGGCTCGATTATACATATTTATTGATGGGTTAAAACTTTAAATCGAATCATAAAATGAGTTAAATGATATTTTTATCTTGAATATTTAAATATCTATCACTAAATATGACATATTAAAAAAAATTGTTGTTACACCCAAAAGAATACAATGAAATTTTACCTATACAAAATAATTTATTTTCTCAATTATAATACTCACTCCTCTCTATCCACCTTCAAATGGATAATATAAATATCAACTACACATAAATACTCTTTATTCAAAAAAGAAAAAAAGAAAAAGTAATGAGCCTGGTCCAATTTGTACATTTTTTTTGGTGGCCCAGATAGCAATAATGCTCTTCTTTACATTAATTATATACCATTGGGTACTACAAGGATTTGGATCCTCAGGGTCCAATATAGAGCAAAGTCTTACTATCATATATTCTGGTCCAATCTTTCACACCGTTACTAAATTTTAGTCTCCTATAAATCGGATTTATGGTGTAAACTCAGTAATTTCTTTGTAAATTCTGTGATCCTCTTAATTTAAACTCCCTACCTAAAGAGTAGAATTGTAAGAAGAATAACAGGATTTACACTATAAATTTAATTCACATGGTATTTGTCATGTTACTCATGTGGTTAAGTCCTATTTAAATAAAATAAAAGGAATATAAAGAGCTTCTCCAATTTTACTCATTTTGCACCCCAATCTAATTCATTTACTACAGCATAATGAAGCAGAAGTTGTTCTATTTTTTAAATTTATTTTTTTACTTTTAAATATTGTTTATATATAAGTTTTTAAAAAAAATTATTTTAGGAGTAATATATAAAATTTTATATTTTCTGTCTGCTGAATTTATGTGTATCTAGACACGATTTGTTTTATTTTTTTCTATTTTCGCTGCAATTTATATATTTTATGCAAATTATTTTATTGTTAAAAAATAAAAATTATAATTAGAAAAAATATGAATCTCATTTTTTTTTCTAAATGTTCCGTAAAATAGTCAAGCTGGAGATGACCTGAAAATATATACTAATTTTAAAAATACTTCATTCATCCTGCGTTAATGTTGACATTTGTTTTTAACACGGAAATTAAGAGATATAATATTTTAATAGATAGTAGATTGACAAGAGTATAATATTTAATATGTACAATAAATGATTGTTTTGTGTAGTCCCACGTAACAAAAATATGAAATTTAAACCTTAATTTAAAGATAAATTAAAATGGAAAACGTAATTTATACTGCGGGACGAAATGAGTATATATTATTATTTTAATTTTTTGTGTGGGAAATGAAGTAAACTGTTGATAAATTAGTGAGTTAAATTAATTTTTATTTGAATGTATTTGTAAAATAAAGTAATTATTTGAAATGAACCTAAGTACTCCCTCCGTTCCGTTACAACGTACGCATTTGCTTTTTGCACGTAAATTAAAGAATATAATATTATATGAGAAAATTGAAATAATATACTAAATTCAATATCCAAAATATTTACCAACACTTCAATGTATGTTATCATTTCTACACATTTGCACATTTTATGACATTATTACCCCTCTCTCACATTCACCCACCCAAGTTGGGTCACAGTGTGAGTCACGGGGTGGGTCACCCACACCGCCGGCAGCAGTCGGCTGTGGGTGTGGGTCAGGGTGTGGGTCACCCACATCAGCGGCGGCGGCCGGCGGTGGGTGTGGGTCACCCACACGGATGGTTACCGGCGGCAGTGGGTATGTGCGGTATACTTAGAATTTTTTTTTATTTTAGGGGGATATAATGGTCCTTTTAGGTAGATTTTGGTTTAAAAAGAAAGAAGTTTTTTGAGTTGCTGGTAATGATATTTGTATATGAAAAGTTCGGTATATTTGCCTATTGGCACATATTTATAATGTGTAGTGATGTCAGAGAAATAATATTTTAATGTAAAGTGGGTATGTGTATTTGTATGATATGTGGACTATGGGAAAAAAAAGTAATTAATACGTGTAGGTTCCCTTTAAAAAAGAAAGAAATGCACACCTTGTATTGAGACTATTAAAATGAAAAATGATTTCTATGGGAACGAGGGAGTAATATAATGTATGTTGAGATAATTAAGAAATATGTGTGCAATGAATTTGTTTTATGGGATATAGAGTATAAAAAAACGAGAATAATATTGTAGTGGTATAACTTGTTAGTATTAAATGTGTAAGGTAAAAAAAACCAATTTTAAAGAACTGAATGCAAAGATAATATATACTCTCTCCGTCTGATTCTAAGATGTTCGTTTGTTTTTTACATGTAGATTAACAAGTATTACTATTATATGAAAAATATATAGTTGTATTTATTTATAGTTAAATTAATGTTAATAATGAATTATATTATATATAACATACTAAAATCAAATTTTAATACTGCATCATACTTTAATTATTATTAACCATACCTTGTATGGATAACAATAAACATAATTTAACAAATATTACAAATCGTCGGAAAATTTTGTCATTCACAAAATATAAGTGAAAATCATTAAAAGAAAAAGAAAAAAATGAGTTGACATTATATATATACTGAAATCTAGTTAGTGGATACTCATATAAATTTCCAATAAATAAATAAATAATTATACATGTTAAATTTAGAAATTAGAATTGAGAAAGGGGGCGCCTGTGAAACAGTTGATCCTTCTTGATAATGACGACTTTACCCTCTTCAGTCTCCTCGTTCTTGGTGGGCCCTCTGCTCTTCTTCTTCTGCAACCTAAACGCGCTTTTTAATCCCTTAATCAATCTCCGGCCGACACCTGGACTCCCCTCCGACGAAGACGTCCCTACCTTCCTCGACACGTCTCGGTAACTCAGCGACGAAACCGACCCCATTTGGCCCCTCTCGACCTTGCGACTCTCCGAGCTGAATCGGAAACTCGCCGAGCGCTCCGAGTTGATCCGGCTGTCCGACTCGTTCAACATCTTCTTCATCCCAGTGATTTGTTCCTCGAGATTCTGAATTCGAGAGGCGGTGGCCTTCATGGTGGCCTCCATGTGGGAGACCTGGCGGAGGGCGGCGTCGCGCTGGAGCATGACGCCGAGGGTGGTGTGGGAGGGGGAGGGGGAGGGGGAGTGGTGGCGGTGGGAGGTGGCGGAGATGAGGGAGTGGCGGGTGTTGAGCTGCTGAAGGAACATGGCTTGAACGACGAAGCGGAGGGGCATTCGGGGATTCTGTACTGCATGCATGACTAGTGTGGGTGATAGTATGGTGCAGTCCATGTAGTTGCACATTTTTATTTTCTCATCTTCCGACACCTTTCCTGCCTTTTCCTGCCACAAACAAACATTAATCACATGTACATATCTGTCTTAATATCACTTCCAAGATCAATGGTAACGATTCAATAGATAACTCATATTGATGAACAGTACCACCCATAAGAAGGTTTTCTACTCACGCCTCGCCAAAAAATTATTTGATTCGAATTTTGTTTATATATGTAATTCAAAAAACAAACTTGAAATGAATGTCCGAGTTATTCATATCATGAGCAATATATCCCTTTATGCAAGAAAAAGTCTTTCTAATTTGCATAGTCTAATACTCTAATCACTAATTCGAAAATGATCACCCGTCACATGCTAAATCAAATTGAAAAAAAACATATGTACACTTCCAATTTAATTTAAAATTAATTGTAGTACTCTTCTACTACCATTGTGTGAAACGTGTCATATACCTATTAATTGATAGGGTGGTTAAATCAAAGAAAAAAAGAGACTAACTCTTGATTTAGTATATCTTACCATATTACCATATGCTATCATGTTAAAAATAAAATACAATACTCCTAAAACAATTTGCGGACTTTTAATTTTTATGTGTTCCACAATATGTCGATAACATTATTAAAAAAAAAAAATCTTCAATTCAACAATTTAAATTATTTTATTTAATATCTAAAAAATTAGTATTTCAAAAAAATTAATGAAAATAATTTTCTTAAATTTGTGGACATATCTTTCTTAGACAATTAGTTAAAAATCTAAACCCCCACCGCCGCGTATGGATTTCATTAAAAAATTCCCCCAAAAATTCTAAACAATTTCTATAATTGGATAATATAACATGAAATTTTTTACTAAATTACATACCTTGAGATACGTGTCAATGATTCGGTATAGCAGATCGTGACGGTCCAATCGCTGACTCACTGACTCCAATATTACATTTAGATCCTCAATGATCACACTATTGAAATCATCCAAATACCCAAAATCGCCGTCTTCTTCCTCCGTCAAACTTAACGCCTCAAGGCACCTGCTCACAAGGAACGCCGCCGTTTCGGCCTCCGGAAGGAGCGGGAAGCACGACCGCAGCACGACGGAGGCGCACTCCCTGTTAACGGAGACGACACGGAGGAAGTAGGCCTCCGTTAAGTGCTTGAGGCTTTGTTGGCCGTCCGTCATGTGGAGCAGCTCGGCGGCCGTTAGGAGCGAGGCGACGTTGAAGGGAGTAACGGCGAGGTGGGCCCCGTAACAGAAGTCCGTTACGAGGGAGAAGGTTTGTGGCGTTATGTTTAACGGCGGGGAGAGGGTCATTTCGGGGAATTCATGGAGGTAGCGTTTCAAGTAGGCACTCTTAGCAATCAATAAGTCCTGTGAAATAGAGTAAATGTTGCTTCACTATTCATGACATGTTAGCATTTAATTAGATTTAATTAGGTTTGATATGTAACTTGTTTGAGAGTGAATACTCACAGGTGAAAATTGACTCATTAATTTATTAATTTTTTTATTTACTAATAAAGCGTGACTCAATTAACAATTTATTGTGTTTCAAAAAAAAAATTAACAATTTATTTATTTACTAATAAAGCGTGACTCAATTAATTATAATTATTATAATATTATTATTATTATGCAATTGACAACATTACTCGCACTCAACAACTTATACGAAAAAGTAAATAAATTATTGAAAATATGAATAAAGTGTAAAAAATATGTGGAATATAGGGTGAATTTTTAATATTTATAAAATGAGTAAAAATAAATGACACAGCTAAAAAATGAAAAGCGGATAATATTAAAAAGTGAAACCTAAATCATGATTTTGTAATATTAGTGAAAGGGAATTAAATGTACTGCATACGGGTTTCATAGCTGAAAGAATTGTATAATGAATTTTCTGGAAAAATAAAAACTAAATTAACTAGTAATCCTCGATTTAAAATACTACAATTCCATACCTCTAAATTTTTTGAACAATTTCATATATTAGATGATGAATAATTTTAATTTTTGATAAAAAAACACTCAACACACATACTAAAACATATTTTAAATTTAAAATTATTATTCTTTTCCACGCTCATATACATACATTACCGTATACAAAAAAAATACTAAAATTGATTTTTTTAAAAAAAGCAATTTTAAATCTCCTAATAAAAGCAATTAATCACATTATGCCAGCTTATAAATTAGCTGGATTTCTCATTAAAAAAAATACAAAGAAATTAAATAATTAAAATAATACCTTGTGAAGGCGAAAACATGTGCCTTGAACATAAATCACCACGTCTGGATTTCTTCTCGACCTATCCCCAAACATATTTAAATTAAAAAAAGTTACACTATTTAAAATAATTTATGCATCCAAATAAAAATTAAAAAGTAAAAAATAAATTAGTACCATGGATGTTCCTTGGTGGTGTAAATCAGTGGTGTGGGTGAAAGTGAAGAAGAAGATCCAAAAGAAGGTGATGATAAAGAATCTTCATCTTCTTCTTCATAGATTGTACCCACAACACCCAATTCATCCCATCCTCTCACTCCCATATCCATCATTTATCAACAGCCCCCTCTCTATCTCTCTCCTCTCTCCTTTCTCTCTCTCTCCAAACCTAAAATTTATAAGCGTGTATAAAAATATGTATATGGGGTTTTGTTTTGTATGAAATATTGGGGGAGATGGGTTAATTTTGTTAAATATAGAGAGTGAGAAAAGGTGTTGATATTGTTACCTTGTAGGGATTGTTTGGTTTTGATTTGGTGCATTAAATGTGGGCATGTGGGGAATCATAAATATCTTTACCCCCCTCAGCCTATGTCCAATTCATTAAAATTCAATCCTATCTACTCACTTTTTATTTTAAATCTCCTCCAAAATTATATGAAGTAATATTTTTAAGAAAATAAAAAAGTGGGAGAGGGAGCTCTTTTTATTTGATGGCGGGAGGAAAAACGAACCTTATTTGAATACACCATGATTTGATTAGATTGGTGTACGATTGCCTTGTGTCAGTTTTGTTGGTCTTTTTTTTGGCCACCTACTTATGGTACCAATTTTAATAATTTAATTACTAATGTTAAAAAGTAATATTCCCTCCATCTCACATATTTTTACCCACTTTTCATTTTGGAATATTCCATGTATTTTTATCTATTTCATTAATGGTAAAAATACATAATATTTTATTACATACTTTTTACAATCCAAACAACTTTAATTACCTTTTTACACTTTATTCATCATTCCCAATAACTTTATTTACTTTTTCTTTTAAAATTACTAATTTATCTCTACTTTTTCTTACATTATATATATAGTATATACTCCCTCCGTCCCAGGCTAAGAGGGTCATTTTACCATTTTGGTCGTCCCACCTAAAGAGTCCCATTTTCTTTTTTGGACACATGAGACCCACCCACAACCACTAATACAATTAAAACATGGGCCCCACACCCACTAATACAACTACCCACTACACATTAAATAATAATATTCTTTAATTCAGGTGCCCAAAAGCAAATGGGACTCTTAAGTTGGGACGGAGGGACTATATATTAAAAATAACACGTCTTAATCTCCGTGTCCGTACAAATGGGTCAAAATACCCGGAACCGAGAGAGTAGTAGTAATAAAATTATATCATGGTGTCGTGGCTAGAACTAAATTCATGATTTTATAAGTAAGGTTTTTTTTTTTTTAGTTAAAACTGAATGGCTTCTGAGGAAACTTGAAAAGAGGGAAAAAATTTGAGGACAATTATAGAATTTTAGATTTGTTTATAAAATTCTAAAATTTGTTCCTAATTTATGTCAATAATATTTGTGAGAGTTGAGTAATCTAGGAGATTGAATTGATACTCCATATATAATATATTTATAATTGATAGCTATAAATATGGAAAGAAATAAATACAAATAAAAAATATATACTATACATAATCTATAGAATTTTCTAGACTAACAACCCCCGTAAGCGCTCAAATAATGGACATGGAAGATTCTTGGTGAAAATATAGATCTTCGCACGAAACATCTCAAATAATGGACACTGGAAAATTCTTGGTGAAAATATCCGCTAGCTGTAGAGTGGATGTGACAAATTGTGTAGACAAATGACCACCAGGAACCATTTCACGTATGAAGTGATAATCAATGTCTATGTGTTTGACCCCCTTATGAGAAATCGGATTTTGCGTGAGGAATAAAGCACTGCGGTTATCACAAAAAAGCACTGGAGTTTTACTCGGTGATGCATCAAGTTCTCGCAGAAGATGAACAACCCACGTGAATTCAGTAGCAACATTTGCCATAGCGCGATATTCAGACTCGCAACTAAAGCGCGAAACTATTGGTTGCTTCTTAGCTTCTTGGACGTAACGTAGGATACATATTTCCATTTGAAAGTGCTCCAATGCAGGTGATGATTGAAATTGACTCACATTATTAACAGCATAAGACAAGTCTGGTCGGGTAATAATGAGGTACTGCAACGCACCAACCAAACAATTAAAAAAAATACCACTTTCAAGAATACTTGCATAGTTTTTATTTTGATACGTCCTAAAAATATTTGCACACCTGAAAATCATACACAATATCAATAACCTTACAATACAATATATCACAAAAATTCCACATTCTTTTTACACACAATCTAATCAAATTCAATTATATCATACTCCATATTTTATTCAATTATCCAAAATACCAATTCTCTTTCTTACATTATTACAAAAAAAAAAATTCACATTCTTTTTACACACAATCTAATCAAATTCAATTATATCATACTCCATATTTTATTCAATTATCCAAAATATTAATTCTCTTTCTTACATTATTACAACAAAAAAATTACTTTTATTAAATTTAGTACTACTAAATACGTTCAACCATTAATATGACGAGGGAGTATTATATATTTCCAGAGAAATAAGCACCAAACAATTACAAAAAGGGAATACATGTAGCACCAAACAATCACAGGAGAGGACTACATATTTCCACAGACATTATCACCAAACAATTATAGGAGAGGACTACACAAAACAACTACAAAAGGGACTACATGTAACACCTAACAACTACAAAAGGGTACTACATATTTCCACAGAGGAGATTAATTGCCAAAAGAAAAACAAACAAGAAATATTAGGAGCAAAGTTGGACCTACCGGCCATGAATATTTTTGAAATACTCCCAATTTCACACTATTTTTTTAGTCCATATTATTTCACTAAAAAAAAAGGAAACATCACATCAATTTTCAATTTAAAAGTACATTTTGAATATAAATTTATTATTCTCGCTCACACCTAAACACCTAACATATTTTTGAATTTATTTACTATTACAAAAAAAAAATACCATATCACCCTCTAAAAATTAATAGAATTGATTAAAAAATAAATTTTATTAAATTCCGTATCTATCATGACAATAAAATACTCCCTCCGTCCCACCAAAATGTCATCATTTTAATATATTGAGCGTTTCATCCAAATGTCTCCATTTACCACTTTTAGTAAAAGGTACTACATGTGGCCCACCATTCACTACTAACACAACTATCCACTATAAATAAAATAATAATACTCCTTAATCTACGCACAAAAAGTAATCGGTAACGTTTGGGCGGGACAGATGGAGTATAAGTTGTGACTATTACTATAATCCATTTATTTGTGGCCCACTCGTCAAATATCCATGGAAAAGAGTTGAGGTCATAGGATCGAAGTCTATGCGGAGTTTTTTTTTTCCCTCTCATTGTTGATTTATTTATTTATTTTTTTTTTCTTTATTTTATTTTTTAACAAAAAATATAACTAATGACGAAAGCGTGAAATTGTTTCACAATGAGATGGTCTCACATAAAACCGCCCAAATTTTAATAATATTAAGAGAAAGATAATAACGAAAGCATGAAATGATCTCACGATGAGATGGTCTTAGTGCCCCAATTTTAATATTGTATTATTAAGAAAAAAAGTTGACTATATAATTTGTTATTTTAGATTATTATTCATATCTTTTGTAATTATGATTCTGATTGGGTTTTCTCATGGAATGAATTCATTGGGAAGGATAAAAAATGATAGCATTTATAATGAAAAGGGGTATTTAATTAATTAAAAGTGATAACAAGTAATAAATTATTTTATAAATAATTTATTGTATAGATGAAAAGTGATAAAATTTTAAAATAAAAGAAATAACGTCTTTAATTAATCATGATAATTAATTATAAAATCATAAATTGATTTGATCGTGATATACTGAGACGGTCCCACACGTATTAGGATAGACAATGTAGTATCTGTTTTTTCATATAGTTAAAATTCCCCATTACTACTTTATAACAATGAATTTCACATTTACATTTATAAATTATCGATAAATTTTCATCTCAAGTTAAAAAATAATTTTAGTTAATATTTATATTATAATCAATGTATTTTTTTTAGGATGTGTAATATACATTTCCTTCCGTCTCAACTTTAACAATTTTACTTAATATTTATATTATAATTAATGTATAAATGACACTTTAATAAATCCACACAACACTTTAATTTGAAAATTGTAATATTTTCTTTTAACACATACTGTATAACATACTTCATAATCTTTTTATTATCCAAAAACACTAAGTCAGTCAAATATTTGAGCAAACAGTGAATATGAACTTGAAGTTAGAATAAAGAGAGTACATTAAAGTATTATTTTTGGGGCCTTGAAAAAACATCATGGGTACACACACCATCGATTAGGAGTTACTGAAAATCTAATTTATTCTAACAGTTAAAAAACAACCCAATTAAAATCATATTTAAGGAGAATATGAAAAGATAAATAGAAAAATCAAAGCAATAAAAAGCACAACACCAATGAGGAGAGCCTCCTCTTTTTTACGCACTACCATCGAACCATCACCTTGCTCGTTCTTACTCTGACACCATTCACCATCACCACAAGTCCAATACATCCAACTTGAAGCTAAAAAAGAAACTTGAATCAAATCCGAACATTCATCCTAACTCCTAAGAGCGCTTTCCATAATTCGAAGAACGAATCAAGAAGAAAAGATGGGCAAAAGGGAAAACATAAAGCACAAGGTCAAGGGAAGATAAGATAATGTGGGAATTGGGGGTATGGATCTAGCCAACGACGCAAAGGACTTCAGCCTATATTAATGAATGAATCTTCAAGGCTTAATACTAATGCTCCAAAGAAAAACATAAAGAAAAGGTTTTGAAGAGAAAGAATTAATGCGGGATAATTGTATCTTGTTCAACGTAACAAAAATTGAATTGGCTACTTAAATGTCCAAATTTTGAATTTTAAATACACTTAATAGGGTTATGTAAGAAGGATACGATGTGGTTATATTTTAAATGAATACTAAAATTTAATCGGTGAAAAGTGATAAGAATAACATTTTTAATAAAAAAAATAATAACTAATAAAAAAAACAATTTCACTGTGAAACAAACTCGAACTTGCTCAATTTAAAATATTCATACCATATATCAATAAATAAAAATAGTAAAATGTTAAATAACCTACATTACCCACACTCCAAACTATCGATCCTTGCCCACCACCACCACCGATGAGGTCTCTCTCATCTCTATAACCAAAAAATGGTTTTTGCGACGACAATTTATGGTCATGATTACATTTTAAATACATAATTTGAAAAATAAAAATAAAAATAAAATTAAGTAATCACAAATACTTTACCTCAAATAATTTATTTGCATCAACAAATAGTTATTGTTGAAGTATTATTTCAAGGCATTTACGGCCACATGTAGATGCTAATACATGTTATTACAGGATCATTTTAGTTAAAATTAATAATTTTGTATTATTGTATATATATATATATATCTTTAGATGTAAAAAGATGTGGTCTTATTATTTTATCTCTTTGTAGTTTAGAGCTTATCAATTATCCTTGGGTTATTGCATTTTCATTCATTCATGAATTTTACTTCATTACATTCAAAATAAAATTAATCATTTCAAATATATGAAAAATGTAATATTACTGTTTTATCGATGTGATTTAAAGGTTTATTTTATTGATCACTTCTTGTGGTTTTGATTGTCAATTCTTTTAAGTAAATGTGTTGCACAAAATAATATTTTATGTAATTAGTGCGCACAAATGTTACTCGTATAAATTTGTATGAAAACTATAAGGTTGTTATTAGATCTATAAGTTATAGTATTATTCATGAGATCAGTTATATAGAATTACTCTCTCAAATCCCACTTTAGTTTTCACCCTCATCCAAATTGAGAAAAATGATAAATTTTATGAGTATATATTATGATATTTTTTAGTAACAAATATATGAGAAAATATATTAGGTGGGTTAGGTAATGATGATATTTTTGTAAATGAAGTGTATGAGGGATGACGATTGTTTTGACTTTTTATTTTTTTAAGAAAAATGCAAACTTTTGTGGAACTATTCAAAATGAAAATTATGCAATTTGAAATGAGACGAACGTAGTATTTAATACTCCATTTGTCTAGCTAATTTCCTTATATATATACTCACTTCATCCCATTTCAGATGACACACTTTTCATTTTGGGTTATCCCACAAAAGTTTGCACCTCCCTAAAAAAGCAAAAAATCAAACACAATCACCATTCCCCATGCAATTTATTTACAAAAAAACCACTCATACTTAACTCACCTAACATATTTTATCATTTATTTATTACTTAAAAATACCATAATACCCCTAAAAGTTATCACTTTCTTAATCTCCGTGCCGGAAAGGGGTGTGCAAACTTTCCTGGGACGGAGGGAGTATATTTTTTTTCTTCAGAATTTAGAAAATTCTCTTTATTTTTTTTATTTTACTTTTAGTGTAATTTGTTATTTTTTTAATTTATTATTTTTAGATAAGTATAAAGTACATATATAATGTGTGTGTGATGAACTGACAATTTGAACTTAAAATGCATCATAAAATTGTTATATTTGGTGGCATTTTACTTTTTATTTTTTAAGACATAGAGATAATATTAAGACGAACCAAATAGAAAAGTAGGAAGAAGATAGTTGGAACTTGGGAGCATATTATATTAGCAGATCAAATACTTCTAATTTTATAATTTTTTAAATTGTTTTACATGATTAATTTTAGGATACTCTTATGAGAAGGGAGATCAAATACTTCTAATTTTATAATTTTTTTAATTGTTTTACATAATTAATTTTATGATACCCTCTTGTAAGACAGGTCGACTTATTGTTAAATTATAGTTGTTATATTGATAAAATGTACTCCCTCCATCCCGAACTTATGTTCACTGGTACTGTAGATACGGAGTTTAAGAAAAGTTACTTTTTGACCAACTTTATTGACTTTTTAGGGGTATTGTGGTATTTCTAGGTAATAAATAAATTATAAAGTATGTTATGTGTGTTAGGTGAGAATGATATTTTTGAAATTAAGATAACTTTTGAGCTTATTTGTTAATATGAAGTTTCCTTTTTTGGGTGGTGAACATAAGTGTGAGACGGACGAAAACGAAAAATGTGAATATAAGTATGGGATGTAGGGAGTACTTATTAGTAATTAAAATATATTTAAAGTGAATCATATTATAATAATACTTTAAAAATATACATTAACAAGCATTTTTACCCATGCGATGCACGAGATAGATTTTAAAAATTAAAATTATATAAATATATATATATATATATATATATATATGTACACCCTCCGTCTCATTCTAATAATTACATATTTTTAACTTGGGTGTTTCATTCTAACGGTTACTTCTTTTTTTTTCTATGAGACCCACACAATTAAGTAATTAAAATTTTCGATGGGACTCATCCGCGCACATTAATACAACATCCACTATATATTAAAATATTTTTTCTCTCATTTCAATAGATATTAAAATACTAAATTTTTTAATCACCGTGCAAAAAGCAACCCATGCAAAAAACAAATAGTATAACTATTAGAATGAGACGAAGGGAATACATATGTATGAGATTTTATATTGTGATGGTATGTGGAGTATATTTAGT
The DNA here is from genome assembly GCA_023678885.1 of Pogostemon cablin. Lineage (NCBI taxonomy): Eukaryota > Viridiplantae > Streptophyta > Magnoliopsida > Lamiales > Lamiaceae > Pogostemon > Pogostemon cablin. The sequence continues at coordinate 16,608,767 of CM043000.1, forward strand.
TTAGTTCTTTATATGTAATGAATTAAATAGATTTTAGTTGAATCGACGTTATACAACCCTTATTCGTTTTTCATGTATAATAAATTAATGTAATTATAAAAAATCAAGAATTTTAAAATTTTTATTAATATTTATATTTCATTATGTAATTATCATATGTTATAAACAATTCCAAATAATATCTTAATTACTTAACCTTATGTTCGAATACAAACCAAAATTTCACAATAATTAACTCAAATTGAAACAAATTTCAACATGTTAATTAATAAAAAAAGCATACAAAAATAAAATCAAAATCAAAGATAAATAAGAAAATTATGTTTTTCCACTGACCAACCGAATGAAAATTATGTGAGTGATAATTATTGTATGGATACATAGATGTAATTAATTGATTTACTAATGAATTTATAAAAGGAAGTTTGACTAAATGTATTATTGGAATGCATACTAAAATTAATGGTGAGAAATTGAGGAGAAATTGAGAATATGTGAGAAATTAAAAAGAGATTTTGACTCAAAATTTGAGCAGAAAAAAAGTTGACTTTAAGTGCTTTTATATAGAATATATAGATATAGATTCATCAAAAAAAAAAAGAGCATATTTTAACTATAAATTATCATACTTTAACTATATAATAAATATTCCCTCCGTCCCATAATACCTTTCATACTTTCCTCATTTATCTGTCTCACAAAATCTTTCACACCCCAAAAAAGAAAACATCACTTTATCTAACAACCTCAAAAATTACTTTAATTTCAATTTTGTCACTCCTTTTTCACACACATATCATTACTTTATACTTTTTTATTACCTAAAAATACTACAATACTCTCCAAAGTCAATAAAGTTGGTCAAAAAGTGCAACTTTTCTTAAACAATGTGAAACAATAAACGTAAAAAGTATTATAGGATGAAAGGAGTATATTTTAACAACAGGTCGACCCATCTCACAACCCGTGTCACGCAATTTAGCTCTTGTACTTAATTAACTAAACGACTTAAAAGTAAGCTCTTGTATATTACGCAAATACAGATGTGTGCCTTTTGGGCTTTATTTTAAGCCCAAATACAAATAATTAATTCAGAATATTGAGGTGAAGGCCTAGCCCATTAAAAGAAAGCCCTAGCCCAATGTACAAAAATCCTCAAAATCTGTTTATATATATAGAGAAACCCTAGCCTCCCCCCTACTCTCCAGCTTGCAGCACAGCAGTAGAGCAGATAATCCGCGGCGAAAATGAAGTTCAACCCACGCGTGTCTTCTTCCCGGCGCAAGAGCCGTAAGGCTCACTTCACCGCGCCGTCGAGCGTCCGCCGCATTATCATGAGCGCTCCTCTCTCCGGCGACCTCCGATCCAAGTACAACGTCCGTTCCATGCCCGTCCGCAAAGACGACGAGGTGCAGGTGGTCCGTGGCACCTACAAGGGCCGCGAGGGCAAGGTGGTGCAGGTGTACCGCAAGAAGTGGGTCATCCACATCGAGCGTATCACCCGCGAGAAGGTTAACGGATCCACCGTTAACGTCGGCATTCACCCCTCCAAGGTCGTGATCACGAAGCTCCGCCTCAACAAGGATCGGAAATCGCTGCTCGACCGCAAGGCCAAGGGCCGCGCCGCCGCTGATAAGGACAAGGGCACCAAGTTCACCGCCGAGGATATTATGCAGACCATCGATTGATAGGTTGGTTGAATTTGGTGGTTGGTTCGGAATTTTGTTGAATCGAGATTGTGTTACATTTGATGGTTTTGTTCTGCCAGTCAATTCTAATAGTTATTAGCCCTACAAACTTGACTGTTTAATGCTTTTTTTGGATTTATCTAAGTTTAATTCACGCCTCTTCATCCATTGTTGCGTATTTCATTTAAATCGTTGGTGTGTTCTTGTTCTGAATTTGAAAATGTTTATTGCTATTAGAATTTGCATCTTCCCTGTCGACTCACCGAGTCTTAGTTCGGTTCTCATTCATCTAATTGTCGTGTCCAATGCTGATACACCGAGTCGATGCATCTCAAGCTTGAGTAGAAATAAGTAGATTGTTTAGCTTATTATTGCTGACTTTAAAAAATTGTGTAAAAATGTGATGAGCAATTTTATTGGAGTTCTAAAGGACAACATCTAATTACTTTTTAACAAAATTATTGTTGATAATTGCTATGATTATTTAGAAATGTTTATACTATGTTTGTAGTTTATAGTATTAAATTTAATTACGAAAGAAAGGTTTTGTTCATCTATTATTTCCTATACAATGTAGATATCTTGTGGTTCTTTCTAAGCCATTTTATCAAAATGTTTTTTTTAAAGTATTCAGCGCCAACGAATCCCACAATTGCTGACATTAGCGCTGATCAGGGTCATCCGTTGCTCTGGATCAACTAAGAATTGTCCTACTTTGAGTAATAATTATCATGCAATATCGTTTCATATTATGCTAAATTTATTTTAAATAATTTTAATTTCTTAATGAGTTTGTGTTGTTGAATTTTGTTATTAAATTAATTTTTAACTGCAAAATAATTAAGTTTTTTTTTTCATTATTGTTATCAACTTGCCTTCTCAACACTAAAATTTTCATATTCATGTTCGTGGTCTTGGTAGATTTGTCATTTTAAGATAGACATGAACACAAATTGGGATCCTTGGGCATAGCTCAAGTGGTAGAGGGGAGGGTGGAAAGACCTTCCAACTGAGGTTGGTTGCTGCAGGGTGGGGGTTTGAATCCTACATTTGATATGGATTTGGCCCCTTGCAAACACAGATTTAACAGTGAGCCCTCTCTATAAGCCACTTGAGGCACATCCTGCGATTTACCTTCTCTACCAATCCCCTGCCTCGGTGGGGGCCTCTAATGGTGGGGTACACCATTTTTTACATTAGAAGTGACTATTTTAAACACAAAACGACTTCACAAAATGAAATTTGTGGGTTTATGGTACTCTAATTGGTGTCGAGTAGATTAGTGTTTAAGCTAATCACATTCTTATGTCCACATGTTAGAGATACAAAAATTACGTCTAGTGTTCTTTAACCCATTAAAAATTACATATTACATACATTTTTATGTCATCTTTTCTTATTATGCCTGATATCGTATCCTTATTCACCCCTGGATTACATCATCGTATCCTTATTCACCCCTGGATTACATCATCACAAGAGTCGAGAATGTTCAATTTTAATAATATGTACGGATAAAAAAGTGGAGCAAAGCGAATTGAAGTAAAAAGTTGAAGCTGTCATCTTTCACTACTCGATTTTAAGTGTATTGCAGCAGAAAGTAACAATAAAGAGATCAACGTTCTAATAAGAATAAAAATGAAGCAATTACTTTTTAAAGGGCAGTCTGAAAAAATTAGGAAAATTCACTACCCCATGAATAAAATGAATGCATCTTCTGCTAAATTGGATCACTCTTATTTCGTGCTTACTTGAAAGGTATTTGTTTTAACTGAGTAAAGAAATGGTGTCAAGGCTTGAGCGCAAGGGAGACACCAAACCTGGGAGTCTTGTCCAGGGCCTTGGTGTCGAATTCGCTCGAAAGAGTCACCAGAGACTTCGGGATCACCTCGTGCTGCAAAACCGTACCAAGTGATCCATGATTGTTGAGCTTCATTTTCAACACCGTGAGACTGTCAATAGCGTAGGACCCTCCAACCGTAAATGTATTCTCATTCGTTGAGAATTTTCGGGTGATCTCCCCCACAGCACCACTCCTTTTCGAGTGATCCAGGTAGTGTATATATGATGCCTTTATAGTGTCCCCCTTGTCACCCCTACCAAGTCACGAAAACAAACTCAAATTCCTCGACTTTTTTATAAAGACCAAACAAGTAAATAGAATGGTCAACAGTACTAAGATGACTTACAAAATTATTGAAGCACAGGAATCTGGCTGTGTCACAGTAATGCCTGCAGTGTATTTTGTCAACTTACTTGAAACCGTCTCGTATCCTGCCTCTGCACCCAAAGCAAAAGTGGGTGTACCAAGTGTGATCGAAAAATCAATGGGAGGGGCTTGGTTCAGGCCAACGGCTGCAGTAATGGATGCATGAGAGTGAAAGTATTGCACTTCTAGCTGTATAAGTAAAACAAGAGTTTAGTGGAGAAATAAACAGGGCTATCTTTGCAGGCAGTGCTGCTGTGGCTAGTAAAATTGTAATCACACACCTTGCTGGACTCATAATTGGGATGTTTCAATGTGGCAATGGTTTTCGATGAGGGAACGATATCTGCTACTGCTAGAATTACCGAGATCTGTTGCATGAAGAAAAGGGATCAGAAAAATGACAACGGCCAATTTTCGTGTGATAATAGTCTGATTATCTCACATTTGATTCAGTATCAACTTTCACATCAACAGAAGTGTTTTTGTATTTATACTGGGCTTGCACATCACCAGATGAGTAGCCTCCTTTTTTCACTGTGGATGTTGTCAAAGCCTACATTCATGGCAAAACAATATGCTCAACAACATGACAAATCAGCAATTAATAGCAATTATAGGTTTCAGATGAATAGAGTTATAGATGACTCCAAGGTTAAGCTTGCGCTGAATGAGCACATCTTCCAAGAGAACTGAAATCAACATCGTTTAATGAAACAAAAATTCAAAAGAATATTTAAAAAAAAATACTAATTAAAAAGTAGTATATGAACAAGTTAAATCTGAAAGTATCAAAAAAAGCTACCAAGGAGTTTAACGAGATTATGGAAACTTGGTAAAAAAAAATCGAGCTTCACAAGAGCCTACTTAACTTGTCTAACGAGTAACACCCAATTAATGGGGATGCAGGATATTCACAAGTGGAAGAAATCCGAAAAAGAATGCAAGCAAATCATACTCAATAGCTAAAAACAGAAACCCCAACATGATCTAGTGATTAATTATGGCCAAGTGGAAACCACATAGAAATCATTTAGATTGAATGAGAAACAAATTCAAGGAGATGGTACAGAGCTTCCACACGGGAGTCAATTATTGGTTCAAACAACATCTGTTTCCTCAAAGGTCAATAAATGAATTCAGATGCCTCAATCAGACATCGAAGGAAAAAAGATTGCATAGATTTCCCCATGAACACAGACGCATGTATTAGTGCAAATGCTTAGTTTATCATGACAACACCTAATCTGCATGTAACCTCTCTGCAACTGAAAAACTGCAGAATACAGCACCACATCTTTAAATTGCATTGTAATAGCCTCTACTTTGAGATCCATTCCAATATCAAGTTGTATCTTGAAAATAACAGGTCTGTTACATCTGAGATCATCTTAATGCTAGCCCAAGAAGATCAGGTTGCCCACATTTCCATGTGTAAATCCAGACTACAAATTAATGAAACCCCAATTTTAGATTGACAACCCAAATATTTAACAGCTAGACACCACAGGCCATACCCATGATATGATACAAGATATGATTACGAGTTTTATATACCAAGCCAAATCAGTTTATGTTGTTGAGTTTCTAACTAGAAAATTTTGTTATTTTGACAAACTAATGCTTCATCAGCATGAGAAGTTTTAAATAATATTTGAGGACCCCAAACATACTATTACAACCGGCGTGTTCCAGCAGTAATGAGACTGCCTCATCCTCACCAATCAGCATGATCCAAAAAGTATTACAGCCATAGGATTTAAACGAAAGAATCATAAAGAAGAAAATTGATCAGCCAACCATAAATGAAGCTTCCCATTTGGTGATAGTACAATGCCTATATGGCTGCTGAACGCACCAGGTTATCAGGAATTCAGAAGGATATCATAATTTAGGACTATGTTCTGCTCCTGGGGAGAAAATAAAATTAATATGCTGCAAGACTTTCCTCCATTCTAAAACTGATATAGCACATACTATGATTTTTAAATATACAATATTTTCAGTTGAACAAATTCTGTTCAATCATTTAAATTGGAATTGGCATATGATCCTCCAAAATAAACTAGAATATCCTTTTGAGATTATCACTATTGTATGATGAGAATTTTATCTGACACTCAAAGTCAAAGCAATGATTGGCAATAAAATTACAGGGAATGAAGTATTATAGTGAGTATAACTAATGGATCTTAAGAAGGTAAACATTCACTGTTGTCATCACAACAGCAGATATTAATATTTTTGTGACAAAAAATTAACTGCAATACACATTCAATATATACACACAAACACTAAAAATGACAATCTTATTTTCAGCACGCCAGTTTAGTAAAGATCAAATAACTAAAATGATCACCCAATCCATATATATGCTCTCTTATGGGCAATGTAATTTCTATAGTGAGGAAGAGTTTTGTTAAATAAACCTAACAAATGATAGAAGTTCTTATAATTAGTATTTTCAAATATGAATTGCAAAAGAACTTCCATATGTTATGGAACTTAGTCCAAGTTATAATGATGACTGGTACAAAACTATGAAGACCACTACAAACTTAGTAACAAAATCACTGGATGAATACATGCAGATAAATCTTAACTTCCATGCTCTTTTTGTTCACCAAAAAATGGCATGTATCATGAAAATACATTCCACTGAAGACAATTTTGCAAATAAAATCCAAAGACCTCAGACTGATCAAAGTATATCACTATGAAGATGTTCGAAAATCTAGTAAACAATCAAGAACTTGCATGAGTTTTATTGACCAAGACAACTAGGAAACACCATTGCCCCATTATAGACACAAATTAATGAACTAATAAAGACCACAATATGGCTGAATAAGTGAATGCAATTATTATATACTTAATACATAACAAAAAAAAAAAGGAAACATACTAACTGTAACATAAAGCAGAGTTCAACTGTTTTGAGATATTCACCATAGTTATTCAGGAAAAATTAGGTAAATTTACACATAATCAAAGAACAACCAATTGAATTCGAAATTAGAAAGGTAGCAGAAACAATATTCTATGCAACCGAAATCCTATTCCTAATAATAACAATAATATTGATACTTCCCTTCTTCAGTGCTTCAACCAGCAGCCAATATAGAATCTGATACACTAATTCACATCATCATACTACTCATTATTAACCTTTTTCTATCCGATAATCTTTTAATATAAGTAGCAAATGATCAACTGAAACCATAAATTCACACATATAATGACGCAACCTACTAGAAAAAAATAAAATAAATCGTACCACTCCAGATTCACTGTAGGTCGACACAGAGAATTTATGATCGGAGAGATAGTCTCTGGTAAGCAGATCTACATAAAAATTAAAAAAGTTGAAATACAGAAAATAAATTTGAAAAACAAAAACGGAATTGAAATAGTGAGAGATCGGAGATAAATGCGTATATACCTCTGGCTTTCCTGCCAATATCAGAGAAGAGTCCTGGTCCAATACTCATATTCGTTGGGTGATGAGACTGAAATCCAGTAATCAGTTATTTATATGAAAAAATTATAGGTGGGGAAGAAGAGGGATGGCAATGGGGCGGACCAGGGCGGGTACCTGTGTACCCAGGCCCGCCCCGTACACTGGTTAGCCGCCCCGCCCTGCCCCGTGACCCACCTCGGGTCAGAATATTAGTACCCAAACTTGCCCCTATGCGGGGCAGGTCCGCCCCACCCTGCCCCATCTAAATAGCTTCTGAACCCTCTTCTTTGCACAATACTGTCGATTAAAATGCTTCTCCTATCGACCAAAAACACCACGAATTCAATCAAGAACAGATCTATTTAAATTTTGATATTTGGCACAACAAATGCACAAAATTTCTTCAAGTTTATAAAAAATTACTCAATTAGGTCTGCAATTCTTCATATATTCTGCCCTATTTTTCTCGCATTCAACTGGGTAAAGAAGACCTACTGACTCAATTTATGTGCTGCTAACTCAATATCTGTGCGTTGGCGAGGGGCTGGTGGAACGTGAGGTACCAAGATGGTGGTTGAGATGGAGGTGCCGAGAGTGAGATAATAAGATTTGAAAATGAGAGTGGGAGGGTCTAAGTGAGAGATGAACAGCTAGAGTTTAGGTTGAATGAGGAAAACTTAATTATTGAATGAAATGTAAATAATAGGAACTATATATATATTTTGAATACATAAATAAATAATATAATTTAATATATTAAATTAGTACGGGGCGGGCCAACAACAACACCCATATTTGAACTGCTCCATGTACAGAACGGGAAGTTTCGGCCCGTTCTTTGTGTGGGGCGGGTCTGACCTGGCCCAACCGGGGCGGGGCGAAGCGGGGCGACTTCAGGTCGGGGCAAATTGTCATCCCTAGGAAGAAGGCAATGCACAAAGTTTTTTCTTTCCTCTTTTTAGAGAAATTGATGAACATAAGAAAATTCTTTAAAACTCTAATTTTTATAGAAACTATTTTTCTGTGAAATAAAGAAAGAAACTACTGCTTACTAATGCAATTTAGAGAAATAGCGAAAAAAAATCCACTTTTAATAGTTAATTAAGAAAAATGCCATCAAATAATATATATATATTTAAAAAAATATCAAATTTTGACTTTTTATTACTCCAATTAATATATAGTATTATATATAGTCGCATGGCTACACATATGTTAGTAAATCATATTAATAATATCACATGTAGTGTGTAGGATCGCACGTATAGTTGTCTGTAAAATAGCGTAAAAAATGGTATTTTTCCCAAAAAATTATAGTGAGTGGCATGTTACTGGAAAAATTATGGTGAAGGACATTTTTCCAAAATAAATTATATTAAAAGTGTTATTTTTGTTGATACTCCCATAAATTTTTATATTCTTAATTTTTTTTAAAATATTTGATTATTCAAATAATAATATTATTTTATGCTCTTTCGTTGAAAAATATATATATATATATATATATATATATATATATATATATATATATATATATATATATTAAAATAAAATGTTATATACTTAAATACTTTTGTTCATCCAATTTAGACCCACTTCTGAATTTAAGAACTTGTGTATTTCTAGTGACACTGTCTCTCAAATTCCAATTTTTTTAAGTTGTATCCTTTAATATTACATATTATACGATTTAGTAGAAGTATAAGAAATTTCTCTACTTAGTCACTGTATGTAAATTTGGTACTTCTGATACCTATTTGTTTTTAATAATTTTTTGTCTAATATAAAAAAAGTATAAGAACTTATACTTTTAATTTTCACTGAAAAAAACTTATTCCCTCCGTCTCGATATAAGAGGGACTTTTGTTTTTTTTGCACATAGATTAAGAAGTATTATTATTTAATCTGTAATGAGTAGTTGTATCAATGGGAGTGTGGGCTCCATATTTTAATTGTATTAGATGGGGTGTGGGTCCCATGTGCTTAAAAAACAAATGAGACAATTTCGGTGAAACAACCAAAATGAAAAAAGACCCTTTTTGAATAGGACCGATGGAGTAATTATTTTAATTAAAAAATTACAGTATTCACATTTAACTGATTTTTTCAATAAAAAAATAGTATATACTCCCTCCGTCCCATTTCAGATGACACACTTTTCATTTTGGGTTGTCCCACAAAAAATTGCACCTTCCTAAAGAAGCAAAAAGTCAAACACAATCACAATTCACATACATTATATTTACAAAAAAAACACCCCTATCTAACACACCTAACATACTTTATCATTTATTTATTACAAAAAATATCATAATACCCCTAAAAGTTATCACTTTCTTAATCTCCATGCTGGAAATAGGGGTGCAGACTTTGCTGGGACGGTACAAAAATCTTACACGAAACATTACAATTACTCAAATTTTCATATACAAACCTGAAAATTTTAATGTGAATATATTAACTCTTAAATATTTGTAACTTAATATTTTAACTCAAATGTTACAGGAATTTATATAAACTTAAATAAAAAAAAAAAGTTAACTCGAGATTTTTTTTTTAATTTTTTTGTTATATACCTAAATTTGAATTCATTAATTATGCTTTAACTATATAACTAAATTTTTTAATAATTAGTCCCACAATACCCAAATCTCACACGAACTCGAAAACTTTGATGTGAACATTAGTTTAAACAGTTTGTCTCCATGATTAACTCTGTCATTTAACTCAAAAGTTGACTCAGAAAATATATAGTACTAACTTAAGATCATATTGACCAAGTACAACATTAACTCATTAACAATAGTTTAAAGGTAATCCCTAGTGAAATCATCTTATTGAAACTTATTTAGTAGGAAGATAAAGAAGTGTAAATATTTTGATATAAAGTGATGTTATTGATAAAGCGATATTTTATTTGTTTCATAAATAAATTCACATTTATTATTTTTATTCGTTTCATAAATAAATTTACACCCCCAAATAAGAAAATAATAGTATACAATCCAACAATCACACAATATACTTTAATTTAAAAATTGTTACTCCTCTACAACTCACATTTATTTTACAATTTATTTATTATTATTGAAAAATATCAAATTATCCCCTAAAAGCAAGTTCAATTCTATGCTAATTCTGAATTATATTATGGGGCAAATGGAGTAACATTTTAATATAAAGTGTTAGCTTTTTAATATTGTCATGAACACATTTTTTCTTATTTTGCAGGTAGAGGATATGTCAAAGAAATTGATTAGTGAGGCGAGGAAAGGAGATCAATTTTATAATGAAATCAGTAAAGATTGAATATGATATTGTAGAAAGATAGTACTGCAGAATTTATTGATTTAATTAAGAAAAGATTGGAGAAGATTGCAATGATTAGTTTTGGAAAAGATTTGATGGAGTTGTACGCTCCATGACTATAAAAGAGACGAGGATTCAAGAATTGTCGTGAGAAAATAAGAGTGTTTCTCATTACTTTAAGTTTTACTATTTCGTTGATTGTGTTATTCTCTTAGCCACTTCGGTTAGAAATAATGTTGAATTGATAAGAGGAGTAGAGATTTAGAGATTGTTGCGTTGATGATCAAGAATCTTGATCTCAAGTTCTAGGAATAGACCAAAACTAGAGTTAGATTCAAACGAGACAAATAGTTATGATAGAGTTGTTAAATTATTGTCATAGTCGTGTTGTAAATCTAATAGATCGTTTTGAGGAAATGACGAGATTTTCCTATTTCAATTTTGAGATGGTCTATAATAAGTTATTCTCTTATTTGTGACATCAGTTTTAAGAATTACATAAAGTAATATGAAAAATAATAATTGTTCAAGAAAATTATTTTATAAATAATTCGTAAAATGAAACATAATTATTTGTATACACGAAGTAGACGCCGGACTATAATCAAATGCCGAAGGCCACTTCTTACCTTTACTTTTTTATTTTTTATCTGATTATTTAGTTTGAATATATTACTTTTCAAATTAGTAATTTAGCATTTCTGTATTTGGCATCCTAATGAATTAGGGAAAAAAAATATGAAGGGATGTATAAGGGAATTGAAATGGGTTTCATTTCTCCCGAGGAATGCCAATAAATTGGGAATGAAACCATAGTAGAGCATAAACCAAACATTTAATGTTTACTTTTATTCGCATTCCTCCCTTAAGAAGTTCTCAAACAAACACCCCCTTCATTCAAAATTTTAGCAACTCCCATGATGGATCAACAAACTCTTTTTTTTCATGGTAATTCAATCTTTTGGATATCAAAATAACATAAAATTATGCTAATGCAATGCATAGTAGATGTGCATGATATCTTTAAAATTAAAAGCTATCCTAACTCCTAAGGTCATAGAACGGGTGAACCCATTATATTTATTTATAGTTAAAGTATGTCAATAATAAATCATATTTTAACATTCTAAAATCATACTTTAATTCATTATCCATTATACTTTAGAAAATATACTTTAACAACAATTAAATATACTTTATCTGACATACTTTAACACGTGTCTCACAAACCATCCTACATAAGTAATACCTAATAAGAGACTTTGTCTTTTTTTTCCCTCCTTCTCTGGTTGTGAAAATAATCTAAAGACATGTGAATATGGAAAAGATGTGAAAAATATCATCACGTAAGCCCTTACGTGAGACAGATAAAAAGTAATAACATCATTAATGAAAAATAATACTCAATCGATCAAAAGTGATAATGGTTCAATGAACTATTTTATGAACAATTTATAGTATAAATAAATGTGATAACATTTTATAGCGAATGTGATAATAAGTGGTGTCACGTAAAAGTCTGTCATATAAGTTTTTTTTTTCTTCTTCTCTGGAAGTGAAGATAATCTAAAGACATGCCAATATGGAAAAGATGTGAAGAATATCTTAGGACGAAAGTAGTATTATATACACAAACGGTACCTATCGTTCTAATTAGTAAAGGAAACATCAATCAAACAATACTATGTTAAAAGATACTAGTGCCAAATGTGAAGCATATGTACTAGTGTTGTAGAGTGTTTTGTGTTGAGAATGGTGTTAACTCCAGGGAAATGGTTCAAAGCTCAAGCTTCTGTTAATTTTAGACGGGGAATTATGTTCACCGACTGGAGCTCCTGCAAAATGAACAAACCAAACCAACAATCTAAACTTGTTGCCAAATAAACAATAACCGAGGAGGGAAATCCCATGTAACTAGTTCAATGTGGAACATTTGTGGTCTCTATCCCTTTTTTAGGGCTATTAACAATAATACGGGTAAATATTAAATGCTAGGAGCAAAATAGATCATAAACAACAGAAGAAGAAAAATAGGTTGCATGGATGGAACACCAATAACCAGGGCCATAATTTAACATGGATATCAAGATGGATGGATGCCCACAGAGGAAGTGAAAAGACAATCATACCATTAGAATCAATACTATACATGCAATCCCTAAATCTATGGGTATATTAAGTCATGAACCACAAGTATAATAATACTATAAAGGCAAATTACAATTGTTATAATCTTAAGAATCAGCACTAAACCCAAAGAGAAACATTTAGCTGGGTTAGAATAATACATGAACCATGAACCACAAGGATATTATATAAACCAAAAATCAACACTAAACCTAAGATAAGCATTAAACCCCAGGGGTAAAATAATATATCTGTATATGACATAAGAAGTTCCCCAATAGCACACAAAACATTGTCATGCCCAGAAAGCCGATTATGTAGAACTTATTAGAAGCTGTTTCCAGAAAATCTAGGCCATGCCTAACGCAGCAACACAACATATTTACCCTTTTTTTGTGACTCCAATCATATCAAATTGTACACTCTTTTTACAAATGATTAACACTACCTGATGAAAACATAAAATTATGCTTTGAGTAACAAGAGAATCCCTCAATGTAGGTTACCTGGATTAAAAGCTTGCATGCATATGGCAATTTCATGGTACACATATTTTCAACATCCTTGCATGTAGAACAGATGCCACTTTTTAGCTTATAGCTGTAATACCCCAACAAACCGCATTTCTGGCAAACCTGCAAGAAGATGTGATTATTTGACCAATGCCATGAGACCAACACTTCCAATGGCCGGAGATAAATAAATGAATTATGCTGTTTTACAGTATAATAGAGAGTTCAAAAGGGTATTTTATTTAAAATTGCCTCAAGAGTGGTACTTTCGAAACCTAAAAATGACTGCAACTAACTACAGGCAAAAATTGTCATGAGTTGTAAGTTGTAACCACTAAGTGACTTTCATGTAAGAGCATCTGCATTGGAGAGGCAGTTTAAACTCTCTCTCTCCCCTAAATTTTACTTTTCCCATATCCCAATAAAACTCAATTGTCCTCTACATTAGTATATCAGTTTAAACTAACTATTTAAAAAATATTATTTACTTTTTAAAACAATTTTATAAAATTAAATTTGACTTAAAAAAAAAATATTAAACCAAATAAACTCAGTTCATTATATTGAACCGACAAGGGGCAGGAGTTTAAACTCATTCATTCGCATTGGTGTGGGTAGAATATTTTCTGGTTTAAACTCAAATTTTTAAAACCAATGTGGGTGCTCTAAGGAAGACTGCACACAATATAAGCATCATGTACTCAAATGAATGCATATGTAGCTTACCTGAACCTCAAAAGGATCACTGGAGAGCATCATGCGTTCATATGTCAACATGCTGGCTCCATATGCAATTAAGCAATCACGTTCCATTTCTCCCACCCGCAGGCCTGTTCAATTTTTAATACTTAGACAATGCATTCCTGGGAATTAAAGGAAGTAAACTTATTTATAAAATTTCTCGACCTCCATTTCTATTTTTCCCTTCTGTAGGCTGTCTAGTGATTACAGCTCGGGGACCAATACCTCGTGCATGCATTTTATCTAAGACCTAAAATTCAGAGTAATGTAAAGATTCAGTTAGCAGAATACAGTAAACATTCAATTCAGTTTTATTGACAGAAATTTAAATAAAGAATGTGAGGCTTTTAGGATTTTTTCCCCTGATGATCAATCGAAATGAACACGAGCACAAAACACACATGGGAATTGTATATTGGCCGACAAAAGGCAGCCTAATAATTGATGTTTAGAAAACTAATATGTCAAATGATCAGAGAGATGACAAAGCATTATATGTCAAAGATGTTTGGTGTGGAAAGCTAGAGCCAGCAAAAACCATAAACATTACTAATAAGTAAAAGCTAGAGGCACATAGTTTTTAGTCCAAATGAGAAAAGCTAGATATCTTCTAGAACAAAACAATAAGTACAAATCTTCGCTAAGTTGGAAACCACTTTGAATGGGAGGTGTTGCAAAAGTCAATATAACCATTGTAGTTCATACTTTGGGAAGCAGAGAATTAATTTGATAAGAATAAGTTGGGGGGTGCTAGCAAAGTATTTCTGGAAGTAAGAATAATTTGAGAATAAGATTGGTGAGTAAATTAGAATTGTCAATCCAACTTATTTCTTTATGTATATACTATGATGACAGTACTTGGTAAGTTGCCTACTGTGACTTATTATAAAGAGAATTATTGTATATTTATCTTATCTCTGAAGTGGTGTGTTTTATGCAGGTTTACCCAGAGGATTCCAACCATTTGTTTTGTCCTTCTTCCCATCATTTATGGTGCAGTGCGTTGGGAGAGTTAGGGTTTCTTTGGGTTCCTCTTATGAATACGTCAGATCTTTTACAAATTGATTTAGGCATCCTCTTAGTAGAAGATATAAAGTTTTGTGGAGAACCACTGTTCCTTATAATCTCTGGTCTATTTGGCTTGAAAGAAACATGATAATTTTTATTGATTGATTTGAAAATCTTGAGTATATTTGGAGGAGAATTAAGTAAAGGGTCAGCCCATTGGTGTCTAACCACATGTTGTTCAAGTTTTTTTTCTGTTTTGAATTTATACAGGTATTGGAGTATATCTATTGATGTCGATTAATATAACAATATAAAGTGAAGTGATGCGGATAAGATAGTTAGAATAAAGGTCAAGCTCTGTTCAGGCCCCATAGCTCAACAAAAGTAGAGCTTTGGTGAACCCCAATCTAGTATCAGGTTGAATAATGAGTATAAAAGAATTCTGCACCTATTTTTATGGGACAAAAACAATGACAATTCAAGGGAGAGTTAAGGTGAGTGGGTTGGTTTCTTCGCACTAAGAGAAACTTGTTCTGAAAGAGAGAAGACATAGGTGGTTCATTCAGATATTCAATATAGGAAATTTATACATTTTCTATCTAGAGAAAGGGGTATTATATTCACATTCATTTACTGACTCAAGTGTCAGAGGACATATTCCAGAAATCCTCTCCGGCGTATTTTGCAAGCATACATGGAGCTTCAAATCAATGCAATTCTGGGGCGTATGTGAAACTCCAAGTTCTTGTGGTTTAGAAGGTTAAATTCATATCATATTTATGTTTGTATTCACCAGTTATGTATTCTAGGATTTAAATTAACTTTGGGACTGCTCTTCCCTTTCTGTAATTACGATTAAATATTGTTTCCTTACAAAAAAAAAAGAACTGATGATAAAGGTATGCATTCTTTATATATGTATCTCTATTGTGCACGCAGTAAATATACATTCAATATGCATACACTATTTATTTTGTAGCATGTTAGAGTTTATGCACGCACACAAATTACTTCATTTATTGTTGATGTCCAATACATAATAATCATGTGTAACCACTGTCATAATAAAAACTACTATGTGCTTACAAGATTATTACTACAATAAACAATATAGCTACGTATTATTTATATGAAGTTGATATTTTTCCTGGTGACACGAATTTAGATCTATGCACCCAGTTTTTTTTCATAACAAACTGTATAAATTTTTAATTTAGTAATGTATATGTGTTTCTTAATGAACGAATTACTTCTTATAATCAACAATACCATTAATTTGGTATTTAAAAACTAAAAGCATTTTTATAAAAAGTGCAGTGCCAATTCACTAAAAAATTGTACTCCCTCCGTCCCAAGAATACATTCGCGTATTCTTGGGCACGGAGTTTAAGAAAAGTAACTTTTTGGTGGTGTGATGTAAGAAAGAGAAGGGGTATTTTGGGTAATTGAGTAGAATAAAGTGAATGATATAGTTGACTTTGACTAAATTGTGTGTAAAAAGGTGGCATTTTTGTAATATTGTAGTATTGTAAGGTTATTGATATTGTGTATTATTTCCATTTTTAGGGGGCGAATGTATTCTTGGGACGGACCAAAATGGAAAGGGCGAATGTATTCTTGGAACGGAGGGAGTATTAGTTTTAATTCACTAATATACATGTATTTAATAATAAACGTATATGAACTGAATCTGAGTGCACTGATGCTAGTCCGTGTACCCAGGTGCACAGAATATTTTGCCTTAATATAAATACTCTAAGGTACAAATATCTTATTATATTCTCAAAAAATACATTCATTTAAGGCATACATACATGAACGCTCACCTAAGGTACTACTGTAATTGAATTACATTAAAAAATAACAATAGGATTGTCATAAAAGTTCACATTTTTATGAAAAATACCAAAAGCTGAAAACAGCTTTGGAAAATTCAGCTTCAGGAAGATTTCACTTTTAAGTTTGGGAACCGCAATTCACACGCAGTATATATATATATATATATATATATATATATATATATATATATATATATATATATATATATATAACACCCACCAAAAATCATGATAAACCACTCGTAGTAAAACAAAATCAATATGAGCAAAACGTAAAGGCTTGGGACAAAAATGAATATCATAATTATTTTAAGATCTTTTCTAATAAAATGAAAAAAATATAAAACAGTTTATATTTTATATATATATATATATATATATATATATATATATATATATATATATATATATATATATAGTCATATCTAAAACACCCACCAAAAATCATGATCAACCACTCCTAGTAAAACAAAAATCAATATGAGCGAATAAGAGTGATTATATATGATTTGAGGTGTTCAGGGAGTACCGAATGATACTTAGTAAAAGTATAGGAGCAAATGCCAAGCCCGAAAAACACTTCAAAGCTCTCAGTACGCTCTTTTCAAGTAAACAGAAGCACTTCCTAATTCAAATTATTTATATTTTAATTTTAGTCCGGAAACTTCTTCAAAATGAAATATTAGAAGTATATCAACCTCTGACTATGATAGAACCAATCAAGGGAGAAGTATATCAACCTCTGACTATGATAGAACCAATCAAGGGAGTTGGCCAGACCATGTTTATTCTCCCGTAATCATGCTAATCACCAATCAGGTGGATACGTAAAAGCTTATTTGAGGGAGAGCCAATTTGGCAGTAATGGCTAACTCCATATTAATAAACTAACTCCAAAAATAAAGGATTATTAATGAGAGGGTAGAGGAAAGGGGAAGGATCATCAAGAATTTTCTGTCTTCTATTAGCAGCTTAGGCTGACAGGAGTCATCTGGGTGTAATCCTTTTCCAACTGTTCCATATCAATCTCAAATTTCAATTTCAATTTATTTACTCTATCAGACTTCAGATTTACTAATGCGTATTAATCACTATAAAACCCAATAGAAAGACAATAAAGGCACATCCCTTCCCCAAGGGGTATTTTTACTCATTGGAGATTCTGCTCCTACAGAAAAGTTTCCTTCAACCTTATTAATTTCCTAAAGATTTCACCTTTATCCCCATCTTTTTTAATATAGGAAAAACCAATAGATCAAAGAAAACATATATACATATATTAGAAACAATTCCGCCTCCTCAGCAGTCCCAGACATTTTTCACAAAAACCTATTGATTCGTAGGAACCATGCTTTTTCCATACATCATCTCTAACGCAATCCCTACTTCAACCTTCATGTTTGTACAACACCACTTCTTGTCCTCTTTACTCTTTCACAAATGATCTGCTATTTCACAGTTTCTCCCTACTAATTTGTGAGTTTGAATAGTCTAGCATCTTCGGTGATCTTATTTAGCATAAGAAAATTATGCAACCACTATTTTACCAATGAAAAATTAGTCTCAAATATGCAACAAATGTAGAGCAGCAGGACATCAAGTTAAGAGTACCAGTCATATCAAATCAGAAAGTAAAAAAAAAATCATTGCTTACCATATGTTTCAACTTTTGGTAATAAATGGGACCCATGAAAATATATGCTTGCAGCGGCTCGCCAGTGATTCCTGCAAAATATAGATTAAAAAAATTCAAGTAACGACAGGAACTAATGAAGCAATGCATATATTGAAAGATATACAGTTGAACCCTATCTGGAGTAAAATGTATTCATAATCAGGAATGTGCTTACTTAGACCTATTTAAACTCTGAAAATTGAAGAGACTCGCAAGCTTAAAATAATTCATAATCTAAAGTTTGAAACAGTATTTTCAGTACAAAACATAAATCTCACCAAATGCAGACATAAACACAAATTACATAGCACCAAAACCTTTACATAGCAATAAACTAATGGGTCTTCTTCAAAGATAAATTCCTAGGAGCATGAACATTGATTATTGACAGAATAAGTTAAGAGGACATGCATTGCAAAAGAAACATTCTGGTAACTCTTAGGTATTTTTGAATGCAAGCCCAAACATGATAAATTAGTAGACAAGCTCAAGTTATTTGGCCTGTTCTCCGACTTCAATTAAATGCTGAATATGTCAAGGTGTGAATGAGACCTGAGTAGATGAAGTCTTTGCCATTGTAGCTAAAACCATGCTGTACTAGGGTTTCACTGACAATAAAAAATAGTAAATAAAACAAAGTAATATGAGCGATAATGCAGTCCGAATATCTGGGGGAAAGGGGGAAGGGAAAAGGGAAAATGTAGGAGGAGTTGCACTTGCACCTTATAGCCTCAACTTTATCTGCGTGACCATTAGGCTCTCCAAAGGCACTACCATAGTGAAACCTACCACAAGAAACTCCAGCTTTGCTACCAAGAAGTTCTATCATCTTTCCAACAGTCATACGGCTGATGGTAAATAACATAGAGAATAGGAGATTATAGGATGGATAGAGACACTGACACACTATTATAAAGCAATCTATAATTAATTAGTTTGATTAATCAACTGCTAGACGCAGCAACATCATAAAGATCATGAGTTACAATATACGAATCCAACATTAAAATGATAGCATCTCTTCTGGAATAGGTGAAGACACGAAGTAATAAAGTCTCTTCTGTAATTAGTTTCTTTCCCTTTGCAAGTAAACAGAAATGCAGCTTAAATTATTTGTTGTGCCTAGAAAACGTTGTACAGTCCTAGAAGCTCAATCAGTTGATTATTATGTAGACAACACATGTACAACACCACTTATGCACACTAAAAGGCTCATTAAATAGGTCTCATTAAGCTTCACCAATGCAATTGCATCTCTTCATAACTTCAAACAAAAACTAAATCCTACTAGAACTAATTCATTCTAATTGCATCATAAGCACTGGCTTTTATTTATTTATTTATTATTATTAAACCGAGTTGATAAAACAAATTAGAAATTCAGATATAGATATCTATGCCATCCGTTAAAAGCATTTGCAAGAACAAAGCATATGTACAACAACCTTGTTAAATATTAGATTTGAAATAGATCTAAAAAGAAATTGATTACCTAGGGAATCCATGAGGATTCATGATCAGATCAGGGCATATTCCACGTTCAGAAAAAGGGAAATCTTCCTGCTGAACAATGGTGCCACAAACTCCTTTCTGCCCATGACGGCTACTAAATTTGTCACCAACCTACAACAAAAAAAATTTCAACTCATTAGAATATTTTCGAAGACACTACAATTTTAGAAATTATCAGTCTCAAGAAAATCTTATACTACCTCCGGTCTACGAGTATGATGAATCATGAACTTGATGCATAAATTGTTATTCCTGTCAGAGAAAAGTGCCACCCTCTCCACAGCAGCTGTCTCCCCTTCAGCACCCTTATATTTCTGACTGCTCCACTTATATTGACTGATATCAACATTGACAATGAGATTGTACACTTTAACATAAAAAAATATTGCATACTATCTATCAGATGAAATCAACCTATCTGTCAGTCGCATTGGGTTTTGGCCTGTACTCCTAGTGACTATGGGGGTCTTCTTATTCACATATATATCGTCATGTCGAATAATTTCTCCAGGAGCTGCAATTCCATCATCATCCAAAATCTACATATAGCAGGATAATCTCAAGTGCTAAAAAATGGATGCTGATTATAAAATAGCTTATAAAAACGCCACAAATAAGAAATTTAATGAATATAAGTTATTTGAACTGACATGGGCAGATAAAGTAAAAAATTGCTTAACCAAATTATGATAAAAATATAAGCCTTTTAATGCTCACAAGGATCCACTTTATGTATGATATGTTTTTCTTAGTGTCAGGACTATAATCTAATTCACATTGAAAATTATGGTGGTTAAGCTTAAATACCGACTACACATCAAATATATGTGCTGGCTTTCTAACTATTCCTTTTCCCACCCACACGAATAATTTCAAAACTACACAATACCTGCATCTTTTCAGCTTCATGTCCTTCTCTTTGTGGTTTAATAATAAGATCAGATATCTTATTATCATAACTTTTGCAAACTGCTGAAATTCTGTTCAACAATACACATTTAATACAGCTATCAAAATTGTCAACCGAAGACAACAGAAATACAATACTAATAAGGGAAGTAGGCATTACTTTTTCATTACAATGCAACGACCAAGACCGCGATCCAAGGATGATTTATTCATTACTATAGCATCCTCTATGTCATATCCACTATAACTCATAACTGCAACAGTCGCATTTTGCCCAGCTCCTAGTTTATCATAATTGACCTGGCAAAATAATCTTATTAAGTTGGGTTACCCACCGCACCATATGAAAAGTTGAATTAGGAACAACTAACCAGCTCAATTGTTCTTGTAGTTAGTAACGGCCGTTGTGGATAAACTAAGAGGTACATTAAAGTATCCATTCTACATAACTGCGAGGACATAAAATGATTTATAAGATGGGTTGAAAAAGAAAACAATGTGCAATGACAAAATAATATGAAATAACATAATTAAGACCTTCACCCAGTGATGAGGTAACGTACAGGCCAAAGCAATGAGATAGAGAATTATAGTAAGATAACCTCAAAAAAATTCAGATTATTATTGGTGAATTTCAAATCCCCAATCATTAAGCACCAGCTAACTATTGACACATAGATTTATGAACTGCAGTGCATTCAGGGAATAAATTACAGATGGCAGGAGTTCAAAATAATAATGAAGTTTAACCAAGTTTTCAGCATCCCTCTTTGTTAACTGAAAGATGCATGTTACGCAGGATGCCAAAATTTTTCCTAGCAAAAGTTCAACTCAACAACCAGGAATGTCAAAACTCTCTTATCAGCAATAGGGAAAATCGCAAGAAAAGGGAAAAAGGAAGTTGCAGAACGGACTGGAGTCTGGACTCCGCGTGTGTTGTAAATGAAGGAAACACAAACAACCATCTTCAATTTATAAGCACTATGGCATGGGCACTTTCATTTGCTTAACGTAGACAGGAAGATATCTTAGTCCACATAAAGTAATTAAAAACACTCTTGTCATAGATACCCCCCACAAACCCCTAAAGCCTAGTTCAAGATTATATTATTCTTGCACTTCTACATTAATAGTTGATCTTGATATCACCAAATAAAGTAGAGAGCTATACGAGTCTTAATTTGATAAATATTCGTACAAGATTGTTTGTTACCTTTACTTAACACAAGCTGAGCTGAAGTTAATAGTATTCAGCTCAAAAACTTACTAAGATCATATTTAGAGCTCCATGAACATGTTTTTGCATCCAATGAACTCTAGAGCGCAAGCACTTCTTTTATCAAGCTTCTAGAATTTGAGGTAAGTTCGTTTTGATTGGTTAACAAGCTTTTTCCAAGCAGAGCATGAACTATTATCAGTACTCAAATTTTTTTAATCAAACAGAGCCCAAGCCCTATGATATTCATTTTGATATGGCATATTTACATCCCAATCTCCGTCTACATGCACAGTTAAAAGACAAACTTCTATGACCCCTTCCACTGTCAGTTGCTCATCACAGTACGCACCCTTCCTTTGTGGTCAATCCTACAATTTCTGTTTACTGGTCATGTGCTCTGCCTCTACTGACTGAATCAGTCCCCCCACCCCCCACCAACCATCTCCTCTGCTATCAATGCATCTTTGTGCAACCACTTCCACTATCAATGTATATCTGTCGACCATCGTGTGTAATTAACACTGTATCTTTGCGCAATCTTCTCCTCTACTATCGTTGCATCTCTACTCGAGTCGCATCTCTGCTTGCGTCACTTTGGCAGCTGTTAATAGTGTCTCTGCTGCACTTATGATACTCAGAAGTATGACAGGCTAGACACATTGATGTACATGCTCCATCTTTAGAGGCAGTGTTGAAAATTATATAATTGCATGCATATAGAATAGACGACAAACCTGAATATTGTATGTGAGTTTCCAAAAATAAGGGCCAAAGTGGTAATTAACAAATTTACGCAAGATAAAATATTTATGCTAAAATCAAACAGTCTAATTTCTCCAGCAGGCATGCTGGTGATAACAGATGAACATGGGTGTCAGAAGATGGATGTATGCAAGGATGTTTTACTCAAATCAAGCAAAAATAGAATATTGACGATCTTCTTTAAATTGATCTGTATCCCAGAAGCTTTTCATCTACCAATATCAGCTTATCTTCAAGATAATGAAGTTCCCATTCAACTCCTGCTTTTGTATAAATTCTTTCTCCACTATCTCAAGCGGAATTACAATTTATTCTTATTTAATAATTAAACAAGCACCTAAAAATGAACATGGGTTCCAACATCAACTTGCAATGTCAAAGGTGAAACAACAACATTCATCACATTATCTGGCCTTTATTAAGTTTATTTGCTAAAATACAAATAGAAGAGCTTAGTGTGATTGTATAAATTATGTTCAACATATGCATGAGCACATGTTATTAAAAAATTAGATAGATTCTTAATACAAAGTGACAAATGTAAAACAAATGAACAAATAGGTTGCAAAGTAACTTGCCTGATTATAGGCAATGTTGCCCATAGCTTGCTTCCCCATAGCACACTATAAATGGAAACAATTATAAACATAACTAGTCAGACAAGACCTGAACACAAGGTATTCCCATCCCTACCAGAAAACAGATATAACATACCTGATATATATTTCTTGGTGACTGATTATGATGAGGATAAGGGATCAACCCAGCAATAATTCCCAATATGGTAAAAGGTTCTATTTCAATATGGGTTGTTCCTTCTCCAGCATTCTCTTCATACAAAGCAATCTACAAACGTAAAGATAATATAAAACAGAGGTTCAAATAATTTTAAAAAAGAAGAAGAAGAATTTAAAAGGCAAGAGAAGCAAACCAAAGTGTTGTTCTCCTCATTGACATCAAGATATTCAATCAAGCCTTCCTTCAGAAAACTATGAAAGGTGCGAACTCCATCCTTCAAGCAAACAAATTTTCAGCAGGGTGATCCAAATTAACATGGGAAAAATATTGATGATATAAGGCTGTTACCCTCAACTCCTTCATATGATGCTCCTTAACTCTTGATACACCTTTGTCAGCAATTACAAGAGGGCGACAAACACGACCACCATCAGAAGCAATGTAAACACAACACTGCAAGAGAAGTTGTTCCTTAGATTTTCTTAACACATTAGTATCTTGAATATTTGCATTAATATCGAGACTCACAAAAAAATTCAAAAGTTAATGTTCAACTCTTCAGAAACCTTCTGTCACCAAAAACATAAATTAAACCAAACAGGTCAAACAGGGAGTAGATTCAGTTTAATTTCATCTTTAGGGTATTCAATTTATAATCTGGACACTTTTGACCACCAAAGCGAGTAAGTGCATGGTATCTTGCAGCTCTGCGGTATTCCAATTAAAATCCATTTAGATGATATTCAAATATAGACACCACAGTTTCTAGCCATTCATATATATGCTCATTTTTTATTAGTAATGTTGTCATCCAAAAACAATAGCATGGACAAACAAAATTCACCAAGTAGTCAATGACAAGCTATAGCGACAACTCTGCTACAGCACCAGGATAGGGGTTTGTTTCACTTAGCAGTTTATTATGCACAAAGAATAAGACCCACCTGTTTTTCATTCACGAAAATGCTTACAAACTCGCCAATTTTATCAGCCCTTCGTAGTTTTCTCATTAAATTGGCAAATACCTGAAAAAGAGTGAAAAATATAAGTAGGACAAAAAGTGAAATTTTATTTCTTTATGTTTTTGTGGCCTCTTTTCTTTATAGAGAATGCTTTAGGACAAATTGCTCAAATAAACATATGGAACAAGATTTTATGTTTAAAAATCATACTTTTGGCTTCTTGTGCTTGCCAAGAATAACTCCATTGAATATGACGAAATAGGAGTTTGTCATGTGAAATTCTTCAGCCGAGACCACCTCCAAGTCTTCTACTCCAAGATCGTAGCACTGTCACATGATATGTATAAATACTGAGCCCAACATAATAATGTGAATCATGATATCTTCTGGTATCAATTATATACCAATAAATCATATATAGCAGCAAAGCAGACTTAATGTGATAAGCCAAACTCAATTTGCAGGAAGCAAAAAGAAAAGGACAAATAAGTGAAGTGTTGTTTGTGGGATTAACACATTGTTTTGCTTATTAATCAGTCTGTTGCACTCCAATTTATTTTAAGGGCAGTACCTAGCAGATAGAAAAGAACCTGTGAATACAGAATAAGTTACTTTCTACAGAATTCTTAAGTTAACAGTTCATTCTATTCACAGGGAACAATCTTTCCACACTACCCTACATGATAAAGGATCAAGATTTTGTAACACAGCAGCAGGCATTTCAAGTGTGTATTTTTTTCCCGAAAAAATTCAATCCCTTATAAAAATTGGCACCAAATGGTGTAGAGAGGGTAACACAGCAGCAGTCATTTCAAGCGTTGTATTTTTTTTTCCGTTGTATCGTTTTTCCGAAAAAATTCAATCCCGTATAAAAATTGGCACCAATTGGTGGAGAGAGGGGTTGAACCCTGGAACTCTTCCCTGGAAATGCGTACCATTACCAACCCTTTTAAATTGGTTGTGAAGGCATGTTTTGCTGCAGTAGTTTGATCAACTACCTATAAGCAAGAAACATAGCAAAATCCATTTCGACATCTGCCAGAAATGTGAACTGAGAAATCTGCTGAAGTATGAATTTAGAGTAATGCACTATTTGGATCGCATGGAGCAAAGAAACTTTGACGTCTCTAACAAAATAAAATGTAGATTTAATAATAAACTAGTACTATCACGAGATCTACAGGGCTATAATGATTTTTAATTTCATTATTCGTCCTCTTTAATGTAAACTAAAGTGCAACCACTCCACAAGTAATTAATGTGGATACTGCTATTTCATATGAATGATTCCATGTCCAAGGCACTAAAGAATAAAATATTTGGTCATTCACCACAATGTCAAATGTCATATATTGAGAATATCCAGATTTTATGCATAAATATTTTTACCCTCAAAAAAGTAATGATCTAAAAATCTTATAAAATGTTAAATTCAGATTAATTGTGCTAATATAAGAAAACACCATACATATATTCAACCACCAGAGTGTCATAACATGAAAAAAATCCACCATCAGAAGTTGCCAAAAGATAAAAGGCAATTAAACTGTCAAGATATATAATTAAATACCAGAGAAATAAGAGGGCCTTCATCTTCATCCGTAGTCACATGAGTCATCAGTGCCAGATTTTTAACCAATCCACAGCCTTCGCCTTCCGGGGTATCACATGGGCACAACATGCCCCACTGCAGTTAGAGTGGTGTATTGAAATCAAACATGAAATTGGATAAGCAGAACAAAAAAGGACCAAAGATGTACATAAATAAGTTCACCTGGCTGGGTTGCAAAGCTCTAGGACCACTAACTTTTCTAGATTTCTCAAATTGAGGTTTAATTTTTGTCATGAACCCTAAAGTTCCTATATACGACAGTCTACCAACAGCCTGTGATAAGGAAAACATCAAAATCAATCTGAATAGCTGAAGATCTTGGAAAAATAAACAGAAAAGGAACAGTTGGGGCACCTCTGTAATGCCTTTCCTGTGCATCCTAAATCTTTTGACATCCCAATTTCCAGTAGAAAGGGCTCTTTCTAGACCAAATGTGATCCGATCTGTCACTATATGCTGGATAAACGAAAAAGTTTGTCAAAAAATAAAAATAAATAAAGAAAGGAAGGAAGCATTTAAGCAAGCACACAAGAACATGTAAACAGTCATAGTAAACACAAACAAAATTAAAGTATAACAGGGATTCATAAAGCACTGCACGTCATTAAGAAGCTGAAACAAAAGTATTTCATTAATTGACGTCAACTTACAATTAAGACAGAGTGACAACAGAGTTCAATTATTAAGAGCAGAAATAAGATAATAAAATTTAGAAATTTTAATAGAAATAGGGAGAATGCTGACTACACCAAGCACTAAATGTGTAAGCGAGAGAGAGAGAGAGAGAAAAGGGGAAATATTATATACCATCCATCTTACAGGGTTTCACGCAGGATTCAAATAAATTTATTATAACCCCTAAGAGGTTATTGACATATGACATCGACTGTAATTAGGCAAAAAAAATTGTAACATTTATAATTTTCACTGATCTGAAGGACATGTGCTTGTGTATACGACGACTTCAAGATCACATATCCTGCAGGTGATAGCTGTTTGATCAAATGTGTGGACATATTTTTAGAAAATTCTCCTAAGCAGCACTTACAAGAATCAATCTATTGACATACATTTAACTGCATCAGGGAACAATATAAATATTCTGCAAATTCTTTTTTATTTCCCATATTATATTACTGATTAAAGATTTCATGCACATGACTGTTCGAGGTCGCAAAGTCAAAGCATAGTAGCTCAGAGTTTTATCTCCTTCTCTAATGTATATTGATCTCATAACCAAATAAACAGATACAAACCTTTAAAATATCAAATTGACTGGAGCGTGTTTTTCCCAAAGTGAAATCTATTTTTTTGCGTGCTTCATCATTCATCGTCTTGAACAGGTCCTACATTACAAAGAAGAGAAAATTGGTACTGGCAGACAAACTCACCTTAAGTGGAATATCAAACCTGAAAACAACATAATTACCTCAAAAAGTAGCGATAGCATTTGCCCAGATAATTCCAGTCTTTTGTTCCCCACATAATCCTACAATAACAAAAAAATTACATATTACAGATCGATAAATGGTAAACAAGTAAGAAATCTACAAAGTATCCTAGTTAATATGTATGCTGTGAAGAAAACCAGGACATCGAAGCAAATGTGAACATGTCTGAACAGAAATCTTTGATAAAGAGATCAGACCAACTAATTTAAGTCTCTCTCAAACAAATAAAGAGTACTAAATAATCTCTAAATGAAACTGTGATTTAACTATATAAGCAGTCATGTGGCATTCTAGGAAAAGGAGACATACATCCAAGATAAATTAATAATCATTTATTAATGAAGAAAATAAATATTCTCAACCGCAGAATCATTTCCATATTTAGCTACATGCAGCCATAGATCATGTAACACTCAGGTACTATGAAGCAACTTTGACTGCAACTTACTATGGAATAAAGGTAGAGTGCAACATACGAAAGTTTAAGCAATAGCACTACCTAGATATATGAAAATTTAGGATCAGTTAGGTATGGCAGGTGTACCTTATCATCTAATGTATCCTTGTTTAAGATTGCTTCCAACATCCGCCGTAACATTACTCCAACATAAATGCATTTTGGATGAAGATTATTTTCATGCACCTGCCAGAGAATTTTCTTACTTTGGTGAGTGGGTGGAAATGGGTGGGATATCGAATATACTACTAGAGGAAAAATTAATAAGTTAATAAAATATAGCCTGAAACTAAGCTTACACTGATGTGGGCCATGAATATATCCCTAAGAATACTCAGGGCGCGCCCTTCCTAAAAGCTCAAAAAAGGACAGGATATAACCAAAAATTAGAATGAAATGTAAACCAAGAAATACTTGGCAAAAGAAATTTAAACCAAGAAACAGTTGCCAAAAGTTACATTAAAACCAAGAGAAATAAAACAAGCCAACCTTCTCGGATGAGGTAGAATATGGGAACTTCTTAACCTATGAGATATAACAGTAATAAGAATCAGAACAGAAGTACATCATAGGAACAAAAAAATACTTAGTTTTATGGATGATTTATTTTAAGCAAATGTTCCACCAAAAATGCTATGTGGATGACCAAGACAAGTACTAACAATTCAAAACAGTATTCTGTTCAATACATGCCAAATACCTAACAGAGCAGTGTGCACAAAAAAAAAAAAAAAAAAAAAAAGGCATCATTGATCAACAATATGATCAATATCAATCTCCAACTCCAGAATGAGCAACACTGCATAATGAACCACTAATAATAGAAGTCAAGGTGTGAAGGTAATTTACATAAGAATTCTCATTGTTCTACAAAAAATACTATATGACTAACCAGAACACATTTTAACAATTCAAAACTGTCCTAGACAACATATGCCACATATCTAATAGAGCATAAGCTCTCTGTCTCAGTGTTTAAAAAAGAACACAATGTTATGATATCCCACATCGGTTCCATACGCAAGTGTGGAAGGGCATATAAGTGGGGGTCAACCCTTCACCTTCAGCCATGATTTGGGTGATGTTAGGGCTCCTAGCTTATGTGCCTAACAATTTGGTCCGACCTGCCGGATCCGAACTAGCCATGGTAAGGGGCTACCCGATGGTGGGCCCAGGGTTTGCCACAACGAATGTGGCCCGAGGGGGGTTGCCACCAGGAGTGTGCCGTCCGCGGACATCCAGTTCGAAGAGGGATGGATTGTTACGATATCCCACATCAGTTCCACATGCAAGTGTGGAACATATAAGTGGGGGTCAACACTTCACCTTCAGCCATGGTTTTGGGTGACCCTAACAGTCAATGATCAACAAGATGATCAATATCAATGTCCAACTCCAGAATGAGCAATACTGCCCCAGGAACTAGTAAGACTGGAACAAGTTGTGTGAAGGCAATTTGCATTCAGATTTAGTTATATTGCAATCGATAGTTTCTAATAGTCTTTTCACAATAGGAGAGAAAAAAAAATGATTAATCTGAATAGCCTTGCATTTCATTGGTAATTAGGTTACAAAATTAAATTATTGAGATCGCCAGTCGAATAATTGACAGATTTATACACTACATCATATATATATACACACACACACACACACCTTCTGTTCAAGGAAGTCCAGCGCTTGATGTCGTGTCTGCACACCATCTCTCCTACAATCCTGAAATCAAGACGAGGCCAAAAAAAAAAACCTCTTAAGGTTACAATCAACAGCATTTTCTGATAGACGAAGCAGAATTTTCTACATAATACAGGATTACTAAAGTACTCATGAGACTCTTGATTTTATTGCTAATATCAAAGGGGACAAGTAGTCCCAAAAGGGTACCATTAGATCCAAGATTACTCCAATCTCCAACTAAATCCAAAGCAAAAAATACTTAGAACAGTTTATGATTAGAAACACATAAGCTGGCCATATACATTCTCCCCCAAATTCCTCAAGATTTTCAAAAGAATCGATAAAGATTCTCATGTTCTTTCTAGGAAAATAGACCAGAGAACAGCCGGAACAAAGTTCTCCACAGTATTTTCTACCGAGGGGATGCCCAAAGTCATGCCTTAAAAGATCCAAACAACAAAAAGAAAGAACTCAAACCGTCTTTCCTACTGCCTTGCATCATAATAATGAGAAAAGGACAATGAATGAACAAATAGTTAGAATTCTCCGAGTGACACCTGCATAAAACACACCAACTTGGAGATAGGAATATATACTATAACCGTCTATGTAGGATACTTTACCCAAAACTACCAACCACAAAAAACCCTGAACTTTCCAAGGATTTCTTCCAGATTACTTTAGACCAGAGGAAGTAAGGAATTGCTGGCAGAGCAAAAGGAGGCTAGAAAATTGCAGGTTACAGCCTCTAGCATTAACAAAGGCTAAGAAAAAGCTCTCCTCATCTCTGAGGTTCCTGAAGATGTGAAAGTTCCATGTTTGCGAAAAAAACAGCTGGATCATCAATACAAAGGAAATAGACCCATGATGAAGCGGAGATCAAGATAGTCTACTAAGTGAAGGAAAATGAAGAGCAAGGGGGGAAGCCTCCTTCACTACATTACTCACAAAAGCAGATCTTGTTTCCCCTTTCACTTGATTCTCTACCAGATGCAGAAAATCTGGACAGACTCGAGATATGAACATCCATGGGTGTTGTAAGGTTGTACTCTTAGAAAGACCTGCGTCCCATTAATTCACCTTGATATCATGCGTACTTTTGAGACTCTTAATTGACACTCATACAAAGAATATGTTAAATTCAAATGGGTTGAAATTTGAAACCAACCAAGCAACACTAAACTTAACCTAATCACAATTATAAGGACTCCCGACTCCTCAATATATTCAAACACACTCTCATTCCCTTCTGATCCTAAATACCAACGTAAAGTATGTGCTATAACTCCCTGAAGAACATGACTTTTTTTTGCTTATGCGACTTCCAAGATTTAACAAGCATACTCAATGAATGATTGTGGTATAACCCCGGGAAAGATAGAGCTCAATTAACACAAAGTTCCAAAATGAAAGAGAGTAGGGACAGTCAACATTAAATCACAGTCAGGCTTATCCAGCCCCTTCATTTTCATAGGAAAATAATTGGTTACAGTTATGTTGATAATCAAAATTCTACTGAACTATGAAAACCATTGCCAGAAGACATTCAGAATTCTTTCAGAACAAATTAAATACTTTCTCCAAGAACAAGAACCGTAAGATCCTGAACCTAATTGTGTACCTCAAGTGAAGGCTCTAGCAGTTCGCTATACCGAGGGTCTCTACCAATCATTTGGACAACCTCTTGATCACTTTCCATGCCCATAGCTTTCAGCACAATAACGATAGGAACCTAAAAGTATATTGAAATTTCGGAAACACAAGACACCATTAAATGCAGAAACCAAAGGCAGTGGACAGGTATGGTAAATATAGTTATATCAACCTTGCTTGTAAATTGATTCAAGTACAGATATAGCCTTTCTTTCTCCATTTTTATGACGGTTTTGCTTTTCACTGTCACTGTACTGCTTGCAACAGATGCTTGCACACTGAAAAGATAGAAAGCAACACCATCAGAGATACGTGAATATGGCATCATCAACTCAAGTGCAATGGAAGTTATCATAAAGCACAGTTCTTTTTCCCCCTTACAACCCATTAGCCCATGTATCTCCAGCTGAACAATGAGATAAACCAATGCTGACCTCGCTGACACCAAGAACAGCCCCTAATTTATAATTCATCTATTAACTTGGCCAATCTAGTCTTGTTAGATTAGGTTAAACACATGAAAGTAACTGGAATTCATCGAGCGACGAGCGCATTGTCATCTTATCAAGTTCTCCATTAGAATCAGGTAGATATAAAATTTCTTGTCAGTCTTATGGAATAGAACATGTAGAACATTTGAAACAAGATTACAGTACAGTTTAAACCAATAAAGAAACCTGAAACTACCCCACTATTATCCATAGAGTGAATTGTTTAGTAATCTAAAAACTATATAAAACTCAATGCTTAAATCACTTTATAATTTTGGTAAACATTATAAAAGAATGGTAGAAATACATCAAGACAAGATTCAGTGCAGCTCCAAACTACTATATTATGCATTTTAATCCTGGTAAAGACTAAAATGCACAGAAGTGATGCTTTAAGAAAAAACAAATAGGATTATTATTTACGTAGAAAAGAAAAAACAGAACATACTCACCATCCTTTGTTATCAGTATCTATGATTATTCTGTTCTTTGAAAGCTGCTCTTGTATCAAAATCACCTGGAAAAGAATATGGGAAATGAATACCATGATTATAAACTGATGATCCTGCTCAAAATTGACAATGTGACTCGTTGTCAGTTGGGATGATAGGAAATTTGATGGTAAACAAGTGCAACCAAATCCCTAAAGACTAGTGAAGAATAGCAGACAAGGGAAAAATAAATTGTACAATGGATGATAGGAAAAGGCAACTAACTGACTGGTGAATAATGAGGACAAGACGATGTAACATTGACTTACCGGGAAGGACGAGAAATGGAAGTACCATAAGATACACAATCTTTAAAAGTTTCAAGGCAAACAAACATCAATTTGTCTGAAGCTGCGACAAAAGCAATAAAGATAATCTACCCTAAATAACTACAACCTAAATAGTAACTAAGAAAATGCTATTCACTCAGAAAAAACTGGAAACCATTTTTCAATCAGACTAAGAACCTCATGCAACTGCAAGCAACCATAGTCCTATATCCCACCTAGATGACACCTAACTTTGTAGCTGACAACTATACGAGCAGTAACCAAAACAAATGAATAGATACTTTATGCCAGCAGCCAATTTTAAATGTAATAGAACTATATTGTAAGCATGAATCCACTGCTTACAATGTATGCAAGGCTGCACCATCATACACACGCTAGATCAAAAAAAAAAATCCAAAACTTATCCACTTATCATAAACAGGAGTACAAACTATTATGTGAAGAAAATTTCACCTTCTCAGATCCATTAATTATAAAGTATCCTCCAGGGTCAAGCGGGCATTCACCTACGAAAATAGACAAAACACTAATAAAAAGACATAAACAAAGAGATAATGTGCACATGATTAATATAGATAACCTAGTATATCCACACGTAAGACACTGGATTACAAAAAAAAAATATTTTGAAAATCAAATCAAATATTATATTTAACAAATATGTAATAATTCATACACTAATGATGAAATATACACCTATACACTGCATGTAATTTATTCTATATGTTTTTCTTAAAGCATAATTTATACTCCTTCCATCCCAATATTTTTTTAACATTTTTAGTTTTCATTCGTCCCAATATTTTATGCACACTCCAAATAAGTGTAACTCAATATCATAACCTCACAATATTTCTTAATTTCAAAATTGTCGTTACTACCTTAAATACTTTACATATTATTATTTATTACCTACTAAATTATCCCCAAAAGTCAATGGAGTCAAGAGGTGAGTTTTCTTATCCATATCTATAGTAAGGTGCACAAAATATCAAGATAGAGGGAGTATTGATTGTTATTATCATTTATGATTCTCTTGTTTGAATTAACCACAAATTATTATTTTTAATTATAAATTTTATAAATTTTAGTGGAATAAAATTAACATAAAATGATATATTTTCCTATATAATTTTTCTTAAATTAAGATAAAATAAATAAAAAATTATAAAAATTAATTCAATTACCTAATGTTTATTATATGCCAAAGTTACTAATTATTTATTTTTATATACAATATATATGAGAAACATATTAAAGTAAAATAATTAAATAGACCATAAATTTTCTCTTATTTATATTTTTATAGAAAATTTACTATACTAAATTTCAATCAATTGTTCATATTAAAGAAAATCTTAAATAATATTTCCTTTATTAAGTAATATTTTATAAAAAGTATATTTAAAATAGAATCAAGTTAAACGAGACTTCTAGTACATATCTTAATTAACATTGTTAAACATTTAATTTGGTAAATACGAATCAAGATAAAACATATAAAAAAAGTTAATTAGGTGATGGCAATGAGTTATGTAAAAAAAATTAGGACACTACTTAGTAACTATATATATTGAGATACACAACACATATAAAGTCATTAACAAAACACATGCATCTTTACTGAAGATTATGAAAAAGTACCAAGTTTTGCAAGCTCTTCTTCATCTTTCTTGTACAATACGCAATGCTTACTTCTTAACATGATAGGCATTCTGCCAATCACGACTTTATTCTGTAAGAAATAACATATTATAAAGAGTGTATGCATTGAATACAGATATAAGTATACATCATATTTATACACAAAACACAATACTTTTCACAAATGCGAGGCTCTCAAATGATATCACCTTTAGTTTGGGTTCCTTTGCATTATGGCTTCCAGAAAAATATTCTACGTTCACGTATATTGGAGCTGCATAGCTGAAAATAGAGAGTTTCAAAAACTGTATGCTCTCTATAGTAAGGGTGAAATGATAGATAACAATTTAAAAGAGTTTCTATACTGTCTTGGTTCAAATATTAAAAAATAACACATTAAGAATATTAATTAATGACAGTGCAACAGTAGCAAGAAATGCATCATTAAATATGGATATTTCCAGTCACTATACCCTACATAATATTTGTTGCTGCAACTAAAAAGATCATAAAGAAGTGCATAACCTCAAAGCATACACAAACTTTGTAATTGAAGTTGTAGCTGGAAACATGTTACAATTATACCCCCAGAATTTAAAAGGAAGCCTACTACTTTGTATTCCTGTAGAAATTAATTCATTGAATTGAGTTACATGCTGATAACATGGGAAGGCTAAAACTCCTAGCTCTTCAGGAAAATTAAAACTTATTGCTGTCATAAATCCCATTTATTAGTGGTTGTATCTCTCTCATTTTTTAGAGTTAAAATCAATAATGCAAATTAACAGTAAGAATAATTTAAAAAAATTACTCTGATTTTAGTATACAGCATAATAAGAGTAAAAAAATAGTCAGAGATTATGTTAAATGTCAAAATTAACCTCAAAATACTTTAAATATGAAAATATAGTAGAATTTATTATGACATGGTGATTTCTGAAACTTTATAGCAAATCAACACAGAAGATACAACTTAATGCGACACCTAACAGAGTATTTAATCTCTCCTGTTTACTTAATAACATTTAATAAGCATACTATCCCTCCATGATTATTTTTCATCCTGAAAAATCAGGGACATTCTTTAGGCTTAATTCATCAACTCAAATTCACATAACATCTAGGTCCTCAAAATGTCTGCAGTAGATTAGGGACTTTGATTCCCTCCCAGTGGTCCTGATGCATAAAGCACAGAAAAGTTAAACTAGTTATACTCACGTGGTATCAGAGAGACGGCAATTTTGGGGAGTGAGATTACAGGGGATGCCATCTATAATTACTGATGGTGAACCAACATAAATATTGCTATACCTGCAATGAAGTACAAGGAAAATCTTTTAAAAAATGAAAAAACGATAGCCAACTGAATTACAAAATTACATAATGCCTAAGAATGTAATGCAGATGAAATCACAGAGTATAAAGAATATTTTAACCTCAAATAAATGGTAGGATCACTGCTAGAGGTGATGAAATCATTTGCTTGAACAATCTTTTTCATCTGCGTCCCCAAAAGGTAATTAAAGGAGTCCAAATGTTCTTTCACAAGTCCTCTCACCTACATTGTACATTAACTAGTAAATTTTCAGCAAATAAATACTGTATAACTCTTAAACAGGGAAAGAAGTCAGATCACAAGGGACTACCCAGCATTTTCACCACTTGATAAGCTTAACAGTACTACTATATTCTAATGCTCAGGGCTGTCTGAATTTAGATGAAAGTGAATGATCAAAATAGAAATATGGCAGTTATGAAGATTATATCATCATAATGCTGGCTATAATTTTATAGGAGTATTTTGTATTACTTGGATCCTTATTTATTTCCTTGATTTGTTGTAGCCTAGGTCTATTTCTCCAAACTCTTGTACTTCATTAGTTCGCACAAACTTCCATGGCCTTTTCTCTTTTACAAACATGAAACACAAATCACTACCAGAATGAAAACTTTGTACGGAGTAATATATTTTATCAAAAAGACTTCCCACTAGAAAATTACAAGAGCTACCCGGTTGAAATAAGAAAATCGCTACTTTTGATCACCCACTCTTGATCCAAATATACCACACTACATGAAAATAGTGAGCCATACATGTAAAACAGTTGAATTATTAAATGTCGTATTAAATTCTTTGAATTCTTGCATTTCATTAAAAAAGAATTAAAAAAAAAAAGAAAAAAGACAGATACACCTCCCAAATATCTTTCAATTCAAAGCCCAGAAACCAAAGGATAAACGGGAACAATAAAAACAAACCTTCAAGAATTCGGGCACCAATTGTAACTTGCTGACAGCCGTCTTCACCGGCGCCGCAAAAGCTTGCTTGTCAATTTCCATTCTGATCATAACAATAATTAGATCAAATATTCAACCGTTCATTATAATCCATGACATCGTGAAACGTATACAAACGCATCACGACGAACTAAAATATATGCGTTTACATATTTTAATGGATTAAGCGTACCCCTTCTCCTGCAATTCAAGTAACAGAGCAGAGTCGGCTTCTTTCACAACCATCTCGCAATTTCTGATATTCAGATTCTCTCAGAGTTCGCAGAGAACGTTAGGGGCTTTGATAAACCCTAAACCCTTTTTATATCACAATTTATGATTCGGATCCAAGTTCAATATAGAGCTGTCAATATACCAAAAACAAATTCAGTTGTTCCATCTTTCCTCAAATAATATTCTGGGATTAATTATGAGGGAGAAACCCATGCACGTTCCGCATTATATGAAGCACACAATTATATATACACAATACGTACACGTTTCGGAGGAGAATGTGAGAGAACCAAAACGAAGAGAGATAATCGCGGGTGATAACTGTATTTAAGGCAACATCCATTAATGTTTTCTGCTATGTCGAATTTATAGCACTATGCTAACTACATTTCTTGGACTCCACTCTGCACTTCAGCACCTTTCGCATTATTATAACCCAAAGTCCACAGAACAACTTCCGTAGGAAATATTTTATTATTATTCATTTTTATATTCTTTTAATATTAATACTTTATTGTAGTAACAAAACGTATTTAAAAATTACTAAGTCATACATTCGCTTCAAAAATGTATCGCTTCAAAAAATTATCGATAAATACAAAATTATATTATTAATTTGCATTTTTAAGATGCAAACAAAAATACATTATTTATAATGCACTCCCTCCGTCCCACAACAAGTCCCGGAACTTTTTTGCACGTAAATTAAGGGATATAATATTTAATGGATAGTTGAGGTTGTTGAGGTGAGAGAAATAATATTTTTATATATAGTGGGTAGGTGTATTAGTGTGAAGTGTGGAGTTATGGAGAGAAAAAAAGTTAATTTGTGTGGGTTCCTTTTACTAAAAAGGAAATACACCTCTTGTGTTGAAACTGACGAAAATGATAAAATGCACTCCTTGTTGTGGGACGGATGAAGTATATTCTATTGAAAAAGAAACTGAATATACGCGATTAAATTGAAGAACACTACTAATGTATAGTGTGCATTATTGAGAGATAAACAGAAATACGTGATTAAACTGAAAAAAGCCCTACGAATATACATCATTATGCATCTTTGATAGAGAAACGGAAAATACATGATTGAAACTGAAAACCCCTATGAATGTACATTATTATGCATCTTTGAAAGAGAAAAGGGAAAATACACGATTGAAACTATTATTAAGTACATTAGTGTGCATTTTTATAGAGAAACAAAAAATACGCAATTAAATAGAAAAACTTTACGAATATACGTATTAGTGTGCATATTTGAGAAATAAATATAAAATACTTGATTAATTGAATTTAAAATAGGGTTGTTATAATTATATCCTTAAATCTCTCACCCATTATTTTTATTTGATTTAGTGTACATTAGTGTTCAATAAAACTAGTGTTAAGTGAAAACGTTGCGTTGTAAATAAGGGTAAAACTGGAAAAAGAAATAAACATTTAGATCAATGTATTTATTATTAAGAATTATGTTATATACATGCGTACCTATCGGTAATAAACTCTAATATTAAATTAATTTTCAAACTCGTGACCAAATCCGATAATGCAATTAATATTTAAAAATAAAAATCGTACTTTTGGGCTTGTAATTTAAATTCCTGCATTTTATATCTGGCCCTGTCGAACAACAAAATGAGAGGCCTACCAAAAAGCCCATTAAATCAACTTGATTAAACAAAATGAATGGCCCACCGAAAAGCCCATAAAATAATTTTATTGAACGGATAATATTCTGTTCCAAAATAAGCATCTCTCTCATTTCACTGAAGAAGAAGTTTCAGAATTTTAGTGAAAGAGGTTTGATACTATGATAGTTTGATTATCACAATCTCTGTTTATTCGGGCGTTGAAGCAGAGAAAAAGCAGCGGATCATAATGGCGTAAGCAGCGATGAACTACCCATTCGAATCCGAATTCGAGCTATCCTAGGTTGTACTACCCATTCTGTTTCCTTCCAATAATGGCTCTTTCCACCTCTTTAAGCCATCCCATTAGCTCTTTCGATGCCTTCCGTTCGCCATCTTTCAGGTTTTATAAACCTAATTGTGTATGTCGGAGTAATGCTCAAATGCTTGTTGGATTTCAGAGCTCTTATCGGACTCTTGTTCTTAGCTGTTGCTCTGCCGAATTGGTTCCCTCCTCTTCGGATCCCTTGAATTTAAGGTCTCGAAACCTCTTCATTGCTTTCTTATTCATTATTTCCGTGTCTTTTTATTCTTGGTCGAATTCTGGAAGATTAATGGAATGGATATGTGTTATTATATCGTTAATTGACGGTTTTGTGGTGTTTATGGATGTTATTCATTTTCTGGTTTTATTCATTAGGTGTTTTATATCAACGACATTTTAGTAGTTTTCTTTATTCATTATGAACAATTGGAGAATAATGTGTCCAAAGTTGAAAATATGGGGGTGACAAGAATATATTTGAGAATTTAATGGAGCCTGGTGAGGTAGCATTTCTCAAGGATGATGTAAACTCTACCGATGCTCTGTTTGTAATGTCAAAACTCATTTAATTGTCTTTTAGTGTTTAAGATATATACTATGTTCTGTTTCAGTGAATATGGTAATTATTTTGCTGATGTAAATGTTTATCCTGATAAATCCCCCTCGTCTATATGAATAAAGAAAAGGTTTAGAAGTATAGGGTTTGATGAAGAATTCTGCTTAAAAATATGGTGTTAATGTTTAGATCAGAGTTTCTTGGTTATGCAGATCTTTTAGGCAGATTCTTATATCTCAAAGTTTAAAATGAAGCTTGAACTTCTTGACATTGTAATGAGTAATGACAAAATCTGGATTTTGACTTTGTTAAAATTAGATATTGTTTTGATTAACCCTTTGGTAATGCCCTTCGGTAATTGAATGTTTAGAAACTTTCTTAAAAATCTGGATGCCCTAAGGGTAATTGAAGGTTTCTCTATGCATATGCCTCCTTTTGGTGTCGCAATGAATGATGATAGCAAGCAGAAAGCATCATATAAATGGCGTCGGGTGTTGCTTAAAGTGAGTGGTGAGGCACTCTCCGGTGATCAAACACAAAATATCGACCCAAAGGTTGGAGGATCATTGTACATAACATCTTTGAGAATTTGTATTAGCTCTTTAATGCTAATGGAAGGATGTTACCTTTTTAGATAACAATGGCCATAGCAAGGGAGGTTGCATCTGTTACTCATCTTGGTATTGAGGTATTCTTTTAATACCTTTATTGGGAGAATTTATGTATAAATTATTTAGATATTGCTATATAATTCAACAATGGCATTGGTTTTTTTTTCCTTCATTAGCCTATTACGTTCTCACTTCTTCATCTTTTTCTCATTCAAGAATTAGGATTATCAACCCTTCACATGTGGTTTTGGTTCACCATCCCTCATATGATGATGCAACATATCTAGAATATTTTGATCAATATCCACTTAATTGAAAAGTGGGAATTGTTATTTGATGTCATGTTTCAGAACATAAATCTTAGTATTTTTTTTAAAAAATTTTTAAGTGTGTAAATCAGCAAGCATTCTTAGCTTATATTTATTTTTCAGGTTGCAGTAGTTGTTGGTGGTGGAAATATCTTTCGTGGGGCCTCGTGGGCCGGGAGTAGTGGCCTTGACCGCTCTTCAGCTGATTACATTGGGTAACTCTTTTTTCTTGAACTTGCATATAATTCATGCATTATTTCTATTGCATTGCAGAAACTTGAGTATTTTTATGTCATTTATTCACAACCTTCTTACTAGTCTTGTCTGCACCAAAAAAATTGTGTGCACTGATTGCACAATGCAACTCAAATGTATATTTCAAGAGAAACAACTTTTAACAAAGTACTCCCTCCATCCACTTCCAAGAGATACATTTACTTTTTGCATGTATTTAAGGTGTACAATATTTAATGTGTAGTAGGAAGTTTATAGGTGTTTTTTTTTTTTTTGCCTTTGACTTTAATTTAAATGGATGACAAGTTGTGTTATATTTTAGAACTTTAAGGGGTGTTTGTTTTACATGTGGGACCCCCATTACTAAAAAGAGAAATATATACTTTTAGGGTGGACACCTTAAATGGCAAAATGGATACCTTTCTAGAATATGTAGGGAGTATTACACATTTCATTAAGCACTTGATACTTTTGAGTAAATGATTAATACGTTATATTGAAACAATTGATACTTTTTATAAATTTGCATGGATGGAATGTTTCAACTGGACAAACAGGTCTTATTCTTTGGTCTGGTGTTTACTGAGTGATACGGATCCTATAATTGCAAGGTTATATACTTATATCTAATGATATTATGGAAGTATTATGCGGAGTTGTGCCAGCTCTATGTTGGTTACTTTGGTTAAAGAGGAATATGAGAAATTTTAAGGATCAATAGGAAACTTCAGAGAGATACGGAATTGGGTTAAATTAAGGGTAGCTTAGTCAGTTTGGCTCTAAGTATAAAAAACACAACTGAAGTCTATAATTCTTTCGGTCTCAGAATTAAGTTGTTACCCTTAATTTATATTCTACTCTCCTTGTAGGGTCAACTCATCTGTTTTACAGTGTCTTATTTTTATAGAATTTCATTGTATATTATCAAATTAAAACTGCAAGTTTATATCTGATGATATCATAACATTCAAACTCTGGAACTTGTAACATTTATTATGTCAGACTGCCTGAAGTCCCATTTGTGGTTTTTGTATAAAGATACGGAGTGTACAATTCTTAAGTTTGGATCTAACTTCTGAAATCTGAAATCTCTGTT
Organism: Pogostemon cablin; assembly: GCA_023678885.1. Lineage (NCBI taxonomy): Eukaryota > Viridiplantae > Streptophyta > Magnoliopsida > Lamiales > Lamiaceae > Pogostemon > Pogostemon cablin. The sequence continues at coordinate 16,650,474 of CM043000.1, forward strand.
AATAGGATGTTAGCAACGGTTATGAATGCTATATTTTTGCAAGCCACAATGGAGAGCATTGGCATCCCAACAAGAGTTCAAACAGCTTTTCGAATGTCTGAAGTTGCTGAACCCTATATACGTAGACGAGCTGTTAGGCATTTAGAGAAAGGAAGAGTTGTGATTTTTGCAGCTGGAACAGGGAATCCCTTCTTCACAACAGATACTGCTGCTGCTCTTCGGAGTGCAGAGAGTGAGTCTTTTTGCTTAGACCTTGGTGCTTAATTGTTTTAACATGCATATTATTATGATAATAAATCCTTTTGACTCCATTTGGATTAAGGACTATCCTTCGGACTTGATATTTATATTAGCAAACCATTGATGTGTTGCATGGTGGAATTTGAATAATGGTTTTGAAATCTATCGCTCTTATTCCTCGCTATTGCTTGTGTTATTTGGTTGATCTAATTTGTGTTGATTTAAACTCATTTTTTGCGCTTGAGTTTTAAATGCCTAGTGGCTAAATCCAAATATAGCTTTGAGAAATTTTGTCTGTGCATGGTACAATGAGTGAATTCAAATTAAGTAGTGTATATGATAGAGTCAAGGGTATTGAAAGAAGAATATAAGATGAACAATATAAACTGGATTGAAGGTTGATGAAGATAAATGAATGCAAGGTTCTTAGAAGATTCTAGGTGAACCTTTACCCTAGCATAAGCCTAAATACTGTATGAAGTTTAATCTTTTGATACTTCTTATCATTTGCTAGGTTGAATTTATAGACTTATGGCTTAAGGAAGTTTGACAGCCACTCAATATAAAATTATAGCAGCAGTAAATGTAATTTATGGAGTATTAATGTGACCACTCCATCAGCTTATAGTTTGATAGCCTTCTTGCCTTCTTGTACAAATGCGATCCTTCACTGTAGGAGAATGTGCAATTTTGGCTGAGGGTGAGAACAAATGTGGCTCTTTGGTACTTGCTGATTGTTTCTCTTTCTTTAAAAGAATTATGTGATTTTCAATTATATTTTCATGAGAAGAAACACCAAATGCGTTACACTGGTATGCCATCATTGCTTTCCCTCCCTATAAAAGAATTCTGTGATTTTCAGTCAAATTTAAATGAAAAAAAATGGTTATATCATGTTTTCACCCATCCTCACCTAATAAAAGAATAGAAATTGAAATGGTAAATTTTAAATCCTACAAATTAGCTGTCTTATGATTTTGAAGGTACAATCATATGCATAAGGTAAAATAGATTAGACTTCTTTTAAGCCTTACCAGTACCTATTGGCATTAATAGACAAACTAATGATGGACTAATGATGGATTCTTGAATGTTGTACTTGGTAGTTAACGCTGAGGTGGTGCTGAAAGCTACAAATGTTGATGGAGTTTATGATGATGACCCAAAGCACAATCCCAATGCTCGCCTACTCGATATTCTAACTTACCAAGAAGTAATATCAAAGGAATTGTCTGTGATGGACCTGACTGCAATTACTTTGTGCCAAGAGAACAACATTCCTGGTAAGGCTGTCTCATTCCCTATCGCATTAAACATGGATCTTCGTCTCCTTACACAATGTTAATTGTAATTTTGATGGCAGTGGTTGTGTTTAATCTTAATAAACCCGGAAATATATCCAGAGCGATTAGGGGTGAGAGTGTTGGGACATTGATTAGAGCCTGTAGCCAGTCGGAGATAAGCAACGGCATGGAGTTGAACCCCAAGAGAGGATGAGTTGCTATTTGGGCATAATAGTTAATAAACATAGGGTAGGGAACGAGGGATACAAAAAGGTGCTCTAATTCATTTTTTAGTCCTATAGTATCCGATTGAACTATGAATTTTTCTGGTTCTATATTTATTTTATTTTCTTGTTTTGTGAATATCAAATTGCTTTGCTTCATTCCCATGTGTTCCTTTTATCAAGAAGTTTATATTCCCTCTCTCCGATTTAAAGAGTCCATTTTGGGCGTCTGCCCTAAAGGGTCACATTTTATTTTTTACATATATAACATCCACACATTTATTAATACAATAACTCACTACATATTAAATAATAATATTTATTATTCCATCTCGCAAAATGTAAATGTTTCTCTTTAAATCGGATGGAGGAATTATTTAATTTATATTAGGGTTAATTGCAAAAAAAACTCAACCTTTTATTTTATTGCAAATAAATTCCAACCTTTAAAAAATTACAAAAAAAATCTCAACCTTTAAGTTTCGTGCAAAACGAATCCAACGAGCAGGAGAGGACTGCCCGACGCTGACGTGGCGTTGACCTTTGCCACCTCACCTTTAAGTTTGTTGCAAGAAAAACTTCAATCTTTACTTAAATTGCAATTTAATCTCAACCTTTGAAATTTTGGCAAAAAAAATCCATTAATTTTTGTTTTTTTATTTTAAATTGCACAAATTATATTTTGTATTTAAAATTTAAATTCTAAAAAATTATTAAATAAAAATAATAATTTTATTTTAGTTTTTAAAATATTTTATACATTATAAATTTTTTATAATTTATAAAATCAAAGTATTCTTGAACATGTCTTAAAGATTTTTTTTGTAATTTTATGTTGTATTTAATATGACAATATATATATATATATATATATATATATATATATATATATATATATATATATATATATATATATATATATATATATAGATTAAAAATTTTATAATTTATGTAGACTTAATTTATAAACATGTAGTTTTATACGTACAAATATAATATATTAATTATTTTAGGTGGACCATATGACAAAAAGAGAAACGTAAAGGTTGAATAATACGCTAAAAATAAAAATATGTAAAGATTGAAATGGGTGGAGAGATTATATAAAATTTTGGTTTATATAAATTAAAACTTTAACTAATACAATTATGTGTTCGTATAAAATTATGAGTTTATAAATTAAGTCTACATAAATTATAAAATTTTTTAATCTAAATATATATATATATATATATATATTGTCATATTAAATATAATATAAAATTACGAAAAATTTTTAAGACATGTTCAAGAATACTTTGATTTTATAAATTATAAAAAATTTATATTGCATAAAATATTTTAAAAACTAAAATAAATTTACTATTTAGAATTTAAATTTTAAATATAAAATATAATTGGTGCAATTTAAAATAAAAAATAAAAATTTGATGGACTTTTTTGCCAAAATCTTAAAAGTTGTGATTAAATTGCAATTTAAGCAAATGTTGAGATTTTTTTTTCCAACAAATTTAAAAGTGACGTGGCAAATGTCAACGCCAAGACAACGTCGGACAGCCCTCTCCTGTCCGTTGGGTGCGTTTTGCACGAAACTTAAAGGTCGAATTTTTTTTTGCAATTTCTTAAAGGTTGAGATTTTTTTTGCAATAAAATGAAATGTTGGGTTTTTTTTTTTTTTTGCAATTAACCCTTTATATTATGATATATTTTTTTTAGTAAATAAAGGATTAAGCAAGTTAGGATATTTTGATAAAGTATGGGTATTTTGATAAATAACACTGCTCTTTCAGTCATTCTTTTACTGTTTTACATTAGGATTAATTTCCCTTAATGATTTCTGCTATGTCTAATTTATAGTACTACGCTAACCCTATTTTTTGGACTACACTCTGCAGCATTATTACAACCCAAAGTCCACAGCACAAGTTCTATAGGAAATATTTTATTATTATTCAGTTTTATATTCTTTTAATTTTAAATTAGTTTTCAACCTCGTGACCAAATCGATAATTAATGATTAAAGATATAAAAATTGTGTTTTGTGGGTGTGTGATTTAAATTCCTGCATTTTATATCTGGCTCACTCGAAAAAATAAAATACAAGGCCTTCGGAAAAGCCCATAAAATTGAATTGATTAAACAAAATGAATGGCCCAACGAAAAGCCCATAAAATAATTTTATTGAGCCCAAAGGCAAAAAAGAAACGGATAATATTCTGTTCCAAAATAAGCATCTCTCTCATTTCACTGAAGGAGAAGTTTCAGAATCCTCTGTAAATTTGCAAATTTTAGTCTGATTTATTTTTCCAGTGAAAAGGTTTGATTATCACAATCTCTGTTTATTTGGGCGTTGAAGCAGAGGAAAAGCAGCGGATTATAATGGCGTAAGCAGCAATGAACTGCCCATTCGAATTCGAGCTATCCTAGGTTGTACTACCCATTCTGTTTCCTTCTAATAATGGCTCTTTCCACCTCTTTAAGCCGTCCCATTAGCTCTTTCGATGTTGGAATATAATTTGAATTTGGTCATGTACTTATCTAAGAATTAATTATGGTTCATGTATTCAAAGTGTCCTTCAATATTCTCAATTATTAGGATAGTTTGAATGGCTTGAATATGTATCTATATAAACTGATGTAATTGGCAGATTTGAGTAATAAGAAATACGAGAATTCCTCCACCAAAATACTTGTTCTCTTCCTAACAAAGTGGTATCAAGAGCTACGGCAAGAAGTGAGTGAAAAATGGCAAACAATGTAATGTCATCTTTCCAATTTCCTCGTCTTACAAGAGAGAATTATGAGAAATGGTGTCTTCGATTGAAAGCGTTGCTCGGCGCCCAAGATGTGTGGGATATTGTAGAGAAAGGCTACGACAAGCCGGCAAATGAAACAACATTATCTCAAGCGGAGAAGAAGGCCTTGGCAAAGACGAAGAAAAGGGATCAACAAGCACTCACTCTCATCCATCAATGTTTGGATGATTCTATGTTTGAAAAGGTGGCTGATGCAACTACATCAAAGCAAGCATGAGAGATTTTGCAGAAATCTTTCCAAGGAGTTGATAAAGCGAAGAAAGTCAGGCTTCAATTGCTAAGGAGTGCTTTTGAAGCAATGAAGATGAATGATTCCGAATCGGTTTTGGAATATTGTTCGAGGGTGAAAGCAAATGTGAATCAATCAAGAGGCTATGGAGAAAATATTGAAGATGGTCGAGTGGTGGAGAAGATTCTTCGTTCTCTAACTCCAAAATTCGATTATGTTGTGTGTGTCATTGAAGAAACAAAAGATAGAAATAATCATCTTTGGCTTAAAGATAGAAATAATTATCTTTGGCTTAAAGATAGTTATGAAGTGTTGATGAAGGATAATTATCTTTGGCTTAAAGATAGAAATAATAACTTGATTGCAAAGGTGGGCATGTCAAAGAATCGGATGTTCAAATTGTATATCCAAACTGTTGAAGCAAGTTGTTTGAAGGTTAATGTGCAAGACGTGGCATGGTGTTGGCACATGAGATTTGGGCACTTGAACTTTGGTTCATTGAAAGCAATGGGAGAGAAGATGATGGTGAAGGGGATGCCTACGATTGATAATCCAAATCATTTGTGTGAAGCATGTCTTCTTGGCAAACATGCAAGGAAAAGCTTTCCAAAGGCAGCAACATTGAGAGCCTCCAAACCACTTGAATTGGTGCATACATATATTTGCGGGCCTATCAATCCACCGTCGTTTGGTAAGAGTAAATATTTTATACTCTTCATTGATGATTATAGCAGAAAAACGTGAGTTTACTTTCTCCAACAGAAATCAGAAGCTTTCTCCACATTCAAAAAATTCAAGATGCTTGTTGAGAAAGAAAGTGGCTACTATATTAAGGCGTTGAGGTCTGATCGCGGAGGCGAGCTCACCTCAAAAGAGTTCAATGATTTTTGTGCAGCTCATGAAATTCGCTGTCCTCTCACTGTTCCTAGAGCACCTCAGCGGAACGGCGTGGCAGAGAGGAAAAATAGATCAATTCTTAACATGGCAAGGTGTATGGTAAAAGCAAAAAATATGCTGAAGGAGTTTTGGGCTGAGGCTGTTTCTTGTGCGGTGTATTTGTCGAATCGCTCTCCAACAGTGAATGTGAAAGATCAAACACCACAAAAAGCATGGAATGGAAATAAGCCAAGTGTTCATCATTTGCGGGTCTTTGGAAGCATCGCTTATGCTCAAGTCCCACAACAAGAACGATCAAAGCTAGATGATCGAAGTGCCAAGTATATTTTTGTTGGGTATGATTATCAATCTAAAGGGTACAGGTTGTATAATCTAAAGAATGGAAAGGTGGTGGTAAGTCGTGATGTTGAGTTTGATGAAAGTGCAGCTTGGAATTGGGATGGACAGCAAGAGAGCTCTTATAATTTTCTTCCATATTTTGATGATGATCAAGTATCGGAGAATGTCGAAACTAATCTAGAGCCTACATCTCCAGCTCTAGATGTTGAAGGCTCAAATGAAAGACCGCCGACGATGAGATCGCTTGCCAAAATATATGAAAGAACTGAAGAGATTACTCTTAATAATGATGAACTCTATTGTCTTTTTGCAGATAGTGAGCCATTGAATTTTCAAGAAGCTGTGCAAGATAAAAGGTGGAGAGAAGCCATGGATGAAGAAATTAAATCCATTGAAAAGAATGATACGTGGGAATTGACTTCTCTTCCTAAAGGCCATGAATCCATTGGAGTGAAATGGATTTACAAGGTGAAAAGAAATGCAAAAGGAGAGGTGGAGAAATACAAGGCAAGACTTGTGGTAAAGGGCTATAAGCAAAAACATGGAGTCGATTATGATGAAGTTTTTGCTCCAGTTGCGCGGATGGAAACTGATACGACTCGTGGTACGGAGGAGCCACAAGGGCCGAAACCCTTGTTGGTCTATCGCCGCAGGAAACGAACGGAATGATCATGATTAGAGATTTCCTTATATAATTATTACTTATTATTGCTGTTTATTAGTTGGGCCTAGTGTAGTAGGCCTTAGGGTTTCATTGTTTACTCTCTATATATACCTTGATGTACATATTGGAATTATCATTGGACAATATTGGATTTTGGTAGCCACTTTCGCTAATTTGGCAAATGTTTATCGTGAAGACGGCATTTTTGAATGGATATATTAAAGAAGAAGTGTATGTGGATCAACCATTGGGTTACATTGCTGAAGGGAATGAAAAGAAGGTGTTGAAACTTAAGAAGTCGTTGTACGGCTTGAAACAAGCCCCACGAGCGTGGAATAGCCGAATCAATCAATACTTTCAAGATCGCGGGTTTGTTCGTTGCTTGAACGAGCATGCTTTATACTCCAAGTTTCATGAAAATGGAGATGTTATGTTTGTTTGTCTTTACGTTGATGATCTCATTTTCACTGGCAACAATCCGAACTTATTTGATGAATTTAGAAGGAGCATGTCGGCTGAATTCGAGATGACGGACTTGGGGCTCATGACATATTATTTGGGTTTGGAAGTGAAGCAAATGGAGGGAGGAATATTTATTTCTCAAACAGGTTATGCAAAGGAAGTTTTGAAAATGTTCAAGATGATTGATTGCAATCATGTGAACACACCCATGGAAGATGGAATGAAGTTGTCCAGGTTTGAGGATGGAGAAAAGGTAGATCCTACTCTCTACAAAAGTCTTGTGGGAAGTTTGAGATATTTAACGAGTACAAGGCCCGACATACTTTATGCGGTTGGAGTGATAAGTCGTTTCATGGAGACTCCAACATCTACCCACATGAGTGTTGCTAAGAGGATTCTTCGTCACCTTAAAGGTACACTTGATTTTGGAGCGTTTTATTCCTCTACTAATGATCTTCGGTTGAATGGGTTTTGTGATAGTGATTTTGCGGGTGATATTGATGATAGAAAGAGCACTACGGGTTATGTATTTTTCTTGGGCGATTGTGCTATTTCTTGGTGTTCGAAGAAGCAATCTGTTGTCACGTTGTCAACATATGTTGCTGCAAGTTCAAGCACATGCCATGCTTTATGGTTAAGGAAGCTGTTGAAGGAAATTCATTTGCCGCAAGAAGGAGCTACTGAAATTTGCATTGATAATAAATCAGCACAAGCACTTGCAAAGAATCCGATCTTTCATGATCGAAGCAAACATATTGATACGAGATATCATTTCATTTGGGAGTGCATTGCCAACAAGGAAGTGGAGCTGAAGTATGTGAAAACTCAAGATCAAGTTGCTGATATTTTTACCAAACCATTGAAGTTTGAAGATTTTCGAAGGTTGAGAGCTTTGCTTGGAGTAAGAAAGGAAGTTTCAAATTAGGAGGGAGTGTTGGAATATAATTTGAATTTGGTCATGTACTTATCTAAGAATTAATTATGGTTCATGTATTCGAAGTGTTCTTCAATATTCTCAATTATTAGGATAGTTTGAATGGCTTGAATATGTATCTATATAAACTGATGTAATTGGCAGATTTGAGTAATAAGAAATACGAGAGTTCCTCCACCAAAATACTTGTTCTCTTCCTAACATTCGATGCCTTTCGTCCGCCATCTTTCTGATTTTATAAACCTAATTTTGTATGTCGGAGTAATGCTCCAATGCTTGTTGGATTTCAGAGCTCTTATCGGTCTCTTGTTCTTAGCTGTTGCTCTGCTGAATTGGGTCCCTCCTCTACGAATTCAAGGTCTCAAAACCTCTTCATTGCTTTCTTATTCATTATTTTCTGGTGTCTGTTTATTCTTGGTGGAATTCTGAAAGATTAGTGGAAGGGTTTGTGGTGTTTATTGATGCTATTCATTTTCTGGTTTAATTCATTAGGTGTTTTATATCAACGACCTTTTAGTAGTTTTCTTTATTCCTTATGAACAATTGGAGAATAATGCGTCCAAAGTTGAAAATATGGAGTGACAAGAATATATTTGAGAATTTAATGGAGCTGGTGAGGTGGCATTTCTCAAGGATGATGTAAACTTTACCAATGCTCTGTTTATAATGTCAAAACTCATTTAATTGTCTTTTAGTGTTTAAGATATATATGTTCTGTTTTAGTGAATATGGTAATTATGATGTAAATGTTTATCCTAATATATAAATAGAGGTGGAACCTCGTTATCTCTATGATTAAAGAAAAGATTTAGAAGTATAGGGTTTGATGAAGAATTCTGCTTAAAAATATGGTGGTAATGTTTAGATCAGAGTTTCTTGGTTATGCAGATCTTTTAGGCAGATTCTCATATCTCAAAGTCTAAAATGAAGCTTGAACTTCTTGACGTTGTAATGAGTAATGACAAAATCTGGATTGAGACTTTATTAAAGTTAGATATTGTTTTGCTTAACCCCTTCAGTAATGCCCTTCTGTAATTGAATGTTTTGAGACTTTCTTAAAAATCTGGATTGAGTAATGCCCTAAGGGTAATTGAAGGTTTCTCTGTGCAGTGTGCATATGCCTCCTTTTGGTGTCGCAATGAATGATGATAGCAAGCAGAAACCATCATATAAATGGCGGCGAGTGTTCTCTCCGGTGATCAAACACAAAATATCGACCCAAAGGTTGGAGGATTATTGTACATAACATCTTTGAGAATTTGTATTAGCTCTTTGCTGCTGATGGAAGGATGTTACCTTTTTAGATAACAATGGCCATAGCAAGGGAGGTTGCATCTGTTACTCGTCTAGGTATTGAGGTATTCTTTTATTACCTTTATTGGGAGAAATTTATGTATAAATTATTTAGATATTGCTATGTAATTAAACAATGGCATTGGTTTTTTTTTTTCTTCATCAGCCTATTACGTTCTCACTTCTTCATCTTTTTCTCATTCAAGAATTAGGATTTTCAACCCTTGACATGAGGTTTTGGTTCACCATTCCTCATATGATGATACAACATATCTAGAATATTTTGATCAATTATCCACTTTATTAAAAGGTGGGAATTGTTATTTGATGTCATGTTTCAGAACATAAATCTTAGTATTTTTTAAAAAAAAAATTTAAGTGTGTAAATCAGCAAGCATTCTTAGCTTATCTTTATTTTTCAGGTTGCAATAGTTGTTGGTGGTGGACCTGACTGCAATTACTTTGTGCCAAGAGAACAACATTCCTGGCTCATTCCCTATCGCATTAAACATGGATCTTCCTCTCCTTACACAATGTTAATTGTAATTTTGATGACAGTGGTTGTGTTTAATCTTAATAAACCCGAAAATATATCAAGAGCGATTAGGGGTGAGAGTGTTGGGACATTGATTAGAGCCTGTAGCCAGTAGGAGATCAGGTGAGTTGGTAGGGAATGAGGGATACAAAAACATGCTCTATTCATTTTTTAGTCTTATGGTATCCGATTGAACTGTAAATTTTTCTGGTTCTATATTTATTTAATTTTCTTGTTTTGTAAATATCAAATTGCTTTGCTTCATTTCCATGTGTTTCCTTTTATCAATAAGTTAATACTCCCTCCGGCACTCTAAGAGTTCATTTTTTTCATTTTAAGCTTTCGCCCCAAAGCGTCACATTTTTTTTACCCACATAGGACCCACACACATTTAATAATACAATTAAAATATAGGATCACACATCCACTAATATAACTACTAACATTAAAGGATTAAGCATGTTAGGATATGGTATTTTGATAAAGTAACATTGCTCATTCAGTCATTATTTTACATTCGAGTTGATTTCCTCTTTATTCAGGGCAAGCATATAACTTTATGCATTCAATATTACTAAATGTTTCAAAGTAATTCCTCCGTCCCGAAGTTTAGTATTACTTTAGATACAAAGTCTAAAAAAGTTATTTTTATTTACTTTTATGTGTATTTTAGTATTTTTAAATAATAAATAAATTATATAAGTTGTAAAAAGTACTAGTATTTTTTAAATTAAAGTGTGTTGTGAAGTTATTGAATTATGTCTATTTTTTATTTAGGGTGTGAACTTGATTATGAGATGAAAAAAAAATAGTATGTGTGAATTTGATTATGGGATGGAGAGAATATTACTATATATTTTTTTAATAATTGTATTACTTTTTTATATTCAATTGTACTATTAACTTTTCATTAAAAGCGTTAATACCTTGTATACTCGGTGCTCAGGTGTATCCATATGTATATCAATTTATATTCAATAGTAGTATATACTCCCTCCGTCTCTTTAAAAGAATTATATTTATTGTTTGCACGGAAACTAAAAGAATTTAGTATTTTAATGTGTAGTGGATTGAAAGATATAATATTATACTTCCTCCATTTCATTTCAAATGACACACTTTTCATTTTGAATTGTCCCACAAAAGTTTGCGTCTTCCTTAAAAAAACAAAAAAGTTTAAACAATGATCTTTCCTCATACACCTTATTTACAAAAAAATCACCCTTACCAAACATGTTTTATAATTTATTTATTAAAAAATACCATAATACCTCTCACTTTTTTTAATTTTCATATCGGATTGAGGGTGGAAACTAAAGTGGGATGGATGGAGTAATTATAGTGGGTAGGTGTATTAGTGTTGTATGTGAAAAAATATATGTACTAATTATTTTGTGTGAATCACATTTACTGAAAGAGAAAATGTAATTCTTGTTGTGGTATGCTTAAAATAGATAAAAGTAACTTTTTTATATTCAGTTTCATTTAAACTAACAGAAAATTTGTTAACAAAGTGTCAAAGTATATAAATTTTTATTCATTAGTGTATATATTTTTATTTAAAAATGTATAACTTCTAAATATGAGTGCACGAATTAGAATTCATATTCTTAGATGCATGGGAGAATTTACCTTTCATTTAACATAATTCTATTATAAAAAGTGATAATTTAATACTTGAATTAAGAAAAAATGATAGTGATGTAATAGATTTTTTTCAAACAATTTGTAGTATATATAAAAATAATACTCCCTCCGTCCCGATGAAAGGTCACCGGTTGCTTTTTGCACGTGAATTAAGGAATATTATTATTTTATGTGTAGTGAGTAGTTGTATTAGTAGTGAGTGGTGGATCATATTATTTTTTGGCATGAGGATAAATGAGTATAATAATTTAATGAATAGTGAGTTAAAAATATACTCCCTTCGTCCCGCACAAGAGTTACATTTTACTAATTAGGGCGTCCTACCACAAGAGTTACATTTTCGTTTTTAATAGACAGGACCCACACAAAACAACTTTATCTTAATGGGGTTCCAATTCAATTCCCCTATTACACCCCATGTTACATGGGGTGTAATAGGGGACACTTGTCACCTATTACACCCCATGTAACATGAGATGTAATATGGGGTGTAATAAGTGATCCCACTTGATGGGGTTCACACACAACACTAATACAACTACTCACTATATATTAAATTATTATATCCACTACACATTATTATATTTCTTAATTTCCGTGCAAACAATAAATGTAACTCTTATAATGGAGTAAGACAGAGAGAGTAATATTTTATTGTGTAGTGAATAGTTGTATTAGCATGATAAATTAAAAAGAAAAATTTGTTGATTTTTGTGTAACTATTAAAAAAAGAAAAATGCGTCAACCTTTATGAACAATGAAGTATTTAAAAAAGAGAGACTCTCTTGTGAGACGGGTTGACCCATTATTAAAGTATGCTTATCATATAGTTAAAATATGTTTATTTGTAGTTAAAGTATGTCAATAATAAATCATATTATAACATTCTAAAATTATACTATAATTCATCATCCATCATACTTTACAAAACATACTTTAACAACCATTAAACATATTTTATCAATATAATAGACATACTTTAACACGTCTCACAAACGGTCTCACATAAATAGCGTCTCACAAGATACTTTGTCTTTAAAAAAACACAAACACCTCTGTAAATCGTGTTTACGGTGTAAACTCTATAATCTCCCTACAAATCTTATATACTATAGTCTCCCTACCAATTTTATATACTCTATGTATTGATAGGATATTTAAATTAACGAACAGCATAAAATTTATAAGAATTTATTATATAGAACCGCGTAAAAAATACACTCTTAAAAAAAAAAAAAAAACATGATTCGCCTATAGTCTTGCGCAAGTCTACTCCACAATGACATTTCCATGCAAACGCAAGAATTGTTTCCGTGTGGTTTACCCTTCCCCAGGGGCCCCACCCCACTCAGTACACCGCGTCGAACGCGCGTATGACTGTGACTACTCAAAGACAATACCAACCAACTCCACCTTCTTTATTCTCCTTTAAAGATAAAATAAATAAAGTTTAAAGTTTATTACTTTTAATAAATGTTCTCAAGTGTCAACATTTTAAATTTTGAAACATAAACTGATTTTTAAAATATTACTATGAAGAGAAGAGAAGAGAAGTGAAGAGAAGTGAAGTGAAGAATATTGTATTTATTCATTTATTTTATTATTCACTGATTTACATTAAATAAGAAAATAAATTTATTGACTTTAAAAAATAATATGACTTTTTATAATAATAAATAAAATACAAATTAAATTATATTAATCTAATAAGGTGAGGTGACATTTTTTCAAGATTAAAATTTACTAAAATGTTATTCATATCGAGTTTTTACTAATGTTATATACCCTACTTTCCGTACTACTTATATTTAGTTTTTGGAGTTTAAGAAATATTATAATATTTTAAAATTTTAATGTGTAATGTAATTAATTAAAACATACTCCCTCGTCCAGTTCATAAAGATCAATTTGTTTTTTTTCACGTGAATTAAAAAGTATTAATAGTATTATTTAATATGTGGTGGGTAGTTGTATAAGTAAGTATGTGGGTTCAAGAGGGGATGTATGCGTTCCATGTGTTTAAAAAGAGAAATGAGACCCTAAGGGGCGGACGCCCAAAATAAAATAATAAGAACCTTTGGAGCGGACGGAGAGACATAATACTTTAAGCTAAAACTTATGTGTTCCTGAGACATTGTAACATTAAATTTCACATTTTTTTTTAAGTTTTGCTCTTTTGTATTATAAGTACTTATACTTTTTAATATAAGAATTTATACTTTTAATTTTTTGAGGAAAAAACTTAATTTTTAATCAAATATTTACTATTCATATTTCAACTGATATTTTTCAATGAAAATTTTATACCCTTTAAAAATAGATTGTTATACCCTAGACACCTTGTGCATCCGGATACACAAGAGACTAACTTTTTTTTAGTGTATACCCTAGACTAACTTATATTTTAATGTATTGTGAGTAATTATATTATTAGTATTGTGTGTGGGCCTAAGAAAATATATCCATTCATTTTGACAAACACTTGTATAAATTCTATTTTCAACAATTACTCTTTAGTACATGAAAAAGTTACTCTTTAAAGACATAAAATATTATTCTTAAAATTATTATAAACTCTAATTTATCGATTATTCTTTAGTGGGGTACATTAAAAAAATACTCTTTAAAGATAAACTATTACTCTTTTGAATAAAAAATATTATTTTTTGAAGAATAATTTTTTATATATTAAAGAATAATTTTATAAAAATAGGGTTCACAAGTGCACTCGATTCATTCCAAATTTACTTATTTATTGTTTTGTGTGTGATCTAATATATTAAAAAGAAAAATATAACTATTGAAACGTGACACTCAAATTGAAAATATGTCGTCATTATTGTAGGACGAACAAAGTATATAAAACAAAATATTAAATGAGAAAATGTGAAATATGTAAGAATTTGTTTGTGTTGGGTTTAAAAATCAAACCCATCTAGGTTTTAAAAGTCACATTTTTATACATTTATAAACTGGAGCAGTCTTGAGTGTGACTGTCTTGCAATGAGATTATTTTATGTTTTCATAATTAATTATATATTTTTTTATTCAAGATATTATACTTCTTTTGTAATGTTATTACTTTTGGTAGGTCTTGTATGAGACCGTCTTACGGATCACATTTAGTGAGATGGATTGTTCATCAACTAAATAATAATATAAACAATAAATAATAAATAAAACGGCGGCCTTAACCGATTATACTCAATTAATTAAGGTAATATGTATTTCCTTTTCCTGTACATTTAAAATTCAAAATTAAAAAAAAATTTAAAATTTAATGATTTTAAATTATTAAAGTGTAAGTAATACTTAAAATATAATATGATCATTTAAAAAAAAATTGAAAGTGATAGATTAAAATTCAAATGTGATGCACTATCCATAATAAAATTCATAAATTATTAAGTGATAACATTTTTAATAAAAAATAAAATTAAACAAAAAAAGTGATATTTGACTAATCAATAGTATTTCATAAATAATTTGTAAGAAAGACAAAAAGTGATAACATTTTAATTAAAAGTGATATTTAATTAAAAAAATGATACACATCCAATTATAGTATTATTTAATGAAAATTTATAAGACGGATAAAAAGTGATAACGTTGTTAATAAAAAATGATAATATTTTCATTCAAAATTGATACTCCTTTTGATAAAGAAAAAGTGATACACATCCAATAAAATATTAAATGAAAAATTTAGTAAAAAGTGATAACATTTTTAATAAAAATTGATATTTTAAATAAAAAGTGATACCTGATCAAATAAAAGTGATACACATTCAATTAAATTATTTAATGAATATATTTTATCATATACATAAAAAGTGATAACATGTTTAATAAAAAGTGATATCTAATAAAGGAAAAGTGATAATTATTTAAATGAAGGAGTATGTGTTTTCATAGACTAATTACTAGGAGATACAAAATCAAATTGAAGTACTAAGGGATACATTCTAATATTTCATTTTTTCAAGTTTACCCTTAGTAAACTTAACACAGGTGTACAATTTGGTGTACAGCAATGTACAGTTCGGTGTACACAGATGCGAACACGGACACGGACACGGACGAACCATGTCAATGACACGAACTCACAATCAGCTATACACTAATGTTCAAAATACAACAATGAACACTAATGTTCAAAATACATCAATGTTAAGCAATTCAATAGAAAAAAAATATACGCATGCACAATCATTTTCCTCCTGCTTTTATTGTGCATTGATGATAAAAAACACCAACAGAAGATTATACGACTTAAATAATAAAGTAAGAGTATTTATGTACATCCATGTTCAAATATAAAATTTGTGAAAACTTCTCAACCAAAAATCAAAATTTTTCATCGTAACACTAAAATCATTAGATTTAACAAAAAATTACAACACCCGACCCAATTCAAAAAAAAATTGTTCAATTAATTACTGTACATCGGTGTACAGCGAGATGTACAATCGTTGAAAACCCTAATTTAATCCCTAATTTCGAATGAAGGAGAAGAGAAACGATTACACAAACAATCTCAAGATTTTGATTCTCACCTTTACTGGCCTCAGCGATTACGGACGAAAATGGCGGTCGATCTCTTCTCAAATCTCAGTGGCGACAGAGGTGGTGGTGGTGGTTGGGACAGTTTCTTCTTTGACAGAGTCGCCGGTGGGAGCAGCGGTTTCAGCCGGACGGCTGACTGATCGCGATCTATCCTTGCTGCAACCAAACTAGCCGGAACCCTAGCATCGCGAGCAGATCGTGTTTTCGGCTGCGCTGGCGGTGACAGAACCCTAGCGCACAGCGACGGAATCCTGCTGATCTGACCGCTGACTGGAACCCTAGCGCACAGTGATGAACGGCGGTGAGCAGTGGCAGCGGCACATAGAGGCGGCGGATGTGAATCTCCAGCGACGGACTGGGCCAATGTTCTAGTGACGGTCAGCAGATCCGACAACAATCAACGGAGGAGCAGTAGGCCGGCGACGAGCGGCCGTCAGCGATGGACTGCGGATTTTACGAGAGAAAAGAGAAGATTTTGGTTGAGATTGATGAAATGTGGTGGGGAGAGAGGAGGGATGGGAGTGCGTATATATGTATGGATAATATGGGAACTACAGAATTAAAGTTTGTATACGTGAGTAATTCTAAAAACTCAATGTACTACGTAGTAAATACGTAGATAATTTTGTACCTAGTAGTTACTGACCCTTAAATGAACTACTAGTATGTTTCCTCGTGTATCACGGGTTATATTTTTTATAATATAACTTTTTTAAATGATCTTTACTTTATTATGTTAATTTCGATATGTTTTGATGTAATGTTATTTTCGTTCTGTTTTTCATGTTCGTATATATTTATCTTTATTTATTGTAATTATGATGTTTACCTTTAAATGATATATTATGTAACTGAATTGAAATAAATAAAAAATAAAATATAATCATATTTATATTATCTGTAACATTAATTACTGTAAATTTCTAAAAACCTCACCAAATACAACATTAACTGTGTTGTTGCTTGCTTTCTCTTCTTCATCCAGACAAAGTATTTTTTACAATGGTATTATATTAAATTATTTGAAATAAAATATTAGTTATGTTATTAAAATTATAAATAAATAAGAGAATATAAAAAATTAATATTTAGAATAATAAATTATTTAAAATAAAATATTAATTATAAGATTAATGTGAGATTGTCACATGTACAAATTTTATTGTGGTTTTCATAATAAATTACTTAAAATAGGACATATTAAATAAAATAATATTTGAAATATTATATTAAATTACTTAAAATTAATGTTAATTGCAAGATTAAATAAAATATTAATTAAGAGCTTAATATTCGTTCCAAACCTGGAACCGTTTAGTTTTGCTATATAGTATTTGTTTCAATACAATACTCTTTTTTTTATCAATGTTGTTCCATAACTTTTGTTTTAATTATTAATTTTTACTTGTTGTAATTTTGTCTCAAAATATTATTTTTTATCTCTATAAAACTCATAAATAAAATTGATCATTTTAGTTTAAATGACCATTTTAGAGAAAAGTTAAAAGTTATGATTTTATTTATAGGTAAAATTAAATTTTTTGAGACTATTTTGAATAAATTAATTTTGTATGAGACAATTTAGATTCTGAATTCTTATTCTTGTCACTACTAGAAAAAAGGCCTATTACTACATTAATTTTAATACATTTTTTCTAAAATGTATTTACAACTATTCCATCAATACATCAAATCTATAACTACACTATTAAATATCTATTAATACACTAATATAGTGTCACAATAACTTTTTATTTTTTTGTTAATTATAATTAATATATAATATATTTATACTTCAATTATTGTATATATTAAAATTTTAAGAATTAAATAATAAAATAAGATTACTTCATATTTAATTAAAATAAAAATATTGCATTTTGTTTATTAAAGTCAATTCAATGTTCGTATATAAATAAAAAATTTAAAGTAGAAATGATAAAATAAATATTAAATTTAATATATATATATATATATATGTATAAAAATATTGTGGCCGGAGTGGGGGTTATACCCCTAATACTCCAAAAGACAAAGGAAAATCCCCTGAGATAATAGCTCAGCATGGGAAAAGCAAACTTGTGAACATCACAGATTCCATTTCATCTGTATAATTTTCACCTTCTATTTGAGATGTATGAGTTCTGTTTTCTCTTATTTGAGAAGTAGAAGCTCTGGGTGTTTCCACCATGTAATCAAATGGAGAAATATAATTTCTCATTGAATTAATTTTTTGTATTTCATTGGGCTCAAACTGTATATTAACAGTTATATGTTAATAAATAATAATTTAGATTATGTACAAGATATTTTATAAATTTTAATAATAATATTTAATAGAAATAATAAAATTTACATAACATAAATTAATTTTAGTTATTTATAATTAATAAAATTATTAAATATTAAAAAAATCAAGAGATTATAGTATATAATATATAACCATTATCTTACGAAGATTAAGTATAGCTCATTGGTTAACTATTGAGTCAAAAGGTCTATGAAGATGAGTTTGGCATGGTTCGAATCCATCCAATCAGGCGTATTAGTAATTGTTTAGTTTTTGAAAATTTAGAATTTTTTAATTTTTAATTAAAAAATAATGGTTAATTAATGTAGTTTAAATTATCTTATCATGACATTTATAAATGTATTAATAGATGGTAGATCTATTGCTACATTAGAATAGATGACATTCCTTTAAAATGTCATAATAGGTCAAGTGTATTGACAATCATTGTAATATGACATTTATCAATGTCATGAAAGGCTATTTTTGTAGTAGTGTGTGGTGGCGCATGTCTACTTGATATGGAAAACAGAGTTGATAATGATATTGAAATAAACATTAATTATTGATTCTAGAAAAGTTTGAAGGATAAAATTCATAATAGAATTAAAATAATCATTCATAGTTTCATAAAAATTATGATAATCTAAATCTGTAGTTATAATAAAATTTATGGATAAATCCTAAGTATTTCATGAAGTAATATGTTTTGTTTCTTAAGATTGATCATCTTCAACTTTTACTTGAATCATCCTTTTATTCGTGGCCGACATTTTAGTAATTGTTTAGTTTTTGAAAATTTAAAATTTTTTAATTTTTAATTTTTAATTAAAAAATAATGGTTAATTAATGTAGTTTAAATTATCTTATCATGATATTTATAAATGTATTAATAGATGGTAGATCTATTGCTACATTAGAATAGATGACATTCCTTTAAAATGTCATAATAGGTTAAGTGTATTGACAATCATTGTATTATGACATTTATCAATGTCATGAAAGGCTATTTTTGTAGTAGTGTGTGGTGGCGCATGTCTACTTGATATGAAAAACAGAGTTGATAATGATATTGAAATAAACATTAATTATTGATTCTAGAAAAGTTTGAAGAATAGAATTCATAATAGAATTAAAATAATCATTCATAGTTTCATAAAAATTATGATAATCTAAATCTTTAGTTATAATAAAATTTATGGATAAATCCTAAGTATTTCATGAAGTAATAAGTTTTGTTTCTTAAGATTGATCATCTTCAACTTTTACTTGAATCATCCTTTTATTCGTGGCCGACATTTGAGTCTGATCCAGAGCATTATTTTCATCATCATCAATAGTCTCAAAGTCAACCAATTTACGGTTCCCTTTTGGAGTATTCATTTTATTTGAAAAAAACATCATTCATGCAGGATCCTAAAGGCTGTATGTAAATATAAAAACAACAGTATAATATAACAGTTAGAAAAGATGGAGCAAATCACCATAAATTCATTTTTAATTTTGAACTTCAATACCTTTTTAACTTTTGATCTATTGGTTATAGCCTTGATCATAGTAGGATCTGAAGATACTTTCATCACAGTGTATACATTCCATTGACTACTTATATTTCTTTCAGAGATATGGAATTGTTCTTAGTCGCATTTCTAGTAAAATGTTTTAGAGTAAGAGACTTTATCGTTGTTGCACACGTGTGACCAATCAACAAAATTTATAAGTATGTCGTCCCAAGGGAAAGTAAACTCATGGTTATATCCGGATTTGCCATTGATTTATGTTTTGTAAGAGTGACAATATTGAAGGTTTGGTATTTAGACTACTTATTACTCTATTCAATTAACTAAGAATTCAACTAACAACTAAATATATCAAATATCACACAAGTAACAAGATGAATGGAATGTGGATAGAATTCACTTAAGAAGAGAGCAAGACTAATCATACTCATGGTTAAGAATCTAGCTAGATATGCATAACTCTTGATATTGAACTTCTTTAATTGTGGACTAAAAGCAATCACGTTTTTACTCCTAATCTTTATGGCCAATGTAATTAGGTTCTCGACTCTTTGACAAGTCTAAATCTCCTAGGATTGTGCTTAATCTCAATTCCCTTAAGGTTCTATGATCATAAGTTTGGTTCTTTTCACTCAATTTCTTAAGTGTCTCCCTATGAATGTTCTAAGCATAAGAACGGTATGACTTACCTCCCCTCACACTAACATACATGCTCATCTTAATATATGATTCAATTAAACACCTAATCATAATATTGAAATTGTCATCCTAACACTAAGATTAGAGAATCTAATCATACAAGTATTGAAATGAAACATGATTCATTAATCCTAAAATGAAGTCCAAAATTAACTCAATTCAACATCTCAAATCCTACATATCTAGCATTCTTCTCAACCAATCATATGATTAGCCCTACTATAGGAGTAGCCACTACACATTGTGTTTAGATCAATACATTCAAAGGCTTGCTCCATTTGAGCCAAAATAAGAAGAAAATCAACAATTGAAAAGTAGATTGACTTCACTTTCATGGAGATAACATTCCTTTTCTTCAAATGCTAACTTCTTCAATCATTGAAGCTTTCCTCTTCTCAAGTGGTGGATGGATGGATTGATGGATGGATTGTTGAAGATCAAGTGGAATTAATGGATCGAATATATGGAGATGAATGAAATGGATCTAGTGTGTGAAAATGTGGTGTGGAGTCTGTGTAACTGCTCTAATTCTGATCTCCTCTCCGTATTCTCGCACCAATTAGGTATTTAAACCCCTTAGGAACCTTCTAGAAGCTTCAAGAATTTTCTGACTTAATCACTGAATTCTTACACGACTCGACTCGAGCTTCAGAGCTCGACTCGAGTTCCTGCACTTTTCTCGACGTGTTTCTGCGTGTGTTGGAGCACGATTCGAGTTCTGCACACGCCCTCAGTTATGGGCGTGTAGCATTTTCTGACGCCCGCACACGGCCTCCTGTTACAGACCCGTGTGCGCACGGCACGAGATCGGGACCAGCTCGACTCGGGTGACTAAGCTCGAGCCGAGCTCAGTCGAGTCATGTCCACCTTATTCGTTTTCGCTCTCGACTCCATTTTGTTCCATTTTTTGACTTGTTTTGCACATATTTAAGCTCATTTACATATTTCTATCAATCCATACGATATTTTTCATAATTACATAAACTCCACCAAAAGTCACACAAATACGGATAAAAACATCCGAAAATCCACAAACAAAGACACTAAAATTTAGGTGAAAATGACAATGATCAAGAATCTAAAGATGAACTTCGAACCAATAAGAGTGTCAAGCTCTTTAGGAAATGATCCAAACAAGTCCAGCTAATAAAAAAATAAAAAAGAATTATAATAAAACATATGATAGGTATAACAGGTATGTTGTATTTTGCAAACTAAATTCTAATTTATGTCATATCTTTCAGTCATGTGAAAATTTGTAATATGTGAAATTTGATTAATGCAATTCTATTCTTTATAGATGTCAGTATATGAAAATTATAAAATACATTCTCAAGATTTTCAATGAGTTCGGCTGCTGTTTTTTCAATGATTGACCTAATTTCTCTATCAAATACTATAAAGGAAGTACTCCCAATTTCATCGGCAACCTTGAGATGAATTTTATATCTGTTGAAATGCAAAATAACTTAATAAAATTTTATTTGTCATTTTCAAAAGAAAATAGTAAATTAAAAACAAATATTTTAAACTTTCAAAGAAAAATATAAAACTTACTGTGACACATGCACTGACATGTCCTGTTTATACTTCTCACAGTAAGGGACTCCAAATTTATCAATAACTTTCTTGGTGCATTTGTTACATCCATTTTAGTACCATCCATATTGAGTTTGGATCATTTGAGCATTTGCAACAACAATGCAATATCTTTCCTAAAAACCCATGATGAAAATATAAATTAACATAAGTTATACAATAATTGTAATGCATTTTAATCTTTGTAACAAAAATATTTTAAAACAAAAAAATTATAATGGAATATTTACATCCTTGATGTCTTGAATTTCTCCAAGATAAACCAATTCTACATCTGGTGTAAATTCTTCAAAGACGAAGCTTCTACCAATATGATTTATATGAGACTGTCCAGGCAATCTATCATGACCTATTAAACCCATGCTACATTTCCAAATGCATAAATATTAAAATTTATAGATATATATTTTTTTAAAAGAAAAAAATCACTAAATATAATGTATAGATTGAGCGCGTACCTCTTTTGGAAATCATGAACTTCTTTTATATCTTCATTAATTGTTATCCTTATTGCATTCTAAGAATTTGATATGTTTTTTCCTATAGCATATTTCAAAGAAAGTATGATTTAAATTTTTATATAATAATAATAATTCTTATTGTTAAAACATATCTAAGAAATTAGAGGGCAAATAATATATGATTAATGACTAAATATATTAGAATAAACATCTAATGACATCTAAATACATACAGAATTATACATAAATAAAATGAGTTTAAAAAAAATATACCTCTATATTTATTGTTGATTTTGGCATACTCAAGAACAATAATAAGTGTTTGGTTTGGATTGTTCCTCTTATATTGCATCAATTGTCTTGCATATTCTCCCCACAATGTACAATTCATGATTGTGTGTCTTAAATTGATGTTAAAATTTTAATTAAAAAATATTAAACATAAAAATTGAGTTAAAAAAAATATGAATAAATATTTTAAAAGAAAGTTACCGTTCATCTTCAAGCTCAATATCAATTTTATCTGTAGGCTTGCTCCTTGCACTAACACAAATTATATCTCATATTTTTACCACCAAAGCAATTATGTCTGTGGATATTGTCATTGTAAGAAAAAATAGAACCAATTTTCTTTAAAAGTATAATTAGTTTCTATTAAAAAAAAATAAACTTTTAAAAAACATACATATGAGTACTGTATCTCTAGTGTTGTCTTGAGAATTGATTGTATCAAAATCAATAAAATTCAAGCCAGTTTTGTTGGTTTCCAATGGCGAAGTCAATCGCACCAACGTGTAATTATGGATGTTCAACTTGAATTCATGATTTGTAATATGGACCGACCCAATATTTTCAGCAACACGGAAATTTGATATAATATATGTTGCCCCCTCACTAAACAATTTCTTAAATTTTGAGATGTGATTATGACAAATTGTTGCTTGAATATTCGAACCCTACACATATAATATAACAATAATTAAATAAAAAACCTTATCATGTTAATAATCTAAAAGTTGTGGAAATATAAAATATACCGTATACTTAAAAAATATTTAATCATTATAATCAACTAAAATTTACCTTTTCATCCATCATAATCATATCCAGGTATGTTTTTTTGTCTGTATTATCAAGGTATGATATCCAAAGTCTCAAGCATTTAACTTTAATTCGTCAAGTCTCCTTTTGCATAGTAATTTCAGAC
The DNA here is from genome assembly GCA_023678885.1 of Pogostemon cablin. Lineage (NCBI taxonomy): Eukaryota > Viridiplantae > Streptophyta > Magnoliopsida > Lamiales > Lamiaceae > Pogostemon > Pogostemon cablin. Next base: position 16,674,379 of record CM043000.1, read on the forward strand.
ACAAGAACATAAATTGATGACATGATTTAATAAAGGAAAAAAGAAATCATATAAAGATTGCAATGGAGGTAAAAAAAAATTTCACTATAGATGAATATTGATCAATTGTATTATGTCATATACTTATATACAATGAATGATAAATATGGTATTAAATAATTTAAAATCAACACCAAAATTACTTTAAAAATATTAAATTTTAATAATATACTCAATCTTTCCTAAAATTATTAAAACTTAATTTAAATAATCAAACGACAACAAAAGTTTTTTGTTTCTTCATAAATTTACCAAAAATTTATAACTAATCGATTGTACTATGCCTTAATTAAAATTTATATGCTAAATATGGAAATAAATAATTTAAAATCCAATGGAAATAAATAATTTAAAATACACACAAGATTTACAGATTAAATCAAAAATATTTAAAGTATTAAATTTAATTACTTACATAAACTTTTATAAGAAAATTACTTAAAATAATATTAAGAAAATTACTTAAAATAATATTATTACATAATACTATAAATTTACCAAAACTTTATAACTAATTGATTCGATTGTACTATACCTTAATTAAAATTTATATGCTAAATATGAAAATAAATAATTTAAAATACACACCAAATTTACATATTAAATCATAAATATTTAAAGTATTAAATTTAACTACTTACATAAACTTTTATAAGAAAATTACTTAAAATAATAATAAGAAAATTACTTAAAATAATATTATTACATAATACTATAAATTTACCAAAACTTTATAACGATTGTATCATACCTTAATTAAAATGTATATGCTAAATATGAAAATAAATAATTTAAAATCCAATGTAAATAAATAATTTACCAAAACTTTATAACTAATCGTTTGTACATACCTTAATTAAAATGTATATGCTAAATATGAAAATAAATAATTTAAAATCAAATGAAAATAAATAATTTAAAATTCACACAAAACTTATGGATTAAATAAAAAAAATATTTAAAGTATTAAATTAAATTACTTGTATAAACTTAAAATAATATTATTATGTATTAATGGTAGGATTATTAAATATTTAAATTAAGATGTATTAATGGTAGGATTACAAAATATTAATTATTTTAAATTAAATTAAATTAAATATACATTAATTGCGGGATCAACGTGGGAGTGCCACATACACAAAATTTTTCAAGGAGCAACGTGGAGCCGCCACCTCACAATTTAAAAAAAATATTTTTGGTAAGCACTTGTAAATTAATAGTATTAATAATTCCATTAACTATTAATAAAAAATGGTAATTAATTAATAAATAAAAAGTACATTAATTAATTATTTTCTTTAAGGAAAATATTTTCTTATTTCATATACGAATAATTATATAAATGTAATAAATAATACTATGTTTTAATACATTATAAAATAATATAAAACAAAGCCTAATTCAATTATTTAAATAATAATAATTTTACGGTAAAAGAAAAATAAATAAATTAATTAAGTTAAGGTGGCCAGTGTGTTGCATGTATTTAGCGGTCAGAATCAAGTTGGCCGTGGCTTGTGATCCGCGAGTTTTTTAATGGATTTAAATTTGACCCGTCTCACGAAATGAGATCCGTGAGATGGTCTCGTACAAATATTTGTCAATTACTTTTTATTTATATTATAATTAACATGAAATAGTTCACTGCTTAATTATAAATTTTCATCCATGTAATTATAAATTTTCATCAATTAAGTATCTGATATTGAAGAGTAACATCCTAAGGTACGAAAGACAAAATGAGACGAGAGTGCATGCTTTCCATGAAATCTTGCATTAGTTTATAGGAAAGACAACGGACATAATAGGAAGTCATTATTGCAACGACGTGTTTCTGGGTACCCAAAAATATGACCGTTTTAGAAAATTGTATTTTATTATTAAATATTGTACTTTAATATAAAGGCAATTATTTTTGTGAACCAAATTTACAAATGAACCATATTTCTAACTACTACTCTTATAAAAAATTACTCTACTTTTTTAATTGAAAAATTTTACATTTCAGATTATTGTAAATTCGACTTGATTATATTTTAATACATAAAATAAAAAATAATAAAACTTGTGTGACAAAACGACTATTCTTATTTCCTAAATTTTTTAATGAAAGTGTATTACTTTAAAACAAAATGTCCTTATTAATTAAAATGTACCCCATATGTTTTTTAGAACAAAATGTTGTATATGGGGATACAAGAGACCTTCCCATAAAAACTATACTCGCTCCGTCCCACCCAAAAAGTCCATTTTTTCCTAAAGAGACTCAATTTTTTTTACACATGAGACTTACCCACACTACTAATACAATTAAAATATAAGGCCAACCCTTCCACTAATATAAATAATCACTACACATTAAATAATGGAGTAATATTTTTAAATAAAAAAAAACATAAGTTATGAGTTGAGGGAGTAACATACTTTTCTTGTCAACTTGAATCTCCTATTACATTTTCCATGTTCCATTAATATGCCACAAAATAATAAAATTATACCCTACAATTTACCATTAAATCATTGGAACAAGTATTGAATTTTGGTCATTAATTATGACACGTGTCAAGATTTTAATATACTCCCTCCGTCCCGGAACAACGTACCCATTTACTTTTTACACGTAGATTAAGAAATATAATATTTAAATTGTATTGTGTACTTTTTAGTTGGTCTTTTACTATATTACCCTTGGAAGAGGTACACCTCTTTAAAACATGATTAGAGTTAATTACACATGGTCCCACAGATAACAAGCTTCACCTAATATAATAAAAAATAAATTTTAAATTATATAATTAAAATTACAAGACATCTGCTCCATCAAACACAATCACATCATTCCATCACCGAGTCCTTGTATATGCATAAATAATTCCCTCCAAACTCACCTATAAACTGATCTATTACAACAACATCAACTTGTTTCTAAAATTAAAAAAATTTCACCATTACACAAATTCCCTCCAAACATAATTCACATTTCCCTCCTAATCTTCACCATAAATACATTTACAATGCTTTCTCTAATCATAACACTACTCTGATATTGAAAAAGTTCCACCATTACACAAATGCCTACATAATTCACCTTTCCCTCCATCATAACACATTACAGTTTTATCTCCAAAAAGCAAGGCCCTACATATCTCAAAATGGTTAAGAAAAACTTAACAAGAAGTGAACTAAACCTCATTGCTCAGTTTTTGTTGGAAAGGTCATCTAATGGCAAGCCAGCACATGGTAGAATGGCAGAAGCAGCAACCAAGTTTGGTGTCACAAGAAAAGTTGTTAGAAGAATTTGGTCAAGAGCAAAATAACAAATATTGTCAGGTAATCCAATTTCTTTATGCAACAAAAAAACAGGGATGTTTAAAAAAAAGACAAGTTTTTGATAAGGAAAGACTTGAAAGTATTTCAGTTAAACTCAGAGGTACTTATCGAAATATAATAACTCAAATGGAAACAAGTAAAAGTACAGTTGGGAGATGGGCAAAGGAAGGGCTGATCAGACCTCATACAAATGCAATCAAGCCAACAGTCACGGCTGAAAACATGTTATGCAGATTAAAATTCAGTTTACAAGCATTGGAAGTTGATCATGTATAAAAAGTGATCAAGTTTAAAAACATGTCCCACATAGTGCATTTGGATGAGAAGTGGTTCAATATTACAAGGACAAAAGAGAGATATTATTTGTCAAAAGATGAGGTAGAGCCATACAGATCATGTAAGAGTCGAAGATTCATCACAAAGGTCATGTTCCTCTGTGCAGTATCTAGGCCAATTTATGACTCAAATGGGGAGTGCAAATTTGATGGAAAAATAGGACTTTTCCCATTTACTGAAGTCGTACCAGCAATAAGAAATTCAAAAAATAGAGCAGCAGACACAATGGTAACTAAACCATTAGATTCAGTTACTAAGGAAGTCACAAAGGACATGTTCATCAATCAGGTTAGTATTTTATGTGTTTCTATATGGACACCACTATGCATATTTGTGTATAACTTTCAAAATAAATTCATCATTGAGTTATTTTCCTATATAAGTCTCCTAAATAAGAATTCATTAATTAATTCTTATTGGTGACATTATAATATGTTATACCAGCTATAAAGTCCAAATGGCCAAGTGATGCAAGTAGAAACATTGTTATTCAACAAGACAATGCTCCACCACATATAAATGATAATGATCCTGATTTTAGATAGCTGCAAGCTCTGATGGTTTCAACATTCATATTGTAAACCAACCCCCAAATAGTGCAGACATAAATATAAATGATTTGGGATGGTTTAGGGCCTTGCAATCTTTGAAAGTGACTAAATCAGCAACATCAGTTGATGATTTGCTTGGGGCAGTGAACAAATCATTTGATGAGCTAACACATATCAAGCTCAATGCAGTGTTCCTAACATTACAATCATGCCTCAGAGAAATTATAATTTATCGTGGTGCCAATAATTATAAGATCCCTCATATGAGCAAAGATGCATTAATGAGAGTAGGACAACTTCCTACAAACTTAGAAGTTGAGAAAGAATTGATCATGTCATCTCTTGAATATTTGATTGAAGAACATGAAGAAGAGGGGTTGGAAGATTTCATAACAGCTGTAGAGGGATTGGAATAATACATATTCCAAGAAAAAGGTGTGAAGCTGCAACAGGGCAGGTAAGTATGTTCAGGTTGGATTTTTGTAGAGATTATACTCCTTTTTGTGGAGATATAAACTTAGAAGTAGTTTATACTGCTTTTTGTGGAGATTTATACTCTTTTTTTGAAGGAACAATGTAGGTTTATAGCTACAAAACAACTTTGATTACAAAGTATATTTAAGCAGTAAACCATTTATAAGCTTACTAAAGTTTTAGTGATTTTATTTATATTTGGATTACATAATCCTTGCTGAATGTTTGTGAAATCTAAATGACCATGTGATGACAATGTCATGTAAGAAGTCGCCAAACATAACCACTTAGATTCATAAGCTTTCAGAGGCCATCCATCACAAGCATACTTCTCAAGTCAACAAACTATGAAATAAACCTTTTCTCTCAGATTATATTTTCATCACAGAGTGTGTGCATGTGTGTCTCCTAAAATGAGTATGTGATGATATTACAGGTTCTATAAGCCACCAAACAATATCAAATGATGACACACATAAAAAGTTTACTTTTCAAGCCAAATGAAATCATCATATCAGTCATCAAAAGCCCTAAATCCCAACTGTACATGTACAGAAAATTAAAAATGAGTTATACCTCTCTGTATTCTCTGTATTCGGGTAGTACCAAAAGAACAGGACAACACAGTAGGAGAAAATGTATATCTGCCTCACGAATTGTCACATGTTCAAAATTTGACCGATATATGCCGGATTTAGGCTCCGATGGTGACTTTCTTCTCGATTTAGTAGGGCGTATACAAGATGCATAATTCAAAATAATTTCATCATTAGAATCTGGAATCACAACACCATCGTATGGATCTATGGACTCCGAAACTACAGTTCCATCTAGATCTAACATCGAGAAAGTGGATTTCATCGAAGAATCAAATGATGGAAGGAAAGGATCCGACGACAAATTGTGGTGGGGGAAACAAGATTCCAAATCGGAATCGGCTTCCGTCGAAAGATGGAGTGAAAATTTCGAGTTCATGGCAGCTGAAAGTGAGAGAAAATCATGAGAGAGAGAATCTAGGGTTCATGAGAGAAAGAAAGTTCTTGAGAGAGATGAAGATAGATTGATGCAGAGAGTTCATGAGAGAGAAAAAGAGATGGGATGAGTCACGTGATGTTTACTGATGATAACATTGTTTTATTCAATTCAATGAATACAAATCAATGTATGGGTCAATTAATTTGACTAGTTTACATGTTAATTATTGATATTAAGTGATGACATGAGTAGTAATTTAGTCAACATTTAAGGGTATAAATTGTTTGGTGTGTGGGGTCCCTTACTAAAATAGAAAATTGATACTTAGTTTTGGGACGGACGAAAATGACAAAACGTGTACGTTGTTCCGAGACGGAAGGAGTATAAAATATTAGATAAAACATGAGATTGTAACATGCAATCTCATTTGTTTTCTTGTAACCTTCCAACCAATAAATTAGGATCATGATTCATGTGTTCTTTAAACATATACCTAATAAAGAATCACTCTCTCCCACCTCCTCCTGTGATGAGTAGCCTTGGCTTGGAGTTGGTGATTTCTCTGCATCTCTTGTTGAAGACACTCGGAAACTTCTCACACCAGGGTTTATAAGCTGAAGCATGTCGACTAATTCAAGGAAAATTGATTGAACAAACATCTCTTCTAAATCTTGATTAACGCCTTGGATTTCCACAATTGACTGCTAGGAGAATGGAGAACTTTTTGAGGGAAGAATGGAAACTGCCGCCGAAGCATTCGTCGCCAGAGGCGTTGCAGCGGTGGAGGAGTCTTTGCGGGATGGTCAAGAACCCCAAGCGACGCTTCCGATTCACTGCCAATCTCTCCAAGCGTTATGAAGCAGATGCAATGCGCAAAACCAATCAGGTTAGGTTTCACTCTCATTTTATTTTGAGTAAGATTAAGATTAAGATTGTGGATGTTCTACTTCTTCGCGTGTATTGATGAGTACGAAAAATGTCATGAAACAAAATCATCATGCAACGCCTAATTTTTCTTTTCAATTTCTCCTTGAATCGTTCTCTGTTTCTGTTTCTGTTTCTGTTTCTTTTTCCCTCTTTTTAATTCTTCAAAGGTTTCTGGTCTGTTCCTTCAAAATATCCTTGGCCGTATCCTTTTGTTGATGAGTACCAGTTTAAGAATGCGCTGATTGTTTCCATTGTAATCTCAGGAGAAGCTAAGGATCGCCGTACTCGTCTCTAAAGCTGCATTTGGGTTCATTAAAGGTGAGGTTTTCTACCTCAGTTCTCTTATAAGGTTGTCTCAAGGTCATCTCCAGCTGTAGCATACAAAATCTTTAGATGCCCAAAAAAGGGGAAGCGATGAAGTCTTTAAAAGAATTTCTTTAAAAGTGTGCTTCGTTTGAACATAAGTTAGAAGACGTGTGTCTGCACCAAGCACCATGTCTAGATATGATCCATGTAGATGTGGTCGACCCTCCGTATAGGGATTAACTTCTAGTTTTTGTTGTTGTTTTCTAGTCCTTAAAATTGTGAGTAACTCCGGGTTATAAATGATTTCAGGTGCGAAGCCAAATGATTACACTGTTCCTAAGGAATTTCAGGCTTCTGGTTTCCAGATATGTGCTGATGAATTAGGATCCATAGTTGAAGGGCGTGATATGAAAAAGCTAAAGTTTCATGGAGGAGTATCTGGTATTGTGGATAAGCTCACCACGAATGCGTCTAATGGCCTTTCAACGGATAGTGAAGCCCTCAGTCGAAGACAGGAGCTATATGGTATCAACAAATTCCTAGAAAGCCAAGCTCGGAGCTTTTGGGTATTTGTTTGGGAGTCCCTTCAAGATATGACTCTCATGATCCTTGGAGTATGTGCTTTAGTTTCTTTGGTTGTTGGAATAGCAACTGAAGGATGGCCTAAAGGGGCTCATGATGGTCTTGGTGTCGTCGCCAGCATATTGCTCGTGGTTTTTGTCACAGCAACAAGTGATTTTCGTCAATCCTTGCAGTTCAGGGACCTGGACAAGGAAAAGAAGAAGATTTCCATCCAATTAACCAGGAATGGTTTCCGACAAATGATGTCCATCTATGATCTCCTCCCCGGTGATGTTGTTCATCTTGCTATTGGTGATCAAGTCCCTGCTGATGGCGTTTTTCTTTCGGGATTCTCTGTTTTGATTGACGAATCTAGTTTAACAGGAGAAAGTGAGCCAGTGATGGTCAGCGTCGAAAATCCTTTTCTACTTTCTGGAACCAAGGTACAAGATGGTACTTGCAAGATGCTTGTTACCACTGTGGGCATGAGAACACAATGGGGTAAATTAATGGCCACACTTAGTAAAGGAGGAGATGATGAAACCCCGTTGCAGGTAAAATTGAACGGTGTAGCAACAATCATTGGCAAGATAGGCCTTGTCTTTGCTGTTGTGACATTTGCCGTTTTAGTTCAGAAACTAATTGGTAGAAAATGGCAAGAGGGAACAGGTTTAATCTGGTCAGGTGATGATGCTCTGGAATTACTGGAATACTTTGCCATTGCTGTTACCATTGTTGTTGTTGCAGTTCCTGAGGGACTACCTCTTGCTGTGACATTGAGCCTTGCATTCGCCATGAAAAAGATGATGAATGATAAAGCACTTGTTCGCCACTTGGCTGCTTGTGAGACTATGGGATCAGCGACAAGTATCTGTAGCGACAAAACTGGAACACTAACGACGAACCACATGACCGTGGTGAAATCATGCATATGCATGAATGTGAAGGAGCATAGCAAACCAGGCAATGCTTCCACTCTATGCTCTGAACTCCCAGAATCTGTGGCGAAAGTTCTCCTCCAATCAATCTTCAACAATACTGGTGGAGAAATTGTGGTTAACAAAGATGGAAAGAGGGAGATTCTGGGAACACCAACTGAGACAGCTATATTGGAGTTTGGTCTATTGCTTGGTGGGGATTTTCAGGAAGAAAGACGAGCATCTAAGCTAGTGAAAGTGGAGCCTTTCAACTCTACAAAGAAACGAATGGGAGTGGTGGTAGAGCTTCCTGAAGGAGGTCTAAGAGCTCACACAAAAGGTGCCTCTGAGATTGTCTTGGCTGCATGTGACAAGGTGATCAATTCAAACGGTGAAGTTGTTCCCCTCGATGAACTGGCTTTTAAGCATTTGCAGGAAACCATTGAGCAGTTTGCTGGTGAGGCTCTTCGAACGTTATGTCTTGCTTATACGGAGCTTGAGAATGGATTCTCTGCTGAAGATCCTATCCCAGCATCAGGATACACTTGTTTAGGAATTGTTGGTATCAAAGATCCTGTACGTCCTGGAGTACGGGAATCTGTTGCACTTTGCCGTTCTGCAGGTGTGACTGTCCGTATGGTTACGGGAGATAACATTAACACTGCAAAAGCTATTGCTAGAGAATGTGGAATACTTACTGATGATGGTATAGCTATTGAAGGACCAGAATTTCGAGAGAAGAGTTTGGAAGAATTGCTTACACTGATTCCCAAGATTCAGGTACCTAATTCATATTATCAAATAAATCTAGCCAATTTCCTATGTATCTTTGTAAACTCAAGCTCTATAATATAAGATATGAATCATTTTTATCCTTCTCTCTCAGGTGATGGCTCGTTCTTCCCCGTTAGACAAACATACATTGGTGAAGCACCTGAGAACTACATTTAATGAAGTTGTTGCTGTTACTGGTGATGGAACCAATGATGCTCCTGCACTTCATGAGGCAGATATTGGACTAGCCATGGGCATTGCTGGAACTGAGGTAACTGATGTTTTAAATTTCATTTTCCATTTCCTAGCAACTTGTGGTTAAATCTGAGAATTCCATGTACTGTTCAGTAAACTGTAATTTTCTAGAAGACAAACGAGTCATTTTTATGATGGATCATGGATTCTCCTTGGTTCTTTGGACTAAAGAGTAGCATGCAACACAATTTTTACGTCTAAGAACAACTATTTTGTCATTAAATTCAGGTTGCCAAAGAGAGTGCAGATGTAATAATTCTGGATGACAATTTCTCCACAATCGTGACTGTGGCCAAATGGGGTCGTTCTGTTTACGTTAACATTCAAAAGTTTGTGCAGTTTCAACTTACAGTTAATATTGTTGCACTGATCGTGAACTTCACATCGGCATGTTTAACTGGTAACAAAAAGCCTCCTTATTCTATATCCAAATCAAGATCTCTATGTCTGTCAATATGTTCTAAATCTGTTAGACTGAATGATGCTTTCAGGAAGTGCTCCCCTTACTGCTGTTCAGCTTCTTTGGGTGAATATGATAATGGACACACTCGGCGCACTTGCACTAGCGACCGAACCTCCTAATGACGAACTAATGAAGAAAATGCCCGTTGGAAGGACCGGCAACTTCATCAGTGCTGTCATGTGGAGGAACATTTTAGGACAGTCATTATATCAGTTTATTGTTATATGGTTCCTTCAAGCTTCTGGAAAAACATTCTTTGCACTTGATGGCCACCCCAACTCTGACTTGATCCTTAACACCATTATTTTCAACACATTTGTCTTTTGCCAGGTAGTTTTTCTCAACCAATCAAATTCCTACTTAATTTTCTTCATTTTTAAGTGAAATCCGTGACTAAATACTAGTGATCATGATCTTCCTGCAGCTCTTCAATGAGGTGAACTCGCGAGAAATGGAGAAAGTCGACGTTTTGTCCGGAATACTCAATAATAGAGTGTTCGTATCCGTTCTCGGAACAACCGTGATCTTCCAGATCATTATCATTGAATGCCTGGGTACATTTGCAAACACAACTCCCCTAACATCAATGCAATGGCTTGTAAGCATATTTATTGGATTCTTGGGGATACCAATTGCTGTAATACTGAAGACATGTGTAACTTTGTAAAGTTAACTAACTACAATAGGGTGCTCCAATCCTTCATCAGCTGTACATTCAATCAGTTCTTTTCCATAGGTTTTTCTGCATTTAAGGTAAATATTGATGTAACTAGACTAAGGTTTTACTTACCACTTCTGATCCTTTTACAGAGTCTAGCAAGTAAATATTGTAGGAAAAGAATGGTTGAATTTGCATAGTACAGTATTATTCCAAATGGATTTGTGACAAATTTGTATGAGACTTTCCCCAGTGAAATAATTTTACGATTATATAATTAGTTATTACTTTGTTAAAAATGGTATATGGTTTACTTTAAAATGTAATTAATTTTTACTTATGCTATAAATTGTTCATTAAATAGTTTATAGTATTATCACCATTATTAATATTTTTTTGATGATTTAACTTTTGTGTACAAAACTATTTTTGAAGGTATGTATTTGTTTTAAATTATAAGTTCAGACTGTTCAGTTAGAACTTCAGTAGGCTTTTATAAATAAATTGGTATAAGACGCGGTCAGAATTTAACTACTACTATTATATAGATTTGGCTTAGCAATCCTAATTTCATTGTATCCAATCTATTTCAGTGTAATTTCATATCTCCAGAATCCAGATTGAATATTTTAACTAAAATTTTCGATTTTGAATTCTACTACTTTTCCAGAATTAATTTACTGGTTTATCTTGTCATAGATATGGCAGCTTATGCAGCTTTTGTTTCTCTTTTTAATATTCTGGAGCAGATCAAGAATCACCCTCGCCATTTCAATTCTCTCAACAAATATCAGGTCCAATCCATTGGCCAGAAAATTGATTTCTTTCTAAATTTTGTCGAGAATTACAGTTCTGTTGGAGGTATTAACATGGAAACAGCAGAGGAATTGGAGGGGCAAATTACACGTGCAGCTCACGAGGCTGAAGATGTCATTGAATCCCACATAGTAAATCAAATTCTTCCTGGATCCACTGAAACAATCTCAGACGCTCGTTTACATAAGAAATGCTTTTTCAGTTTGCAGAGAGTACTTCAGCACATGAATTCTATCAAGAATGGGGTTCTCAAGGTTCAAGAGGATAGGGTTACCTATGCAAATTCAACACCCACTGCCTCATCAGTTCACACTGGAAAAAAGAGTAGCAGTATGGTGGGATTTGATGATGAGTTGTATCAACTTAAGGATGTGCTCACAGGATATCAATCAAGTCTGCAGATCATCTCAATCGTCGACATGGGTGGAGCAGGTAAGACTACACTTGCTAAAAATGTTTATGAAGATTATGTAATTATGCATCATTTTGACTTTCGAGCTTGGGCTACCATATCTCAAGACTACAATGTTACAGATGTTTTCTTACAGCTACTTTCTTTAACTGATGTAACTGAAAAAGATGAATTAGCTGAATGGTTGCATAAGAAATTATTTAGTAGGAGATATTTGATTATATTAGACGATATGTGGAGCATTGAGGTTTGGGATAGCATAAAGCTTTACCTTCCTGATAGTGGTGATGGAAGTCGGGTGATTGTAACTACTAGGATGTCAAACATGGCCACACAATTGGGTTCTATCTGTACTAGAATTAACTTCTTGGATGAGCATAAAAGTTGGTTTCTATTTTGTCAACAAGTATTTGGTGGAGAGGATTGTCCACTTGAGCTTGTGGAAATTGGGAAGAGGATTGTTAGAATGTGCAAAGGACTTCCTCTGTTCATTGTAGTGCTGGGGGGGCTTCTTCGAAAGTCACATAGGACAATGGAAAACTGGCAAAATATTGCAAACAATATAAACTCAATTCTCAAGTCAAGTGAGAAAGAGTGGTGTTTGGATGTACTGTCTTTGAGTTATAGTCACCTGCCTGCTCGTCTAAAGCCATGTTTTCTTTATATGGGAATTTTTCAAGAGGATTCTAAGATTAGAGTCTCTGAAATTATCAGACTTTGGGTTGCTGAGGGGTTTTTGAAACCGAATGGCTTACAGATGCTAGAAGACATTGCGGAGGATTATGTGATTGCTCTTATTGGTAGGAATCTAATTTTATTTAGTGAGTATTGTAGAAATGGGAAAATAAAATATTTCCACATGCATGATCTTGTGAGAGAGCTGTGTTTACGGGAAGCCAATAAGGAGAAGTTTTTTAGTGTTTTGGAGAGGGGAAGCATACCACCAGGAATACGTGGGGAGCGTCGCCTAGTCATAGGACTTGATTTTTTGAGTAAAGATTTTCAATAATACTCAGTTGTTCGTTCAATGATCGGAAACCGTAAGACTGTCTTACCAGCTGAATATTGTAGATTGCTGAGAGTTTTGAGTAATCAGAGTGTTTTTGATGTTATGCCTTTTGTAGCTGAAATGAAGAACGTCAACCTGGGGTACATTGAGCGAACCCCGTATCTCGAATCAAGCTTGTGTATTTCTCCTTTAATATCCCTGTGTTGGAATCTTGGAACATTGGTTATTAGAGCCTTAAGTCCAATTGATGCACCTTTAGAAATTTGGAGGATGACATGGCTTAGGCATCTTAAATTCTATAGGGTTCATCTGCCGGATCCTCCTTGGAGTGGCAAAGATGATGAGTCAGTTGTCCTGGGAAACTTATGGACACTTAAAACAGTAGTGAATTCGAGGTTGAGCCAGGAGATGTGTAAGAGAATTCCCAATGTCAAGAAATTGGGTTTAGCTTATGATTATGGTAGGATAGTGTATGATGATCTTGATAATCTTGACCGCTTAAAAAAAATTGACACTCTAACAATAAAGTGGCTGTGCCTCCATGGAAATGATGTCCTGAAGAAAGCATTTCCCAAGCTAACTTGTTTAAACAAGCTGTATTTATGGGGCGCCATTAATAATTTCAACAAATTGTCAGAGGGAATTGGCTGGTTGCCCCAATTACAAGTTCTCAAGCTGAACATTGACCCTGATATCAGCGAGGCGGAGGAATGGAGTTGCGTTGCAAATTGAAGGGTGGAATCTGAGATGTTGGAGTTTGGATAGGCAAAAATGTTTCCCAGTCTTGGAGAAGCTTTTCCTCTATAATCTGGATGTTTTAGAGGAGATCCCATCGGAATTCGGAGAAATACTAACCCTCCAACTTATTCGTTTGAAGGAGTGCCATAAGTTGTCTTTGGTGATTTCAGCAATGAAAATAAAGGAAGAGCAAAAGAGTACTTATGGGAACGACAAGCTTGCAATTCAAGTTGTCTTGTTCTTAGACACTGCGGTGAAGAGACGTTTGATGGAGATGGTAGAAGAGGAGGGATTGTCAATCACTAATACTCATCTGGAGGAGTGAGCGTAGCGTATCATTATGAAAAAGAGACGTTCCATGAGAAATATGAGTGGGAGTTTGATTGATGTTAGAAGAAGGTTTGCTGCTGTGCTCACAACAGATCAGAATATCAGAATATAGCCCAACTCTTGGCAGATTGTGTTACTAATCACAAGTTTAGTAGTGGTAAGGGTTACAGCATATTGAGGCCAATCAATCATATATAGAACATGTTTATATTTTCCAGGTTGTGGCATCAACAAAAGGATTCAATGATCACTCTTTCCACCTTTGTATATTTTGTTTGGACAGCAAGGGATTGTTTTAAAACAAGCGGCCATCAGCTCATTGTCTCTCAGAAAGTATTAAACTTGAAATTGCTACATTAACATGCATCTTTTGTATGGATTGGCTTTAACTACTTTTGTAGAGCTGTTCATTTTGGGAGTGCATTATATATCTTATTTTGACATTATGAAATATACTAATCATTTTCAGAAGTTTTACTCTTATTACTACTCAATATTAAAAAACAAATCAAGTTACATCACTCCTATTGCGAGAACACAAACACAAGAATTCAGTTCCAACCATTACAAAACTATTTACAAGAAAATTAAGTTCAAACCGTATTTCAGTTTCAAGATGAACTCCCTTCGCGTGATTCAAATTGAAGATCAAGATTGCAAACAATCCCTAAAACAAAAGAACCCCATTTCATAAATCACAAAAAAAGAACACAAATGAAACTAAACAAGCGGACAAAGAACATATTACTATTTTATGAACACTCAAGTCTCCCTCTATTTTTTTTTTCAGATTGCACACTTTTTATTTTTTTCTTGTCTCACAAAAATTTACACCTCCCCGTCAAACATACTTTATCACTTATTTATAAAAAAAAACATAATACTCTTAAAAATAACTACTTTTCTTAATATCCGTGTTTCATAAGGGTGCAATCTTAGAGGAGAGGGGGAGAGTAGTTTTTTGAATATTTTGAAAAAATTTATTTGGAAATAGCCCAAATCCATGGGCCCATGTAAAAATAAACACGTATGACGTAACTAAATGCAATCGGGTTATTTAACGGGTCGGTAATGTAAGACCCGTCTCACGAAGCAGGAAGGAAATCCAGCGAAACCGAAAAGGTTGACTGGTGTTAGACTGCCACAAAATTTCTTTTCTTGTCTTTGTTGGGTGCAATCGTCAACAGCGATTAAACCCTAATTAGGTTTCATTCTCGCAGTTATTCAATCCGATCTAATTGAAGTGTTCTTTACCTTGTCTTCTGAAATCAGAATCACGATGAGTTTCTCCTTCTCCATAAACTCGAAATCCCAATCCAATCGCCTCAAAAAGCCTACCGCCTCCTTTTCCGATGCCGCCGCAGCCGATTCTCCGACCGCCACATACGTTAGTGAATTTCGCGCCGACGAACAGGTGGAACCCAAGCTCAAACCAATCACGCCAATTCCCAACGGATGGCGCCCCCACAAGAAACTTAAAAACCTCCCTAATCTTCCTCCACTTTCCAACGGCTCTGATACTGCCCTTCAATTCGAGCTGGATCCTGGCTCTAATCCAGAAGCCTGTGACAATTCCTTTGGCTTTGGCCTCAATCTCCGCCAACCGTCTGCCAGTGTGAGTGATGTTCCAACTCTCAGTCGCGATGAAAGGGTTTCGGATTTGGAGTTGAGGAAATTGAGGGAGGATTTGGAGAAGCTTCCGGAGGACACTGGATTTGATGAATTCGATGATGTTCCTGTGGAGGGGTATGGAGCAGCTTTGCTCGCTGGGTATGGTTGGAAAGAGGGTAAAGGCATTGGTCGAAATGCTAAAGAGGATGTTAAAATTGCTGAGGTTACAAGGAAGGCTGGGAGAGGAGGGTTAGGTTTTACTGGAGAATTGCCAGGGAATCATATTAATACTAATGGTAATGCTGGAGAGGATTCTGGAAACACTAATGCTAAGCGTAAGGTTAGTTCTAGTTCTAATGGTAATGCTGTTGTTGATCTTGAGAAAGCAAATTCTAGGCGGGAGAAGATAGAGGATCGGAAAGAAAGGAAAGAAAAGAACGGGTTTGGTGTGGGAAAAGAGGTTCGTATAGTAAACGGAAGGGATATGGGGATGAAAGGTAAAATTGTTGAGGTGAGAGATGGTGGAGATCTATTAGTTGTGAGGATGTCTAACAGCAATGAGAAGGTAAAATTTCGAACTAGGGATGTAGCGGAGGTGGGTTCTTCAGAGGAGGAGAACTGTCTTAGGAAACTGAAGGATTTAAAAGTCAAAGCGAAAGAAGTTGATGATAAGGATAAGAATCTTTCTCGGATGAGGGTGCGGGAAGGCGAAGAAAAGGCGAGGAGTAAGAGGGTAAAGTGGCTGAGGAGTCATATAAGGGTAAGGATTACAAGTCAGGAGTTTAAGGGTGGACGATACTTCTTGAAAAAGGGGGTGGTGGTGGATGTAGTGGGGCCAGGTGTTTGTAACATTGCAATGGATGAAAATAGGGAGTTATTAGAAGAGGTGCGCCAAGAATTATTAGAGACTGCCCTGCCGAAACGGGGAGGGCCAGTGCTTGTTTTGTACGGTAAGCACAAGGGTGTGTACGGGACCCTTCTGGAGCGTGATTCAGACGAGGAGATGGGTGTGGTTAGAGATGCTGATACTCATGAATTGCTAAATGTGAAGCTTGGGCAGATTGCTGAGTACACAGGAGATCCAAGTGATCTCGGTTATTAGGTTACTTCCTTCTTAAGCATGACATTTGGATGTTTTTGAATTGTGATATTAGTTGAGACATAATCAAGTTTTAAAATCAGCCATTTTTTAGATGCAGAATTTTGAATTTCATATCCTGGTTCTGTCGTTTATACAAATGTCAGTTAATGTATTTACATGATGAAGTGGCTTTACTTGTGGATCTTGTAATATGGAAATTTTATATTAATTTAGTTGAATGGTCCCTTATCTTCTTGTAAATTGGTATAGCTAATAATTCCAGGTCTGATATGAGCTAAGTTTAAGTCTGATCTCAGAACTATTAGTTGGTGAACTATTTTGTTCTTTTCTTTTCATTTTTTATTTCCCAGTTATTCCAGCTCTAAGAAATATCATGGTAAACACTTACTTGCAGAACTCAATGATCTTCTATAAAAAATGCGGTTGCATAGTGCGGTATTTCCTGCTATGCATATTTTAGGTGAGTGCATTTTCTTGAGGAACCACAGAAATTGCTTCTGTAATTCTGTTTACCTCTTAAGATCCTTGGCTTCATCTTCCATCCCCATGCTTTTATATATCTGTATAGCATTTTGTCATATTCTGTATGCATATTGAGTTAAAGATGTTCTTTAAGGGACTACTAGCAGAAAAAGTTCGGTTTATTTGTTTATAATCATTAGTGTCATGTCATCTTCCATCCCCTTACTTGTATACCTTCTCTACAAGTGAATTCTCATCTGTTAATACGTTGGGTAATGAAGCAATCAGTTAAAAATTCATTGGATGTTTATGTGAATATGTAAATGTTTTTAATTGATAAATTACTAAAGTACATCATTTTATTGAGTCCTAGTTATATGAACAAAGACCAGCTTGCAACATTTGTATGAGCCTTTACACACTGGTGTAAGTTCTGGAATTAGTACAATTCTTATCTTACCAGGATTCTGATTTTGGGCTTGCCAGCATTGTCAACAATTTTTATTTTTATTTTTTTTCTTTTTCGAGTTCCTTAAAGGTCATACCTTTCATTTACTTATCTTTTTCTTTTGTCTTCATTCTTTAATTCTGGGGCAGATATCTTTTTATCATTGTTACTGTTATGAATATTAGCATCAATTTGAGTATCACCTGATTTGTGAAAGTGTATTGTGTCGTTTGTTTGGTTGCCACACTTGTATATACTCCACATGTAAGAGTTACTGTAAAGAGTTGACAAAGTTAAAGAGAGAAATATAAGTATACAATTACTGAATTACATATATTTGCCAGTAGTCCTGTATTTGCATACTGAATTTGACTTTCGCAAAGGACTAGTACCTGGACTCCTCTCTAAATTTGAATTACAACCACCACGTCGCAAATGTAATTGTGAAGCATTAACTTGCATAACTTATTATTCACTCCAATAATCATCACTAATAGTATGTAGATCTAAGTTAACCACATGAACTTATTTCCCAAAATCTCGTAATCATGAATTGTTTTCAAACAGTTAAAATCCTCAGTGAACTGTTGCAATATCTTAATATCTGTATTTTGTGACACTTTCCTTTCTAAAACATTTTTCTATGTGTGTTTTGATGTTCATTGTTGTCTCAAGTTACTTTGTTGCGTGGACATAAAAACAGTTGTCTTAGTAATTGCTATTTTATAAAGTGAGGATCCTTAGAAGTGAAAAATTCATGGTTTGTATGTCTTGCTGGAAGAGCTGAAGGGTAATACAATAAAAATGGTGTAGCATCGTTAGGTTCTGAATGCTCCTGGTGCTGAAAAACAGACAATGCTAGAGTTGTTTGATGCACTTTGCAAGAGCTTGAGTTTGTGATTATTACTCTACTGTATTATATTTTACAAAAAGTGCTTGCATCATTTTTGTTCGAGACTTGTGCTAAATACGAAGCACATACGTTTGGCGCATCTAGTTTCTGTTGCTTTACTGGGCTTTTATTCTTACATGATTTAAGATCTTTTCAGCTAGTCTTATACTAACTGTTATGTCTAATGACTTCTGCAGTTTTAAATTTCTAGAAGTAAATTTAATTATCTTTGTTGATTGAGTCATCTCTGCCCTTCCTACAAATCTGTTACTGGAAGCAAGAATACGTCGATGAAGAGTTGACGTAGTTGATAATACATGCAGAACTCCTGTATTTGAGAAGGCTTAGATATGCTTGGGAGTTGATTTTGGATCGGAATGATTTGGGGAAGGTGATCAGTGAACCCTGTTGAGAGAGTCTTTTGTCAACTAAGTTGCTGTGAACCTCTAATGTTTCCTACAATAAACAAATATGAGGCTACACCTTCCACCTCGTCCAGAAAACAAAGTTTCAGTGACATGGACATGGAAGAAGCTATTAAAATTGAACAAGAATCTTCCAATGGATCAGTAGTACCTGAGTATACAACTACTTGTTATCTCCCAATTCTGGAAAATAGAATTGGTAAATAAATTATGCTTTACACGCTGTATTTCGCTAGCTTCCTTCCATGATTTCACTGGAAACAAACTGGAGATACACCCAACGCAAGTAATGTAGGTATGATTCTTCCTCAAAAGCTGTATATTGCTATATTGGGTAGATTTAATTGGTGTGTTCAGTTCATATTGTCTATATTATTCATGTTCAATTAAAACAGAATCCTAAATTACCCATAGTTGAGATGTAATATCGATGTGCATGAATCATGAATCAGATAACCACAAAATGCCTATGTATACAGCCATATCACATATGGAAAAATATGAGCCTGTTCCTATCATTTGGCTACTCTTCGTTGAAATAATAAAAATGTTTATTCAAAATCTCATTATTTGATTACTTCCTTTGTTGACACAGATTCTCAATATCTATTTAACTTCCATGGATTGCTCTTGATGCACTTGGAGCTTTCTAATTCCCAGGTGAGAGGCCAAGCAAGATTGTGTTGATTCTTGTAATCTTCTGACACTTTACTATGTACAAGTACGACAATTGTCGAATGCCTGCTCTTATCTTGCCTGTGCATGACTAGCACTACATGCTATCATCATCAGAACTTGTATTCTGAACATTGAATCTGCTGAGGACCTGCAAGGGTGCCGTACTTAATACTCTAAATGATCTTCCGGAACCCATTGTTCTATCTTGCATTCTTCCGACGTCTTTGCATACGTTATCCAATATGCAGAGAAAATCTCGTATAACCATGAACATTCTTAATGGATGAGCCTCCTGTTTCACGTCATCTCCATGGAAATACTGCGTCACCTCTTTCACCAACGACAACGCCTTTCTTTCTTCAGCCTTGACCCGAGAGATTTCATCAACAGCTTCTTCAAGAAACATCTTCATAGAGTCAAAAAACTTATCTTGCATGATTTGATTCTCGTATTGCAGAACCTGTTTGACTTTCTGAAGTCCCTGTTCTAGCTTGCAGACATAGCTACTCAAAACATCTGAGTCCATTCCTGCTGCCTTCTTTACATTGGCAAGCTCTTTGCTTAACCCTGCTACAGTTTGCAACCCTTGCTTGTAACACTCCTCTTTGTCGAATTTTAAGTTGCTTTTATGTGGGAGATCTGATCCTTCTGACCGGACAATCTCTTGGACGACAAAGTGAAGTAAGGTTGTCTTACCATCAGTTCCTTTTATGTCCACTAGTTTCAACAATGTATCCAATTTAAAAGCTTTTGCATCACCGCGGTTGGTGCCATTGTTCATGCGATTCCCTGTCCTTAGAACGGCTTCTAGGAGTTTGAGGAATAGACGACTATTCTTCAACTCTTCACTAG
Organism: Pogostemon cablin; assembly: GCA_023678885.1. Taxonomy (NCBI): domain Eukaryota; kingdom Viridiplantae; phylum Streptophyta; class Magnoliopsida; order Lamiales; family Lamiaceae; genus Pogostemon; species Pogostemon cablin. The sequence goes on from CM043000.1 coordinate 16,694,723, forward strand.
CTTCCTGCATTGTAGATAATTAACGCGAGAGAATGATAAGGCTGAGGACATTGAGGCTGCAGGTTCAAATACCAAGTGCATGCTGTAGCAGTGAAAGCAATGTAATTGGGTAGTACCTCTAGGGTTTTAAAAGACCTTCTCAAATATTTGACTTCTGAAGTGAAGTTTGCTCTATACAGCATTGCCTCCACTCTTCTGAAGGCAAATGGTATATCAAGTATTGCCTTGAGAAATCTCTCTGCTGGCCCTAATTTAGAGATGTCATCATTGAAGTCTTTAAGTTTAAGCTCTTCCTCCTTGCTTGGTGCCATCTTCACTAATGTCTCAAAAAGCTCTGGACCCAATCCCTCTGGATTTCCTGCAATAAAAAAACAAAAAAGTTTCACCACTTTGTGAATAGCTATTCGTAAATTCGTGCCTTAAGTATGATAATTACTCATACTTTCATTTTACTAAAAGTGGTAAAAGACACATTGTAATAATACACATTTTTTACACAATCATAACATACTCCCTCCGTCCAGTGCAAAGGTAACCGTTTACTGTTTGTACGTGGATAATTCTAAGGTCTTTCTTTGCTTTTTGCACGATGTGCCTCAAGTGGCTTATAGAGAGGGCTCACTGTTAAACTTGTGCGGGAAGGTGGGTAGTTGTATTAGAGGGAAGTGGTGGGTCATATTGTGTACTTTCTTCACTAAATAGAGGAAATTGATACATTTGAAGCGAACGCCAGGAATAATGAAATGTTAATCCTTTGCAGTGGACGGAGGGAATATATAATACTCATTTTTTTTACCGGAACAACTTTACACACTTTTTATTTTATTTTATTAAATTAACTGAAATATTTCTTCTCTTTTTTCCCGCTGAAATTGTTATCTTTTATAAAATGGATATTTTCAATGAGTAAAATTTTAAGATGCGACATTTATGCTATATTATTACTTCAAATGTAACTTTTGGGCTCTAACACTTTTCTTTCCAAAATATGCTGTTTTTTAGACTGTTACCTAAAGTTCCATTTTTTACACCTGAATTGATCAAATATAACAAACTCTCACTCTTCACCATCTCTAACCCACTCTTTACAGAAAGATCTAGATTTATTTACGCATGTCAGCTTTGGGTGGTGAAGTGCTTGATTTTTTTATCTTGACATAGGAAAGTGTTAACAAAGACTAATAATGTTTGCCCGCATGCGCAACTCAACTAGTTAACATGAGCGACAACTTTCCCCAAAGATAAGGATCGAATCCCACTGCCGCAGTGTGAGATCAACCTCTCAAAATGAGGGGCTCCTTGTGCGTAGTGGGTAGTGGTCTAGTCCCTGATCAGTTGAGTCACCATGATTCACCCCTCCACTACTCTGTCAGGCCGGGGTGTGGGGACATCTGGGGTGCACGATTCCACATTATACCCAAAGACTAATAATGTTTGTTTGGCCTAACATATAATTATGAGGTGAAAATGGAAAAGGGATATGTACCATCTAAAAGTGCTTCAGAAACCTCTTCTCTTGTGACGTTCAATGCACGAAGTAGAATGGCAATGTTTTGAGACTTCTTTGAATCTAGTATTCGGATCTCCTGCTCTAAAGAAGGGAGCACAAACTTTCTAGTTGCTTCTCTTGGCACTGAACTAACCGACTTGCATCCAAACAGTGTCTCCACTCTGTCTTCATTAAACCTGCAAGGATATAAGTGAATATATTCAGAGCATTGTTAGTTCCATTAAGAAATTATTCACTTCACTCACTTGAATGAAGGTGACTTAAACTGATCCCAAACTGTGGCTTTGTCTTTTGTGGCTTGTACTTTGTCCCAATGCAGATGTTTCATTTTGGGTCTTGATCCATCCTTAACTTCATCTTTATTAACCTCTTCAACTGACGATGGCCTTTCTATTGAGATAGGACTCCTCGACTGTGACCTGAACAATTGAGTGGAAACTGGTAAAGGCGTGTGTTTCTTTACAGACGCGTTCCTTCTTGAGATAGAAAACTGGGGTGGAGGTGGTGGTGGTGGTGGGATTGGGATCTTTGAACCCTTCTGGTTGTAATTGCCTATTAGTCGATTTTGTATGGCGTGTGTTGATGGTGGTGATGCTGAAAATTTGTTCCTCTTGGGAGAATATGTTAGTGTTTTACCAGGCTGTAATGGTCCCAAGGAAGTTGTCCGAGGTGGTGGAGAAGGTGGCCATGATTGCTTGATCATGACAGGCCTCGCGTCTTGAGATGATGCTGAAAAGCGTGCTTTTGGTGGTGTTCTCTTTGAATGAGGTACGGAATTAGAAGCATGACTCTCTGGCTTAGCCTGGCTCACTTGGCTAATGTTGCTGCTCAAGTTGCGGTGGCCTGTAACGGGTGATACCCTTTGAGAAGTATAAACACGAGTATCATGGCTCTCGTCGTCTGATGATGACATTGGTGGTGGTGAGTTGATTCTGAAAGGTGGTGGAGGCTTTGTTGAAGGTGGCAGAGGCTGAAGGTCATTACTCGGTTTATGCTGATCGGATCTTTTCCAAGGATTCGGCTTTTGATATGATGAGCCACTGACTTGACCTCCGGTTGTTGGCTCTGCTGTCTCAATGCAGTGTAAAGTGGATGGCGGCATCCTTGATTCTTCATTGATCATTTGGGAATTTCTGTCGACGAGCTTCTGGGACTCGTCCCGGTTTCTCACCCGGTTCTTGTACAGGTAGAATGCCATTGCTGACAGCATTCCCAGTGTAAGAAATGTTGATGATGCAACAATGACCAGTTTCTTAGTTGAATTGGTGGATGGATGTGTGGGAGCTGGACTTGTAACAGCTGTGTTGATTGCTGGTAGTGGTGGCGGTTGCTGGCTCTGAACCACCGTTGGCCCCGTTGGAAGTTCGTTCGAGAATGGCACTTCATCATCGTCCGATAAATCTGGAATGGGCGGCGGAGGGGGTGGTGTTGAAACCTCAGGGAACAAAGGTTGGTGTAGTATTCTCCTGTTCTTTTGGTCATAGTTAGAATGTGGACATTTGGTTTCTGCTCCATAGATGAATTGGACCCTAAAAAATAAGATGATGGAGATAAGAATGATGTAATTTTCTCTCATCATTTGCTTCTTTAGGTCAAGTGAAGTGGCTTATGTTATTTTCTTTTTGTTCATCTCAGGTTTTTGGTCCTAAATTTGGAGTGGGGAGAAAAAAGTTGATGCTTGTGAGTTGCAGGATGAAGATGCTTTGTGGTATAATTGATCTCTAAGAAATCTCACCTCTTTCTCCATTTACTAATATTCCATTTCACTACTACAAAATTACTAATCCACACATGTCAACACCATAAGCTTTTTTACTCTTCTTTAATCTGTCTCTCTCTTCACCTCGTCTGCAAAGAATCTTCTAATTTGTGCTGCATTTGTTTCTTAATAAATTGCTTGTTATATATGCATTGAGTATTGATTTGTGCAGGGTATTGATTGCAATTGAACATCTAGAGATTAGGAGTTACTAATTGAACGTGTATTATTTATACAAAGGAAATGTTCGAATAATAATTGTCATGAATAAGGGTGATACTTCAGGTTTCGCGTAATATAATATTTGTAAAGGAAATCTCTGTCGATCTGAATGAAAGTAACAATTATCATGCACAAGAGTGATACTTCAAGTTTCACAATATATTATTTGTGAAGGATATGTCTATTGATCTGAATGAAAGTAACAATTGTCATGCATAAGGGTGATACTTCAGTTTCGCGCAGTAATATGATGTAAAAGATTTAGCATATAACTAATATAGGAAGGAAATGTGAAATTTATTATGGTAAAGGAGGGACTAATTCTTATAAATAATTAAAATCATGTCACACTCACAATGCTATAGCTTCTACTCTTCTAAAGTAGATGAAGATAAATGGTAAAAGTAGTATTTCGTCCTTTAAAAGATTGCTCAAAACGGCTAAACAGAATGATATTCATGTTTTTCCACAAATCCTCACTTAACATGTGTTTACAAACATCGCCTATTTAATCATAAATTGCAGGTATTACAAATATGGTGTGAATTAAAAAGACAATAATACCCTAGGCTATAGTAATTGTGTTTTTAAATAATAATAATAGTTCATTAAAAGAATATGAATAGTGAAAAAGTGAGATGAAAAAGTAGGAAATTCTTGTGTTAATTTCCCACGTCAAGTCATCCCTTTGCTTCTGTTGGATGAGTTGGGACAATATTTCCAGCTGCCTTTCGCATCAAGAGAGACAAAGGAGGGGTTTTATTAATTATTTTTCACAATTAATGACTTAAATAATGAAACTAACTTATATAATTTAAACATGCTCCTTCCTCACTTATTAAACTTTTATTAGGGGTAAGATAAGATAATCTATTTAGGTAATAAATAAGAATAAATTATAAAATATAATTTGTGTCATGTGAAGATGATATTTTGAAATTATGATTATTTTGAGGTTATATTATGTGATGTTTTCTTTTTTGGCAAAGTATTTTTGCTACATACTAATTATTTACGTCATATTAAGCCCTTAGTTTTAATGTTTATTCTTAGGGGATGCCATATTAAGTCCATGTTTTTTTAGGGCTTATTATATTTAACTATATTGTAAATAATAATTATTTAAATATTTTTATTTATATGCCACATATGATTTGTGGATAATGCAGAGAGAAGGGAGTTATAAGTAAGGTTATTAACTCCCATCGTTTGGGAATATAACGATGGCAAGACAGTTTTCTGTACAAGTTTATACGTTTGAGACGCAGAACACAAAACGCAAACAAACATTTTCTCTCTCGCAGTTTTCTCTTTCGAAATCACAATACGAAATCCAGTCTTCATATCGTCCAGATTAATACCATATCGTGGACAGTAATCTACAATCTAGTATTGTATGATTTGATCCAGAGATCACGGTTTAACAATGTGAGTACCAATCGGTTCAGACGATCAACTTATTTCTGCCGCTGCAACGTAAATTCTACAGAGAGAGGTAAGTGAGATTACTCTTTGTATGTTTATGTGTTCATATGATTGTGAGTTTTCCAACATTGGTATCAGAGTCAATGGTTGGTACTCCGCTTGTTTTCTGGAATGAAAAATAGAATATTTACATAGTTTGTTTTTCTGCCTTTTACGGTACTTTTTGCTCATACATGATTTTTTGATGAAATAAGTATAGTTGTTTACTTATGCGATATTGACTGATCTTACATATGAATTAAAGGCAGATTTTGTGTGTCCAGTGACAATAGCATGTGCACGATGATTTTAAACCTTTAAAACTCTTCACGGGTTCTATTTTCGTCAAAATTTTCGTTCATAGAAAGCATGTTTTTGTTATACCACTGGATAAGCCTCGCGAGAGGAGTCCGTCAGTATTTTTTTTTTTTTTGCATTTTTTGGCCTTCTAAAACTCAAGATATGATTTTTTGAAGTTATTTTCGTAATTGGGGCTAATCTGCAAAGTTTTAGAAAGTTTGGGGTCTGTTTTTAAGAATTCGATAAAGGTCTGGGACTTTTTTGCAATTAATATAAAGTTGAGGGTTGACAGGGTCAATTCGAGTTAGACCACCCCGAACCTGATTGAACCGACGAGGATCAGACCGGACCGGAGCCGAACCGGACCTGGTCAGGTCAAACCAGAGGACTGCCAGTCGGAGGTGGCGCATGAAGGACACGCGCCGACAGGCGGTAGCTCCGGCAGTGGTGCGTACAATCCACGCGCTGGAAATCGGTAACTCCGACGGTGGCACGTGAATCCCACGCGCCGATTGACGGAGACAGCGGTGGTGGCGCGTGAGTTACACGTGCCGGTCGACAGCACACCAGCCGTCGGCGCATGCCGGCGCGTGGGTGGCGCGTGCGTGTGTGTGGCGGCGTGTGGAAATCTCCTGGCGGCGCGTGTGGGCGCTTGGAGGTGTTTTTCGGCGATTGGATGAAATTTTCCGACGTGTTTCGGCGCAAGGAGTCTAATGGTGACGCTTTCGAGAGTGTATGACGTTATTTTTAGTGTGTATGAGTAGTTATACTTCATTTTATGACATATTTGTTGAATACGAACCTATGAGGTGACTATTTGGTTCCAATTTTTGGTAATAATGCACCTTAATATGTCATTTAATTTTAAATTCATGGTGTTGAGTGATGTTATAATTGTTCAAACTCCTGTAGCCTATGACAGTGGGAGCCAAAGTGAGTTGAACCTATTCACTTGTGAATATGCCTATTGCATCTTGAAAAGTTATTTCCAAATGCTTTATATGGAGAGGAAATTCATGTGATATAGTTTGACTTACACTGGTGTGTTCTTTTGGTTGCTCATTTTTCAGAGGCATGTCAGGACAGGAAGCAATTACAGATGAAGACATAAGGAATAAAGATGAAGTCCTCAATGAATTTTTGAATTATAAAATAAAGCCAACACATAACATAAGGGACCACGCAATTGTTTTGATTGAACTCTACAACCAGATGATGCTTTTGATTTATAGCAAAACGATTTTAAGTAATGAGTATTTTCAAATTACTAGTCCTCAGACCTGGGCGAACACTTTGCCTCCCACCTACAAAGGATTTTTGGGCTCAGTGGGAGACTAACCAAGTGAAACCTAATGGTTATTTCATTATGCTTGATTTGGTCGATGCTTCTGTGGCAGAAGATAGGACACATGCACTAAGATCAGCCTGCTTGAGGATGGGAAATATTCGACGTTTTGATTTTTTGAGACTGAGTGGTCGAGACAAGCGTCAGATAAAGAATCCTCATATAGATCCTCTAGGGTGAACTGTCTTTAATGTGGGGACTAAAGAATTTGATTGGGAACGTTATTTTAAATCTAGTGATAAATTAAGAGATACAATCAGTATTTATCGCTAGTTTTATTTCCATTGTATTTCTAATTGGAAACTCAGGGAGTTCATTAGAATTTTATGTTCATGATTTGTCAGACTTGGAGTTTTTTGCTATTGTGGATGGTTGTTTAAGTTCTATTTATAAGTGGTTGTTCAATGTTATTGCTGATTACTTGAACCTTAAATGTGTTTTACGTTTTGAAATAAGAATCTAGTATTATGACACTTGATGAGATTGATGATTAGTAGTCTCCGAACTATTTTTCGAGATCAAGTCTTGTGTTATTTATTGAGATGTCTCTGTTTGGCTTAACGTAAAATTTAGATAAAATATTATTAACATACAGAATCACTTTAATCTCTATCAAAGAAATAAGCAACGAAATATATTGTCGCTAAATTGAACAAAGATGAGAAACTCAATGGTGACAATTATGACACAAGGCGTTATAAAATTTGGTATGTATTGTATGAACAAGATGCATTGGATGCTATAAACCAATTGATGGCTGATCCAGACGCGGGTATTGGAAACCAAGGGAGGCGTGACCATGAAGCATACCAGGCATGGAAAAGGAAAATTCCATTGCACGAGGTATTCTTGTAAGCTCAGTAATCGATGCGATGATTCATGAATCCCACCGCACATAATATCTGGGTGTATCTGCATGAGAAGTATGGTGGTACATCGGTTACAAGGCTTAGGCAGTTGACTATTAAGTTCGATAATTACAAAAGAAACCAGATCATAATATTAAACAACACCTCAGAGAGATGTCTAATGTGATAATAGAACTTAAGACTGCCGGCCATATACTCTCTGATAAACAGTAAATCCAAGCCCTCATCCGCTCTTTACCTGATCGTTGGGAACATCTCAAAGTCAACTTGACTCATAATGAAAACATTAAAACTTTCAATTATGCTACTCATCATGTTGAGCTAGTAGATGAGAGGCTCGGAGTCTCAAATCCTTCTTCTGGGGCCTTCTATGCCGGTTCTACTTCCAAAGGAGCTTCGGGCTTCAAAAGGAAATGGAATTGGAAGAAGGAAAAGAATGAAGACGATCTGATGGTGGTGATGGTAAACCTAAAAATAATCCAGCTAAAACTGATGAATGGAAAAAGAAAAAGAAGCGTGACAAAAAGAATAAGGAAGATAAAAGTAAGACGACATGTTACAATTGTAGTAAGCTTGGTCATTTTTCTCGTGAATGCCTTGAGCTCAAGAGGGACAAGGTCGATTCATCTTATTCTGTTTTGTGTGAAATTAATTTTTCGAGTCCTGTCTTACTGTCTGATTCTTATCAATTGTGGATTATAGACTAAGGAGTAACAGACCATGTGATGAGAGACAAATGAGTTTTTAGTAGATTTTCGCCGTGTTCTGAAGGGAACTAGATGGATATATGTAGGAACCAATGTACGAGTCGAAGCCAAAAGACTTGAGACTTGAAAATTGGACCTTGACGATGGTCGGGACTTGATCCTACATGATGTTCTATATACTCTGGAGATCACGCGAAATCTAATTTCTATTTTAGTTCTGTGTAATTTGGGTTATGATGTATTATTCACTAAAGACACTGTGGTAATTAGCATTAATGATACTTGTTATGCATCTGGAAATATGACTGATGGCTTTATGGTTTTAATTTAAGTCATATTGATATGATGAATAGAGTTGTAAAAGAAGGATTGTTGAGGCTTTCTTCTAAAAGTTGAATTATCCAAATACGAATATTGTTTTGCTAGCAAAATGACTAGAAAATTTTTTGGTAAAGTTATTAAGTCTGAATCTCCATTAGAAGTAATCCATTCCGATATATGTGGTCCTGTAAATGTGAGAGCACGACATGAAGCTCACTATTTCATTACGTTCTTTGATGATTATTCACGTTTTAGATATGTCTATTTGATATCTCATAAGTCTGAAGCATTGGATTATTTTAGATGATACTTGAGTGAAGTTGAAACTCAAAAGACAAATCTATCAAAGTTTTAAGAACTGATAGAGGACGTGAATATATATCAGAACAATTCAAGGAATTTTGTAATGAAAAGGGTATAATCCAACCATTAATTATTCCTTATACGCCTCAATGAAATGGTGTTGCTGAAAAAAGGAATAGGACTTTGTTGGAGATGTTTAGATCCATGAAGGCGTAAGCTAATTAACCGATCACTTTTGGGGAGATGCGTTACTTATGGCAGCTTATGTGCTTAATCGCGTGCCTTTTAAGTCAGTTGCTTCGACTCCATATGAACTTTGGACGGGTAAAAAAACCTGACTTGAGTAACCTTCGAGCTTGGGGATCAGCAGCTTACGTACATGATTCATTGAGTCAGTATGGAAAGTTGGGTCCTAGAGGCAAAAAGTGTATCTTCATAAGATACTGCGAACATTCTAAGGGTTACGTGTTCATAGGAGATCACGATGAGAGCTTAACTGAGAAAAAAATCACATAATGCTCATTTTCTGGAAATTGAATTTCCTAGTATAGGGGACATCAAGGATGCCTAACTTATTTTGAGATAGTAGAAAACCAATACCTACAAGATCCAAGTGAGAATAGTAGTTTAGGAAGGTGATGGTGTGGATCTTGATCGATATTTGCCAATTGAGGATTAGACGATTCCCAATGAGAGCATTTTGTCTACAAAAGACCATCAACAGCTATCTCAAAAAACTTCTAGGAAACATGTGCTCAAGAGGCATTATGATATTGAAGGACATGCCTTCTTTGTTTCACCAGAAAATGGAGATGTTTCTCTTGTTGATGAGGAAGAGCCCATCCTTTTTAGAGAAGCTCTGACTTGTCCAACAAAAGAAAAATGGATGAAAGTGATGAAAGAGGAGATGGAGTCTATGAAGTCTAATCAAGTCTGGAAACTTGTAAATCTTCCGAATGGACGAAAGGCAATTAGGAATAAATGGATTCTCAAAATCAAGAGAAAGGCTCAATAGAGAGGTATAAAGCTCGTCTGGTGGAAAAAGGTTATACTCAACAAGAGGGTATTGACTATGAAGAAACTTTTTCACTTGTGGAGAGGTTTGCCTCGATTCGTCTAATGTTGGCTATAGTGGCTAGTATGGATTTTGAATTACACCAAATGGATGTTAAGACCGCATTTCTCAATGGAGAATTAGAAGAAGAAATCTACATGCAACAGCCTGTAGGATTTATTCTTCGAGGTCAAGAGGATAAAATTTGTATATTGAAGAAGTCGATCTACGGACTCAAACAATCCTCTAGACAGTGGTATTTGAGGTTTCACACTACGATCATCTCATATAATTTCGTTATGATAAACGAAGACCACTGTGTTTACGTTAACGGTCTAATAGTTGTTTTGTGATTCTATCCTTGTATGTGGATGACATACTACTAGCGGGTAATAGCAACGAGTATCCTGAAACCATAAAAAGATGGTTGTCTTCGAATTTCAAAATAAAAGATATGGGTGAAGCAGAGTACATACTTGCTGTGAAGATCCATAGGGATCGTTCAAAGAAATTATTGAGTTTGTCTTAAGAGACTTACATCAAGAAACTTTTAGAACGGTTCAAAATGGACACCTGCAAATCTATAGATACTCCTATTATGAAAGATGAATCATTAAGTCAGCAGATGCGTTCCAAGACTCAAGATGAAAAGAATGAAATGGTCAGAGTACCATATGCCAATGTGATTGACTGCAGATTATACTCTCTGTTATCAAGGGAATAACAGTACACTAAATGAGTATACAGACGTTGACTGGAGTGATGATTTAGATAAACATAAATCAACTCCTGGTTATGTCTTCTTGCTCAACAATGGAGCAATCTCATGGTGTAGCAAGAAACAGACTTGCATAGCACTGTCCACTATGGAAGCCAAGTTTGTGGCATATACGTCTGCAGTTCAAGAGGTTATTTGGTTCAGAAGATTCATAAAACATTTGGAGGTCTCAAACACTCCAGTGGGAGCTGTTTTAATTAATTGTGATAATCAAGCAGCTATTACTTACACAAAAGACCCTGAATTTCATGGAAAAACCAAACACATTAACACGAAGTTTAACTTTGTTACAGATATTGTAGACAAGAAGAAAGTGATTCTTAGTTACATTTCTACTCGTTTGATGTAAGAAGATTCTTTTACCAAACCAATTCCTAGAGATGTATACATAGTACATGTAAAGGGATTGGGTTTGCGAAGGATTTAAAATGATGTATTGAATATGTTTGTGTATGTTAATGGAATAGATGTTTTATTAATTATATGTGATGGTTCATATATAATAGTATGTCGGTAAGTTATGATTAGTTCTCTCATACGAGCGACCACCTCTGGCTAAGTGAGAGCGCAGAGATGAGATTACGATGATTAATGTAATTGGGATAGATTTCGCCACGAATTGAATCCAACTTGCTGTAAAGCTAAATCGACGGAAATCATGTACGTTGGAGGGAGGATATCCGGGTTAAGTGTATGAGACACACTTGAACTTTGATTTACACGATGTCTAAATTAAATGAAATATGACATATGCTTTCTTAGAAGGAAGTTAAAGAAATTGTGATATGTGTTTTAGAAAAACGACATGTTCTATGTTGACCCCAACATGATTGAAAAAATAATTCCTATTTTCTCAAAAGTATGAGTCCTTATCTATTGGTTACCCTTATGACTTTCTACTATATTCTAAGTCTTCACTTTGGTGTTGCTACTTTAGCATGTTACCAAAAGAGCTATGGTTAATAACGGCGATACGGTGCATGTCTAGGAAAACAGCTACAGTGGGAGATTGTAGATACTTAGTGATATGAGAAAAACGTCTTAATTTAACATATACTATTGTAATTCATTGACTAGTCAATCAAGCATGGTCTTGATTATGAATACATATTTTTTTGCAAAAAGGTTGAATATGCTCTGATGAGTTCAGGGATTGAAAGGAGATATGTCAACTTATGTTAAATGTTCAAGAGTTCTGGGGTATAGCGAACTTGTTGAGCAATTTCTTTGATAAACTGGTTGAGTTGCTATATATCTCTAACAAGTGTATAACGATTAAAACTCATATCTCGTGGGTCATACGATGTATTAATCTGTACGAGAATATGATTTATGAAGAAAATGAGTCAGGCGAGTTTTGACTTCATATGTGAGTGGGAGATGTAATAATAATTAGTTAAATAATTTTATTTATATGCCACATATGATTTGTGGATAATGCAGAGAGAAGGGAGTTATAAGTTAGGTTATTAACTCCCATCGTTTGGGAATATAACGACGGCAAGACAGTTTTCTGTACAGGTTCATACGTTTGAGACGCAGAACATAAAACGCAAACCAAACGTTTTCTCTCTCGCAGTTTTCTCTTCCGAAATCACAATACGAAATCCAGTCTTCATATTGTCCAGATTAATAACATATCGTGGACATTAATCTACAACCTAGTGTTGTATGATTTGATCCAGAGATCACGGTTTAACAATATGGATACCAATCGGTTCAGACAATTAATTTATTTCTTCCGCTGCAACGTAAATTCTACGGAGAGAGGTAAGTGAGATTACTCTCTTTGTATGTTTATGTGTTCATATGATCATGAGTTTTCCAATATATATAATTATCTTTATAATTTTTAAACAATGAGGTTTATATATCCTGAAGCACCTGAGACTAGCTCTTCTATTTATTAGTGGTGAAATTTATTGTGCAACGCAAACAAATGCAAAAGTATGAAGTTTATTATTGATGAATAGAGTAATATAAATTAAGATAATGTAAAGGGTCAATCGATTATTTGTTCCCCAAATTTACTAAATGTATCCTCATAATTAAAATATTTTTAATTAAAAAGAAATAAATAACTTTATCCTTATTAAAATTACATAATTAAGATTTGCTCAGTGTAACATAACACTTAGAATTAATAAGCTCATTTTAACCTAACAGAAGAATGTTTTCTATCAGTACATTATCTAATAAATCTTCCTAATAAAGCAAACATATTAGAAACAAGTAACGAATCAAATGACATCAATTATCAACTGAGGGATAGAGCCAGTCATCTTCTCGCAAGCAATGAATTTCTAGACATTGATTCACATACAAAAAATTAATAAACTACTCACTCCATTCCATTCCGCGCAAACATTAATAATTGTTTTTTGTACGGAGATTAAGGAATGTAGTGTTTTAATGTATAGTGAGATGAGAGATATAATATTTTAATGAATAATAGATAATTGTATTAATGTTATGTGTAGTCTCCATAGAGATATGGAGTACTCACTCCGTCCCCTTGATACGTATCTATTTTTCCATTTTGGTTCATTCCATTACAAAGTATCAATTTCTCGTTTTGGATTGATGTGACCTACAACTATTACACATGACCCCACACTCAACACTAATACAACTATCCACTATACATTAAAATATTATTTCTCTCACCTTACTATACATTAAATTATTATACTCCTTAATCCACGTGCAAAAAGTCAACGGATACCTTTCAAGGGGACGGAGGGAATATTAATTATTTTGTGTGGATCTCATTTAAAAAATATACTCTCCCCGTCTCATTTCAGAAGACACACTTTCCATTTTGGGTTGTCTCACAAAAGTTTGTACATTCCTTAAAAAAACAAAAAGTCAAATACAATCACCTTTTCTCATACACTTTATTTACAAAAAAACCACACTTACCTAACACATATAACATACTTTATTATTTACTCCCCCCGCCTGCTTTCAAGAGTATCATTTTTTCATTTTGGGCGTCCGCCCCCAAATGTCTCATTTCCTTTTTTATCCACACACGCCCACTAATACAACTAAAAAATAGGACTCACATCTCAACTAATACAACTATCCACTACACATTAAATAACAATACTCTTTAATCTTCATGCTCAAAAGCAAATGACACCCTTAAATCCGGACGGAGGGAGTATTTATTACCAAAAGAACCATAATACCCCTAAAAGTTATCACTTTTCTTAATCTTCATATCGGAAAAGGCATTCGGAGGGAGTAAACCTTATTATGGGAAGACAAAATGAAAATGTATAAACATTGGAATGAGGCAGTAGTTCCAAAAGAGATTGGTACATTGGTTAGTATCTCACAATAATCTATTTATAAGAGTTCCAAATCGTGGGGAGCAACAAAGGAAGGTTTACTACGAAGTCAAAATTAGAATATTCTAAGTGTGCCAATTCGAGGGATTTCATTCCAGATGATAAATTGAAGATGTAAATCATTAATTTTAATGAAGTTCGACAAATTTTCAATCTTATTTCATCGAAACACCCCTTCAAGTTTTCTCCATAGTAATAATTGCTAATTTTGATATACCCTTTCGTCCCGAATTGTCCCGAATTAGGGCGTTTTGCTAAAAGAGTTATATTTCATTATTTGGTAAATGAGACTTACACAAATAATCATTTTATCTTTATGGAGTCCACACATAACACTGATACACCTAACCACTATACATTAAAATATTATATCTCTCAACCCACCACACATTAAAATATAGTATTTCTTAATCTCCGTGCAAACAGTAAATGTAACTCTTATCATGGGATGGAGGGAGTATCTAATAAGATATACTCCTTCCGTACCACAATAAACTTTACACTTTTCGTTTTCGTTCATCCCACAATAATTTGCACTACCCAAAAAAAAACATTACATTAATTTCTAACCTCAAAAGTTCATTTTAATTACAAATTTAGCACTCTTACCTAACACATATAACATATTTTATAATTTATTTATTACATAAAAAGTCTACATTATCTTCTAAAAATCAATAAAATTGGTCAAAAAATAAATTTCTTAAATTTCATATCTACAGTAACGGTGTAAGTTATTATGGGACGAGAGAATAATTTAGAATTGTGCATTTTTTTGGTTAGAATGAGGGTACAATTCGTAAATGTTCGATTACACTAATCGAACATATAAATATATTTTAGTTATGGAGTATCTTTAAAAAATTTGGGGTATAAATAGTCAACTTTAATCTTAATTAATGATTTGAGCTAGTGTGTTGATAAATACACCCTTACTATTATTAAAAACTAGGGTTGATAGCATAAAAACCACCACCTTTAATGTAGTTGCAATTTTGTCCCAACAATTAAAATTTGACAAAAAAAGACACCAGCTTTAGAGTATTTTGCAAATTAAACCCAATGGTCAGTTTTACCCTGCCCTAATGCTGACCTGGCAAATTAATGACACGTGAATCCTCTTTTATACATTGAAAACGACGTCGTGTAAATTATCATCTTTAGAAGAAATTTTTTTTGCTGGTGCGGTTCACGCTGGATTCACGCAGCAGTCGGCGCGCGGGTGGGTGTCAGAATACTTGAATTGAAGGTAAGAAGTGGTGGTGGAGGTGATGTGGGAGAAAATGAAGAACGAGGTTAACAAGAGGAAGGATAAACTGAGGATGAGAGAGAAGGGCCTGTTAATGGCGGAAAAATCCATTCAAGGGATGTACAGAGAGAAAAAATTGAGGATAATTCATGAGGGAAGCCATGGAAAGGTATAAAACTGCTGAAACCACAATATGGGTGGTATTATAGGTCTGACTTTAGTGGTTGAAAGAAAGTTAATTAGGCCATTTTTTGAGAAATGTGAAAAAGATGAAGAAATAGTGAGATGCAGAGTTCCCTTCTTTCCTTCAAAAATGGATGACTCGCCGGCGCCGTTATTATTCTCCTCGTTGGAACAAATGTGGTGCCTCGTCATCTCAATTCCACTTCTTGCCGAAAATCCCGCGCCACTGCCTCCTGGTTCTTGTCGCCGTGCCGCAACAGACTGACCCCATCACTTCTCTCGTCGGAGTCGCCGTTTGCCGCAAGGAAAGAGTCGCCAATTCCCCGCTGCCCATTGTCGTTTCAGATCCAGTCATCTGACTCTGGAGCTCATCGCCTCGTCTCGCCGAAATAGTTGCCGATGAATGCTCCAATTCGCACAGTGCCGCTGCCAGCCGTCGCCCACCAGGTCTACTGTTGGGCCCTTTGGGCTTGTTGGCCCAATTGTTGGTCTTCTCTTCTCCAAAGTGGTGGGCTAGGCCCATACTCTTTTTCCCCAATTTAGTTGCTGCACTGATGTAGTACATCCACACAACAGTGGTATCAGAGCTTGGTCGGCCGTCCGTCGTCGCCGCCGATCGCTGTCCGGCGCTGCTTGCGCTGCCGTCGGAGGTGTGAAACGGGGTTCGTTCACCGTCGCAGCTACTGCTCTTCTTCCCGTCGGCCACCATCCGGATCTTTTCTTCCAGTGGCGGCGCTAGGGAGGGGCAACGCTTAGTGCAGTCTGCTCGCCGTCCGCCGTTCGTCCCGCACGGATCTGCTGTCCGTCAGCCGCCGTCGCCGGAGGAAGGAACGGGTCAGTTCAACCGCTGCGCAGCTGCTCGTCCACCGGATCTGCTCAGCCGCCGATCGCCACCAGCAGGAAGGCAGCCCGTTGACCGCCGCTGAGGAGTCGCGATCTGTTTGCAGAATCGCACCGCCGCCGTCGCCGGATTTGCTGTCCGCTCGCCGCTTCGCCTCCGCGCCGCCGCACGTCGCTAGGGTTTCGGGAAGCCGCTGCTCACCGCCGCTATACGCTGCCAGAAACGAGCAGTTGCTCGTCGCTTGGAGCTTTCCACCACCGTCAGCCTGCTGTCTGGGGCCAGCCGCCGCCAGTTTTCCGCCGGAAGCGCCACCGCCTCTAGCCGCTTCAGTCCGCCGGGGTTGTCCACCGTCCGTCGGTGGTTCTGGCCTGCTGTTCCGGCCAGATTCAGGCGGGAAGGAGGAGATTCGCGCTCCGCCGCGGCTGCGCTAGGGCTCCGGTTAGCCCTCGTCCAGCCCGACCAACCGCAACTGGTGCCTCCAGCCGCCGACCGCCACCAGCCTGGCCGCCGCCGGCCACCGCCTCCTTCCGGTCAGATTGGTGATAGGGGAGTATCTCTCTTCGTTCTTTTGTTTCCGAAAAATTTTTCAGATTTGTTTTGTCAATTTTTTCGGATAGGGAAGTTTACTGATATGTTCTTGTTATATCTGTGTGATATCCTGAGGCAGTTGGTCCTTCTTTGTGCTTTGTGAGCGACTGGTCCTCTTGTGTGGTGATTTCTGTGCTATAGAATTAGGAATTTTTTGTGATTTGTGGTCTAATTGGTCAATTTCTTGTTATCTCTAGTTTTATTTGCTTGAAATCTTTTGTGGTTATATCTGTGTGATATTTTTCCAGGTTTGCTTTCGCTGCTTATCTTATTTTCTGGAATTTTTTGCTCCTTTTGCTATGTGTGTGAATTGAGTTTGTTTCCAGGCCTAAGATAGCATTTTCTCACCTGTGTGTGTGATTTTGTTGTTTCTTGAATCTGTGTGAGTCGATTCACTTAACTTTAAGCACATATGACTCCTCCTAATGTATTTGGCCAAGGAGACTTCAATATCTGTTTGAAACAGAAGATGAAGTATGAGATGGTGCTCAAAGCTGTGAATGACTCTTATGATTAAGAGATAGTTTTTTGCGTGAATTATTTGGTGCTTTTTAAAATTTTGTGTGCCTTTTAATTGGCTAGTTAATTCCGCATGTTGATTAGGAAATTTGTTTTTCTATTTTGTTTCACTTTGAATCTATGTGCTTCTTTGTGAATTTGTGTTTTCTTTGTGAGAAACTTGTTAGAAATGTGTTTTCTTATTGTGTGCTTGTTTATGTATTAAACTTGATTGGTTTTAAGCTGCTCCTAGTGAGGTGGAGTATTTGCATATGTGTTTTCTTTATGCTTTTGTGCCTAGTTTACATGTTTTTTTTGTTTCTCTTAGTGAGGTGAAGCATGTTGTGTGCATTCGAATGTGGTGTAACATTTGATTGTTGTTTCTCTGTGTGACTGTTATGTCTTTGTGACTTTTAAATGCTATAGCGTGTGTGTCTATGTGACTAGACTGTGTGTCTTTAGAATTATGTATTCTATTCTGTGTGATATATGTATGAATTGTATATTCATGATCCTTGTGATCTCATGTTAGCTTTGTGCTTAGTTTTGTTTCTGTGTGAACTGTTTGTGTGTCATGAGAACTGTGAGTTCTAATCTATGTGATTACATGACTATGTGAACTCTTGTGACTTTGTGTCATTTTTTGACTAACTTTGTGTTTGTAAAATTTTTTGGATCTTGCATCTAACTTTGTGTTTTTCATTTTGCAGGTATCCGGATAAGGTGCGATGATGATATCCTATACTTTTTTATGAACACAATGGGAGAATTGGGCCAAGGTGGAGATTTGTTGGGCCATATGGGCTTGTTGGCCCAATTTTTGGTCTTCTCTTCTCCAAAGTGGTGGGCTAGGCCCATACTCTTTTCCCCCAATTTAGTTGCTGCAGTGATGTAGTACATCCACCCAACATCTACTCGTCTACACCGCCGGAGGAGAACATTGGCCGCGTCGGAAACCACTCTTCTGCCCAACCGGAAAGAACAGGGTGCCGCCCCTAGCCGCCTTCCAACTACATTACATCTTAATTTTTTTTTTCAACTTTATGTAATTGCTTGACATTTGATTCTGGGTTAATGTTTTCCCCCATCTTCCAAATCAAAAAAAAAAAGTTTTGACGCGACTTTATTTTGTGTGTTGAAGAGTTGACGTGGCAATTCATTTTACAAATCAGCATTAGGGCAGGAGAAACTGACCGAGTGGGTGTGTTTCGCAAACAACATCACGGTGATGGTTTTTTTTTGCCAAACTTTAAAAGTTGGGACTATTTTGCAAATGAAGTAAAAGTGAGTATTTTTGTTGCAATTAATCCTTAAATAAAATATTAAAATAAAAATTTGTAAATCGCGTAACATGCTGACTATATACTAGTGTGTATATATATGTATAAAAGAAAATAATGTCATCGAAAATTTGAAAGAAAGTGATGAAGTCATGTGAGATTAATTTGGTTTATCCATAAGATCGAGAGAATATTTGATTTTTAAAATAAAAAAAGATGTTTAATTTTTTTTCTTGTACTGTGTTTTCTTCATTTATGAAGAGAAGAAAGGGAATGGAGGTAGGAAGAAGACGATGGCGTAGAAATTTTGGGAAATCTGACTGGGTGTCCATTGTAATATCAGATTTAATATAATAGGGTATTTTTGTCTTTTTAATTCAATTTAAATAATATAATGGATGTCTTAAATAAAGTGTTGAGTGACAATAGTGTCACCCTAAAAATCCTTTCCTTTTCTTGTACAACCTTCAATTATCACTTATCAGCTTCACATAAATTTCCTTTAAAAATGTCTTGTAAATTTCCAAGTGAATCAACTATTCTTAACCCTATTAATAACCCTAATCAAGTTAATTACGATTTTAATAGTGAACAATTGTACTTAAAAAATTACTTTTGTGTATCCTATGTTTAGTACTCCATTTTAATATGTGAATTGATGTAAAGTATTTTATGATCAGTATAATGTCATACAAATCTCAAAAAATTTTATTTTTATTTTTGGTATATTATATATATATATATATATATATATATATATATATATATATATATATATATATATATATATATATATATATATATATATATATTACATATCACTAAATTCAAATAATACAACATTTTTAAAAGAAAAAAGTAGAGTTGAACTGGTAAAATATAACTGCCCCAAAATCCCCACTTATAAGTCTGATATAATCTGTCAACAGTATTGCTTAAAATATTGAGAGGCAAATTGATAATTCACCACACATTAAAATATAGCTGTCTTTAGAATTTAGTATTATGGGCAGGGCCGGCCATGAGGGGTGTCTCGTGGGCCTTCGTCATGGCCCCCCAAAAATCAAAGGCCCCATTTAAAAAAATTAATATATACTTTTATATATATATATATATATATATATATATATATATATATTAGATTTATTTTAGGATGTAATATTATTAGACTAACTAAGAATAAGTTTATTATTAATCAACTACCCATAATTTATAATTCTAAGTTAAATATTACACGATAGAATTAATATAATTTTCATTAATTTTCTTTTTCGAAACACTTGAATTCTTAAATTTGTAATCTTTATTATAATATTGATTTGATAATTTGATTACTCACTAATCTTAAAATTAATTTAGGCATCATTTTTCTCTATTGCCTAACATAATTTCTTGTTTATTTAAGATCCCTACTATCATTAATTTCTATGCATTTTATTTTATTTATATATTTTTTTAATTTTAAATGTTTATATATATGGATAAGTTGATAATATTAATATATTTAATTTAATACTTTTTGTTCGTAATCATTTTTTTCAATTTTTAAATTTATAATTTATACCTTGATAAATAGTAATTTCGTAATTTTAATTTATGAAAATTGAAATATAAATTTTTATATAATTGTCTATTACTCCCTCCGTCCGCCCGAAAGGTCCACATTTTGCCATTTTGGGCGCCCGCACCAAAGGTCCACATTTCCCTTTTTAAACACATGGGACCCACACACATCACTAATACAATAAATTTATGGGACCCATACACCCCACTAATACAATTACCAACTACACCTTAAATAATAATACTCATTAATCCACGTGCAAAAAACAAATGTTCACCTTTGTGGCGGACGGAGGGAGTATATTTTTAATATATATATGTATATATATTTATTTATTTATATCTATATTAATAGAGTTTGGGCCTCCTTTTTTCGTTTTGCCAGGTGCCCCCATAATGTCGGGCCGACCCTGATTATGGATAAGGTTACATTATTTTGTTCTAAAGGGTATACACTTTAATTAATAAGGGTACACCATTTTGTTCTAAATGGTATACACTTTTCATTATATTTTTTATTTTTCTTCAGAAAATAAAGGGTACAAATCTTTATACTAAAGGGTATACAATTTAACACAAAATTCTAAAGGCATACGGAGTGTGCTTCCGTGCACCCGGGCACACACAAGTTTTTGCCTTGTAAAATAAAGGATACACATTTTTATACTAAAGGATATACAATTTAGCACAAAATTCTAAAGACACATAAAATATGCTCCAGTGTGCGCAGACACACACAAGATTTTGCCAATTTTAATTTATGATCACAAAAGAGATTGCCTCTAATAAAACAGGATTCACATCATAAAAAAAAAATAATGTGATGACTCAGACCAACTTATATATGACATGAAATTAATACTCTCTCCGTCCGCTATTAACATTTACTTTTTGCACGTGGATTAAGGAGTATTATTATTTAATGTGTAATTGATAGTTATATTAGTGAGATGTATGAGTCCCATAAATTTATTGTATTAGTGATGTGTATGGGTCCCATGTGTTTAAAAAGGGAAAAGTGGACCTTTGGTACGGACGCCCAAAATGACAAAATATCCACCTTTCGGGCGGACGGAGGGAGTAACATTTTGTGATTCATCCACTTTATATATTATTGATCCAATTAATTTTTTATTATTATTTAAGTTAATTAATTAATGGTTGAGGAACCCTAAAACCCCACCCCAATTAGACACCTTTATGCTTTAGGAAAAAGCCTGATAAAAGGGCCCTTTTCAGTTTGGGTTTTGGAAATTAGTTCATCAACTTTTTATGGCTAATCATAATATGATGGCCCCTCTCATTGACTTGCATAATTATTCCAATCCCAAATTAAAAATGTTAATTAATTAATTAATTTTATGTACATATATAAAATAAGGTGAATTGGGCACCCTAAACATGCACATCCACTGAACCAAAAGCAAGATTACAGTTTTATTTTATCCCCCCTAAGGGGGGTTGAAAGTATGATGATGATTAACATTAATGTTCCTTAATCAACCAATGAGCTTAGCTTGCTTTGATCAATCTATTTGGATATGGATTTGTAATCAGTGCCCATGTGCTGATTCTCATCAATCATAATAACAACTCAGAATCCAACTCCCATTCTAATTTGTATTTTTGTTGATCAAGACATGAAATAGATTCATTACTAACACAATTTAACCAGAAAATAATAAATCTACAAAAATTTAATGACATTTATTTCTCAATTTACTATTGCAAAGTATTGTGCCATTTTGATATATATATATATGCTTAATAGTTATATGATTCACGTTTAAGAGAAAAAAAAAACCAATCCTCCCACTTAGGAATTGTGTTTGTTTAGGGTTAAGGCTTCTCATATCTTTTATGTGTCATTCATCCAACATTTAATACATGAATAATTAACCAATATGATATAAGCGGATCTTGCAATAGCGAGACTACGCAAGTGTTCGAGTCTAACTATTCACGAATGGGGTGAAGATTCTCACCACAAGAAAATAGAAATTCAGCTGTTAAAATTTCCGTTGCTAATGTTATATATTTCGTCGCAATAAAATTTTTTATCAAAAGAAATAGTGATAATATGCCGGTCGCAAATTGAATTAGCAATAAATTAAAATTTTGGTAATGAAATTTGAATTCATTTGTAATGCTTCCTCGTTATATCTCAATTTTCTTATAGTTTCTCCTTGCAAGGCACTTTTTTATTTGAAATAATAAGACAAAATACATTATAAGAAAGAATGATGTTACTGTGTTTAATTGATAATATATTTATCACATTGATAATTAAAAAATAATAATACTTGGTGTATTAAATCTTCTGTAAACGGTCTTTGGAAGTGTTTTATTTTTTACATGTATGTAATATTTTTTTCTTTTGAAGAAATAAAATAAAATGAAAGGGGAAATGATGAATGATTGAAACGTAGGGACTACATGATGGTCCAATTGAAAAGGGTGGCCCAATTAAAGCAAGAAAATAATAATTTTGAATAAAAACAAAAGAGATGGAAGAAGAAGACAAGTACACGGAAGGGAAGATGGGAGTTGCATGAAATTGAGATATGAATAGATTTATTTATTTATCTAATTAATTATTTCCTTGGAGGGAGATAGATATTGAGAGAGAGAGAGGATTTGGGTCAAAGTCCAATAATGAAATAAATGAATAATAGCAACATGTGAAGTGGAGTGATTTTGGAGAGAGAACGACAAGCTGAAGCTTTGTTGAACATATAGATAGATACATCTACATCATGTATAGATACAGTATATTACATTTATAACTCCAAAATAGCAATGTCTATGTAGGGTCTTAACCATCCATGCACCACCTAAATCTTGTCTATCCAAACCACTTAATTGTTTAATTTCAATGATGTGATCTTTGTAGCTCCACCTATTATTATCAACTTCAATAATTTTTGTTACTGCATATCTTTGCACTATTTTGTACGTACTATTTCATCTTTAGAATTTAATATTCCCTGTTGGGATAAGCAGATCCACATTCATTTCTAAGGGACAAATAAAGAAGAATATAAAAAGTACAACACAAGAATTTACATGGAAAACTTCAAAACCGGAAAACGGAAAAAAACTACGGACCGAGAAAATACCATTATATAAATTTTTTTTTACAATCACACAGAATTTCTCTCTCCCGACCCCAATCCCTACACTCTTACAAATCTTTGACTAATTCACACCTTTTTCCCCATTCTCATAACCGAGAATCTAAGAAAGGAATTTAACTAGAATCAAACACAAAGATTAAAGTGTACTTGATTGGTACACTTGACATCAAATCCAAGGGCCTCCTTATATAGCACTAGGATCACTCCCCCTTTTACTTTTCATCCGATGTGGGACAAAAGAAATAAAATAAATCTCTTCTTTTATTCTTGACAAAAACCAACAATCTCCACCTTGTCAAAATAAAAGAAGACTAATTGTCTTAACCGACAATCATTCTCAACCCCGAGAATCTCTTAGAATCAACCATTCTAAGAATCATTGTCTTTACCGACAATTCATTCTCAACCCCGAGAATCCTGCTCTACCATATGAGTAGACCACTTAAAATCAACCTTTCTAAAAATTTCCTGCGGCACATATCGAAAACACCTGCTGATATTTATGGTGCTACTTCCAGCTCTTGGCTCCCCTGGAAGTCCATCAGTCATCGATATACATTCACCACACACCCTACATCACCTACCAAGTCAATATCTGTGTGCAAACTTGTGGACCAGCCAATATTATTACATCCTTTTCCATGATAGCCGAACATGTCATAAGGATCCCCTATAATATTAACTCAACATTTAGAGCTATTGCCGCACCAACTCTTCCTTGACCAGCAACCTCACCATTGCTCCACTGTAAGCAATTACCGTGTCATTACTCCACCGCAATTACCGCACTATTGCTCCACCTTGAGCAAAATCGTCACTGTACTGACATGACATTCCTACTGAAAGTGTCGTCACTTGAAGCCAATTCCAACCCTCCAGAATTCACGATGCCTTTTCATTTGTCGGTTCGCTACTCTTTACCGATCTAGCGCCCCCGATACTAAGTACCACATTGCCATCTTCCCCGTTAAATCACTGCTTTCCCACGCCACCAATCATTACTGAAAAATCCACTCCTTTCAAACCTCCTTGAGCTGACACCATGGAAAACCCCATGCCGCTGTTAAGCTAACTCCACCACTAGGAGTCCCAACAATTCACATTGCTGCAGGTCCAAGAACTCCGCCAAAAACTGCTGACCTACAAATCCTACTCCTTGCCATGCCACAGTCCGGCGCATTTCACCGCAAGAAAGGAGTTGCCACCTCATCCAGCTGATCTTCTTTTCCCCTTGTGCCACTAACCTTTCCCACTTCTTTCATGCCACCCTTAGCTTAATGAATAACTCTTTTCCTCTCATAAAGCCTTTTCTGATGTGGAAGGTCATACTTTGCTGCAACCGTAGAGCATACTAAGAACTTTATAAGCGCCCGAACCGGACTCTGATACCACTTGTTGGGATAAGCAGATCCTCATTCATTCCTAAGGGACAAATAAAGAAGAACATAAAAAGTACAACACAAAAATTTACGTGGAAAACTCCAAAATTGGAGAAAAATCACGGACCGAGAAAATACTACTATGTGAAATTTTTTGTACAATCACACATAATTTCTCTCTCCCGACACCAATCCATACACTCTTACAAATCTTTGACTAATTCACACCTTTCTCCCCATTCTCACAATCGAGAATCCAAGAAAGGAATTTAACTAGAATCAAACACAAAGATTAAAGTGTACTTGATTGGTGCACTTGACATCAAGTCCAAAGGTCTCCTTATATAGCACCAGGATCCCCCTCTTTTACTCTTCATCCGATGTGGGACAAAAGAAATAAAAGAAATCTCTTCTTTTATTCTTGACAAAAACCAACAATTTCATGTTATTTTGATTAGTAGCAAAATAAAATATACATATTATTTTTAATGACATCAATACAAATCAATTAATAAATTTTCATATCACCGCACACAAAATTAATATAATTAACTACCGCACAATAAATTAAGCGCCAATTAACTATATTAACAATACCTATAACAAACAACTTTTATAACAATTCTAACCAATTACATCTTAAAAGGTCCAAAATACCTCCACGCTAAACAATCCTCACCCTTCCTTCCCCCACCTGCCGCCTCCGCTCACCACCGTCGACAGGTCGCCGCCGACACTCACTGACACCCATACCGGCACCCTCACCAACACAAGAACGGACACTCATCGACACCTATATCGACATGGGTCACTCACCGATACTCACCGATACCCACCGACACTCAACGACACCGTCACCAACATCCATGCTGACATGGAACACTCGCCGACACTCACCAACACACATACCGATATGGGACATATTATTTATAATTTGTTGAATAGTAGGCATTAGAGTCCCAAAAGTGCATATTGGTTAGATTTGTTATAAAAATTATTTGTTGTTAGTATCGTTATTGTTTAAGTATATTTTGGATACAAATGACAATTAACACATAAAATATTATATCTCTGATCAACTCACTATACAATAAAATATTATACTAATTAATCTTCTTGAAAAACACAAACAAGTTTGTAACTTTAAAAAATGATCGACTTACAAATTTTCACTTCTTAATCATTTTTATTTCATTTTATTATTGTTTCAAGCTTTCCAAAATTTTATGATATTAAAACTTAATATTATATATATATATATATATATATATATATATATATATATATATATATATATATATATATATATATATATATATATATATATATATATAATAAATGAACCATTGTAAAGCTTCTTATTGGTTCTCTATATTTTAGCTGTTGAAATACCTCATTATTCATTAATCAACTATTCTCGCAAAGGCAAAAACTAGAATAGGCCAATTATTTTTTTCAGATTGGTACATCCAGATCTGCCATGTCATACACTTTAAAGTGGGGCAAGCCCACTTATAAACAGCGATATTTCCTCCCGCAATTATCTCCTCTCTCTTCCTTTATTAGATTTGAGAAGCTTGAAATTCTTCGGCACCGCTCTCGTCTTCTTCACTGTCTTCCTCATTGGTTTCGCCGCCGATCTGGGATACGCTGCCGGTGATAATCTTGTGTAGACTCCCAGATGTAGAGCTATTTTCTCTTTGTTATTGGGTTTTAGATCCTCGATGTTGCGAATAACATGCTGCAGGTTAATTGAAATCAATTTCGCCCTTCTTCATGAACCCTAATTCAATTAATTGAGCACTCAATCGATACTTTATGCATGGGCCGTGTATGGAAATCTAAATGAGCCTGATACAGAGTGTATAAGCTGTAAGCCATAGGCAGTCAACTCCAATTCAGGAGTACTCCCTTTTGGTGAAAGCCGATACCATCAAATATTTCCGCCCAAAAAATTGATCCAAGTATGACAATAGAAGCTATGAACCCAGTAGCAGATATGTATGATAGGGTGCTCATCTTGTAGTTATCTTCGTCGTCATGGAAGATGGTGATGTTTTTCGAAGACAAGAAAGGAGGTTAGAGAAAATTGGTGAAGAAGAGGATGGAGAGAGTTGAATTCTTGAAATTGATCTCATTTCTTGTTCTAAGATTTTTTATACGTTGGTTGTGTTTCTTTAAAAAAAAATTGATTCACAAGAAGAGGTGGATTGTTGATCTTGCTGCAAGGTTTGAGAGTATAGTTAATTGTTTTAATTGTGTATGAGATGAGAGAGAGTTGTAGAAAGTATAAATTGATAGTTGGGTAGAAAAGGATGTTTAGAGGAAGATTGTTTTTTCTTTTCTTTTCTTTTATTTTTTTTCCTTAGTGGACATTAAAATTTTCTTTTATCACTTTTAGTTCTTACTTCGTCTTAATTTTCTTTAAGTTATTAATTTAATTTTGAGTTGATAATTTTGTCGGAGGGTTACTATTTCTAATGAATTGGATTACTATTAATAAATTTTTAGAATATTACTCTAGCTTTATGTTGAGTTGTTAATATATTGTTCTATTGTTTAACATATTCTAGGTTACTTTTTAATTAATTGTGTGACTCTTTATATATATTTACTCTTTATAAAATAGATTTTTTATTTTAAAAAGATTAATTGATCAACATCTTTTAGGTTACTCTTTCATATTCATAAGGTTACTCTTTCTTATTGATTGAGTTACGATAATAGATTTTTTTTAAGTTACTATTTAATTTGAGTATTTGGTCAACATCTTTTTAGGTTACTCTTTCATATTAATTAGGTTACTCTTTCTTATTAATTGTGTTACTCTTTATAATAATATACTTGGGGAGCAAAATCGTGCGATACATCATCCATTTGTGAAGTTGAGAATAATTCAAAGTGTAAATTACAGAGAAAATTAAACCTCCATTGATTTTGCTGTGATATATACTCAATCACAAAATAGCTAATAGCTAGAATTGTTATGGTACATAAACACCACAATTCGTTGAATATGATCACAAGAAGCGGTAGCACACAAGTCGTGCGCTAGTTTCACTCTGCTACAACAAAGAAACGCAGATTAGTTTTCAAGTGTGTTTCCATGTCCAAAGAAATAAAGTGTTCCATCAAACATTCTAATTCGATCGAAGTGCCATTGTACGTTTTATGAGCTTGAATGGTAATTTTTTGTTGTTGTTGGGCCTGTTTTGGTTCCTCAATAATCCTGGCAGATTCAGCAGCAAACTAAGATGATCATCAATTTCTAGTTTCGCCAGGTTGGCCATCGGGCCTGCTGGAATTTCTTCAAGCTTTTCACACTTGTCTTAAGACAAGGAAAATCATTATGGGATACTTTCCAATCAAACAAGTCTTTGTTTTGGACGAGCAAAAATTGGAGTCTCGTAAAGCCACTGTCTACTACCCAACTCCATGAACTTCCAATGAATGCATTCTCTTTCTACTCTTAGAAATTTATTGGGTTACTCTTTATAATGAATTGGATTACTGTTCTGATTTTCTAACAATAAAGTCTTTTTTTAAGTTACTCTTTTTTATTAATTGAGTTACTCTTTATAACAAATTAGGTTACTATAAACAAGTTTTTAGATTACTTTTTATGCTGATTTTTTTTTATATTATTCTTTTTGGTCAACATTTATTAGGTTACTCTTTCATATTAATTGGGTTACTCTTTATAGTGAATTGAGTTACTATAAAAAATCTTTTGAATTACCTTTTTCTGTTGATTAGGTCGTGTTAAGTTCTCTTTGGACAACAAAATTATTATTTTTCTATTAATTGTGTTACTTTTTATAATGAATTTGGTTATTATTTGATTTAAGGCCATTCTACTATATTAGTTTAGTCTTACGTTGAATTTTTACATGGTTACTATTTTTTATTAACTCTATTACTCTTTATATTGAATTAGGTTATTATGAACAAGTTTCTGAATTATTCTTTATATGATCAATTTATATACTATTATTTTGTTTTGTCAATATATTTTAGGTTACTCTATTTTATTAATTGGGTTACTCATTGTAATGAATTAAGTTACTCTTTGTTTTGAGACTCTAATTTCTAAAAATAAAAGTTTGAATTGTGAAGAATTAAATTGTATGCAATCTGTACATTGTTAGATAATTCTATAAAAATAATTAGGTTACTATTTGAAATCAATGAAATTACTGGGAATTAATTGAATCATATTGATTTAAGAATTTGAATATACATTAGTACAACTTGAAAATGCCTAAAATTTTCAATAGGATACTACATTTTAACGAATCACATAAAGTATTTCAATTATGTTCACAATAATTCAAAATATATTATGTATTCTAGTACAAATTGACTTCCTCATTAAATGAAATACAAGAATAACAATTTTCAAATCTTTAGATTACTGCCCTGTTTTGCCCATCCAAAATGAAATGGGCTTCTCCCAAACTTTTGGCAAATGCCAGTCAAATCCAAAATGTGATAAATGGAATAATAAAAGCCAAACATAAAGTAAAACTGAGGCATAAAATAAATTGAAGAACGTGATTTTTGAAAAGGTAGCCTTGCAGGAGCATTTTCAGTGAAAATTGGAATGAAACTGACCTGCAATAAGCATATAAACAATGAAGTTCAGTGTTGAAATTTTTTTAAATTTACAGGGACAGAAGAAAGTAAATCACAGAGAGAAAAGACATTAAACACTCATCTGTACAATTATTTAAAAAAAAAAAGGAATCAAGGGCTGATAAGGAATATGATTAGTATTATTCGATGATTGGTGAATATCATATACTACTAAATTTGTTCTTGCAACACATTGAAGAATATATTAAAAAATGTCAAAGTATTAGTACCAATTTTACCTCTTCGAACAATTGAGCAAGCAATTAAGGTTTGCTTCATCGTCGGCCACCAAAGCATCACTCTTGTCGACCACCACTTCTTCGACAAGAGTGACTTCCCTCAACGCCAGTTTAGGTGGCGGAGCGTCGGCGGCGGTTTTGAGTACCAAAAACTTACTGGAACATTGTGGCCGGCGCCGGCTATCTCTCAGTCGAACACCACCGCGCAGCCACTGTTCTCGTCGCAGATAAGGGACTCCAGCACGATGGCGAGGTCGACGCCGTGCTTGCGAGCGATGAGGATTCTCTAATGGAAAATGTCAAATGAAAATTTGGTTAATATAATTTGGGCAGAACACCGAAAGAAATATGGGTCTTCAGAGTTACTCGCAATTAACATTAAGGATGGTGATTTGGGATCCGGTTGTATCAAATTTGATAGGACTGGTTGTACCCTAATTCTTATCTCTCGCAAAAGCTTGCATGTTATGAATCTCATTCACTATTTACCTACTATATTCTTCGAATTTTGTTTAATAAAAATATAAAAAAGATAAAAACTTGTATGTCTTGGGATACACAGTTGGGGTGGGGAAATATACTGAAAACTCGGTATATCGTGCTCGCCGTATCGAAAAATATCGAAAAATATCGAAGTTTCAACATATCAAAATTTTTGGTACAATATGATTGTCGTACCAATAATATCGGTATGGTATCGGTATTGGATATTAAAATTTTTGGTATTTCGATATACCAAAAATTTTATATTAATTTTTTTAAAATTTAATTATACATAATAATATATTTAAGTATATTTTATATTATTAATATTTTAAAATTATTTTTATTTTATTATCTATCACATTTATTCATATATATTTTTTAAAATTTAAAATAAGTTCTAATAAAAATAAATAAAAATATAATACAATTCTAAATTAAAATAAAGAAGTATAAAAATATAATAATAAAATTTTTTTATCTAATATATATATATATATATATATATATATATATAATCATGAATAAATTAAAAGCAACATAAGTGTCGTTAAAGTAGAATGTTTGAGATTAGAAAATTTAATTATTTTGAAATATTTTTATATTAATTTTATTATTTTGATTAAAATTAAATATTATTTTTTGGTATGGTTTCAGCAAAATGGTATTTTTCGATATGTTGAATTTTCGGTATGAAACGGTATGTCAACATTTCGATATTAATTGGTTTTATTGAAAAATCGGTATGATGTAAATTTCGGTACGGTATCGGTATTCGATTTAATTTATCAAAATTTTGGTATATCAAAAAATCGGTATACCAAAATTTCGATATCGGTATCTGTATGGATTTTTTCATCCGTAATTTTTGGTATGATATCGGTATTTTCGGTATACCGATATACCCACCCCTACATACGCCTATACCCTTTAATATAAAATTGTATACTCTTTAGTATAAAGACGTGTACCCTTTATTTTTTTAAAAAAATAAAAAATATTAATAAAAAGTGTATACCCTTTAGAACAAAATGGTGTACCCTTACACACTTTGTGCACCTTGGGATACAATAAATCAACTCTATTTGAATATTTTTTCATGTAACTAGTAATACCCGGCCCGTGCGTTGCATTGTCACTCGTTTTTATAAAATAAGAATATGTTCACTTAAAATTTATCTGAATTGGAATTTTATATAATACAATCCCTCAAAATCCATGCTACGTAGCGTATTTTAAATATATAACCGAAAAAAGGTGTGGTAAATATTGACCCTCAATCCATGCTAGGTATGTTCCTTTTTAACAATAAGAAGATCAAGAAATAATGTATTTTAAATATACAATTAAAGAAAATATTGAGAAAGATGGGGGGAGGGGGCATTTAGAAGCAGAAATTAAAATTATTATGCATTGCATCTTGTATGATTGGTTAATGTTAGAACCGAAAAGTGAAATGAATCGATGTTGGAACTGCTAAAAAAATATTACTCACAAGTAATATTTATTTTCTTCGGTTTACATAAGTTCTACTAATCAATAAAAAAACAAAAATCTAACAGATCGTTCACTTAAAATAGTTATTATATTTTTGTAAAATGAAATCCCCCATTTTTAAATTTCTATAAACCTCCATAAAAATTACAATTCAACCCAGGCATAGTTTGATTGCACTTATTTCAATGAATTATAAGAGTGACTATCAGTAATTTTAATGAATTATAAGAGTGGTTCCCTAAAGCCTTTTTTTATATATTTCTCAGATTAACTATAATCGAACCAATGATTAATTTCTCATACCAAGTATTTCTAATACTCCCTTCGTTCCGGAATTAAGTTCACCGACACTGTGATACGGAGTTTAAGATTAGTTGCTTTTTGACCAACTTTATTGACTTTTGAGGGGTATTGTGGCATTTTTATGTAATAAATAAATTATAAAGTATGTTATGTGTGTTAGGTGAGAGTAACATTTTTGAAATTAAGATAACTTTTGAGGTTGTTGGTTAATGTGAAGTTTCTTTTTTTAGGTGGTGAACAAAAGTATGGGACAGACGAAAACGGAAAGTGTGAACATAAATATGGGACAGGAGGGTACTAAGTAATCAAATCAAATACTTATTAAGGAATATGCTATTTTAATTTATATTGTTTTGAGAGATATAATATTTTAATGTATAATGGGTAGTTATAAGGGAGGACTGCAGATAAGATACCCACTATTATAGGGGTACCCGTACTCGTATCCATTTAAATATAAACTACTCATATCTGTACCCGTCTCAATAAAAAATATATTATGATACCTGTACTCAGCACAAACCCGTTAATCAATACTCGTTTATTTTATAATTATTTATATATTTTTTCTAAATTATTATTTTGATAAAAATTATGCTATTATTAAATAAAATAAATATAATATAAATTCTATTATTTTAAATAAAATTTAATAAATATAATTAAAAAACCTTAAAACTATTAAGAGTTGATACCCTAAAACCTACTCCCTCTGTCCCAGGCTAAGAGGATCATTTTTTCCATTTTGGTCGTCCCACCCAAAGAGTCCACTTTCCTTTTTTAAACACATGAGACCCACACACTCCTCTAATACAATTAAAATATGACCCACACTCCCACTAATACAATTACCCAATATAATTAAATAATAATACTTCTTAATCTACGTGCAAAAAAGCAAATGACTCTCTTACGCCGGAATGGAGAGAGTAAACCTTAATCCTAAACCCTAAACTCTAAACCCTAATTTTATAAATATGGATTTACAAATATTTAAATAGTTAATTGCAAGAAAGACATGAACTTCAATTGAGAATTAATTCACACGTTTGAGAATTTACAAAAAAAGAACCCCATCATTAAACATTATTGCAAAATGCATCCAACGGAAAACAGATGTCTGCTCGACTGTTATATTGATATTTTAACTTCATATTAAAATAAGTATACTATAAACCACAAGGAGTCGTAATTTTACCCTTGGAATGAACACTAAACCATAGGAGGTATACCCGTACCCATATCCAATTAAAACACAACTACCCATACACGTACACATCCGGTTCAAAAAATTTATTATACTACCCGTACCCGTTTATCAATACCCGCAGGTACCCGTACCTGTTTAATATTCATTTATTTTATATTAAAAAATTATTTTTTAATATTAACTTTTTAGGGCAGGTCTTGCGTGAGACCGTCTCACATGAGAACATTTTTCAGTTTTTAAAATAGTTGATTACTTTCGGTATAAAATGTTATCACTTTTTATTTATACTATAAATTGTTCATGAAAGAACATTATCACTTTTCATTAATTTATTATTATTTTTTTCATAAAAGTTATCACTTTCAGACCATCTCACATAAGCCCTTACGTGAAACGGTCTCACACAAGTCTTTGCCAACTTTTTAAGGGGTACTATACCCGTACTTGTCATATTAAAAAAATCATTATGATACATGTATTCATCCGAAACTCGTTTATCGATACTCATGGGTTACCCGTTCCCGTTTAATACTCATTTAATTTATATATATTTATATTTTATAACTAAGTAATTGTGAAATAAATATAATATAAATTCTATTTTAAATAAATATGATTAAAATATACTCCCTCCATCCCAACTTCAACTTCACACTTTTCGTTTTGGTCCGTCCCAAATTCATCTTCACATTTCCATAAAAAGAAAAAATAACTAATTAATATCTCTCTAACATACTTTAATTTCAAATTTGTCGCTACGTTTTTAACACACATAATATATTTTATCATTTATTTATTATCCAAAAATACAATACTACCCCTAAAAGTAAGTCAAAAAATGACTTTACTTAAACTCCGTATCTACAATAAATATGAAGTTGAATTTGGGATGGAGGGAGTATATATTTTTTAATTTTAAAAATTTTTTATTTAATTTATATAATCTTCACTTCTGTAATTTTCTTTAGAATATTATTTAAATATTAAATTAAATATGCATTATGGTATTGTATATGTATATTATAACTATGTGAATGTTAAAATACGTATAAGAGCAAAAAGTAGAAAATTTTAAAGTAATCGCATTAAACTGGAAACAGGAATTTGAAATTAGAATTTCAGAACATAAAAAAAGGAAGCAATCTACTATGCCTAAAGATATGTACATCACCAGAAATGAGACAAAAACCACATTGATAAGAGTATTTGCTTCATTGTACCTTTATACATTCAACCAACATTTATAAATGTCAAGAATAAGAACGCTAACAAAAATTTTTTCTGGTAATATACTAATTGGCACAAAGAATATAAGCTTTCAACATGTAATTTAAATTACAAATAGAGGTTAAACATTAATTTTACTAAAACTAACTTCCACAGCTTAAGGAGAGAAAGAGAGAAATAAACAACATAAATCCAATATATTCAAACAACAATACTTCTCACACTTTAAAACACAGACAACATGACATACTAATGCAAAAAAAAGGAAAAAAAAGTAATGCCATGAAGAAGGGCTGGAATGCATAAGCAACATAGGGGAGCTGATCTTTAGGTGGGTGAGCTCCTGGTTCATCACCTCCTTTTGATATAATTTTTCGTCCTTTCAATCTCTGCAAATAATATCCTCTATAAAAGGTATAAGCAAGTATCCATGCATAACATTATGCAATTCAAATAAGGGCTCACAGGCCAAGATAAAATAGCAAAAAATAAAACGATTTAGTCCTTAAATGCCATAATTATTGTCACGCACAACAATACCTGATTCAAACATAGACTAACAGGCCAGGAAAAAATTATTACTCGAAGCAAGTATGTGAAACTATTTGTATTTTAGAATGCTCACCTCTTGGCTCTAAGAGTTTTTTTTAACAAAATGATTAGAGCAGATTCATTTTTTATACAAAAACATTACTACACATTATTTTTTATACTATCTTCATTTTCTATGGGATGTATATGTCTAATATTTTACCTCAGAAATTGGATGCGTATTTGTCTGATATATGCTTAATGCATTGTCAATAATATGTACTTCATGCATGCATACATGATGTGATTAATTATATATTTCTTATAAAAGACATTGCTAATTTGTATGAGCACCATTACCGAATTTAAGGTTGTGGTACATAATTATCAAAAGGTGCTATACTAACAATCCGATTCACTTTAGTCGCACGCTGTAGGTAAAAAATAACAGAATTTTTAAAAATTATTATCAAATAAGTTGGCATGTATACTATAGTAATATCATGTAAAGAGTTACATGCCAATGACCATTAAAAAAATGGATTTCAAATAAATTTGTACTATATGATGCGGAATTATTATTGAATTTGAATACAACCATTTATTTAGAGTATGTGGATGCTTGTAATTAAAACTTGTTTTAGAGAAGAACAGATAACTTAGATTATGCATATTTTGTACTTAAACATGAAGAACTTTAATCATGATTAGATATACAAATACAAAAGAATACAAATATAGTGGCTGTCTAAGCACCATTGGATTCCACTTTCACCACCTAAGTGTAACAGAACACAAAAGGGATTACAAATTATAAATAATTATAACAAATCACAAAATATATTGATTTGCCATAAACTAGCTATGATCAATCAACACATTTACTTCTTTTAATATTTGGATAATTTAATGTTCTCAATATTCCCAAAAATTATGAAGATCAATGTTTAGCAATTCATAATAAAAATACACAAACTACTGATGATGATAAAAGTATAATTTTAGTTTGCTCCAACAAAAGACTCCAATATCTTAAGATATATTTTATCTATATGCATGAATTCAACTATGTAAAACTAACGAAACTGCTAATGTGTTTTAAGTTGCTGAAAATCTCCAGCCACATCTTTAGATGTATCAAAATTCATAATTTACAGTATACCAGGATGTATTATGGTTGGTGAAAAAGCTCAATGTCAATAAATCGGGATGTTGTAACAATATATAAATTAAGGTAACATTTTTTGGTAATTTATCAGCAAAGAGTAATGAGGGTAAGATGCACTCAAGAATGAGAAGAAGAGGTGGAAGAAGAACATAGATTTACTTGAGAGTGAGAGATGACTAATGAATTTCAATTATTGAGAAGAGAATGAATGAATGATACAAATTTCCTAAGGAGGCAAAATATTTCAATAATGTGATAGAGTGAAGAATCTAATTTGCTTTCATAAATTCTTGGAATGCTTGCACATATATGAAATAAAATGTGAATAAAACTTCTTCTAGAGAATACAAAGGAAAGTAAAAAGCTGTTATTCATGAGGTTTCTAAGCTAATAAAGGTATGTAATTGCTAATTCCAAATAATCCCTTTATTTTCGGAGTCAGTTAAATCTCTTATCAAAATGCAAATTACATACCTTTATTATAAACCCTTTATTTTCCTAGACCTGTAAGTACTATCTTTTAGCAACATATTTTAAAATTAAATAGTACATAATTTAATAACAATTTCGAAAATATATTGCCGGCAATTAAGTTTAAATTAAATGAGAAAAATACATTTAGAGTAAATAAAAAGATTTAAGCAAATGTTTAAAGTATCATACCAAATATATCGTCATCCACAGTAATGTCCCACAAACACCTCCTGAAACTAAAGTATGTTGATTCACCTTCGATATATTGCTAATCTAATTTAATATTACTTGGGAAATATGGCCATTCACAGTAATATGTTTGCACAATGTACTGCTTCATCAATAATAACATAATCAATATATTTCCATCCACAATGATTCCTACAAATATATGGCTTTATGAGAAATACTCCCACGTAATTTGTTGTCTATTTAGGAGATATTCTAGACAAAAAATTAGCAACCATGATTTATTGTCAAACCAAGTCATGCTTAATGAAGACACATTATAATAGCGATAAAATAATGATGCACTGCTTAACATGCTATGGTCAACTTATGGGTTTAACCAAACAAAAATATCAATTATAGCATCTAAACCCTATAGAAGCTAATATTATATATGCAAATAAAAGTAGATAGTAAGATATAATTTAGATGTGCACACGACAGACTAATTTAGTGAAAAACACGACAGACAAACTACATAAGCTAAAACTACATATAAATTCAAGTATTATCAATGATTTGCATTACTGTCACTCATAACATAGAAAAAAAATTTCTCTATTAACTTTGAACTGGAGAAATGGATTAGGATCATGCATTATCCACCATCCGAATCCTTACACCATTTATCCCATATTGAAACATTAAATTAAAATCATCCAGCATGATGTAGTTACCCGGTGATTTATAAAATATAAAATTTTCTTTTCACCTTTTTTATCGTATTCTCAATCTATGCACAAACGGTGATAATTATTTATTATGTCGAACATGTCCATTCATTTTAACATAATTTCTCTTCCTCTTCCTAACTCTGCTTTCAGTTGTAGCTTCCCTTAAAGCCTGCCTTTTCTCCTACTTGTAAATTACCCAATGATATATCCTTTTTTAAAAATTTAAAAAAGGTTAATTCACAAATTTCCCGCATTAGCATTGCTTGGATTTTCATCACTCAATATAGACATTCAGAGTTCATGCCTTTCAGAACTATTAATTCAAAAAGCCACTTGACAGTTATCAAACATATCGCTCATTGAATTAAGTGTAAAAGGTCAACTCCATGCAACTTCTAAAGAAACCAAAATCT
This sequence comes from Pogostemon cablin, assembly GCA_023678885.1. NCBI lineage: Eukaryota > Viridiplantae > Streptophyta > Magnoliopsida > Lamiales > Lamiaceae > Pogostemon > Pogostemon cablin. The sequence continues at coordinate 16,732,511 of CM043000.1, forward strand.
TGTGTAATTATTTGTCAAAAAACTCATTGACAGAACCTATTTGCATGTCATAAAATGACTTATAATTACATCATGTCGTATGTAATTTGGTGTGTGTCTATAAAATTACAACGAAGTTGTAAATAAAAAGAATTGACAAAATATTTTTGGATTCTGGTCTTTGGTGAGACAATGGAATTTAAAACCAAAATAGTCTCATAGTCTCACATTTATTTTTCACTTGCTCAACAGTTGCTGCAGCATAAATCTTTATTGTCCAATATTAACTAACTATCACATTATAATCATAAATGGCAATTTCTTAAAAAAAAAAAATATATATATATATATATAGAATTTTATGTAAATAACTTTACCAAGAGGCTTGACAGAAGCATTATCCTCATATATGAACGGTTGCTAATGCAGCCTTTCCCCTCTCTTTCTGTTCTTTCTTCCTCTTCATCTTCTCTTCCAACACTCCTTTTGCCTTTTTAGCTGCATAAGCTCTATTGATTGCTTGTTGTGATCTCATTCTCAGTTCCTGATTTTCGCCATGGCAGCTTCCAGCTCTCTCTTCATCTTATCCACCTCTTCATTCTTCATCAACTCATCATGATCATGCACATGTTTCTCCTCTCCAATGGAGTCTTATTCATGGTTGTATTATTGTGTAATATCATCATGATTGTAATGGTCTGATTGCTTGATGAATTCTTTGAGCAATCTGTTATCTTTGTTCGTTTCTTTGGCCTTTAGTCTCCCTGCTGCAATGCGCTGTACAGGCCAGTCTGCTTTTTCGTCATGCGCTCTCATTTCAGCTGTCTCAGCCTCACCTAGCCTGGACTGTACTTTGTGCACCCTCGTGTCATGCAATTTGGATTTTGACATATCTACTTCTCTCTCTTTATCTACTTCTTGTTGTTCTGTATAATCATGAAAGCATCACATTAAAATTCAGCATAGATTATACGGATAGAATATAATCAATCTTGAAATCAAGAAAAATATATGTAGTTGTTTATCTTTGGTGGTTATATCCAAAGAAAGAGAATACCGTTTGAACTGATTTAATCGACTTTTGACCAATCTCCCACATTCTACCTCCAATCTAAGATGATTCACTGCAAAACCAAACATATATAATTTAATTCAAACATCATCTGACAAAAACTAAAATAGATAAATACATGAATTAACTTACATAGAATTAAGGGGAGAAAAACTCTTTAAATGTAGGGATGTAACCAAACCAAACCGTTCGCGAACTATTCGAGTCTCGGTTTGATTAATATTCGTTCGAACTTGTTCGTTAACCTTAACGAGCCAAACCAAACTTGAATTTTGGGTTCGTATAGTTTACCAAACCAAACTTAAGCCTAAGGGTATAATTATTCTTTAGAATTATATATTATTTATTTATTAATATTCAATAATTAAATATTTTATATTAAACCACACAAATATGATAATAACTTAAGTGATTATTTAAATATTTAAATACTTTTTACCGTTTATTATTATATTTTGTTAGTTTGTTTATTTAATATTATGAATAACATTAAATGTTTATAAACGAAACATTCTTTTAATATTCAGACACAAAATTATTTAAATGTTCATGAAAATATATTTATAAACTATGTGTTCGTGAACATGTTCGCGAGTCTTAACAAATAGTTTGAATTCGAGCTCGAGTTCGATATTTTTTTTATTGACGAGTTCGAGTTCGGGCTATAGTTTGATAATTTCTTAACAAACGATCCTCAAACCTAGTAGTGTTCGACTCGACTCGGTTCGATTACATCCCTATTTAAATGGTAATAGCTCAAGAGACATATGTACACACACATATATATAAAAAAAAACATATATAATAAGAGTTAGAGAAGTCTATAATAAGTGGCATTATTATGGTAATATGCTCTATAATTAATTTTCCTTCATTATAATAACTACAGCCGAGAATGAATCAATTGGAAACTACTAATGACTACACATGTTGATATATAGAAGATTATTCAATCAGATAATGACTTCTATCATACTTAATGATGTAAAATATCGTTGATTTAGTCAACTTACAATGGCTCCACTACTGAAGTTCAATAAAAATTAGGTTTTCACAAAAATAGTAGTCGATTATAGGACCCAGTACTAACAGAGAGCCATCTTGAATAGGAGTTGTTTTACTTGGTAATCTGAAAGATCCAATAAAGTATCTCTTCTGCAGGGACTCTATTGACTGCACCCAGAAAATATCATTCATTCAGTATCCATGAGCAAAAATATAGAAGAGAGAAACATTTGAGGTTCTTATTTGTTCAAGAAACTATTTCAAAAGCAAAAACTTATTGCAATTTTCATTGATTACAGCTCATTTCCTTGATATTTTTCCCTGCAAAAATGAAACGAAATTATCACCATTTGTAATCTCCACCCAAACAAAATTACACTGAAAAAAATGTTAAAGCAAAACGCACATCAATAATGTGTACAAATCGTATCCTTAGTGGCTCATGACTTTGTCAAACTTACCCTAAAAATATTTTATGTTTCAAGATGTTAAAGTAGACATAGAATGTAGAAAAATATTAACCAAGTAGTGGCAACAATCTAAGAATAGAAGTGGTTTAGTAAAAAACTTGAACCCCAATTCTACCATCACTTGAATTTAAACTACAATTAAGAATCTATCCACTTCCAAAATCCCAAATCCATCATAAGAATAGATTGAACAGTTCATTATAAATTTAACCAAAGTAGTAAAAGCCGTCTGTCGAATCAATTTCAAGAATTAGTTTCCTGAGAACTTTTTCAAGAAAAGACCATTCCACTTCAAATCCTGAAAAATCACCACCTTTAAAAGAATAAAATTCAATCAAGAATCGACTCTATTCAATTTCAATTATAGCATTTAATTCTCTCTTTCTTTTGTAGTCTTGATTCCAAAATAGTGCACTCAGGAAATAGATCGCGTAGCTTTTCCGCTGCCATGGCAAAGAACACCAGCGGTTCCAATTAATCCATTAGATTTAGATTAGAAAGAATAAAGAGGTATTGAGTGGAGAGGGAGCAAATGAGCATTGCACAAATTGTTACAGAAATGCCACTACTGCAGCGATAGCCATGGAGGCGACAGTATATTCCGCAAATATACGGGACATATGTAGCAAGCAGATAGGTAAGGTATCGAATCCACATGGAATAAATTAAAATCTAATTAATTAAATACTTGTTCAAGAATAAGGAAAATATGGATGTTTGAGAATTAAATAGACAATAAAATAAAATAATAAATATGCAATGACTGGGCTCAACAAATGCAGAATATGAATTGGACACAAATAAGAATAATAAAAACAATTCTAGGTATTACACTTTCACTTGGTTTGTCATGCAGTGGATGAAACTTCTTAATTCAATTCAAACATAATTTCCTAAAGCAATCTGTAATTTATGTAATTAATTCTTTCGAATCTAATCACAAGTTGATCAATCAATGAATATAACAGAAACGTAAATATCATATCAATTAACTCACAACAGATTTATCGAATTGAATTCTCTCACACCTTTTGTCTCATAGTAACGATACGACTACTAGATGTGTTATATGTGTGAAGTGATCCAACATTAACCCTCAACTTTCGTTTCTTGGTTTAATAAACAGATATGAGTAATTGGTCGCGAATCATTTAATCATGTAGAGAAATCACACATATAAAAGATATAAACTGCTTGAATTAAATAAAGGATTTACACACCGAAACATTCCAAAACCAAACTACTCGTTCAATCCTAGAATCTGGAAGTTTAGGATTCCATACAGAAATACATAAATAAAATAAAACTGAATTCAACATGAAATTAAATAATCTAATAAAACCCGGATGAAGGAATAAGCGACGTCTCGTCCCTAGACTTTCGTCTTCATAACTCCACGACGTTCTTCGGATGCAGACTGACTCTGTAGATGAATGTGTGAATGACTAGATGAATAAATCGATGATCTCTCTTTTCTGATTTAATTGGGTATTTATAGGAGTAGAGATCCCGTGGAACAGTGGATTAATGGGCCTGGGCTTGGAGAGTAAGTTTGATGAAGAATAAATCTTAACTCGACCAAACTAATGGATGATCCGAGCAAACGAATGCTTTGGTTTGGTCCAACGAAGTGATGGTCCGACCAAACCATGGATGATTTGGTCTAACGATCGGTGTCAATTTTCTGGGAACTCACGGCCTTTTTTGACTCGGTCTAACAACATGCTGATTCGACCAAACGACTTCCGTTCGCCCAAACGTGGCTTCAACTTGGTCTAACACATGCAACTGGCCACACACGCAACAATTACTGCACATCATATGGATCCATTGCTTCATATCTTCATCTCTTCCTCTTCTTCAACTAAAGTTCTTCTTTTATTCTTCAATTAGGCCTAAAATCTGCAATAACTCCAAAATACCTGTGAAATTCTAATATTTAACAATTAAGCATATAATTCCACACAATAAATGAAATCGTGCAATAATCAACTATGGAACGACCTATATAAACACGTAAAATCCGTGTTTATCAATCGTCAAGTCAAATGTGAGATTAGAGTTTGGAAATGAATTTTGTTCAAAGGATTTCAAAAATTGTAAAAATGGCGTAAAATTTTGTGTAAATTGTTGAATTGGCAACGAATTTTAATTGTCAATCTTAGATTAAATCATAACACAAATAGACGGTTCAGATTTATTTATCTTAAAATAATAAATAGCCAATATTGAGATAAAATTGGAAAGGGGGAGAGGGTAGAGGGGGGAGGGGGGGGGGGGGAATTAGGTAAAAATTTGAGTCAAATTTTTGTTGACCCTTGTTGCTATTATATATGTGTACAGATAAATTAAGAATCAGGTTACAAAAATTTTAAAAGTAATTTTTTTTATTTAGAAGTGAATTAACTTATCTCTCTAATAGTAATTTTCATGTATTTGTGATCTCCATTCATGGTTTTTTTTATACAAGTGAATGCTATGCTATTTTGATTTAAATCTTGAAAAATTTAAGCAACTATGATTAGTTGAAGTGATCAGAGTATTATTTCACTTTTCTAAAGTTATGATATATAAAATCGATAAATATATAATTCTCGGTCTCGCCAAAGATTATTTGAAAATTCCTTTTAACTTGGAACCTCTCAATATAATCTGTGATACAAATAAGTTAATTAATTTGATATCGAATGTAATTCAAATTTTATGATATAATATATTTTCTAACAAATATTTATACACTATTTTCATATTCTTCCTCCGTTAAGGAGATTTATTGACATACTATTTATTTTATGAACATAAGGTGAGTATGTCCAATTCTCTGCTCAAAGGTAAATATGTCCACTTCACTGAGGCGAAGATAAAGGTGTAACAAACATAGCATTTGTCTAAAAGTTTGTGGCTTGACACAATACGAGCTTGTTTACATGCGTTTGATTAATTAAATAAATAATAACAAGACCAATTTTTAAACTTGTTTTATATAAATAGATTTTGGGCATTGCATAATTCCTTTATTAAAAACTGATGAACAGGTTAATTTTATATTTGTTTAGCATGTTCGAAAACAAGTTCATTAGAACTCGATTAATATAATTAATATTTTTTTATATTAAATGTACATAAATATGACAATAATTTCAATGATTATTTAAATATTAATATGGGGCGCACTTGTGTGAGTCTGTCTCATGAGACTATTTTATAGTACTTTCATAATTAATTATCATTTTTTATTAAATATGTTATTTTATTCTTTAAAATATTATCACTTTTTATTCTTACTACTCCCTCCGTTCCCTTCAAGAGTTTTTTTTCTTTTTTTAGTGTCCCACCCAAAGAGTCTTATTTTTTTTTAAACACATGAGACTCACAAACGCTTACTAATATAATTAAAATATGAGACACACACACACCCACTAATACAACTATTCACTGCACATTAAATAATAATACTCCTTAATCCACGTGTAAAAAACAAAAGTAACCCTTTGCAAGAGACGGAGGGAGTATAAATTGTTCATGAAATAGTTCACAACACCACTATCATTTTTCATCAATTGAGTATTATTTTTCCTTATAATGATTATCACTTTTTATTTGTTTTACGAAATTTATTTCATGAGATCGTCTCACACAAGTCTTTGTCTATTAATATACTGTATATTCATTTCATTTATTTTACTATTTATTTGATTTGTTTGTCTAATATTTATGAAAAATATTATGTGCTCACGACCAAAAATATTTATGTTTATAAACGATTCTTCAAAAATATGTTATCAAACGTGTTCGTATTAATACATGAACATAAATAAACTTTAATAGACATTCTCTACTCGAACTCGATAATTTTTTTATATGATGAGCTCGATCGAGCTCAAAATTGATAATAATTATTTATCAATAAACAAGATTCAAACCGGGAGTATTTTGTTACTTAAAAAAATTCTCGAATGAAAAACTCCTAATAAAATATTTTGATTCTGAAATTTAATGTGAAAAAGAAAAAGTAATCCGACAAATTCCCATGACAGAATCTTTCAGAAGATCGTGATGCAAATTTATGTCAGCTGAGGTAATTAAATTATTTTTATTATATTTGCAGCATCTAATGCAGATCATGTGGATGAAAAAATAATAATAATCAGAAATTGAGCATAATAATTAGTCTAAATTGCACATATTTATACATGTAATGAGTCAATGATACCAAGATTATTTATTATTTAATTTGTAAAGGATATTTCAGAATATTTTAGGAATTTTAGGGTAGAAGATCTAGGGCATGACATGTGATGTATAAGGAATAAAAACAATTTGGATAAGCGAAATGGAATGTGGTCACTATTTGTCTACTTGAGGTGATAGGGGAGATGTTCATTATTTTTTATGCTTTTCATTTCCTATCAATATATATACATATTGATTTTTTTGGATTAAATATAGGCACCCTAATTTCTACTATATATTTAACTATTAATTCATTGTGTAAGTTACATTTTCTCACAAAATATAAATGTGGGTATATAATTATATATGTTGAAATTTTTGGGGGGAGACTATCTCACCAAATTTATAAAGCTTATATTTAATCCATATTCAAAAATATTTCATCTATTGAGTTTTTTCACAAAAAAAAAAGAAAGAAAGAAAGAAATGTGATTTTTGTGTATGCAAATTTCGTTTTACTTTAGGATTTATTTTCTGTGAGTTTGTTTAGGAGAATTAATTGGAGTCTACAACAATCTATCAATTTTTATTTTTATTTATTATTATTATTATTATTATTTTTTTTTGTAATGAAAAGTAATTATAACCTACAGGCAATTCTCAATTAAGAATATGTGTTTTAGTGTTTTTTTTTTAAAATACAGTTAAATAAGCTGATTTGTTCATTGTTGATTTAATTCTATTGATTTGGTTTATTGTTCGATTTGCAGTAGAATCGTGTTCGAGTATTTAGTTTGTGAATGTAATGCATAGATATCTATTTTAGTGGTGATTTTGTTGATTGTGATTTTTGTTATCACGTAACCTTGTATAACAATAAACAAAATCACACAAAAAAATTGACTGAAATTTAATATTTTAATATGCAGTTGTATTAGTGTGGTATGTGGATCCCCTAAAAATATTTTTATTATTTTATTTGGGTTCTATATATCAAAAAAAATGTAACAGTACAAGACCAAAAGAGTACTTAATTTTTAATCAGTCCACCCGATTTGTAGATCCTTAACTGAATAAAATTAACACAAACATGTGAGTGTTGGTTAACAAAGAGTACCCCCATTAAGTAAGAAAATTTTGTTTGAATTTATAGAAAATATGGGTAAAATGATATTAAAGTAATAAATCAATTAACTAAGATCTTGATTGTACCTTAATATTTAAGTAAATAAATCACGTATGTTAGAAATAGGAGATGTAATTAATCTAGTGTTAAGGGGGAGAAATGCAGTGGGCTAACCCAAAGTAAAAGTGATGAATGTCCCATGTGACACCCATATGATTGATTCCTACTCATATTTAATTATTTGCAAATCTGATTCTCTTTTTAACTTTAACCAATGAATTCCCACATTTCTTAGTTAAAAATAGTTCACAGCGTTGGATGCCATTATTATTCAAGTAAGACAGTAAAAAGATGGACGCGTCGTTTTCTCTTTGCAAATATTACATTAAAAGTAAAAAACATTTCATCATAAATTAATTCCAAACTGATATTGAAATAATAATAATAATAAATTTTAAAAAAAATAACAAAATCAAGAGTGCCATCTGGCGTGCCCAACTCTATAAAGTTATAAACTCTGATTTTAATGAATGAGGGTCCGACAACCCACACGTTGTATTTGGATTTTCCCAATTTATTTATCATATAATTTTTGACAAATTCTCTTATAATAAGTTACATACGTGAGACGGTTCGTGAAATGTATTAAAGTATATTTATGTATATAAATAAAGTATGCTTAATGATGTTAAAATATATTTTCTAAAGTATGAAAAATGATGAATTAAATTATGATTTTAGAATGTTATAATATAATTTATTATTAATATACTTTAACTACAAATAAGCGTATTTACTTATATAATAAACATACTTTAGCTATGGGTCAACTCGTTTCATGTCTCATGAGGGTGCCTCGTAATTTTATAATATATACTATTATACTCCTACATATGCCCTTTAATTTTCACTTTTTTTTTTATTTTCTCATTGTAGAAATGTTTTTGTTTCCTATAAAAGATAAAAAATCAAAACCACATTTTCATCTACTTTATTTAAAAAAAGTCACATGTACTTAACACACCTAATATTCTTTATCATTAATTAATTATCACTTTTTATTAAAATATTAATTATTATCCATCTCACAAACCCCCATGAGACATTTCATAAATAAGTCTTTTGTCTTTATGAGTTAGTCTCTTGTAAATCGGGTTTACATCATAAACTCTTGTAAATTCTATGATTCTCTTAATTTAAACATCCTAACAATACATATGATATATAAGATTGAAAATGAATCATAAAATTTATACCATGAACTCAATTTATACAAGTGATTGTGTAGAGATAGAGCTATTAAACTTAAGCTGCTCCATGGCTTTGACTCAATTCAATTAATTGAACCTCTAGCTAGTTCAAATTCATGTTACACTCGTAAAATTAACAAGTCGAGTAGCTAATTATTAGATCTTTAATAAAAAAAATGATGATAATATAATAAATAAATAATACTACACTCTATCATAATAATTTTCACAAAACATAAAAATAAAAATAATTATATGATTAAGCAATAATGATGAATATCACTATATCAATACTCCATAATTAATAAATACAATAATAAATTAAATATATAAAAAAATAATTTTGAAGCTCGATAAACTCAATTTATTTTGTTAAATAAGTCGATCTAGAGTTTAAATTTGTCATAATAGAGACGAGCACTAATATTATATTGTTATATAATTGAGATAAGCTTAAATTTAACTCGATAAGTATTAATTCGAGTCTTTCTAAAATATGAGATGTTTAAGCTTGCTCAACCTGAATAATAGTTTTAAATTAAATTATTGAAGAGAAATGATAATCATAAAAATGTAC